>OU342745.1:78092500-78692500 GCA_910589775.1 Avena eriantha | reverse complement strand
ATACACAAAGGGAAGGCCATCCAAGTGAAGGCAGCCAAAGGTCCAGCACCCTTTACTACTCTCCCTCCGAAGCAAACCTCCCAACCAAACATAGAATCCGATGCATTTCCAAGGTAAGTTTGCAAAGAAGAAGAAATAGCACTTCAATAAGTACGCCGCGTGTTCGTGAAGTTAAATAGGTAGAAGCAATATAAACACTTGCATAATTATAGATAGAAAATAAAGTATATCTTATCGGTCAGATGGCGCATCCACGTTTTAACTGGATAGCTTGTTAACGTAACTTTTCTCAAACATGCTCCGAAGCGCGTGTTTTGTTGACGTAACTATAAGCAAGCAATCTCCTTTGTTAAATAGATCGTCAAGAGACTGGAAGAAGTTTTCTAATCCATCGTCACCGAGGGCAAGTAGAACATCAGTGGACCGACTATCTGCCTATTCAAAGGCCCCAACGAGAGATAGACATCTCCTGTCTGGAAGGCAAGCACCCCAGAAGGATTTCGACGACTACATCGACTTCATCGCACCACCAAGGCCTTCCATTACTCGCAGCTCTTTTTCAGATGACGTTGATTTTCCCATGAGCATGGAGTTGAATTCCATGGACTTCGGTGATTCTATGGAACTATCATCATATGTATCTATGGAAAGCCTAAGCTCAACCGGGGTAAGAGCATTGTACACATCAAGTGGCTAGAGTTAATCAAAATTTTGCACCTGGACATTGGTTTGAACTTGTGAAGTACTGGATCATGAATTAACATTTTGTTTCACCTGAATACAGAAAGATGTAGAAGTTGAGATGAGACGACTGAGACTAGAGTTGAAGCAGACAATGGAAATGTATAACAACGCGTGTAAGGAAGCAGTTGATGCTAAACAAAAGGTACTGTTTACTTCTACATAGCTAGACTTAAAGCGTCAAGCTGTTCTTGAGCCAACTAAACTCTCTTGACATAAATAATAATAATCAAACTGCAGGCGGCTCAGCTATCCCAGATAAAGGTGGAAGAGTCTAAAATGTACCAAGAACTAAGGAGTTCAGAAGAAGAAGCTCTAGCACTTGTTGAAATGGAGAAGGCGAAGTGCAGAGCTGCGCTGGAGGCAGCTGAAGCTGCCCAAAAAATTGCAGAGCTCGAAGCGCAGAAGAGATTGAGAGCAGAATGGAAGGCAAAGCGGGAGTCGGAGGAGAGAAGGAGAGCAACGAACACGGATCTCCGGTACAGAAGGTATTCCATTGATGACATAGAAGCTGCTACTCATAAGTTTGACAGGGCGCTAAAGATAGGCGAAGGTGGATATGGACCAGTTTATAAAGCTGTGTTGGATCATACTAATGTCGCTATTAAAATCCTAAGACCAGACGCATCACAGGGGAGGCAACAATTTCAGCAAGAGGTAAATATGTTACAGCATTGCAGCAACCATAGATTGTGGTATCCTTCAAATTTATGCAGTTATAGCTACTCCCTCCGGTCCGTTTTAGATACATCCGAATCTAGCCAAATCTGAGAACATTAATTTGGAGCGGGAATAGTAAGTTCTTTGAGTACATGGCTATTAGTAGAAACCTATAAAAGAATATTGTGTTTACACCACGCGACAATCATTTCTTTTAGGGGCAATAGTTATGTTCGCCATAAGAAAGTAGGTTTTCTGTTTAGGGGACACCATATCCTTTTACTGGTTCTTATACTCCCTCCGTTCCAAAATATAAGATGTTTAGCCTTTTTCTGAAACACATGTAGTGTGTAGGTTCACTCATTTTGTTCCGAACCCACACACTAAAAGGCGTCTAGATACCTGTGTTTTAGAAAAAAGCTAAAACATCTTATATTTTGGAACGGAGGGAGTATTTACCAATTCAGTCTTTAGCTGCATGTTATTTATGCAAATGAAGCCACGTTCACCTAAATAACATGCTAATCAATAATTTACAGATTGAAATACTTAGCAGCATGCGGCATCCAAACATGGTCCTATTGCTTGGAGCTTGCCCAGAGTATGGATGTCTGGTGTATGAGTACATGGACTACGGTAGCCTAGAAGATCGGCTCTGCAGAAAAGGCAACACTAAACCAATCCCATGGAACATCCGCTTCAGGATCGCTGCCGATATTGCTACCGGCCTTCTCTTCCTACACCAAGCGAAGCCGGAACCACTTGTCCACCGAGACCTGAAGCCCGGCAACATCCTCCTCGACCACAACTTCATCAGCAAGATCGCAGACGTCGGCCTCGCAAGGCTCGTGCCACAGTCCATAGCTGAAGTCACACAGTACAGGATGACATCCACAGCTGGCACATTCTGCTACATTGACCCCGAGTACCAGCAGACAGGCATGCTCACCACCAAGTCTGACATATACTCATTCGGTATCCTACTGCTCCAAATTATCACGGCCAGGTCACCCATGGGCCTCACGCACCAAGTGGAAGATGCCATCGAGAAAGGAGCCTTCCAAGCAGTGCTTGACCAGGCAGTGACAGACTGGCCAGTGGAAGAGGCCCTGGCTTTCACTCAGCTAGCTTTAAAATGTGCAGAGCTACGGAAGAAGGACAGACCAGATCTCGGGAAAGAAATCTTGCCGGAACTGCAGCGGCTGCGGAGTCTTGGTCAGGAGTATGAAGCTTCCCAGGTCAGCAGCACGAGCACAACCTGCTCAAGCTCCGCACCATATAGTTTCAACAATGATGATGTATCAACACCATAAGGATCTTCCATGGTTGCAATTAAACATATGAAGATGTACATGTACAGACAGACAGGAGAGTTACCTTCTGGACCTGGAAAAGCCACTGATGCCTTTGCTCTGCTCAGATCCCGGCTCAGATGAGATGAACATGGATAGCGGCAGGTGATGATGAGGCCACCATAGTCTTGGGCTATCGGCAAACCAGAAGAGGCTATTAGCATGTAGGGAAGAGGACATATAAAGAAAACTTGAGGCAATGCATGCATGTAACATTGTTAGTCGCTGAATTCTAACTCTCATCGAGGGAGAGGATGACACAAGGAGTTGGGGCAATTTTCTGGTTTCTATTTCTCACACAAACTCACACAAATGCCATACCAACCTGAGGGGTTGGGGATACATACTTATAGGCTGCTAACCAGCCAAGGATATGCTAGATGCTAGTCTAAGATGCTGGTCTAAGATGCTAGTCTAAAGGCAGCAGTCAAGGATGCTCTATCTAACAACCAGTCCTTGATGCTCTATCTCTAACTGCTAGTCCTTGACACAAGGACCATGTGTGCTGTCCCACAAAGACCATAGGACAGAGACTTATCCATCATTATGTGTGCTGTCCCACAAAGACCATAGGACAGAGACTTATCCATCAAACATACCAATAATGTAAATTGTAATAGCAGCATCAGGTTTTCACTATGTTTGCCTCTGTTTTTCATCACCAGGTCACCACAGAAGGTTCTTGAGAAAAATGCTTTGATCATACCAGTTAGTTACCACAGTTGACAATATGATAAAGAGTTAGACATTGTTAGGTAATCAAAATAATTGAATAAGTTGTTTATATACTTCTTTCAGCGCAAACTATTGGATATGTAAATGAGACATGCATACAATCTCAACAAAATGTGGAATAGAAGTGTGGCATGTTGAGAAACAAAATGCTAGAGAGTAGTGAAACTTGATGCTAGGAGTAATATTACTTCCGTTGGCCAGTGGATCAAAGTTATGCAATAGGCAACAAAAGGTAACCTTTAAGTGCAGGATTGCCTCATTGACCCATCAATGTGGTCATGTCTACTATGTGTGACCCATTGTCACCAATAACGCATTGTTACAGCTAATAAAGCAATTAGCAAGGTCTTATGAAATCGAAAAATTTGACAAAACGACACCTTCCTTTGACTTTGCCCCATAACCACAGCTTTCTTTTTGTTTGTCAAAATGAGACACCTTTGACAAACCATAGTTTCAGTGGTTTCTCCATTTCCCCGGTTTGGGCCCACCTATCATATTTTTATTGATGATTTCCCTGGTTCGTTTTTCCTATGCTGGTCCAGATCTGGCCAATTCAATAGATTAATTTAGGTCGCAAGCTTGAGGCCCTCGCTCGTGTACTGAGTAACAGAAAGAGAGAGCACCCCGGCCACATCACGCCCCTCCCCCTCAAGCCCGCCTCACCGCCGGACCACGTCGTACCCTCTCCTGCAGGACGCGGCACCTAGTCAGTTTCGGTGCTCAGTTTCTCTCTTGCTTTCCTACCACTCTCTCTAACTCCATCTCCAATGCACTTAGGAACCTAAACGATGGTTATTGGATAAGAGTAGAGGAGGAGCACCAGTGTGCTTGGGGAGGCAGCGTGCACCATGAAGCCAGAAGGCGCAGCTCTGGATTGGTTAGTAACTGAACCTAATTATCTAAAAATAATTACCCAAACATAGAGAAATAGTAACCACTCGCAGTTTCCGACATTCTTTCTTGATAGATAGAAAGAGAAATAGTTGCTTGTTTTAGGTGAAGTAGTGGAGGGTGGTACAACCTCATCATGCTCTGAAATTGTCCCATCTAGTGAGATAATGGACAACATCAATCGTTCAACTTATTTAGTTAACAAATTAAATGCTAGTAGTGCAACAAGTGTTGCCAATTTGGATAGCTGCCATGTCCATCCTATCAAAGAGAGATAGGTGCAATCTAAAGAAGAAACTCTCATTGATCATCTATTGAGATAAGCCATGCGTGGTCCAACGGTGAGCCGGGCTCGACTGGGCCGCACCCGACTCCTCCTATTCCTTGATGTAAAGCGAGCATCTCAAGATGGTCACTCTATTCGATCGATTTGGTTAGCTCAAATCTGACAAAACGGCTCCACAAAGGCACAAACCCAAAAAATGGAGAATATACTGAAATAGGGTATTCTGTCCAAGAGGCAACAAATGGTGTGACCATTTTGAAAAAAGAAATAAAAAGGGGTGATTATCGCACAAAGGCAAAAGAAGGCCGTGTCATTTTGTCAACGTCCACATGAGAAAATATAGGAATCAGAATCATTGTCACTAACCAGGTATTATCACCAGCAGCTAATTAGATCAATTACGAGGACGCACATAAACTAACCATGCATTGTCACCAAGCAGAATCTATTATAGCTGATTAAATCGACTAGGAAGAGCATTAAAGGGATGTAAACTCACCCTATCTAATCTAGTTTCCCATGACAAAATTAAAACCAGAGACCAGCCCCATGCTCTAGAAATCAGTGGATTGATCCATACGCTCGGTTTCCCCAACCCCCGCCCCATACCCAGACGGGTGGTGGCGCCAGGCCACGCCATTGGCTTCTTCCGCCGCCTCGACGAAAACCAACTAACGGGACAGAGGTGCGTGCTACGGAAGAGGGGTGAATGGTAGTAGACGAAAAGGAAGGGGAGCGACTGGACAGGGAGGGACCAACCGGAGGGATCCAAGGGGCGGCGACCGAAGGGAGAGGGCAACGACCGAAGGGCGGGGGCAGCGGCCGAAGGCCGAGAGCGGCGCCGAGCGCGTGACCATGGCTCCGGCGAGGCGGGTAGGGGGAGAAGACTCTTTTGGTTCCACCGCTTTCAGCCACCTAAACGTTTAAGGTGGCCACTTAATGCTGGCCATCTGGGCCGTGCGTCACGGGCCGGCCCGCCAGCACGTGGTTTAGGCTCAGTACGCCGATAAACAAGCGTCCCAGCATGCAGGCCGCCTTAGTACTAGTTGATTAGACAGTTTTATCTTATACATACCAATCTATATACCTAATACCTAATACCTATACCTAATACCTAATACCTAATACCTATATCTTATCTAATCTAATCTAATCTAATTAATAATAAAGGACGGATTATTTCTTCCGGTCCAATATTTTTTTTAGACCTTTTTGCCCTTCCACCAAGCGCCATATTACCCCATTGCCACCGGTAAGTGAAAAATTGTTCGGCCGTTTTCATTCTTAGTATAGCGATAAAAAGAATTTGGCACTGATATCTCTTGAGCTCTCCTATTTAAAGTACGACTCGGTTTAAAATTGAAACCCCATAAAAGCTGGCCCGGCAACCCAATCAACACGGCGGCCGCATCCTCTAAGAAAAAAGGAAAAAATAAACAACCTCGTCGTTCTCGTCGCTGATTAGCAGTCCACGAAAACTAGCAGATGGTCGTGCTACCTCCATTGATGTAGGCAAACTAGCAAAGGATCTTCTCTCCTAGCTTCAAAAAACTATAGTAGCCCGGCAGTACGGCCGCGGCATCCTACCTTACAAGCCTCCATGTCCATGTGGTGTCAATTTTTTTGTGTATACATCACCTGTTGAGAGTCGACTCGCTGCTGCTCCTGTACACTAGGAACACCGGAAGCATGCTCTGCGTGGTCATCTCTCTCACATTCAGCTGGTTCTACATACACGCCGACGTGCGCGTATACAACATCTGTCAATAGTGCTTTAGGTTTCGATTCTAGGTATACAAAGGTGTAATTTTTTTTCGAGATTTCACTGATTAATAATCATCAACAGCGGTGTAAAGAGGACTAAAATTAATAAAAATTACAAATAGATTATTGGACCACCTAACGACGATTACAAACAGTAGCACGAGCCGAAGGCGCCGCCGTCTTCGCCCCTCCATCACCGGAGTCGGGCAAAGCTTGTCGTAGTAGAGCTTGTTGTAGTAGACAGACGACAAGTCCTGGTGCTAAGGCCACAAAGAACCATCGAACTAGAGCAGCAACCATCGCCAATGATGACAACCATAGACGGAAGAAACTGATCTAAAAACACACGAACAAACACGAAAACGGACCGAATCCCAGGAGATCCGCCGGACAAACGACTCCGCGCGCCCTCCGTCGGTGCTAGAAGCGCCCCCGGAGCGAGGATAGAGCTGGGAGGACTTTATTCTGACTCCAAGACGTAGCCGTCGCCTCAATATCTCAAAGATGACATTAAAAATAGACTAAACAAGAAACGAAAACCTCCCGCCGGCCAGAGGTCGTGGTCCGCCACACCTCCAAGGCCCTAGGGCCACCGGAGGTGGAGCGGACCTGCGACGTCACCGGCGAGAGGAACGGAACCCTAGATGGGTTTTGGGTGCTCTTGGGGAGAGCCTCTGGCGGCGGTTGTGTTACCGGTTCGGTAGATAATATACAAAGATGTATTTATCCAAGGCCGATGATAAATTTATTATACTTGCATAACTACAAGTACTTCTAGATGAGATTTACAAATTTGTATCCTTGTTCACGTTGTCTAGGATATGTTTGTGCTAGAGGAGCACAATTTTTCTCTGATTAACTTACTTTCTTGCTTGGATACTCGCATTATACTTCTAAATGAGATTTACGAATGTGTGTCCTTGTTCACGTTGCCTAGGATATGTTTGTGCTAGAGGAGCACACTTTTTCTCTAATTAAGTTACTTTCTTGCTTGGGTACTCGCATTAGCTGCTTAAAGGTTACTTACAATTTTTTATTTTTTATAAACATTGATTCGATAATAACGCAGCAACGCGCGGGCACTTCGTTAGCTATAGTATGATAATAAAATATGACATGCAGTATTTTTTTGTCTTATCTCTAGCACTAGATGTTCCTAAATATGTGATAAGGCAGACGTCTTTTTTTTTCATTTCTCTCTCCTCCAACTCAGCAATCATCCTACGTGGTATTGCTAAAATAAGACCATTGTGCGTACCCTTAGAACCACGCCAATCGCAAAAATGAGACCCGCGTGCCTGCAGACCCGTTTATTCAGAATTTTTAAGTTTTCCTGATTTT
The DNA here is from genome assembly GCA_910589775.1 of Avena eriantha. NCBI lineage: Eukaryota > Viridiplantae > Streptophyta > Magnoliopsida > Poales > Poaceae > Avena > Avena eriantha. The sequence continues at coordinate 78,684,727 of OU342745.1, read as the reverse complement.
ATACTCGACTCCGTCCCAAAATAAGTGACTTGACTTTGTTTAAATTCAGATGTATCTATATACAAAAATATGTCTAATACATATGAATCTAAACAAATCCACGTCACTTATTTTGGAACGGATGGAGTACGAGATATCGACCTTCTCGAAGACCGGTCGCGTGTAACATCGTCGCATCAAGTGTAAAGTGTAAGCTTTTTCTTATGAGGCTACATGGAGTGCCTGCATTTATGACAAGTGTCGCAACGTGAGAGTTTTGGTTTCCTTCTGAAGCGGGGATGGGAGGTTAGACGCACGTTTATTTCCGCGATCCAAGTTTTTAAAATGAAATATTTTGATAACCGTTCGTTTAAATTACGAATCCTTTTTCACTTTTAAGCTTCTCGGGTCAGGATTTTTAAAACTGATCTTATATTAATAGGTTTTAATAAACTTTTTCATACTTCCAAATTTTTTTCGCAAATTCATACGGCTTTATTGATTAATTGACAGGATTAGAGTCGCACCGAAGAGTATCAGCGAGAAAGCCTGAGTTATAGTTGATCCACAAACATCTGCTCTATCAATACTCGCTTGTTTAGCACATAAATGGGTAGCCTTGTTTGCATCACGCTCAACATAAACAATGCTAAAGCTAGAAAAATCCCTCGTGATTTCTCTAATCTCATGAGAGATACATAAGATCCAATATGTTCCAGTCCATTGGAGCCATCCGAGGGTCATTTTCAATGATTATCCGGTTGTAATTCCTCTTTATGGCATATCTTGCATCATCAAGATAGTCATTGCCTGCATAATCATAACATTACCTACGTGTTCATACGAGATAGGTTGTCCCCTAATTATTATGTCCTAGTGGTCATGGACAACCAAACCATTACCCCGAGCCATTGTAGTTCGTAGGAAACTTACACCGGTATTGATTTTGACCACCCCACACCAGGAGCCTTCCATCTCTCCTTTTTTTTGCGCCTTCCTCGACTTTTATCACCCAACACGAGCTAGATCGATGGTAGTCTGCATAACCCAAAGATCTAATTATGTAAATGAACATCCCCTCTCGCCTTGCTTCCTTCATTCTGCTCTTTCCCGGAGACCCAACGACCGCATAGAATCATTCTGGTGTGTTACTCCATCACCTCTCGCTACCATCAATTAAGTCCATGGACCATGATCTTCTGTGCATCATTGGTAACTTGATCCCCGTTGATTTTTTCAGCTCTGACAGAAGGTTTTAGCCCATGTATAGCTAAACAAAGCATGGTGGATGGTTTCTTCAGGCACACCGCAAATTCACAACATTCAAGTTATCCATGCACTACTACGGATTTGCCTATCAGTGCAGTACGGATTTGAAGATCGGTGGCGCACAGGCCGTGCGCCACTGTCATCACGTCGTTGGTATTTTTTATCAGTGGTGCACTTCGAAATGTGCCACGGATAGTGCACGCATCAGTGCCGCATCCCAGACATGCGCCACGGATAGTTCACATCCCGCGGATACTCGGGCCTTATCGGCGCACATCGTGGACATGCGCCACTGATATGGTGCGCCACTGACGGCTCAAAGATGCCCCACTGATATGTTTTATCTTATTTTTATACGCTGTCCTCGTATTTGTACATGTATTGTACAAGTATTATACAGGTGTATGTACACACAATGCAATAATAATACTTAATAACACTAATTAGAATCCAAGACCACCGGTCGAGTAAGAAACGGATTAATTGTTGCACAAGTTAAGATCCCGAGACCGATCAAGTAGCAAATTAATTCACCATGGACATGTTAGACCCCATCTATATCTGCCACGTATGGCTGCCCCTGACTTATCCGTGGTGCATGCCAGTTCGGTGCGCCACAGGTGATGGAAATATCTATGGCGCACGGACCTGACATGCGTGATGGCCCAAAATATATCGACCTCGTTGGGGAACCCCAACAGGAAGGTATGATGAGCACAGCAGCAAGTTTTTCCTCAGTACGAAACCAAGGTTATCAATCCAGTAGGAGCAAGGAAACACCCCAAAGGTGTAGCTAGCTAAACGTTGGTAGGACGCACTACCGGTGCCAGCAGCAATGTGGAGACCTACACAACACACCACAAAACTTTGTCCCCAACTTGCGATGAGGTTGTCAATCTCACCGGTTTTGCTGAAAACAAAGGATTAAACGTATCGAATAGAATGAAGTAACAGTTTGCAGAAAGTAAACACAAAGCAGTAAATACTTTATAGATTGTATGCAAAATAAAGGACCGGGATCCATAGTTCACTAGAGGTGGCTCTCCTTAAGATAGATAACATGCTGGGTGAACAAATTACAGCGGGGCAATTGACAAACATCGAGAAAGCAATACATGCATATACTAATCATCTTGACTCCTTTGAGATTCGATTGGGCATTACAATATTATACATAAACCGCCATCCAACTGCATCTATGACTAATAATCCACCTTTAGATTATCATCCGAACCCCCTCCAGTATTAAGTTGCAAGCAACAGATTATTGCCTTACGAATTGCGTGTAATGTAAACAATACGATTGTTCTATGAACAAAGGATTGTTGTTTTCTCCCTAGTAGCAACATCACATCTAGTACCTTAGAGATTTTTGTCACTTCCCCAAATTACCAGAGGCATGAACCCACTATCGAGCATAAATACTAACTCTTGGAGTTGCTAGCATCTACTTGGCCAAGATAGCTACTAACAACGGAAAGCATGCAAGATCACAAATAACAAAGACATGATAGAATCAATAATCAATCTGAAATAGCATCTCAATATCCATCGGATCCCCGCAAACACAACATGCAGAATTACAAATAGATGATCTTGATCGTGAACGGACCTCACAAGATCTAAACATGAAAGCATAAAGGAGGAGAACCAGCCATCTAGCTACTACATGGATCCGTAGTCCAGAGATGAACTACTCACGCATCACACCGGAGGCTTGCATGGTGATAAAAAAAGGCCTCCAGGGTGAATTTCCCTCTCCGGCAGGGTGCCGGGAAGAGCTTCAGATCCCTCTCAATCTAGGGATGGAGATGACGGCGGCTACAGACTCTTTCGTGGATTTTTGATCGGGTACTTAGGGTTTTCGTCCCGAGGGCATCTTATAGGCAGAAGGAGAGGCCGAGGGGGTGCTAGGGTCGGCCAGACCACCCCATGGCGCGGGCCAGGACTAGCCGCGCGGCCAGGTGGTGTGGCCGGCCCCCAGCCCTTCTCCGTCTCGTATTTTGGCATCTGATGACTTCCGGAAAAATAGCCACTTTGGCTTTTGTCCCGTCCAATTCCGAGAATATTCATTTTCCGACTTTCCTGAAACCAAAAATAGTAGAAAACAGGCAGCTAGCACTGTGGCTCTTGTTAATAGGTTAGTCCAAGAAATCATATGAAAAGTACTCCAAAGTATGAAAAAACATAAGAAAGTGGATAAAACCAAGCACGGAACATCAAAAATTATAGATACATTTGCAATGTATCAACATCCCCAAGCTTAACTCATGCTCGTCCTCGAGTAGGTAAGTGATAAAAAGAAAGAATAATTTTTGAGGTGACATGCACCATCAAAGACTTGATCAAAGTATTTGTAAAACATTCAAAGATGGGATCATAGTACTTCAATCATAACATGAAAGACAAAGTTCTAGCAATAAGACAAAGAAACTATGATGCAACATGAAAAGGCACAAACAAAAGATTCATGAATAACAATGCTTTGCAAGACGTTTGTTTGTTTCACATAAAGAAAACATAGCATAATAGTATCCAGCTTGTCCCTCAAAGAGTAGCAAAGATAAATGCATAGGACACCTTCAAAGTTCATAAGAGTGACTAGATACAAATAGTTTAAAACAAGCAATATCAAGTTATGCATCAATCAACTAGGCTTGGGACAATGCACATAGAACTAAGAATGGGCACTATGCTCTCAAAGTAGGTGCATAAAGGTAGAAGGTGGAGACTCAATATAATGGTGGAAGAAAGGCCTTCATAGAAGGAAGTAGGGATTCAAGTCTCATAAAGAGCTTCCAAAAATTATGGTACTTATAGCTTTCAGCTCTCATTGCCCCTATCATAAGCATCTTTAAGGTGATTAAGGTTAAAGTGACACAACTAAGAGGATATGCTTGACAAGTTATAAACCGAAATCTCATGCCCCTTACTTACGAAGACCGAACCTCATGCTACTCAACTTTAGTCACGAGTAAGCTCTTGTCATTGTAAGTACATGTGTATCATAAAGAACCGCCAATGGGGTACCCCTTGCACATGATACAGGAGCTATCCCATAATCAAAATGACAAGGCAAGCAGACAATGAGCATCTCAGCGATCTTTTTATTTGCTATTTGTATAGGTTTTTATTGAGGATGCTTCGTAGAGTGCTCATTATGGTGATGCTGCAAGTTTCCACCATGATTAGGCATGGCTTAGGCTAGCAGCCCAGGCGTTTTTCTAACACACATACAAACTCCATGATCTTACAAGTTCTACTTTTATTTCACACCACCGGGATCCATAAGCAAAAGAACATGATATCAACGGGGTACAAAGTACAAGTGTAATGTTGAAAGCGTTCCCCATGATACATGGTTATGCTAATTTCAACTTATAAAGCGCAAGCATATACGCAACAAAGAAGGACCCAATGGTTCAAGTTTATTAGATGCAAAAAAGTAAAGTGTGCCATCAAGTTCGTGAGAGCTTTAATCACTAGTTTTCTCATAACAAGTTTAATTTGGAAGGTAAACAAAAGCATGAATATACTTGGAATAGCATAAGCTAGTAGGTAGGTAGGGTGGAATCTTTGGAATAAATTGGTTTAGGGAGTTGGATGCATGAGTGGAACTCATACTTGGTTGTGGAGGCTAGCAAAAGACTGTGAGCAACAAACTAAGAGAGCAATAATGGCCATCATCATGCAGAGCGACAAAACATCATTGATCAAAGCATAAAGTGATACTAGAAGTTGAAAACTAAAGGATCATAAAGGCTTTGGTGACTTTGGATAGTCATAACATGGTGTGAGCATGCGCCAAGTCAACCCAAATAAAGCATCAAAGGAGAATACCACTATACTATGCTTTTATATGCTAAAACAACGCATGATTCATCCAAGACACATTAAGCAATCACAATTGTTTATAACAAGTCATGCTACAGCAAAGAATACTAAGCATAAAGCCAAAACAATATCAAGCATGGCATGACAAAGCATAGGCCACAGTCAAAAACAAGCTCTTTTTACCACATAAGTATGAACTTCCCTACTCTTTTCTAATCCAAACCAAACTATTTGCAAACCAATGTATGAAAGAGGGGGTCCAACCAATTTACTCAGCAAACTAAGAAAACCAAAGCAAACGAAAAACCAAAACGAAAAAGAAAAATAAGATGCTCCAAGAACAACACAACCGTGCATGAAATAATAAAAATGAAGTGTTTGGAAGAAACCTGGGATTTTTATTGATAAAGAAGGGGATGCCTTGGGCATCCCCAAGCTTTGACGCTTGTACTTCTTGGATATTTCTTGGGGTGACACGAGTGGCATCCCCAAGCTTGAGCTTTAGTCCATCCTTCATCTCATTACTTATTTCTTCCATACACCTGAAATTTTTCCTTCATACAAAACTTTACACAATCTTTATTAGCAACATTAGTGCACTCAAGATAATAAGTCTTAAGGTTCAGTTCCAACACCAAATAAACTTCCATTAGAATACTAGCTACTGTAGCACTTCCCTCAAAAAGCTCAATTCCCCAAAAGAACTCAAAAAGGAATCAACAAGAAGCAAATGTAGAAAATGGCAGAAATCTGTCAAAACAGACCAGCAGGTAAAGACGAATTTGTTCGAAGACCTTCTGTTGCTCAAATCAAAAAGGGTTGAACTAACGAAAGTTATATAAAAACCTGGGGCAAAAGCACAAAAATTAACGCCTCAAAAATACGTTCAGAGATTTTACACGAATTTTTACGGTGAAGCACAGAAATCTGTTTCGGGACACCAACTTTCCCAATCATTACTTCTCTCTCATTAGAGGTTACTCTTGGCATAAAAAGCAAATAAAAATGATAAGGAGTGGTTATTACTGAAGTAATAACTTCCAAGACTCATCTAAACCTTTTGGGTTATCTCCCAATAAGTACTTTTCTTTAACGCCTTTAAGTTAGGCATAAGAAGCAAGAAAAAGAATCAAGTGTTCTCGAATGAAGAAGCATTAAAACCAAATTTTGTTTTCATAGGAGAGGCAAAATAAATCTTCTCTCTCTTATTAGGGAAGTGTTCTATACCTTTCTTGAGTGGGAGTTGATATTTAATGGTGCCTTCTTTCATATCAATAATGGCACCAATAGTTCTAAGAAAAGGTCTTCCCAAAGTAATAGGACAAGAAGCATTGCATTCAACATCCAATACATAGAAATCAACAGGGACATAGGCATTGTTAACCATAATAAGAACATCATTAAGGCTCCCCGTGAGTTTCTTTTTAGCATTATCATCAAGTGAGACATTCAGATAACAATCTTCAAGTGGAGGCAAATCAAGCATATCATAAATCCTTCTAGGCATAATAGAAACACTACTATCAAGATCACATAAAGCTTTGAAATCAAAGTCATTCACTTTCATATTAATGATGGGTTCCCAAACATCTTGTTCCATAGGAATAGAAGCTTTATGTTTCATCTTTTCTTCTTTAATCTTTATGAGAGCATCAGTAATGTGTTTTGTAAAGGCCATGTTCATAGCACTAGATTAGGACTTTTAGCAAGCTTTTGTAGTAACTTAATAACTTCAGAGATATTGCAACCATCAAGATCAAAATCCAAATTATCATCTAAAGTAGTAGAACTATTACTAGCCTCAACACTAGTGGTGGTGATAGTAGAAACACTAATGTTTCTAGCAATTTCATATTCTCTTTCCCACTTAGCATGTAATTCAGCTAATAGTCTAACCTTTTCATCAATTCTTACGTGTATGGCTGTGGCGCCCCGCTAAAAACCACTACTAGAAAATCGCGTTGTTTTTGTGCAGTGCATCGTCATGACCGCATGCTTATGTCATCATGCCACATTGCATTTGAGCATCGTCATCATTCTGCATATGTTTGTCTGAAACTATTTTCGAAAAGGCTAGTGTTGTTTTCTAGATACCCCATCTTAAATTCAAATCAAACTCGGGGCCTCTTCCGGATATTTTGTTTTGTCTAAAAATAAGTTACAAAGGCTTTTAGCACAAAAACAAATAATAAAATTCTTTCACCTAGGGAGGCCGCCACCGGCCAGGCCCAGCCGGCAGCAGCCTACTACCCAGATAAAAATTGCCTATATGTCTAACTCAGACCCCAAAACCTACCCTACCTAGTCAAAACCCTAACCCACCTTCTCTCCCTCCCTTCCTTTTCTCCACAGCCACACTACCTACCCCAGCCGCCAACCGCCTGACCACCCTCACCTGCTTCCACCCGGCACACACACATAGCCCGCATGCACCTACCCCGCCAGCCTGGTCCCCGGCCCCACCACACCGACCCCCGCCACCCCGCTCGACACGCACACGGTCACGCAAACCCAGCCCCACCTAGCCACCTCGGCTCGCACGCAAACCCCCCCTCCCGCTCCCCCACCTGCGCGCACACACAGACACCCGCCGCCACCTGCCGCTTGACACGCGCGCAACCTGGCCCCACCCACGCGCGTGACCCACCGACGCGACCCGCTCCTCCATCCTCTTCCCCATCCCTGATCGATCCCCTCTTCGACCTCGCCACCAACCCCGCATCTCAGTCCAATCCCCAGCGTCGCTGCCAAGATCCCGGTCTCTCCCTCCGCCGCTGAACCTCGCCCCGTCCCTGACCCCGCATGGCCACCCTACTCCTCGGCCTGCGAGCACGCGCCTGCGCCGCTCGTCCCGAGCCGGAGCTCCCTCGACGCGGCATCCTTGTGAGCAGCACCCTGCATCCCGCTGCCAACCACACCTCGTCGTCCGTCGAGAACCGCCGTCGCCTGCACGGTTCCTCTCCACCGCCAAGGTCACCACCAGCCTTCGCCGGCCTCCCTGCACGTCGTCGCCGCCATGGTCCCTCCATGGTGTCGCCTCGCCGTCAACAGTTGCTGCGAGCACCGCCGCCTTCCACGCGTCCTCGACTCTCCAGCGGCACCGATGCCTGGGACTCGTCGACCGCCGGCCGCCCGAGCACGTCCCTTCCGCTTCGGACCCCGATGCCTCTACTCTGTTTGGTGCCACCTGTAGCAAGCCACGCCGCGCCTCACGCGGTCGCCCCGATGTTCTCCTACCGGCAAACACGACCACGCCCCTCTGCTCTTCCTGGCTCAGCGCATTCATCGTCCACCGTTGAGTTCTGCACGTCTCTGCGAGTCTCGGTCGGTGCCACGGACGACTCTGTCTATGAACGCTAAGGGTCGTGCCCACTAGAGGGATACCAGCTTCAACTCCTCTATTCACCTCGAGCTTTGATGATGTTCTACAAGATCTTCGAGAGAGAACCTAAAAGGCCACCAACGCCGAACCCCGAGACCCTCGACATGGGACCCGAGCACGGCGATGCCTACACCCAAGATCTTCGGCATGGATCGCCATGACCTCCATCACGGAGACCGAAGACCCCAATGATTCGAAAACCGATCTCGGAGTCCGATGGTTGAGACCGATCCCGAACCTGGCGCCTAACCAAGTTCTCCTTCCCGGATCCGCCGACCGAGACCGATCCCGCCGAGACCGTCGAACCTCGGAACCCAAGATCTTCGGAACCACATGTGATTCCCTTTTCCGAGACCCTATTTTTATAATATAGGATATATACCTGTCGCATATTAAATTTTTCATCTCGCATGCATATCATAATCATGCCGGATCTTCTGCCATAGTATTAAATATTGCATCCGGTGTTTCTTCTAGTGTTTGCCTCTTCGCGGACTAGGCCGATGAGTTGATGCGAGTATCGACAAGTTCTCTGGTTATGATCCTTCGGCAGTGTTTTCCCAGGCGAGCATCACTCCTCCTTCTACCTACTTTGCATTTATAGTCTTTACTTCCTCCTGTTGATCTATTGCTATCCGTGTCGCGATGCTTTAGTTTCTGTGCACCAGTTATATCCCGTGCAGCCTCTATATTGCCTTGGACACCTCCTATTACCTGCGTTTGGTATATAGCTGGCCTTGCGAGTCGTAGTTGCTTGCTCAGGTGCGATCTTGTGTTGTCGAGTACCACAGTTGTTGGAATGCTGGCAGATGTTTATTGGTGAAGATGTTTGTGGTGGAGGTGATCATGACTTTAAATACAACTATTAAAATGCTAGATATAACTAATGCAGAGGCATTGGTGAACAATAGATGTTATTTGGTTCTTCCACGCTCACTTGTGTCCCGTAGGACCCCGAGTACTTGATACCTGTTCCTTGATTTTTCGCACTATCCACATCCGGGAGGCCTTATGGACCCCCCTGAGCCAGAGCTTGATTCATTTCTATTTCTTGGGGCCACAAAGTAGTTTGGGGCTTTATTACTATCCTGTACCTATGCCATGCTTTACTGCTTTAATTAAGATTGTGCGTGGAGCACCTGTACTGTTTAGGATTGCGGAGTGTTTTCGCGGTATCGACAAGCCCAGTCACACTTTCGGGTTCCCAGTCGTTTACAGCCATTGGCGCAAACCTTGGGTCTGTCTCGGAGCCGGCCAACTTTGTTGCGGGTAGCTTAATGGGGTGGCCCCCTGAAATATTTATGAATCATGTGATTGCTTTGTCGTGAATGCCTCGTTGGGTTTTGAGTTGGTTTTTCTGAGGTTGATCGAGTGTGTGTTGCTATTTGTGCACCCCTACAAGGTAAAACTTTCTGAAAGCCGTGTCCGCGGTTATGGACGACTTGGAGCACAATATCTCGATCATAGACAAGCATAACTAAAGTAGTGCTATAAATTTGACTTAATATATCTGACTAGTAATCAGCTTCACTATAACAGAATGGATATTAAAAATGCCAACAACCGGTGGATCTGTGGTGATCTATGTCATACTATACCTGCCTAGTAAGTATTGCAACTCCAATGGAATGTGATAAAAGTGCCAGCAACCGCTAGGTTTTGGGACTCAGGACAATTATATCTGACTAGTAAATGTTCCAACTACAACGAAATGGTGATTAAAACTGTCCACTACTTCTACTTCAGGATGACTCATGCTATCTATATCGGATTAGTAAGTGCTGCAACTAAAACGGAATGAGTAAAATTGCCAACTGTGTGAGTTCCTCGGTTTGACTTCCTCGTTTGGTCTCGAGGGGGAATACCAGGATGGGTATGTTTGGTGTTACTATCAGGTTGGATCCGGATAGGTCTTTCTTATCCCTCTCTATTAGCCGCCAGTTTTACTGAGTCTCTATAGGTTGTTTAGTGCTGATGCGCTACCGCTTCAGTCCACCATACCTATGTAGGCGAGAGCGGCTGAATTCTAGCCTTGCCGTGTACTGGCCTCAGTACTGATGCTCCTCTTTCTCCTTTGCCCTTTGTCGGCACCCCTTTTGTTTTAGCAGGTTTGTGATCGACGTCGTTAGCAGGGTTACCCTTCCAGCTTGGCCTGGGCAGGGTTATGGACGCCATTGGTTATTCTTCAGGGCTCTTAGCCCCATTTGCATCTTGTCCGTAGTCGGACGCTCTATCATTTTCCAGGTGATTTGGATCTTTGTATTGTATATCTGTATTCTTGACTCATGGAGTCGTTGTTGTATACATCTGTTCTGTGGGTCCCATCGAGGACTGTTGTGTAATGTGATTACTTCGTTTTCCACCCGCACGAAAGTGCCTTGTGGGCGTCCTTGAATCGTTTCTATGCGGGTTTGGTGGAAAGGGCTAAAACTTGCATAGGGCCGATTTGAGGGTGTTACAATGGCATTAGTAGCTGCAAAGGGATTATCATTAGTTTCAGGTTTAGCAGCCATTTTATTCAAAGAAGATTGAGCTTCAGGCAAAGATGCTATATTTCTTTCAGCATTAGAGAGTTTTTCCTCAATAGTTTTATTGAAAGCAGTTTGTTTACTAATAAAGTCTTTAAGCAAAACTTCCAGTTCAGAGGGTGCACTCCTATTAATGTTGTAGGAATTTCCATAAGCATTACCATTATTGGGAGGATATGGCTTATAATTGTTGTTACCAAAATTGTTCCTATAAGCATTATTGCCAAAATTGTTATTTCTTATGAAGTTCAAATCAACTTGCTCTTCTTGAGCAACCAAAGAGGCTAAAGGAACATTATTTGGATCAATATGGGCTTTCCCATTCACAAGCATAGACATAATGGCAACTTAAGATAAGAACTAATTTTTTTTGTGTTTTTGAATAAGAAAGCAAACTTGTAAAACTGATCTTTTTGTGTTTTTGATAAAGAAACAAGCAAACAAAGAAAAAATAAACTAAGCAAAACAAAAATAACAAAGTAAAGAGATTGGTTATGAGGGACTCCCCTTGTGAAGATGTCCTTGACTCCTCGGCAACGGCGCCAGAAAATATGCTTGATGGCCCAAAATATATCGAGCTCGTTGGGGAACCCCAAGAGGAAGGTATGATGAGCACAACAGCAAGTTTTCCCTCAGTACGAAACCAAGGTTATCAATCCAGTAGGAGCAAGGAAACACCCAAAGGTGTAGCTAGCTGAATGTTGGCAGGGCGCACTACCGGTGCCAGCAGCAACGTGGAGACCTGCACAACACAACCACATAACTCTGTCCCCAACTTGCGATGAGGTTGTCAATCTCACCGGTTTTGCTGAAAACAAAGGATTAAACGTATCGAATGGAAGGAAGTAATAGTTTGCAGAAAGTAAACACAAAGCAGTAAACAGTTTATAGATTGTATGTAAAAGAAAGGACCGGGATTCATAGTTCACTAGAGGTGGCTCTCCTTAAGATAGATAACATGCTGGGTGAACAAATTACAGCGGGGCAATTGACAAACATTGAGAAAGCAATACATGCATATACTAATCATCTTGACTCCTTTGAGATTTGATTGGGCATTACAACATTATACATAAACCACCATCCAACTACATCTATGACTAATAATCCACCTTCAGGTTATCATCCGAACCCCCTCCAGTATTAAGTTGCAAGCAACAGATTATTTCTTTACGAATTGCGTGTAATGTAAACAATATGATTGTTCTATGAATAAAGGATTGTTGTTTTCTCCCTAGTAGCAACAGCACATCTAGTATCTTAGAGATTTCTGTCACTTCCCTAGATTACCAGAGGCATGAACCCACTATCGAGCATAAATACTAACTCTTGGAGTTGCTAGCATCTACTTGGCCAAGATAGCTACTAACAACGGAAAGCATGCAAGATCACAAATAACAAAGACATGATAGAATCAATAATCAATCTGAAATAGCATCTCAATATCCATCGGATTCTCGCAAACATAACATGCAGAATTACAAATAGATGATCTTGATCATGAACGGAGCTCACAAGATCTAAACATCAAAGCACAAAGGAGGAGAAACCAGCCATATAGCTACTACATGGATCCGTAGTCTAGAGATGAACTGCTCACGCATCACACCGGAGGCTTGTATGATGATGAAGAAGGCCTCCAGGGTGAATTCCCCTCTCCGGCAGGGTGCCGGAAAGAGCTTCAGATCCCTCCCGATCTAGGGATGGATATGACGGCGGCTATAGACTCTTTCGTGGATTTTTGATCGAGTACTTAGGGTTTTTGTCCCGAGGGCATCTTATAGGAGGAAGGAGAGGCCGAGGGGGTGCTGGGGTCGGCCAGACCACCCCCTAGCGCGGGCCTGGCCTGGCCGCGCAGACAGGTGGTGGGGCTGGGCCCCAACCCTTCTCCATCTCGTATTCTGGCATCTGATGACTTCCGGAAAAATAGGCACTTTGGCTTTTGTCCCGTCCAATTTCGAGAATATTCATTTTCTGACTTTCCTGGAACAAAAACAGCAGAAAACAGGCAGCTGGCACTTTGGCTCTTGTTAATAGGTTAGTCCAAGAAATCGTATAAAAAGTACTCCAAAGTATGGACAAAACACAAGAAAGTGGATAAAACCAAGCATGGAACATCAAAAATTATAGATACATTTGCAATGTATCAATGCGCCATGGATATGTCAGGGGCTATGCATAAGTGGCAGTTGTGGCTACCCAAACTTACCTGCGGCTCACCCTTTTCCCATGCGCCACGGATAATTTCCTTATTTGTGGCGCATCTTTACCATATGTGTCACAAGGCCTTTACCTATGGTGCACCACCCTGCGTGTGTGCCACTGGATATCAATCCATGGATAGCCAAATCTGTAGTAGTGATATGTCGTTTCTTGAGAATTGTCTAGCTGGGAAAAATCTCTTCACAACCCTCCACCAAAACCACCGAACTTTCGGTGGGACTGGTAATTTTCACAGTTTCTTCCAACAAATGTTGGGATCCTCTCCCAATCCTGATGGTTGTGTAGCCTATTGTATTGATGAAATTTATTGTATGAATAACAAACCAAGAAAATTCTATTCTTTTCATGTGTCCACGCCCAGTAATCTTCCGAAAATCTCCCTAGGGGTATCTGTCGAATAGCATGTATAGCTGTTTCTATGAAGTTCTCCAATTTCTTCTCGAACCAACACATTTGCTCTATATCGATCAGTTCATCGATCATTGTGTACTTTCAAAACTATTACGATTGTGCTTCCTAGTACTTCGGTTTTTAATTTAGGTTTTTAATGTAGGTTGTACTTTGGGTTACATTACACATGTACTATGTGTACATCGGCCCTCGGTACACTTATACCTCTATGTACTGCAAATTTCAGTACACACGTATTCCGTATACTTTGGCTCGTAATACGCTTGTAGTGTTTCTCAGTTTTCACTACACGTGTACTTGTGTGTATTTTGGTTTTTCACCACACTAGTACTTTGGTGTACTTCAATTTTCGATACACATGTATTTTGGTGTATTTCGATTTTCATTAATCTTGTACTTCATTATGCTTTTGTTTTCAGTACGCTTGTATCTAAGTGTACTTCGATCATCGGTACTTTATACCGTGTACTTAAAAAGATTGGGAAGAAGGAATGTAGTGCTAGAATCCACGTGTGCATGCATACAACTAGCTATGGCGTGTTTGGTAGGCATGCGGTTTGTCTAGGGCCCAGGGCGATAAAACCGGGCAGACTGGTTGCCTAACCAGTTTCCGCATTGTGGCCTGCACGAATCTTAAAGCACCTCCAAGCCAGGCCTCAGAAGAACTGCCGAATCGGCAGTTTTTTGGGGCAGGTTGGATGCATTCAAGAGGGGGGAATCTCGCTCGTTCAGGTGTGTGAGATGTGCTTCCTCTCACCTCCCTTGTTCCCTTTATCTCCTTTCTAATCAACACAACCATGATTTGATTCAAAACAAAACTCTACATGGAAAAAATACTCGTCGATGATGGGATTCGATTCCAATAATCGACACCAATTTTTATCAACTATATCTTCTTAGATATGTGTTCTTGTTTGGAGCTTTTTGGATGTATCTTTTAGATTCATCACACATGCTAGATCGTTTGAAATATCAGGTAGCTTGACCTTGTTGTTCCTCACAACTCTCATGTCCTCTTCATCCACGCGACATGGGATGGCGGCGGGCCTTCCGACCGACATCGGCTGCTTCTTCCTACCAAACGTTGTTAAATCCTTCACATGTACTAGCTGGTTTCCTATTACGGTGCGATGTTCATCCACGACGGAACAGATACGGCGCTTCGCCGACGTGGATGAACATCGCACCGGAGAAGTGTTGATGCAGTGCCTCGCCGACGTAGATCCAACTAGGTGCACTTCCTAGATATAGATAAGCACAAAAGAGGAAGTGGCGGTTGTGGTAGGAAGTACGCGCGATTGTATTCTCTATGGCTAGTCCTCTTTCATAAAGGTAGGGTTCCATTGATGGGCTCTGACATGCCTAAATTATCGCACATTGTTTTACTTAAAAACGATGGTGAATAAAGCACATGACTTTTTCCGGATTCTCGTGTGCAATTGGGCACAACATGTTTTTTTCGAAAAAACCGTGTTCGATGTAATGACTACGCTAGCACGAAAAAACTACAAAATTTAATACATAATATTTGTATACCAACGATTTAGAATTTATTGTTAGCAAACCTACATTATGCACCATGAATAACTAAAAGGCAAATTTATTGCTAGCTGAGCTATATTTACCAACTATTGGCAAATAAAAGCACAAGGTACTAGTACACATATATCACATCAGTTTACATGAAAAAGCTACAAAGTTAAGCACATTAATCAATTCACATCTGAGAGGGGCTATAACTAGGTGCATGACATCACTTTCAACAATAAAGTCGAACGCACAAATTGTACGTATAGCGAGTCATCCCTACGAGCTGTTTCAAAGGACTCGGCATAACTGACAAACCAGATTGTAGCTAGGATGTGGAGTGGAAAAATGAGACGGTGAAAGGTTGAGAAATGAATCAATCATATAAAAATAAAAGACAATGTGGAGTGACTTTGCATCAACGTGCTATCCTAAGATTAAAACGCTAGTTACACTGGCTGTATATATCGGTGCAACCATTTCCAACCAGTTACACCTAATATCCAAAGTCTCTCGCTTTTCCGTTGGTTGTAGAAAGGACCATGTACGATCCATTGAGTGGCCAACGGAGTAATCACAAACTCTTACCTTTTAGTCTCACCTCTTACCGTGCATTGTTAAATTATAATCATTGCGCATATTCCATATACTTGCCAAAGTAAAGCACAAACTCCTATTCGATTTGGAACTCCTCTTGGTTCCCAAGAAAGATTCATGATATTGTTTGGAGTTATATTATTGAAGGCCAAAGGAATATACACCAAGCCATTTTTTGTCAAAGGACATGTTCTGCAAATGTTGTACGGAGTATTGTTTCATCTTAATCATAGAAACAACATTTTGGGCTTCCCTGCCACTCGCGTCTCGTCAAATTTTCTTGGTGATTAGAAGATTGTGATGTAAGAATCACGTAAAAATCCCAATTTAAAGTGAAACTTTGTTTTTGCAAATATATTTTCATAGGAAACGAGTATGATCATTCATGTAATGTAGATACAATGATTTAACTGTAAAATAAGCTGAAGTTGTTAGCTTCTAAATAAAACTGTTGGAACGTAAGAATAAGATGAGCATCCATTAAATGAGGAACTAAACCCAGCCATCTTCTCTAGAAAATTGGGCACAACATGTTCCTTTTCGGAAAATCGTGTTCTATGTAATGACTACGCTAGCACGAAGAAACTACAAAATTTAACACGTAATATTTGTATACCAATGATTTGGAATTTATTGGTAGCAAAGCTATATTATGCACCATGAATAACTAAAAGGCAAACTTATTACTAGCAGAGCTATATTTACTAACTATTGACAAATAAAAGCACAAGGTACTAGTACAAATATATCATATCAGTTCACATAAAAAAACTACAAAGTTAAGCACATTAACCAATGCACATCAGAGAGGGGTTATAACTAGGTGCACGGCATCATTTTCAACAATGAAGTCGAACACGCAAATTGTACGTATACCGAGTCATCCCTACAAATTGTTTCGAATGACTCGGCATAACTGATAAACCAGATTGTAACTAGGATGCAGAGTGGAAAAATGAGACGGTGGAATGGGGTTTTTTAGATACATCATCCGCTTTGTAGGTACGATGAGTCATTCCAAACGGTTTTCTAAGGTATACCCGTGTGCACGACTTATGACTGTTTTGTCATAGTTCGCACACAATTAACTCGTTGGTGTTGTGAGGATATGAACGACAGTCCTCTAAATTGATTTTACAGTCATCGTTTGAGGAGGTCCAGCTGGAATACGAGGGGAAGGAGTATCCATCGTGGTCTGCCGGTGGTATAGGGTGCTCCTCCTTCCCAACCTCTGTATGTTCTTCCTCCTTACCACTGAAGGGTCCTACGGTGATTCATCGGCGAGCACTGTCAGACGCAAGAAAGGCGAGCGGTCAGCGTGACGGTGCGGGAATTTATGTCGCGTGTCCAGGAAGATGCATCGCCCCCCACGTGTAGCACATGATGGAAAAAAGGGCTACGAACATGTCTTACGAAATTTAAGAAACAAATTTATGACTCACCGTAGGAAAAAGGGAATAGAAGAAGAAACAGTGGCAAATTTATGCAATAGCGCAAATACGAGGTATATGCTTAGCAGTGGAGGTGACGTGGGCGATGTTTTGCTAATAAGCAAATGGTTTTTTAAAATGGGACGTGTGTGTCATATCTTTTACGGTTTAGGAAAGTGTTCGGTGTGTAACAAACCCGCGTAGGAGTCTGCCTGGGCCACGGGCAAACTGTCGAATTTTTGCAGCATTAACGCTCTTTCGCGCTGCACACAGGGAGGGCTTTCTCTGTGCGACGGAGGGCCTTAATAGCCCGATCTGTATTAGTGGTTCATCTTCCTGGTTGTTGTGTAAGGTGTGAGGTAGGTAGGGTTAAGAGATGAGACTAAAGGGAAATTTCGGTTTGCGTGCACACAACCAATCACGCCATACCTGAAGAACATAGATTGTAGAGTTGACATCCAAGTTGTGGATGTCTAGTTTCCACTTATGTTTTTTTGCTTTTTCTGGATAAGTTCCTTCTGGATGGTACCTTCCTTGTGTTGCCCTCTCCAGGAAACTATAGGGGCAAACACTAGACCACACCATCATGTTTATTGTACCGAATGAAGGATTTACCTTATCACGAAAGCCATGCTCCTATTCACTTTCAGAGACCGCTACCGCTCTGAGTTTGCCGGTTTTGCGATTCCGTTGATTCACTGTCCATTTGTCCTTCAACCAGATGAATGGTCAATGACTGCCCTACGCGGAGTATATAATCGGCTACCGTATATTTAGCCCTTGGCATATGACACCGGTCCCATGCCTAAAAAATAAAGATGGTCAAAAATAGGGGTGATATAACCAGTAGTTGTCTTTTTCTATTTGGATTTTAGCGCAAACAAGCGTTTATAACTTCCAAATCCAAGATTTATGGACAAAAAAGAGGGATGTAAGGAAAGCAACAATCCTGGAGGAGGGAGGAAATAGTTCACTTTTTCAACTAGATTGCAAGGGAAGAGAAACGATCTAGTAGCATACCCTGTTATCCTCCCTTCACATCCTCTAGAGGCTGCTACACGGTGAGACCTAAAGGCTTCTAGCAAAGGGGTGGCGGGGCTTCTCGCGGTGGAGGCAGTAAGGCATCACTTGGTATTGATTTTTCTGAAAAGTGGAAACCCCTGACCTCTGCATAATTGATGCTAGCAATCTTTTCTTTTCTCATTAAAATCCAATTGTTACAAAATATTATATAATGGGTCACACAAGGTTGAGAAATGAATCAACCATATAAAAATAAAAGACAACATGGAGTGACTCTGCATCAATGTGCTATCCTAAGATCAAAACGCTAGTTGCACTGCATGTATATATTCGATGCAACCATTTCCATCCAATATCCAAAGTCTCTCGCTTTTCCGGTTGTTGTAGGAAGGACCGTGTATGATCCATTGAGTGGCCAACGGAGTAATCACAAACTCTTACCCTTTAGTCTCACCTCTTATCGTGCATTGTTAAATTATAATCATTGCGCACATTCTATATACTTGCCAAAGTAAAGCACAAACTCCTATTTGATTTGGAACTCCTCTTAGCCAGTTCCCAAAAAGATTCATGATATTGTTTGGACTTATAATATTAAAGGCCAAACGAATATACACCAAACCATTTTTTGTCAAAGGACATGTTATGCAAATGTTGTACTCCGTATTGTTTCATCTTGATCATAGAAACAACATTTTGGGCTTCCCTGCCACTCGCGTCTTGTCAAATTTTCTTGGTGATTAGAAGATTGCGATGTAAGAATCACGTAAAAATCCTAATTTAAAGTGAAAGTTTGTTTTTCCAAATATATTTTCATAGGAAACGAGTATGATCATCCATGTAATGTAGATACAATGATTTGACTGTAAAATAAACTGAGGTTGTTAACTTCTAAATAAAACTCTTGGGGTGTAAGAATAAGATGAACATCCATCAAACAAGGAACTAAACCCAGCCATCTTCTCTAGTCACCTTGCAGGATTTCCCTCCAGTAAGCCTTGGTGGAATCGGCATTGTCAGAGCACATGCGTTTCCCATTGATTTGGGTGACTAATAGCAACCGTGCTTGCAAAATGTTGTGTTGTTATCTTCATGAATATTCCTCTTTTATCCTCTCTTCTTTCCTCACAAATTATTCATTTTTTTGAAAAGGACATATATTAATATCAGAGGATACCAATTACACCCAGCCTCTGCAACAACGCATTTCCCTAGCGGCCATACGGATGCACACAGCCAAAAAAGAAAGAAGAATTACAAAAAAAGAAAAGTCACGCTACAGTGAATCATTCATTGAAACAACAGTACTACCACCACCAAGACAGCACCAGAAGTCTAGCTTCTCCAAAAACGACGCCTCCAAGAAGGGAACAGTGCATAAACACTGTCATCGCCCGATCAAAGATCTAGGTTTTCACCCTGAAGGCCATTGACAGGCACAACCAATTAAGACCAGACCCTGGGTTTTCACCCGAAAAGGTAGGACCATAAACCTCTCCTATACAGTCGTCCCCACTTGCATGCCATTGCTTCAATTCACAAGTCACCTAGCCAATACCTCATCACCACCCAAACTCGACCCACCATTGTCACTCCTCATATCTCGGTCTCCATGACTTTCTCCGCCAGCACCATGGAACGAGAACATGCCCCATGATAATAACAGCCAACAGAGTTTCTAAACGCATCTTCTGAAACCAAACGGTCAGAGTAAAACATGGGTACGCACTACCAAATCTAATCCGATCCAGCAAACTCACGGCATGGGGGCACTGTGGAGTTCGCCGGCAGAGCTTTCGGGAACACGACACATAAACCAGATCAATGGAGACCAACATCGGGTAGATCTTCGTCTTGGCTTGAGATGAATCCATGACCTTCTCCTTTATTGAAACCGAGCTAGCGGGCCCCACGCCACCTGCCGGAAACTAGCAGGATCCGCAGCACGACGGCAAGATCACCAGGCCGACCACAACAAATTATTCATTTTTAGTAGAAACTTCTTTCAAAGATATTCGTGTAGCATACAGTTTAGAGATCTCTATCAAGATATATAAGCATACAAACACAAACATATACACTATATTTAAGCAAGTGACATAGATTAATCCAATAACACATGTGACTTTACTTATATTTAATTATTTATTTACCGACATTTGACTATACTAGTCTCATATACTTCTTTGACATATAAAAATCCATGAATATGAAGGCATCGTTGCCATGGATAAAAGTCAGGTCGTTGTAAACCTTGGTCTGCGTGGGAGAGAAAACATTCTGAGGGTTTTTGATAGAACGAGTAGTATATTTTTCCTTGGTTCGTCCGCTCTAGCATCTAGGATAGGTCTGCATGTTTTGTCGTGCAAATTGGAGCTTTGCATCGCTAGCTTTACCCTAGACAACGATGCAGAGAATCTCCACTCAGCGTTTCGAATTTGTTTGCACATGAGGTTTGTGCACCTGAGGGGATGAATCATGCATGCACGTGATGGACTGGTAGTGAGGTGTTTGCGTACTTCATTTATTTTGAATAGCCAGTTGCTAAACCGAGGTCAGGTCTTCAAGTTTAAGAGATGGTTAGAGAGTTTGGCCTGGTAGCCCAAGTGGAGGCTTGATCGAAGTTTTCTTATATATGCACATCTTGGCTTATTCGGAGCTGCCAATCCGAGGACGGCGAGTTAATCTGCGAAGGACGAAGAACACAACTCGGTCACAACAGTTTATACTTCGGCAGCTGTGTGCATAGCTTAGGGTCATCATCGTGACCGTCGTCATGATGGCCATGTCAGTCGCGTCGCTCGCCACGCTGCTCATGACCGCCGCCCTCGGACAGAGCTCCCCGGAGGACTACGTCCGCCTCCACAACGCGGCGCGCAGCGCGGCCGGCGTTGGACCGGTGGCGTGGGACGACGCGCTGGCTCGGAAAGCGGGGAAGCGCGCTGACCACTGCGAGCTCGGGAGCCCGAACGGACGCCGCATGTATGGCGAGAATCTCTTCCGTGGCCCGCCAGGAAAGGCGGATGATGCGGGCGACGCGCTGGCCGCGTGGACGGCGCCGGCGGCGAGGGAGTACGTGCAAGTCGTGTGGCCGAGCACGACCAAGATCGGCTGTGCCCGTGCCGTCTGCCACGACAATCGCGGCGTCTTCATAAGCTGCAACTACGAGCCCGCTGGTAATGATTACCTGCACAACTCCTAAGAAACGACCATGCCTAACAAAATCGTAAACAGAAACCAGATTAATTACCCCCTCTGCTAAAAAAACATATTTTTTTTCTCAAGTCGATCTTTTCTAAGTTTGATAAGATTTATCGAGATAAATACTAGTATCAGTACCCTATGATATTGAGAGATATACTATGCAATTATATTTCGTGAGTATTTACTGGTATTGGTTTGGCATTGTACGACATGCGTGTGTGTCACACTTGTTACTTTGTAGTAGCACATGACTTGGTACCAAAATAAGGCAGCTAGCATCATTGTCACACTCAGGAAGGGCATAGAGATACAAATCGAGGAGAAAATTGTATTTTGCTACCACAATTCGGAAATTTTGCAAAAACCTACCGCTTTTCCGTCTAATAGTCACAAAAACTACAACTTTTGTGTAATAGAGCGTTTTAAGTCATTTGACACCGTTTCTGACAAAACGGGCCCACTTTTAGGCTGACATGGCACGAGAAGCTGGTGTGTTTTTGTGAAAATCGCCTCCATTTATTGTATCTTCTAATCTTATGGCCCCATTTTTTAATATGAACAGAAAAATGGTTTAATTACAGTTTATTTTTTATTTCCTTTTATTATATACATTTTTTTCCTTTTTTCCTTCTCTTTTTCTTATCCACGGCGCTCGCCGGCCGCCGCCCCGCGTCGATCCTGCACGCGCCGCTCCCGCCCTGCCCCGCCGACCGCCGCTCGCCGCCCATCCCCTCTATGCCACCTACAGGTTGAGGACGACGGGGACGGCGGCGCCCTGCCCCTTCCTTGGTCGCCAGCGCCCTTCCCCTCGCCTTAGTCGGTCGACGCCGCTCCGCCCCGTCCCTCCCCTTACCCGGCGGCGCCGCTCCGCCTCGTCCCTCCCGTTATTCGGTCGGCCGTCGTCGACCTGCACCTCCGCGCGGGCGAGCTCCCCGACCAAGGCTGCCTCTGCGCCCCTTCCCCCGTCCATGGTAACTCCGCCCCTCCCCTTGGCCGGTGGCTGCTAGAGGTTAGGGATGACCTCACTAGTGGGGTCCACTTGACAGAGAGAGAGAGGAGGGGAGGGATATGACAAGTGGGTCCCACACACTTTTGCAAATTGACCCAAAAAGTAACTTGTCTATGTGTGTCTCTCAAACTGATACTCCATGCCACGTCAGCACCCAGGTGGGCCAGACCTGTCAGAAACATAATCAACTGAGGCTAAGACAAGGGTTACACAAAAGTGGTAGTTTTTGCGACCATTAGACGGAAAAGTGGTAGGTTTTTGCAAAATTCTCGAATTGTGGTAGTTTTTTGAAACCCTAGCCGCAGTTGTGGTAGCAAAATGCAATTTTCTCCAAATAGAGCACATGCATCTGCGGGCTCATACAACTAGGTGTAATAGGTGTGCAATATAATGTCATCCTCTTATTCAAAATTTTAAAATGATTTGACTTACAAAACCATGTATCTGAATTACAATATGTCTTACTGGCGGCATTGTCTCGACGGGATCTCGAAATTAGACCTGTGTTGCTATGTTACGACAATGGTTTCCTGGATTCGAAGTAGCCATCCAAAGATTGATTTAGTTACCATGGTATTGGTGCTACCATATTGGAAACTCATATGATACTAGCCTGGTAAAAGGTTCTGATTTTTTTGGTCCAAACATACCCATGTGGGACCAAAATCCAACGGTGAAATAGATTGTGAATCAAGCACACATATTGATCAACAAAATAATTGTCGAACCCATGTTCTAGTGTAGTGAAGTTTCATCTTTATCATTGTGGCCTTTAGCAATTGTTCTGAAAGTTATCTTTCTCAACATTGGGTCACGATTGGTAGCAATAGCTATCCACCCCTCACGATTGGCAGCTATAAGAAGGACTAGGAGGGAGACTATAAACATCAATTACAGGGCCAATTTATTTCAAGTCTTGTGGACGACTTCTTTACCTTACGTGTACCACTATTTACAAGTATGAAATGAAAATAAAATCACACACATGCTTAAATGCGCTAGGATGTTGACCTCTTGGGGCATTGGGTGTTATAGATGACATGCATGTGGCACTCAAGTTGCATATGGTATGATGTCATACAACATATAACTTTGGAATGATAAGTAGCATTTTTTGGATCAATTTATTTGCACGAAACATGAGTGAAACCAGAAATGCAACGTAATGACTCAGCATTCATTCTATGAGGGGCTGCCTTGTAGCCTCTTTCAACTTAATAGTTATATATTCATAGATGTTGTTTTCGAGTAACAGAAGAATACATGTCAATTCACATGGAACAAATACATGGTTGGACATTTTTAACATGGTAAGAAAACATTTCATTTAAATACAAATAAATAAAAGGAACATTATGCACTTAATACACGAGTATTAATGTCAGTAAATGGCTTGCGGATGTCCATAAACCAAACTCATGATTCTATTGCGACGCAACCAAAAGTGCATCTGGACACTCTAGCTAGTATGTTTTAACTCTTTGGTGATCATAAATCACACCAGGGCATAATTAATAGATCTCAAAAGTGTTGGGTGTAGTGGAGCTAGGCTTCATTGTGCGGAGTCACTTTTTATAGTTGGCATATCGTCATATATGTTTGATATGAGAAGCATAATGGAGATGGATATTTTGCAACGACAAAAAATTGATTCAAACATCAAATTGTCATCAAATGTTCCCATTATGATTTAAAAGTACAAAAGGGTAGTCCATCTTCTTTTTCTCGAATAGCAAGAGCATCCACAACCTCTACATCAGGTGGTTGTATGCGACCCAATTTTAAAACCTTCAGTTCAAACAATGTAAATTGGTCAAATGGTAAGTTTCATGATATCCTATTAGTGTATTGGCATCCATATGGGCTATATTCGGCATGTGCTAACTCCTGGAAGTGGCATCACCAAGGAACTAGAGTATTATGCTCCTCTATATGTCGCAAACATCTGTGAAATGTAAGTTCAAAGTCCATGTATATAACGTATGGAGAACTAACTGTAAGAACCATATCGTGAATCCAAGCTAGAGATTTTATGAAACATAATTTTTCACATGATAGGTTCTCAATATATGCAGTCATTACAATCTTGAGAATTTTTTGTGTGATGTGGCAAATTGGAAACTATACAAGCTAAAGCATATTTCTAGCTGATGTTTTTCCTCGGATATTTAACTTGTGTTAATATCCTTTCTTATACTTTAATACAGTGAATGGAAATTTAAGGAGAGTTGTACTTCCTCCCGACTGCCGGTTCAACATCAGTCGTTGCCTCAACTGTCCGATATGCTAGCTATTGCTAACTTTGCCCACTTGTAACACCACCACAAAAATGTACGCTGAAATTGTGCTCGCTTGTTTTCACCATCAACCCTCTGACTAAGATTTGTGCTGCAAGTATGTCTGTAGATTTATTTCTTTGTTCGTAAAGGAATTTTATTCCTTCAAAGAAAATGGTCCTATTTTAAAAGTTATGCTTAAGCTAAGTAATTTAAATTTTGTTTTAAGATGTACATACTCACTTCAAAATGACGGCGTGCATCAACTTCCACTCTAGCAGTTTAATGGAAACTAAGGATTACCGATTGTAATTTAACAAAAATTTGTTTAGCCATGGCTAAGAAGGTCAATATCGAATTTGTGCATATCTATACTCCATAAATGCCTTTTAGAAATTAATGTGAAACCTAGATAATGAAGAAGGGTTGTGGCCTTGTGGGTTGTAACAGGCTTGATGAGCCAACTTAAAAACCAGCCATTAGTGTGCCATTTGCATTTTACATCGATTCAAACTATATAAACTCAGTTTATCCTGTTATCCTTATAGAACATGGAATTTTGGTGTACAAAACTGGTTTCATAAATTTTGTTTAAATTTTTTTGTCGACTTTATGGATTGTGAGTTGACTTTGAAACAAATTTAAAACCAAAACTCAAACCAAATTTTAGAAACTAGTCGTGTACACCAAAACTCCATGTTCTACAAGGATAACAAGATAAACCGAGTTTATATAGTTTGAATGGATGTAAAACACACACTAGCCACCATGCACATCGATGTTCATGTCTACTATGGATGTGCGAACCCGTAGATCGTTCTGGTGAATTTCAAATCTAGCCTATCCAACTTGTTTGGGGAAAGGGTTTGATGTTGTCATTGTACACTCTAGAAAACCTCGAAAAATTTGTGGTGCTACAAAATTTCAAGTTAACAACACAACAATACATGTGCTAATCACTTGGCGATTTTAACCTCCAAGCCACACGCCTAAGGGCCACTGTTGCGATTAGCGGGCGCTTAAAAACCGTCAGGAATATTGCATCACGGAAACTTCATGCACAACGCTTTTGGGATCGACGAGTCGTCTAAACGCATCAGTGCATCACCATAACGATATGTGCAGAGAATCAGGCAATAGCCTAGTGGTTGGGTCACAGTTGGCGCATCCCAGCGACCGGAGTTTGATCCCTGTCAGGGATGAATTTTCGGAATTCAAAAAAGTGTCTAGTTTCTCCTAACACTGTTTCATTTTTTTCATAACAATCTGTGCAGCAGTGTTCAGACCTAACCAACTCGGTAGGTTACAAGCTGGCGTAGATTTTGTACCATGAACAAATAAGGTGTGGTGCAATATTTTATTGTGTTAGATAAACCTTTTTATGGTACAGAACTTAACAATAGATAATTAAAAAAATCATTTTTTACGATGCATTAAGGTCATAATTTTCATGTCTTCCTTAAGATATAATTTTTTAATAAACCACACTTTGACTATTTTTGCACTCTTTTAATAGTCCTCATTATATTTATTTTTTTAAAAGAGGGCTTTGAGCCCCTCTTCGTTCTGCTAGCCCAAATTAATTACACTAAGCTCACTTCTTGGCCATGCTGAACTCCTCTTCTTCTAGTCGTTTGAAAGACTTCGTCCTCTCACCGATGTCTTTGAGCATCTCTTCGTTCTGCCGACGGGGTTGAATAATATGCTCAGCGCTATGACCTCGTCGGTGATCTAATCACCATCCGCGCGGCGTATCTACATGGCACTGAGGACCATGCCACAGATCCAAAAGATACGATAGAGCGTTTAAAGAAGATAAAGACCAATGATATCAAAGGCATCTGACAAGTGATGCATCTCAAACATGCGGGTCGGGAACACCGGTAAAAGACTCCGACGTGCCTTCCACGTTTGACTGAGTAGCAAATTTGGCCAAGCAGTGTACATCCTGGACGTATTTAGTTTTTTCTTTTTGATAATACCTGGACGTATTTAGTTTGTGGAAAGTCTCCTAGACGAGTTGAACCTAGTAAGAGGGCAAGGAACTGCCACAATCGTATGGTTTAATGTGGAAATTTAGAAGCGCGATCTAGGGATTGGTGTGGAGATCTAGGAGTGTAGCGGCAGAGGTAGTAGGGACCGGAAAGGGGTGCAAGGTTTTTTTTTTACTCCCTCCGTTTTAAAATATAAGATGTTTTAGCTTTGTGAATGAAGTGTATCTAGATCTCTTTTAGTGTTTAGGTTTATTTAGGTTTGGAGTGAACCTAGACACTAAAAGGGATCTAGATACACTCTTTTCACAAAGCTAAAATATCTTATGTTTTAAAACAGAGGGAGCATATATAGAAGGTGAGATCATGGAATGGGGGTTAGGGTTTATACAAGGTCTTGAGTACGAGCATGGGCCACCTTTGCTCAAATGGCCCGCAGTTGGCCAATCTGCCGGTTATTGGTGGTGAGACTAAAATAGTGATCCATGAGAGTTTGAGCGACGTTCCTAGTAGGATAGAGCAGCACCATGAAATATTGAACATCAATTACAGAAATATATTTAAAACACAGGAAGATATAGGTCCCTTATTTTAATTACATACATAGAAGAGAACATATTGCTTATATTGGTTAACAAAACATACACATGTATATGGTGATCTAGACTTCTGATAAGCGGTTCCTGCACGTCAAACTCAGCGACACACATTGCCTTAATCACGCTTATTGAGGAATCCACCTTTTCTTCAGATTTGCTTGATCCACGGTTTAATCATAGCCAGAGTCACTCAACTCACCTGATGGTGTCCTCCACGTCACCGCCAACACATGTTGCGACATGTTGGACATATGCCCAAGACGTAATAATAAAGTGGTTATTATTATATCTTTATGTTTATGATAAATATTTACATCTCATGCTATAATGTATTATTAGGAAACACTAATACATGTGTGTTTTGTAAATATAAAAGGGTCCCTAGTAAGCCTCTTGTTGAACTAGCTTTTTGATTAATTGATGATCGTGGTTTCCTGATCATGGACATTGGATGTGATTAATAACAAGGTTATATCATTAGGAGAATGATGTAATGGACACACACCCATAGTAAGCGTAGTATAAGATCAAGTCATTAAGTTCGTATTGCTGTAAGCTTTTAAATGCATAGTAACCTAATCCTTCGACCATGAGGTTGTGTTAATCACCATCACCGGATGGGTACTTTGATGACATCAAACACCGCTTCGTAACTGGGTGGTCATAAATGTGTCATTGGGTATTCTGAAAGTATGTGTTGAAGCGCATGGACCAAGATTGGGATTTGTCTATCCATATGACGGATAGATATGCTCTGGGCCCTCTCGGTGGAATGTCATCTAGTTAGCTTGCAAGCATGTGACTGGGTCACAAGGGATGACATATCACGGAACGAGTAAAGAGTACTTATCAGTAACGAGGTAGAACTAGGTATGGAGATGCTGATGATCAAACCTCGGATAAGTATAATATCGCGTGACAAAGGGAATTGGTTTCGTATGTAAATGGTTCAATCGATCACGAAGTCATCATTGAGTATGTGGGAGCCATTATGGATCTCCAGGTCCCGCTGATGGTTATTGATAGGAGATGTGTCTCTATCATGTCTACATATTCACGAACCGTAGGGTGACACACTTAAGGTTCGAAGTTGTTTTAAGTAGATATGGAATGTGCGTTGGAGACCGAATGTTGTTCGGAGTCTCGGATTGGATTCGGGACATCACGAGGAGATCCGGAATGGTCTGGAGAATAAGATTCATATATTGGGGATCATTTTATGAGTTAGGAAATGTTCCAGAGTATTTGTATAAGGGTTCTAGAAGGTTTCGGAATGTTCCGGAAGGTTCTGGAAGGTTTCTTGGAGTTTGCTTGAAAACCAAGGAAGGGATCAAGGAGTCCTGGTGGGTCAAGACTAGGAGTCGTGGGGGAGGAGGACTCCTCCCCCCTCCCCAATCCGCCGGCCCTAGAGGGAGGGGAGTCCTACAAGGACTCCCCCTCCCCATGGCGCCTCACCCCCTTTAATAGAGGGGCAGGGGCGCCCCCTCCACCCCTGCTTCATAACTCCCAATCTCTGCCACCTCTCTCCTCCTCCTTTCTTCTGCACAGGCATAGGCGAAGCCCTGCAGAATTCTCTACTCCACCACCACCACCACGCCGTCGTGCTGCTGTGATTCCGTGGAGAAGATCTACTACCTCCGCTGCTCGCTAGAACGAGGAGAGGAAGGTCTGCTTCGACTCCGCACGTGTGACCAACTGCGGAAGCGCTGCCCGAACGCGGCGCCGGAAGGATCGTCCACTTGACCGACTGCGGAAGCGCTGCCGGAACGCGACGCCGGAAGGATCGTCCACACGATCTTGAGATCGGCAAGTGATCGACTACATCAACCACGAGATCTAATCTCGTTAACGCTTTCGGATCTACGAGGGTTAGTTCTTATCTATCTCGTTGCACATGTCTAATAGATTAGATCTTGGCTTTTATCTAGATTAGATCTGGGTTTTGTTCGTTCTTGCGGTAGAAAATTTTTGTTTACCATGCTACGAACCCATCAGTGGTATCAGAGCCGTATCTATGCATAGATCTGTTGCACGAGTAGAACACAATGTTTTTGTGGGCGTTGATGCTTTTGTTGTCGGTGTCTTAGCGTGTACTTTGCATCTTGTGGCATGGTGGGATGAAGCGGCTCGAGCTAACATTACATGTCATCGCACATGAGACTTGCTCCACGCTTGACGTGCAACCTGCTTTGCACAAGTGGCTTTGCGGGTGTCTGTCTCTCCCACCATAGTTAAGATTCAATTTACAATGAGCATATGACAACACTTGTATCAACGTTGTGGTTCTTGTTCGTAGGTAAGATCGGTCTTATGCGAAAGCCCCAAACCACGTAAAACATGCAAAGAAAATTAGAGGCGTCTAACTTGTTTTTGCAGGGGTTTGTGATGTGATATGGCCATCATGTGATTGTGATTGTATTTGATGTATGCAATGATCCTTGTTGTAATATGGCAACCGGCAGGAGCCTAATGGTTGTCTTTAATTCTGTTAAGACCTGCATGTCTATTCATCTTGTAATAGCTTTATTCCAAGTAGTTGTAATAGTTGCTGGTGATGATGGACAACCATGAAGCAGCGCCACTGACCTTGACGCAATGCTGGTGATGATGGAGATCATGTTCGTGCTTTGGAGATGGAGATCAAAGGCGCAAGAAGAAAATGCCATATCATATCACACTAATTATGAATTGCCTGTGATGTTAATCCTTTATGCATCTTGTATTGCTTAGATCGCGACGGTAGCATTATAAGATGATCCCTCTCACTAAATATCAAGTAATAAAGTGTTCGTCCTTAATTGGCACCATTGCTAAGACTCGTCGTTTCGAAGCATCTCGTGATGATCGGGTGTGATAGACTCTACGTGTGCATACAACGGGTGCAAGCCAGATTTGCACATGCGGAAACTAAGGTTAACCTTGACGAGCCTAGCATGTACAGACATGGTCTCGGAACACGGAATACCGAAAGGTAAAGCATGAGTCATATGGATGATATGATGAACATGTTGATTGTTCGCCTTTAAAGCTACATCATCTCACGTGATGATCGGACTTGGTGTAGTGGATTTGGTTCATGTAATCACTAAAACAACTCGAGGGATGTTGTTTTGAGTGGGAGTTCATCTGTAATTTGAATTAGTCGAACTCAATTTATCATAAACACAATCAAAGTGAATTTGCATAGTTTGTTGTAGTCATTGGCATCCGTTCACCACCTTACGCTTAGTTATAGTTGAGATAGTAGAACTATAGAAATTCTGGATATTTTATTTATGAACTGGTATCGTATTGTTTTGAGTGTCAATTTAAAGTTTAAAAGACCTATTGCAAACTTTCAGCAAACTCCGTTTACTCTGTTAAGTTTAATAAATAGTATTAAATCAAGAGTAACAATTCTAGTGTTAGTATCTAATGTATCATGTTTGCCTCCATAATTCTTGATACTCAAAAAGATTGTTTTTAATATCAAGTTTATCTAAGAGCTGAAAGCAATGTTTCAGAAACCATCATATGTGAAAGGTATTGCGATATCTAAAACAATGTGTTGGTTACAACATGATAGAGTATACGTCCTCATATTTGATGAGAATTTGTGAAGGTTGGAGACGCTAGTCGTCCTAATCCTCCAAAAGTTTTTGAAAAAGAAACATTATACTCGCAATTCACCTTTATAAGCTATAGCAGCTTGATCATGAAAGGTGTCATGATAAGGATGAATAGAAGATGTAAGTAAAATGTTTACTACACTAATAGATTACTAAAGAATGGATTTTTGAAAGAATGCCAAACATTTGATGAAGGTGATCCACTTCAAAGTGCAAGTCCAAAGGTATTGGTATTTGACTATACACACTTTGTACTATGTGTCATGTGAATGACACCACTATTGATGTTGATAGATTCTTTTAAAAAAGAAAAGGAATTGTTGAAAGAGAATCTATAAAATATTTGGCAGAAAAGAAAAGATTGGAGATGTCCAACTTAGGTATATAGAAGATACATGTTATGGTTGTATTCCTTGGTTGTTAAACAATGTGGTTCTGCGGTATTGAATACCGAATTGGTTGGTATGAAGTGTCATACAGGACAACGCAATTCATGAACTACAATGGCCTAAGTAACTAGCAAGAGAATGAGTGATGATGTTCATCGAAAACAAATAAAGTGTTATTGTGTTTTTCGTTGTCATCAAACCTAGCTTTCAAGATTTGTTTTAATAATTGTTATTTTGTTCCGGTATTACGAGAACAATGGTTGTTCAAATAATTACCGTATTCCATAAAGGATGGATGAACTTTTACAAGTCTTGTGGGAGAAATCACATCCATAAACATTATTGCTAAAATGTCGCAAGACAAATGATTGAAAGATCACTTATGAAGTAACATCGCTGTTTAAATTATATTTGAAAGAAAACATAAAGAAACTCCATGTTGATGGAATTTTGGAGTCTTTGATTTTGATCAATTGACGCATGTGAGACTTTCCTCGAGATAATTGAAACTCCGTCCATAGGCCAGATAGGAACGGATGACTAGCTTATTGGAAATTGTGCATGCTGATGTGCATAGTTCATTATGTGTAGCCATATGCGATGGATCTTTTTGCTTCATATGCTTTCTCCGAAAATTTGAGTGAATATATCTGTATATTTACTTAATAAGGAGGAAGTATGAAACATTTGAAAGATGTTCAAAGACTTTCAAGATGAAGTTAAAAATCATTGTAACAAGAAAATAAAGAGTTTATGATTCGATCATAAAGGAAGATATTTGAGTTACATGTTTAGCAAAAACACCTAAGACTTGAGAAATTGTTGCATGATTTGTGTTTCCCGATAAACCATAGGAGTATGGCATATTCGAGAGATGAAATTAAACCATGTTTGAAATGGTAAGATCAAGGGTGTCATTTATAAAACTGCCATTATATTTTAAAGATTAAAGCTTTAGTGACTACCACTTTTACACTGAAAAGAGCACCATCGTGATCCGTTGAAATGACACCATATGAGTTATGGTTTGGGATAAAACCCGAATTGTCTTTTCTTAAATTTTGGTATGCTATGCAAAAGTAAAATGTTTACAACCAAAGTCGGATAAGCACGTCTTTGTAGGTTATTCCAAAGAATTTGTTGGGAATTTCTCCATAACGCCGAGGACAAAAGAGCTTGTCGCTTGGAACGTCAAGTTTCTTGAGAAGGAATTTTTCGTGAAAAGTTAAGTGGGAGGACAATAGAACTTTGATAAGGTTGTTCAACCTTAGCTATATGTGCTAAGTAGCGCAACGCCGGAAAGTGTCCCGGCGACGGCCACAATGCTCATGGCTCTCGTGATTACAAAAGGTGTGATCTCGGAGATTAGAGTTCCTATAGAACCGTGTGGGTCGGTAAGAATCAAATAGTAAGATTTGATAAGCAAGTCATTATTGTTTTGACAATGATAAACCGACTACATGCAAAGAAGCGATGATGGGTTTTGACTCCATAAAATGACTAGAAGTCATAGAATCCGTGATAGTATCCATACACGAGAAATCAAGTTTCTGAACTTAGAAGACCCTCCGGAAAGGCGTGAAGCCTATCGGTCGTGTTTGGATCTATAAAGAAATAGACATGAATGTTTCAAATCTATGAAATAGTCGACATGTCGGAAAGAGTTTACGACAATGTTCAAGGAATTGACTATGATAAGATTTGATCTTTCATAGCGATATTTAGTCTGGACGGATTAATGTAGCAACCACTACATATATTTTGGTATATGGTAGTTGAACAAACAAAACAAGTTCTTCTAATAGAATGGTTACCTAGGACGTGTACATGACACGATCCAAAGGGTTTTGTTAATTCAAAGGATGCTAAAAGAGTATGCAAAACTTCAATGGTTGAAGTAAGCATAGCGGGGTTGGAATCTTCACCATGATGAAACTGTTAAAAGAGTTTAAATTCATCGGGGATGATGAAGATGCTTGCATTTGCAAGAAATTAAGTGGGAGCACTGAGACATATTTCTAATACATTATGTAGAGGACATATTGTTGATTGGAAATGATGTATCTTGTATTGACACAGATTAAGAATTTCATTTCGATGAAAGACTTAGGCATAACCCAAGAATTAGGCATCAATGTCTATATGGATAGATTGAGGCGCTAATATGGTTTTGCCAAATGTACATAGATAAGATGTTGAATGAGTTCAATATGGAAACAACAAGAAAGGTTCTTGACGCACGGAAAGGACTAAATCAAGATTCGAGTGTGTTGACACGAGATTCAAGTGTTTTGACACTTGGTGAAATCACAAGAATATTTTGATCAATCATTCTTTGAGATGTACACATCCAGATATGTCCTATGCTCTAAATGTTATGAGTATATACCAGAATGATTCATAAGATGATTATTGGACAATAGTAAAGATATTCTTATGAGCTTTGGAAGAACTAAGAATATACCATGTATAAGTGACAAATAGTTAAAGGTAGTTCATTGTAAAGTGTTACATTGATACTACTTTTGTCACAAGATACAAATTAAATTTATCTCAATTTAGACTATGGGTAGCACAATGTAATGGAAAGGATGTTCCATGATAGATTTGGATGAGTTCCAAAGTTGAGACATTGTAATGGATACTAAAACAAAAGGCTAAGTATATAACTGATGTAGTAGCAGCAAAGGAGGGCATTTGTGTTAAAGTAGTTTGTTATCAAACTAGGTGTGGTTCAAAGTGGGCTAATACTATGAAGATATATTGTGTGACAATAATATCAACATATTTTGAGCCGAAGGAACTAAAGGTCTCACCAAAGGACAAAATTTATACAATGTCATCTCATTGGAGAATGAGTAATGCGTAGAGACGCAAGGATATGCAAATACACACGGACCTGGAAGTGTCAGATCCGAAGATTATGTTTACCACTAGCAATAGTGTCTATACAACACCAGAAAGCCATAGGTGTTGAATGCACAAGTTTTTAACTAGATTATTGACTCTAGTGCAAGTGGGAGACTGTTGGAGATATGCCCAAGAGGCAATAATAAAGTGGTTATTATTATATCTTTATGTTTATGAATAATGTTTACATCCCATGCTATAATTGTATTATTAGGAAACACTAATACATGTGTGTTTTGTAAATATAAAAGGGTCCCTAGTAAGCCTCTTGTTGAACTAGCTTGTTGATTAATTGATGATCATGGTTTCCTGATCATGGACATTGGATGTGATTAATAACAAGGTTATATCATTAGGAGAATGATGTAATGGACACACACCCATAGTAAGCGTAGCATAAGATCAAGTCATTAAGTTCGTATTGCTGTAAGCTTTTAAATGCATAGTAACCTAATCCTTCGACCATGAGGTTGTGTTAATCACCATCACCGGATGGGTACTTTGATGAAATCAAACACCGCTTCGTAACTGGGTGGTCATAAAGGTGTCATTGGGTATTCTGAAAGTATGTGTTGAAGCGCATGGACCAAGATTGAGATTTGTCCATCCATATGACGGATAGATATGCTCTGGGCCCTCTCGGTGGAATGTCATCTAGTTAGCTTGCAAGCATGTGACTGGGTCACAAGGGATGACATATCACGGAACGAGTAAAGAGTACTTATCAGTAACGAGATAGAACTAGGTATGGAGATGCCAACGATCAAACCTCGGATAAGTATAATATCGCGTGACAAAGGGAATTGGTTTCGTATGTAAATGGTTCAATCGATCACGAAGTCATCGTTGAGTATGTGGGAGCCATTATGGATCTCCAGGTCCCGCTGATGGTTATTGATAGGAGATGTGTCTCTATCATGTCTACATATTCACGAACCGTAGGGTGACACACTTAAGGTTCGAAGTTGTTTTAAGTAGATATGGAATGTGCGTTGGAGACCGAATGTTGTTCGGAGTCTTGGATTGGATTCGGGACATCACGAGGAGATCCGGAATGGTCCGGAGAATAAGATTCATATATTGGGGATCATTTTCTGAGTTAGGAAATGTTCCAGAGTATTTGTATAAGGGTTCTAGGAGGTTTCGGAATGTTTTGGAAGGTTCTAGAAGGTTTCTTAGAGTTTGCTTGAAAACCAAGGAAGGGATCAAGGAGTCCTGGTGGGTCAAGACTAGGAGTCGTGGGGGAGGAGGACTCCTCCCCCCTCCCCAATCCGCCGGCCCTAGAGGGAGGGGAGTCCTACAAGGACTCCCCCTCCCCATGGCGCCTCACCCCCTTTAATAGAGGGGCAGGGGCGCCCCCTCCACCCCTGCTCCATAACTCCCAATCTCTGCCACCTCTCTCCTCCTCCTTTCTTCTGCACAGGCATAGGCGAAGCCCTGCAGAATTCTCTACTCCACCACCACCACCACGCCGTCGTGCTGCTGTGATTCCGTGGAGAAGATCTACTACCTCCGCTGCTCGCTGGAACGAGGAGAGGAAGGTCTGCTTCGACTCCGCACGTGTGACCAACTGCGGAAGCGCTGCCCGAACGCGGCGCCGGAAGGATCGTCCACTTGACCGACTGCGGAAGCGCTGCCGGAACGCGACGCCGGAAGGATCGTCCACACGATCTTGAGATCGGCAAGTGATCGACTACATCAACCACGAGATCTAATCTCGTTAACGCTTTCGGATCTACGAGGGTTAGTTCCTATCTATCTCGTTGCACATGTCTAATAGATTAGATCTTGGCTTTTATCTAGATTAGATCTGGGTTTTGTTCGTTCTTGCGGTAGAATTTTTTTGTTTTCCATGCTACGAACCCATCACGACATTGGTGAATGCTCAACAAAGAACACAAACTTGCACTTCGGCTATTTGTGGTGGCACCTGGGAACCTACATATGGTGTTCATGCCCTCGAATACGATGAGGCCACGCAGATTTAGACCGCACTTGTAAACTAGATTGGACTTCAACTTCAACAAATTCCATTCCAACCCTCTGCGTGTAAATCAATTCACCTTGGCACTATGACCTAATCGAGAAAGAAAACCCCCTAATAATTTTGCAGAGATCAAGATAAAAAACTCAAATGCATAAATATGAACTTTGCCACCGCCACGCTCAACATGTTTTGGATCATGCAGCAGGCTCTCGTTGTTGCACTCGACACCTCTAGGGTTCTGCATCTTCTTGTCGTTGTCGGCCACCACTTCTATACTTTTCGCCACTATGATGGTGAGAGAGAGAGAGAACGGTCAGGAAAGGTTAGGGGAGAGAGAGACTTGATCGAGTTACGGATAATGATGAGTCCAGTTCACGCTTTGAGAACGTAAATGTGGAAACATCACCACGACCACCTCGCTCAGATCACTTTTCCATCTTGATATGTCTCCATTACAATGGCTGGACGACCATGGCTGGACTATTTACAATGGTCGTCCATCCATGCAATGTTCGGTTTAGTCGGGCTTCCACTTTGAGCATGTGTGGTTATGTGCGCCAATCTATGAGGAGACCATCAAAAACACTTGGGAGACGGTGAGTGTTGTCTCCTGTTCTCTACAATCGATGTGGGACAACATGCAAATAGTTGCCTCACTCTTACCTGGAGCTAGGAGGTTTTTGGTTTTCTTCAGAAAGAGATCAAAGAACTGGAATATAACTTCCAGTCATTTTGGCTCCAACCATGCAATCATGAAAATGACCACGCTGCTAGTGTGGCGGAGCGACCGCTTGTCCGAACTTTTTGATTGGGAGATCATGGCTTGTATGAGCTCATGTGTTGAGTGGCTCAAGGAGGGCGACCGGAACACGTCAATTTTTCCATACATGTGCCTTGGATCATTGTCGCACATACTAGGATTCATTCCTTTCTTTGTGAGGATGGATCTCGTTGTGAGGATCCCATGGAGATCAAAGGTATGGCCAGAGATTTTTATGGTAACTTGTTTTCTTTGGATCCGCTTAATGTTGCTTCTAATCTCGATGCTATCCAACCAAAGGCCACTGTGGATATGAATGATAGTCTCACTAAACCTTACTATTTGGATTCCAAGATCAAGAGTGCTCTCTTTTGGATGGGCCCCACCAAAGCGCTTGGACCTAATGGCTTCTCGGCCTTATTCTGTCAGACACACTGGGAGATTCTAAAATTGTTCAACGATTAGAGGATTTATTTTTGGGGAAGGCATCCCCGAAGGTTTTTGTGATTCTACGATTATTTCAATTCCCCAAAGTCCTTATTAACCGCTTGAAGTTGTTGCTGCCAGCGGTGATTTCTTTGGAGCCTTAAAAAGTTTTGACACTGTATTATGAGGGGTCTAGTCAGAAGATTAATCTTTCCTTCATATCCATGTCTCTATTCTCATTATGACTTTCTTCAGATCCCTATCTCTATTCTCTTTACCCTGCATAGAACCATGGTTAATCATTGGCGGGGTATTGAGGAAGGGAGGAAAAAGATGCATTTCAGAGTTGGGAATGGTTGTTCACCCCCAACAATCTCGGGGGCATGGGTTTTTGGGATGTTGCCCTGTTTAACCAAGCCATGCTAGGCCAAAAATATTGGACATTACTAAACCATGGTTAATCATTGGCGGATCAATGAAGCGGCCGCACACGATATAATTGCAAATTTAAAATTAGTTGTTTATTCATATTGTAAGATCTAGCTGGATAAGATTCATGATTTCTCTAAAGATAACCCTATTTAGCTTATGGTGCGAAGATTTGAGGTAGATGATCGGCAACTATGACTAAAGGACACTAAAGTTGATGCCCAAGATATCCAAAATTGAGTTAACTATGTCAGAGGCGAGCTATTGAATGACCAGTATAAAAGCACGTGTGATATTAAGACAAGATGTTAAACAATCCGAATAAGTTACACCCGGCAACTCATAGACAAAAACGTCTACAGATCTATCACTCCAGCTATATTGTGCTAGGACGGGCGTAGGCGGCGAGGCAAAACTTGTCTATTCACCTAGTATATCATTTTTTTTTGCACGGGCACTAGTATAAACTTAACCCAAGTTGCCACATTGGACGAAGAAAAGAAAGGAAAAAGAGAGAAGAGAGAGATGAGATTGGCCGTTCTGCTAGGGAGAGTTCCATATCCAGTTGAGGTGTTTTTTTGAATTTTATTTAATCACACAAAAGTATATGACTTTTATAACAGCTAAATCTTTTCTAAAAATCTCAAAGAAAATCAGTAAATAAAAATACATACGTTGGTCTTGTTAAAATAGTTTTCTCCCAAATATATTTAAATCATTTTTTTATAAAAATGTTTATAGGTCTTTAATAAATCCCCAAAATTAATTTCTAGATTAATTAAATATTTTTAAGAACCAAATATGCAATTAATAAAATTATGAGTCAACTAAAACCAAATCAAATATTTTCAATAATGTTTCTTGTATTTGGAAATATCATTTTACTTGTTCTCTTTTAGAAATTAAAACAAGTGGTGGGAGTAAATATTTAAAAGGCTCTAACAATCCAAATGAGTGCTAATAAAATGCATCATAAATATTTTGGATTTGTATAAAAAATTCCAACAAAATTTTATACTCTTTGGTATGTATATTAAAGTCTCTTATAATGTCTTAAACAAGGTTTGGAACAAAATTAAAATGGTCCTCATAAAGATTTATTTTCTTCAGGAAAAAACAAGCAAAGTCCAGCAAAAATCAGTCAAGAAAAATCAGTAATATCTATTGACATAAATGTTTTCATTTAACATTCCAAAATGAAAAATATATAAGTTACAAAAACATATAGTTAAATCAGATTAGTGATTTGCTAGTAAACATTTTTTTTAAATATTCGCTTCATCCCAAATTAATGGACACATATTGTCTAGATTCACATAGTAGTTAGTGATGACGACGCCATCACAAGGTCAAAAGAAGTTGCTTCTCTGCATAGAGAAGCCCTAGTAGCAACTAAGCAAATGGTGCCAACTGCCAAATACATTTTTTCCACTAAATCTATTACTCTCTCCGCCTCAGAAATGGATATCAGGAATTTATCAAAATTTAGTTGTACCTATATATTAAATAATAATGTCTAGATACAGCTAAATTTAAGACATTGATTTTGAGACAGAGGGAGTTCTAAAGCCGAGGGTCTACGATTTTTACCACATAGGAGTACATTAGTAGAGACTTCCATATAGCAAATAGTATACTATACTCCCTCCGTCTCAAAATAGCTGTCAAGAATTTGTCTAAATTTGAATGTATCTATATTTACTAAATATTGTATCTATATTTACTAAATAGTGTATAGATACATTTAAATTTAAGTTTAGACAAATTTACCACGTCTATTTTGGGGCGGAGGGGGTAGAAGATAGATAATCGTCGTGCAGCTTTGATTCCACAGAACCAAACAGCATGAGACGACAAACGGATCTACTCCATCGCCAACATGACAATATGTGTTTAGTTATCTCAAGAACGTTCAGCGACAAGCCATAAGTTCATAACCGCCTTTTATTAGTACCAGATTCTTCTGAAGTACACATATTACATGCTCGAGAAAACCACCACCACAGGAGTGGGGCTGGATGTGCTCCGACTACCTAACGTCTCAATGCTTGTGAGCGAGCTCCTTGAGAACAGTACCGAGATCTGCCTCCCCCTTGGTGCTCTCGACCCATTTGGCCTTAATCCTCACTCTCTCGATGCTCTGCTTCACCGTCCTCGCGATGCTCGCCTTGGTCCTGGTCTTGAAAAACTCCTCTGCCTCATCACCCTTCTCGTCAGTGGCGAGCTGAAACAAATCAACAATGTTAGATCAGTGTAAGCACATTTTAAGTTTTAGTTGTGTGTGTGCCAGCTTGTATGAAGCTCGCAAAGAGGTTATGACATGTACAGGTGAGACAGTGACGGAGATGAAATAGGTGAGAATGTGTCCAGTGAAGGTCTCTGCGATGTAGTCCCAGTTTTCCTGAACCATGGGCAAGGAATATGGTCAGTACAGAAGCAAAAAAGGAAGCAGCAACGCGCAAAGGAAATACAAAAATGGCCATGAATACCTTCAACCATGCCCATGCAACCTCATGTGCCGCTGCGGTCACTCCACGGAGCACGAATATACAATCTTGATTCCTTACCTGTGCATGCAAATATATCAAGAGTTCAGCTAGGTTAAGAGTTAACTGTATTGTCAAGAACGTTTTTATCTCTTGTTTGTTACCTCAGGAGATAGCACCAAATTCAGTGCTTCACGAACAACATCAGGGTCAGGAGAGGATGCCAAAGAACCTTGAGAGAAAAGGATCAGAAAATTTGTCAGGTCCCGAAATTCTCTCACTACCACCTACAAAAGTCATTGATGAAATAAAAATATTAAATTACCTAATACACGGACTTTTTCCTGGCTCAGATCGGTTTCCCTGTATATCTTCAGGAGTGATTCATAGCCAGCTTTGTTTGATTTGCTCACTGTCTGCATCAGAGCAACATATGCAGCCTACAATACAATAAGATGGTTAACAAGTGGACTACACATGTTTTGCACAGTTAGCTATGCATAATGTGCATTACGTTATGGAGCTAACCTTTCGGACATCTGGAGGA
Source organism: Avena eriantha (assembly GCA_910589775.1). Classification (NCBI taxonomy): domain Eukaryota; kingdom Viridiplantae; phylum Streptophyta; class Magnoliopsida; order Poales; family Poaceae; genus Avena; species Avena eriantha. The sequence continues at coordinate 78,643,903 of OU342745.1, read as the reverse complement.
AGGAGTGGTGTCTCTCTGTCTTCCAGAAAGACATTAAACCGACGGACGGCTTCATTTATAGTAGCCTCATGGCCAAGTTCCGCAAGAGCGGTTAAGAGTGTACCTCTTAACAATGCATTCAGGTGTCCCTCACCACTCTTAGCATCCCATCCAACTCTCCTGCAGAGGGTTTCTGCGAGGTTAGGAGAGACTGCATAATAAACTATATTTCCACTACAGAATGGCAAGAGCAACTAACTTACTGTGTGAATGGCTCAAGAAAGTCGATTAGGAACTTCTTCATATTACCCAACTCCCCAGGTGCAGCAACAGCCATCATCTCGAAAATGCTCAGACTTGTCTATGAAGCCAAGAGAAAAAAATGCTTAGAGCAGAATCATGTTTAGGAAACAGAGTTCAACTAGTATAGAAAGAATAGTACTTGGATGGCGAGTGCGAGCACGGTATACTCCGTCTCATCCTTGTACGCGGCAATCAAATGCAGCAGCGTGACCAGCTTCTGTTTACCAGCCATACAGAGGGCATATGTGTCATCAAGTACACCTGTATATATCAAATAATAATAATGTAAAAATAGTTGAACAGGTTAACACTTTACAGTTTTTTTGGAAGAAGAATTTATACAGTTATGAGCAACTATGAAAGGGTTTTACCATATCTGTCAGCTGCGCTCAGTTTATTGGCCCCAACTGCATGCCTAAGTTGGGATGCAAGTTCCTCATCATAGCTTACTCTATAGAAGCCAGTCTGGTCGACATTAAGTTTAACCCAGAAGTCGTCATTCTTTTGACATTCTAGAAGCCCTGCCAACTTGAAATCCTCTTGTTTTTCCCGGAAAAGAAACTTCTGTTGAAGCGAGTATGAACAGCAACATAGTGTGATGGGAACCACCCATTGCCCAACTCCTTCGGACCCACTTGACAGGAACTGTGTCTGCAAGAGACAAGACAAAAGGATGCTCAGAAAGCCTCAATCAAGATAATAAATTTGATTCTGAATTCTGATAAAAACATGTAAAGTTGAAAAGGATTTGTGGATCTCCATGGCCAACCTGCTCCAGCTCTAGCTTCCCATCCTTCAGTTTTACACTGACAACAGGATAACCTTGCTGCTTTGTCCACGAATGCATTAACGTATTTACTGGCTCACCAGACCCCTCTTCAAGGGCAGCCCACAAGTCCTCTGTCTTGGCATTTGAATATGCATACTTTTTTATGTATGCAGCCAGTGATTTCTAGCAAACAAGGAACACATGTGAAACTAATGTGCAAAGTTTAAGTTCCCAGGGACTTTATACAACTACAGCTAAGAATGCGTTTAGTTCACCCAACTGTCCACATTCAGTAAGAAAAATAACAGAGTAATGTCCTTCTGGCAAAAGATAATGCAATGCAAGCCGTACGTAGAATTCCAAAAGTAATCATACCTCCAGGATCACATGACCTGATAAATCTGATAAACTAAGAAAAGGGGAAAATAAGAAAAACAAACCTGGAAGATCTCAGCCCCAAGATAGCTTTGCAACATCCGAATAACAGCAGCACCTTTCCTATAGCTTATAGCATCAAATATCTCATCTATTTCATCAACATGATTTACATCCACCTGAAATAATAGATAATAAGCCACATAGCATCACAGTTAGATAAGGTATAAAGTAATCAATTGGCACAAAGAGAAGTTCAGTATCACTTCAATAAAATCTGATCAGGCTTTATAAGAACTCTAAAATAAATTTTCTCCAGCATTTCAAAAAAGTATCAGAAACATGTTGGGGCTATTAAAGATGTGGGGAGTGAGGAACTGAACCTAGTTCTCTGGCTCAACTGGTAGATGAACAATACCACCCAGGCTCAAGTCCTCCAAAAAAAATGTGTGAAGCACATAGCTTACCAAGGTAGGTAACTTCTATGACTTGCCATACTAAACCCTAACTGAAGTTTCAAGTCGCAGGAGGGAGGCAATGGAGTGGAATATCACAGCTCCTGCCTAGCCTAAGCAGGCCAGTTGTGCAGAGCAGAATGGTACATTTCACTGCCAAAGCGCACCATCTCACACGCCCCTCTGCGACGTGAGCCCGTATTAGCCCGAAGACCACCTGTGAGTCGGGGCAAATAGCTTCCTTCTGTAACAAGGTTGTAACCTCTTAGGAGGCGTGTTCCAAACTCTACCTTTTCAATGAAATAAAACGCAAAGTATCCTTTGCGTTTTCCCAAAAAAAAATAGCTCCCAAGAAGCTAGAGTAGGAGCACATCAGTTCACTAAACGGAATTCCATGCTTATCTTATGCTGCTGCTGCACTACACACCTGGCTGGCCAGTCACTGTCTTTGGAGGCAAATGAGAGCGAGGCTGCGGGACACTCCCAAGTCGAGTCCCTGCATGCATGCATCAAGGAGCTGTGCATGCTGAAGCATGGCTAGGCACACAATGACCTGTCATGCTGCACTCCTCGATGTGAGGTGGACTCACTGTGGCAATGACCTTGGCAGCAAGAAGAAGCTTTGCAGCCGTGGCAGCATCAGAGCCTTGTCAATGTCGGATCAGAATTGACAATGGGTCGGCTGGTCAAACAGTTTAGGGGAGGGCATAAATGAGAAGTTGTCTCCTAAAGATTTATTGACGTGATTTTCCAAAAACCCCGATCTTTCAATGTGACATACCAACCTTTCATCCTAAGTATTACAGGAAATGTGAGCAGTTGATTTCTTTTTCCTTTTTGTCCAGTCATAGCAGGAGACTTGTAAGATATATGCTACAGGCATGTAAAAGCATCTCAAGCATACTGCATTACACTTCTGAAGGCATTTTCCATTCTTTTCTTGGGTAAGCATGAGATTTGAAGACGTGAAAACTTACATACCCCCCTCCCCCAACTAACTACCCAGCATGAATGTTTTCTTCTGTGCATTAAGCTACCGACAAGAAAAGGTAGTCATATACTCATATGATATGCATCATCAAAAATGCTTTCACATTTATATCATTAATTTTCCTAACACTAACAAAAAATAACTTCCACAGCTTATGCTCTATAATGGAGACTGACAAGTAAAAAAAACATAGCCACCATGTTATATGACACATGGTAGGTGATTCCATACAGTAAATAATTGCCCAATGTGTTTTAGTTAACAAGAGTATAGGGAATAAACATAGCCACCATGTTAATTTTCTGGACAAATAGAATTAGACAGCCAATTGGCCATCATAACAAAAGTAGAAAGATCTACAGAAAAATGTTGGGTATACTCCTTGGTATAGCATAGCATGCTAACAGGGATAGAATTATTGTTACCTCAATTGGATGAGATCCTGCCAGAGCATCCAACCTGAAACCTGTTGTAGATTCCTCTAGAAACTGAATCCAAACGTTCCATTCAGGAAAGAAAGAATCTGCAGCCAAGTAGGAAACCTGCAATGACAAACATCAAATGAGCAAAAACATAAATTGATGCAACTTCTCGATGTTGTTGTGTTAATAATTTTCTTACCCATGTTGCAAAACCCTCATTCAGCCATAGATGCGTCCACCATTCCATAGTCACAAGATTTCCAAACCACTGGTGAGCTAACTCATGTGCAACAACAACTGCAACCTAAACAGAAAAGGAAGGGACTGAGTAATAATATTCAGAAGGATGCCATCAAACAGCATATGAGATATAAATCAATTCCTACAAAATGGCTTACAACTGTCTTGTTTTGCTAAATTGACGAGAGCAAATATTCTATTGTGCAAATATGTTCAGCATTGTCCAGTATGACTAGAACAATTAAATGAATTAGAAGGATGCCCCACGAGTTGCTGCAGGAATTGATGAAGGTATAGATCGGTATTGCAGTATAATTCTCATTCATTTTTATGCTGGATTTTTGGTACCAGCTGTGTAGGGAAGTTGTGCATATTCATAGTTAGATGTAACATTTATATGATGGAAGAAGAAATATTATTGGTACAACTATGATGACACGGTTCTTTTCCTCTCTTTTTCAAGTGAAGAAAGCAATATGGACATGGGGTATGCCGGTACAGGGCATCTCTCGGATCATCAATTGGACATGGGCAAAGTTAGCTTTGTGTGCCTGCCTGTGTATGGTGAAAACTGAGACAAAAGTAATAGACGGATTAGGTAGGGGTGACAATCAGAATCAGACAGCTGTTATTATTTGATGATGTAGATAGACTATCATAAATGAATCTTAGTGGGGTTTGATTTATAGGAGTTATAGATTTGATCTGTCATCGTAAAATACCTAATGACGACGGAGAATCATATTCACAGCAAAGTAGAAATAGTTTAAATAGTTGAAATAAAAATTCCATAGAACCCTACCCTTTGCTTATTAGCAGCTGCAGAGTGTCGTTCATCAAATAGCAAAGCAGTTTCACGGTATGTAACTAAGCCATAATTCTCCATCGCTCCAGCAGAAAAATCAGGAATCGCGATCATATCCATTTTTGGGAGAGGAAATGGCACAGCAAAGTACCTGGCATGATAAACAATCATCATTAGCCTGAACGAATAACAGATGCCTCAACATATCCTCAAATATATATAAAGATGCACATTATTAAGTAATATGCAGAAGGGGTACGAATTTGATAAATCATCAAAGAATGAAAATATATAAAAAATTGAAATGCTTATCTAAGTCATAAATGTCATCTCCAGAGAAGGTCAACATTGCATAATCAATATACCATGCCTATCCAAAATGAGCTAAAAGTGCAATTTTAATAAGGTTATACTGGATATAGAGGGGAAAAACAGGGCTCCTGATAGGGTGCATTTACACAAACATCTAAAGCCACATCAGTCCACAATGTTTGCATATTTAACAGTCCACAATGTTTGCATATTCAACAGTTATGTGCAATAATAGTGTTATTTGCATCTTAATGTTATGGTAACTATCAATAAAGAACCTCCTAAGTAACACTATTGGGTTTGCGAAAATACAGATCTAGCTGGAACACACCAAAAGCACAAGAAAACATTGTCAACCAATATAGTAAGGCGGGAGATTAGAAAGTTACTCCTTGAAGAGGATTAGTGTCTTCACGGCAACCTCTAGTGCAAAATTTCCCTGGGCACTCTTACCAACTTGTGTGTAAACACGAACACTAGTACCTGCAAAGGAAGGGAGATCAGGCCAATTATATTCATGGCATGAACCACAAAAAGATGAAAGCTAAGAAGATGTCTGATGGTAAGATAAGGAAACAGAGAAGTTAAGGTACCATCACTGGTGAAAGCTTCCACATAGTCAAACATGCCAACAATAACAGCTACTAGATATGTTGACATTATTGGAGTTTCCTGGAAATAGACAGTTTTGGTGGGGCCATTGAACTTCTCTTCAAAAACTGGCATATTCGACAAAGCGACAGTCTCAGACGGAACTTCCAGAGTAATTTTGAATACAGCCTGTAGCGTGAATGGAACAGTTAAACTCTCAGTAACATATATAATAATCTAAAGTGGCTTACTTTTTATCCTTCTGTTCACAAGATGTACAGATGTACAATTCTAAACAGAGACGAACTGATGTGTGCCCAATTTAGCCTTCTTTGAAAAGCTAATTGCCTAAATTGTACAGGTTATACTGTTACTCTATTAAGCATTAAGGAAAATACCCTATAAGTCAATATATTATTTCATTATGGTGTAGTTAGTCCATAAATAGCATCAAATCAAACAATGCTCCTCTTGTGGAATACAATCAGATAACATGCAAGGAGCAAGGATTACGAGTCGACAAGTCGAGCCGAGTCGTTGGGGTACCGACTCATAGACTAGTCGAGACTAGTCTAGACTACTGATCGACTAGTCGACATGTACTTCAGCAGTAGCTAGTACAAAATACTATCATGTATGGCGACCAGATAGGAGATTTAATAACTAAAACTGACATAAGTTCAACACAAGTTACATAACATAATAATGCTAGAATGTAGAACTTCACATAGCAAGTCTTGATTAGCTAGGGTTTCCAATTTTCTTCCTGAGCGCCTCACTTATCCGGCTAAAATTGAGTCGATCGAGTCAAACAGCAGGACTAGTTTAGACTAGTCCAGGACTAGTCTCGACTCAATCGAATCGAGGAAATAGTCGAATCGACCAACCGAGTCGACAGTCAGTTTAGGACTTGTAGACTAGTCGTTGGACTAGTCTAGACTAGTCGTTGGACTCATAATCCTTGGCAAGGAGTCCATATCATGTAGAGCTTTAGAAGCTTCAACATGTGGATTGACTATTCAATTCAGATCCAAAGCTATGAAAGGGGAAAAGGTTCAGTATCTCGTATACAATTGACTCATCACTGAAGTCAAATCCTAATACCAAACCGGAACAGAACATGTCATGTCACACAAGATTCATGGACTCCATGAAAAGTAAGATATAATTCCCTATGTGGCCCTGGAAAAAATTCTTCCTTATTTGACACTTGGTCTAAATTTTTTGCATTATATGACAATCTAGTTCATTTTGAGCACTTACCGTGTTAAATAGGGATATAAAATACGCTTTTGCCCTCGGTGCATTATGTGACCCAAATTTTGTAGACATTCAAATTCAATATATTTGATGCTCCCTGTTTCAAAATTTTGTAGACATTGAACCAAAATATGTGCCTCTGGTTCCGTTACATGCTTTCCCTCTGTACTGCAAACACCAAAACTGGTGCTTCTACGAATTCTTTGAGGGAAGAAACGACACTAAACCAAAGTGGGACAGTATAGTCCGACACGGACATTACATCACTGTGAACGCAAGAAGGCCTCGAATGACCACCTGCTGGATCCAACGGTTGAAACAGGGAGCAGCAAATATGTTGAATGTGCACTTAATTCACTTGGACTAAACCTCCTCTAGAAGAAGCTATAAGCATCTTGGTGCTCCTTCCATGGATACCACGCCAACCAGCAGGTGGCGCAAGACCCCAGGACACCCCTTCGGAAGCTGACCAGCAGCGAGCATGCTTTTTTGGCAAAGGATATTGACTTCACAATGAGCGACTTACCTAGGGGTATTTTGGTCGACCAGAAAAAAACTGATGGAACAATGTAACGGAACAAACGGCAGTGTCATATAAGTCAACAATATTAGCCCAAATGTCAAATGGGAAAAAAAACTTTTTCAGGGCCAAATAAGGAATCATATTTTTAAGTAGTGTTGAATAAGGAATTCTCTCAAAAGCTAAATAAACAGAATCCTAATGCACTTGAACACTACATCCATGTTATCATGTGTTGTCCATACACGTATTCCTTTTACCGTGCAATGGATGTAAAACCATATATGAGTATCACAGAAAAAAATGGAGTAGTAAAAAGCAAAGGTGTAAACCTTGAAAGCGGGTTCATCCCAACACGGGAAGCAGCGCCTTGCGTCAGCAGGTTCAAACTGGGTTACAGCCATGTTCTTCTTCTCCCCATTGAGCTCATACACACTAAAAAACCAAGAAGAAAGATTTAATATGATTTTTTTCACAAATTTCTATACCAATATAAAATCTACGAGTTAAGTATGACACAAACCATCTTAGTCATCCAATCTGATCTAACAGCATTTAATCCCCTAATAACACCATAGTGATTATCTTTTATATTCTCTCTTTTGAAATTATGAGAAATTACAACCTATTTCTCGTTGTTTAGCCACAACAGTACGACTGATGACTTAATTTACCTATTATCAAAATATGCTCCATAAAACAAGAGAAGAATTCAGAGCTGGTGAAACAATATTTCTGATGATGCAAAATGTGCACGCATGTATATATTTGGTAATAGCCTTAAAGATACCAAATGATTACCTTCTATAAAAACCCTTCATCTTATCATTCAAAGTTCCCTGAAATGCAATTACCAAAGTTCCCTTCCCAAGAGGAAGCAATTCATTGAAGCGAATAATCAAGATCTCATCCTTCAGTTCATTGGTGACTTCCACAGGACGCAACACCTGATGCAAAAGCTATCATCATTTATGAACAATACATGGAGTGAAGTTCCGAAAAAATATTGCAATACAGTTGTCAACCCTAAGAAAGCTAGTGTACCCTAACTAGGGCTTGAAGACAAGCAAGCTCAAACTCGCTTTAATATTGAAGAGCAAAACTTTTAGCTTGGATCAGTTCGTCAAATGCCCAAGTTTAGCTTTGGCTTGTTAACTTTTGGGCCATGCACAAAACTGAAATTAAAAAGTTAAACAAAAAACAACCTTCTACAGCAAGCAACGTGAAAAGGTTTGTATTATTTTATGTAATATATATCATCGAACTGAGGAAAGAAGTGGTGCATTTTAACTATTTAAGTATGAAATGGGTATGTGCATGTGCACTAATTATAGTTAATAGGTATGGGTGATTCAAGTACTTAACAAGTAACTCGTTCATTAGGCTCGCTGTCATAAGGAGCAAAAAAATTGCTCGGATCAACCTGTCAAGGAAAGGAGTTCAAGCCAAGATTGCGATGAGTCGAGTGGATCGGGAGTTTTCGAGCTTTCTGTCCACGGTCCATCCCTAATCTTAATCATGATCCTTTGCCTAATACGAAAGCTTCATGACTGCAATTTCCAGTCAGAGATTTATCCATAAAAACACAACCCTACCTTCTACCTTAATCTAGAGTCTCACTTGTACATTGATGTCAAAGGTGTGTCGAGTTTTGTTTTGAAACCTCTTAACGATTACTGAAACTCACTTGAAGCTTCAACCAAAACAGGCAAGTAGCTAAACTAAATCACTGTCTCAAAAAAAGCAAACCACAAATCTGTGTGACACTTTCAAACCATACATTCATGTCACACAACAAATCCATGGACTCCACTTATGATGATCCTCTCTCCAAATCATAAGCCTACGAATGAAATGCCAAGATTGCAATGCCCCATAGAGACAGCTTCCAATTTGATTCAGTTGTAACTTGTAAGCAGGTAACCCACAAGCCCTAGTTTGCAGTGCAGATGATTTTCTACGAATTTAAGCTGCACGAAATCGATCTCGTTCCCTCCCTCCCCTGTCAAGCCAATGCTAGAATGTCACCTCCAACTTGGGAACCGAAACTTCAATCCACTGGCGACAAACCCTTTCCTAAACCCCGCCTTACACCCTCGGCCAATCCCCACGCCCCACCTTTCAAATCTCCAGCCTCACACCAACAGATCAAGCCCAGCCACCCGTAACAGAGCGCGAGAGAGCAGGCAGCTAGGTACCTGGTCGGAGCCCTGGGGCGCGAAGTGCACGTCGGCGGGGGACACGTCGAGGTCGGCGGCGTTGAGCACGAGGAACCGCGTGGGCGCGGCGACGTCGAGGGAGATGTCCACCGAGCCGGAGAAGGTGCAGGCGGCGAGGTCCGGCGTGAGCCGCAGATCGTAGCGCCGCGGCGCCGCGAAGCCCGGGAGCCGCGCCTGGCCCCTGAACTGCTCCGCGCTCTGGTCGGTCGCCATGGTGGTGGTCACTGGCGCCGAGGGTCCAGCCGTCGGTGGGGGGGCGGCAGAGAGAGATTTGGAAGCGTCGGAGACTCGGAGGAGGAGGACGGCGCTTTGGTTAACCAAGGCGCTTCGCGATTTGCGATTTGAGATTTGGTGAGATATTATAGCGGGGCTCACTCTCCGGCTTAACGGGTTCCGCAGTTTGATAGCTGTACGGCATGATCTATCCAAGACTACAGTTGCACGCCACGACCACGAGGCACGAGCCATGTTGGCGTCTTGTTGGGGATAAAGACGCGGAGCTTGGTTTGGACCCGTTTGCGGTGGAGAATCAACAGCGGTGGATTATCGGCAATACCTGCCATGAAATTTCAGTTCTGAATTTACCTACACAGTACACATCGAGTTAGTCCATCAACGATGTATTTCAGACTTCAAATGTGTCATTTTCGTTTGAGTCGTCCCCGCGGATACAAATCCAGTTTATGTTCATGCTCGTCTGTGCACCCAAAGTCGTGACCCGAGACAGACACACAAACATACCAATAGTCCACATATGAAACCCACATGTCATATACTCAATCCATATACCAGTCCACACAAAAATCATGTGCCCATAGACAATCCAACAGGTGGATCCGTCCATATCTATAATAACTAAATAGGTGATCCCCACTAACATATTTCTCTAAACATGCAGCTATGCCACCTCACCGGTTGCAGCACCCATCGCCATTCCCTCACCCCCTCTTGATTCATCTTCCCGTCGCTGCTCGCGGCAGATCGCTGCAAGGAAGACCAGGAGTGTCCTCCATAGTAGGTTCATTCTGTTTTTTCTCAGCTCTTTCCTCCTTTGGTTCCAACTCGGACGGTTGTCTCTACACCACGATCCCTGCTCTGCAAAGCACCTTTGATTGCTACCATGTCCTGGTCTCATGGAATACGAGAGAGCTCATTAACCTGATGATGTGTTTATTGGTCTCGGATCTGTCCATGTAGGTACCTGCTCTCTTGCTTTTTCATTTGCTCACCCATGGCACCTGGGTCATCGTCTTCTTCTCCTTGGCAGCGTGGATCCACAACCATCTCTCTCTTTCTCTACTCATGTATTTTGGCCATCTGACGAATCGTCCACAACAAGTTATGGCCATAAGATATATGCAAACGTGAGATCCAAAAATAGATATACTGGTGTTGTGATTCACGATTATCTATGCACACATGAGATCCCAAAAAATCAATTAAGTTGTGCAAAAGTTCTATCGGTTGATCTGATCTGTTTTTCTCTTATTGGTTGTGTCTATGTGAAACTATAGATTTTATCACGAATGGTATCATCCATATAAAATAGAATATACACAGATGGTGCCAGCAGATGTGTTTGTCTGGAAGAGATAGAGGCAACCCAGGTGGTGGCGTAGGAGCAAGGCAGGAGGCCCTCCCCTCAAGTCTCTTCTCTTTGTTTGCCTTATGTCTTCACACAGGTACTACCTCGATCTCAATATTTTCCTCTCCATTGGTTGCTAATTCACAGGTTCAGATGTATATTTGTCCTCCGAGTCTCCGACCATCTGCAGATTGAAGGGAAAATTCATACACAAGCTAAACACCTGCGGACTGCAGTTGCCAGTGACTGGGCAATGTCTGCTTGATATGTTCTCCCATTTTAATTCAAATTCCTCGGCTCTGAGTGTAACCATACATGGAGTCTATAATCTGATTTCAACTCTTTTTTTGCTCTTACATGTAGAACACATGATCGCTAGGCTGATTCTACATCTGTCCGGTTTGCATCTCATGGAAGCTATCCTTCTAAGTACTTTGCCCTGATGAGTTATTTATATATGGTGACAAACTTCTGCATGTCAATAGATTATATACGCCTCTTTCAGTAGATGAACATTAAGATAACTGTTCACAATATTCTCTCATTGGTTCCATTCTTTCAGGTGACTATGCCTTCCATATACACGTAGGAATTTCTTACTGTCAACATAATTTCTAGATGCATTATTTTATACCTTCCATGTTCTTCTGCTGAATGCTAGATCAATCATACATAAAACATGCTCAGGAATCCCATTCCTTCTGTTTTTATGAGCTTTGGTTGATTCTACTAAAGTATGGTGCCCGCTATATTAGATGTGCATTGTGTATGTATGATGGAGCCTGCAAGTCCAAATATTCTTCGAGCATTCTCTTGCCACCCCTTTTCATTTTCTGTTCACGAGTATAACAGAAGTATGGAGTTAGTGGTTACATAGATTGATGCATAGGGGACATCAGTTGTTCGGTATATTCAAAAGTTTTTCTACGTCATGATCTTTCATGGGTTGGCATACTGAAAATGGAGATATGGAGGAGAGCTTCACGAGGAGAACAATGTCGATGAGCTTCCAATGGTGTTTCTTGCCACATTTATTTATAATGGGGACACACTTTTATTTGGACATCTTAATTGAGTAATGGGGCTTTAGTTGGTTAACACGATCCTTTGTAATATATTGCACAAGTTACATCTATAAATCCCAGTCTACGAAATCATTCGATCTTATTTACACAAATATCTCGCAACGACGTGCAGGGTATCATCTAGTCTATATTTATATTTATACCTAATACTCCCTCCGTTTTAAAATATAAGATGTTTTATCTTTGTGAAAATACGTGTATCTAGACCTCTTTTAGTGTGTAAGCTCATTGATACACTTCTTTCACAAAAATAAAACATCATATATTTTGAAACAGGGGAGTAATAAACAACATATTGTTTCTTGTCATCCAACACTTTTTGGAGCCTTTTACTCTCCTACTAGACACCAAATTACCCACAAATACCACCGGTAAGTGAAAAACCTTTTTGTCTAATCGCAGGATTTGTTTCATCCATGTTGCACACGCTCTCGCTCGCTCCCGCAATCATGGTTCTATCAATGTGGCATTTCCATCATTGTAATTGTTTCGTCCGTCGGACTAGCGGGCCAGAGTTGGGCCTGAAAAGTGCACTATAGGAGAAAACATCGTCAAGACATGATACATACTTGTGTTTAGTCCCACCCTGCTCGCTTGATCTATGTTCTACCGGTTCAAATACGTTCGAACTGACTGAGATATCACAGAGCCAAGTCGGGAAGCAACAAAGCAGACGCACCGTTGTTGGTAATTAAATGGGATAGTGGGCATGTTGGTGCAAGCTAAATAAACACGAGGATTGTGTCGGCTGTGCAAGCTCATATATGATTAAGGAAATCCTACAACATTGGGGATGCGCGAAGGAGGACAAGGAGGTCGGGCGTCGCGCGCATCAGGAAGAGAACGGGATCTATGTCGTGGCCACAGAGCGCTTAGATGGACACAGGGTACAAACCTAAAGTGTGGAACTTTTGTTGGTACAGATCTAATTTTCCCTCTATTCAAGATTCATAAAAACACTGATTCATCAGGTTTTTTCCTGGTTTGTTTGCAAGACGGCCTACCGTGTTGAACATATCGCAAGTCAACAGTCATGGTTTTTGGGATCAACCAACGGCCGAGTCCGCTTTCTTAAACTATGGCATATGTAGTCTGTGGAGCCATCCCTTGGGCAACAATATGGGTGCTAGTAATATGATAACATGCATGGTATAAAAGCAAGTCTAAAGATTTCTGTTATCTTTTATACCTAACATATAATAAAAGAAACGGACCAATTCTGAACCTAAAAATTGAATTATCATCAAAATTCGGCTCAATTAGATCAATCAGTATTCCATCATCTCCCAAGATATATCCAATTTTATCTAGTTCATCTACTACCCTACCCCAAAGCCTTCACGGAGTGGGGCGAGCCAGCTAGCAGTGGCGGCGCATAGCTTTGCTGATGCCTAAAGATACACGAGCACAAATATTTTTCTCTCCCGTAGCAACGCACGGGCATGTTTCCTAGTCTCTTATAAAGCAAAATCTTACTAGGGTCATTTAAATTGTTTATCTCCACACAGAGGCTATCCATATCCTCGTGTATTGGCAGTCGGATTTTATCCTCTTCTTTGTTACCTTCGTAGACGCCAAATCGATCTACTGAAGCAATCACTGCATGATGAAAACACCAAGATTTGCTAACGTAGTTCAGCGAATTGCCTACTCTGTCGGACATGATTATGGGCGCCCCTCCCTATTGATACCGTTGCACCGGTCGTCCTAGGTGCCACACGCATGCTGCTATCAAGTTGTCATAGGTTATATTGTGTGGCACACCCCCCCCCCCCCCACACACACACCCACACACATTATATAGGAGGCCAAGGCTACAAGTGTCCAACTCCAGTATGACTCGTACCTATCTACACCTAATACAACTCCAAGTCCAAACGTAACCTAACTCGTACAAAATATTTGACACAAAACACAACAAACTCCACCTTGACGAATATTCTTCGCCTACTTGAATTCGTCCAAGCATCGAACTTCCATGTACTCTGGACTTGGTTATCTCCATGAGCTCAGCTGCTACTTCTAGACTCTATGTGACTCCACCTGTAACTCTAGTCCCTTATTTCTTGTTCAACATTGTCACACACCGACCACTGATCTACGTAAAAGTGCTTCCAACATGAAGGAATTTCACTGTCGCCTTTGAATCACCTTGAGTCAAATTCATAGTTGTCTTATCCTTTCCGGATAGTCTTCGACGTGTCTCACAGCTACAACACTCTGTCTCCTTTTGCATCCCTTCACTTGCACTTTGCCATGTGCACTGAACATCACAGAATATACTGCCATGTACTCTCTAAGACTTTAACACTCCAGACTTTCCAAAAACACTTTCTCATATTTCCCATGGCTAACTCTTGTCCATCACTTGACATCAATCCCGATAGACCCTATCACCAACTTGAACCTGGTACTCGCCAACATTGCTTCAACACCCCTGCATCGCATGTGCCCTGGTTTGTCGTTGTGTCCCGTGCTTACAGCACGCCTCATTGCTATCACCGCGTCGAGCATCTGCAATCTTGGCCAAGATCTACTGGGTAGCTAACCCACACCATCGCAGGTCCCACTGCAGATCCATCAATCATACCCGACCGATGTTGAGTTCCACGCATCCCTCAAACCACTATGCACCAGTCCAAACCACGCGCTTCTCGCCTTCCCACTGACTAGGCTTTGACACTCCGCTAGCTTACATCATAGCCCCTCCATTAGCCGAGTGGAATCTTTCATCGGACTCTAGCTCCACTGTTATGGGGTAACCCCGTGGGTGGCTCGATCTTCATGGATCTCGTGGTCAAATCGATGGGAAAGCAAGGGGAAAGGGAGAAGGTAGCATAAGCGGACGCACACCTCGCGAGGAACACGATGAACACACGCAAAACTCACACGATACAAGGCCGATTGCTCCCGCCGGTGGCCACTGGTCCAATAGAATCCTCGCAAGGAAAGATCGGTCAACGTGCTCCCTCGATCCCACGCGGAAAGGTAAGAACATGTTGGAGATGGTCTAGACGTCTTGGCAAAGGGACACCGATGCCAAGGCCTTGTACAACGAGGGAGGCGCGATGCAAACTCCAACGAGGTGGTGACGATAGTCGATCCCCTTTTGTTGAAGGGGATGAGGCAAAACTAGAGATTCCACAAATGAGGGTTTTCTTTAGTCTATCATCTATGCCTAAGGGATACATGAGGGGGTGGGGGCTCTATATATAGTCCAGCCACATAACAAGGGGTAGTTTATGCAATAATACTAGGGTTTGGGGCGGAATAGAGGGGTACATGGGCCAAGGCACAGCTCAAGGCGCGCAGGCCCATTCCACTTAGCCCGGAGACTCCGGGGTGCAGGGGCCGGAGACTCCGGGGTCGACATGGCTCTCCGAGGTGGACTCCGGGGTGGCATGCAGAGACTTCCTGGCGGGGGTCCGGAAACTAGGCCGGAGTCCAGGGGCGGAGACTCCGGTGCGAAGGGCCAGAGACTCTGGGGCATGGCAGCGGAGACTCGGGTTCTGGAGCTTGCTGCTCCTTGTCCATCTTCTTGGTTGACTTGGGGACGATCTTGGGGACTTGGCGTTGTAGATGTAGTAGCTTCCGCAGGACGGGCTGCATCAACTCCCCCCCTTCAAAAAGAGTCATCCTCGACTCTTCATGCTCATCACTAAGAAGATGATGTCGAGAGACCTTCTTGATCCTAGGGTTCACCATATAGTCGTCCTTGAGAAGCTTGATTTGGCAACTCTTCAATGTTCCTTCACCTTCCATGAAGCCTACAAAGCTCACAACAAAGGCAAAGCAACACTCAAAGAGTAGCCAATTCATGAAGATTATAGATGAGTCCTCAAGTAGAAGGAAGTCACCTTATAATGTAGAGATATCTCATTGGAGGGTAGGCCTAGGTAACTCTCTTCGATTCGTCTTGTCAACTCTTTATCCATAGAGGTTGACACGGAAGCAATTGTACCTTCACACAACAAAGACCAAGCAAAATATGTTCGTGTGTGATATAGGAGCATGTCATTTGTGGCATGTCCATTCTTGTTCACAACACTATTAGCACAACTCAAGTATCGCAAACGAAATGCGTATGCAAGGTCAAAGTGCATGGAAGTTGCTTGAACATCATCCAAATGTGGGAACTCGAAAACTCCATATAACGTATTAGTGTGGCACTCAAATCAATGGACTAAAATATTGGTCAACATCTTTGATGCAAGGATAGGAGAATTCAGCAAAAACACATGAGGAAAGATATCCAAAACAACATCATTATGTGTGCAAGCCAACCATTGTAAAGAACAATTGTTCAATATGTTGGATGCCATACACATATCATCAAAAGCCAAAATCATGGGGGTATGAGTATCGCAAGCGGAAGCAAAAACAACATGTTTGCAAACAAACCATATGAAAGAGCAAGTGGTCCTTATGTTTGTTGCAACAACTATACGAGAGACTTGGAAGCTCTCATGACAATACATGCTCATAATGACAATATGGTTGCACACAAAACATCGGAAAGAGAAATTGTTCAACATTTTTGTTGCAACACACAAAGCATCAATATCCAATAGCAACGAGACATGATTGTCACAAGGTGAAAGAATACCATCAACATGCTTGTAATAAAACCATAGGAAAGAGAAATTTGTCAACATGAAAGATGCAAAGCATGCGAAAGGTATCAGAGCTGGGTTCGATCTTGAACTCACCTGGGGTATGCTCTCTAGATCTATTTTTGACAACTTGTGCTCAACCAAGGTTGACATTATTGTGCGGGTACCTACACACATCATACACAAAAGGAAGAATGTGTGTGTGATGGCCCAAATATATCGAGCTTGTTGGGGAACCCCAAGAGGAAGGTATGATGAGCACAGCAGCAAGTTTTCCCTCAGTAAGAAACCAAGGTTATCAATCCAGTAGGAGCAAGGAAACACCCCAAAGGTGCAACTAGCTGAACGTTGGCAGGGCGCACTACCGGTGCTAGCAGCAACGTGGAGACCTACACAACACAAGCACAGAACTTTGCCCCCAACTTGGGATGAGGTTGTCAATCTCACCGGTTTTGCTGAAAACAAAGGATTAAACGTATCGAATGGAAGGAAGTAATAGTTTGCAGAAAGTAAACACAAAGCAGTAAACAGTTTGTAGATTTTATGTAAAAGAAAGGACCGGGGTCCATAGTTCACTAGAGGTGGCTCTCCTTAAGATAGATAACATGCTGGATGAACAAATTACAGCGGGTCAATTGACAAACATCGAGAAAGCATACAAGCATATACTAATCATCTTGACTCATTTGGAACTTGATTGGGCATTACAACATTATACATAGACCGCCATCCAACTGCATCTATGACTAATAATCCACCTTCAGGTTATCATCCGAACCCACTCCAGTATTAAGTTGCAAGCAACAGATTATTGCTTTACGAATTGCGTGTAATGTAAACAATACGATTGTTCTATGAACAAATGATTGTTGTTTTCTCCCTAGTAGCAACAGCACATCTAGTACCTTAGAGATTTCTGTCACTTCCCCAGATTACCAGAGGCATGAACCCACTATCGAGCATAAATACTAACTCTTGGAGTTGCTAGCATCTACTTGGCCAAGATAGCTACTAACAACGGAAAGCATGCAAGATCACAAATAACAAAGACATGATAGAATCAATAATCAATCTGAAATAGCATCTCAATATCCATCGGATCCCCGCAAAGACAACATGCAAAATTACAAATAAATGATCTTGATCATGAACGGAGCTCACAAGATCTAGACATGATAGCACAAAGGAGGAGAATCAGCCATCTAGCTACCACATGGACCCGTAGTCTAGAGATGAACTACTCACGCATCACACCGGAGGCTTGCATGATGATGAAGAAGGCCTCTAGGGTGAATTCCCCTCTCCGGCAGGGTGCTGGGAAGAGCTTCAGATCCCTCCCGATCTAGGGATTGAGATGATGGCGGCTACAGACTCTTTCGTGGATTTTTGATCGGGTACTTAGGGTTTTGGTCCCGACGGCAATATATAGGCGGAAGGACTGGGGTCGGCCAGACCACCCCTTGGCACGGGCCAGGCCTGGCCGCGCGGCTAGGTGGTGTGGCCGGCCCCCATCCCTTCTCCGTCTTGTATTCTGGCTTCAGATGTCTTCCGGAAAAATAGGCACTTTGGTTTTTGTCCCGTCCAATTCCGAGAATATTCATTTTCTGACTTTCCTAGAACCAAAAACAGAAGAAAACAGGCAGCTGGCACTGTGGCTCTTATTAATAGGTTAGCCCAAGAAATCATATGAAAAGTACTCCAAAGTGTGGACAAAACACAAGAAAGTAGATAAAACCAAGCATGGAACATTAAAAATTATAGATATATTTGCAATGTATCAGTGTGCATGGTAGAGAAACACATCATCCATCATGACGTATCTCTTCTTGTGCATATCACCATTAGTGTCAATCAAGTATGAAAAATATGCATGGTGAGTATGCAAGTGGGGAACATGCTTATCATGGCAATCATCAAAATCTCCAAAATTTGAGAAAGCTATGGGGGCATCTCAAAATAAACCATATTAGAATTATTGTTGCAAGCAAAACAAGTGAAAGAGCAATTATTCAACTTATTGCAAGCAACGGGAGAGATTGTAAAACATTCATGACAAAGCATGGTTCGAGGGGTACCATTGGTAACATCATTGCAAGCAAAACATTGGAAAGAACAATTGTTCAACAAAGTGCAAGCAATGATATCATCAACGTAATGTTTAAAGCATGGCTTGTCTATGGCAACATCATCACAGTCGAATAATTTCACATGCTCAACATTATGCAAACGCAAAGTATCACATGGAAATATCAATGAAGCATATGTGATATCACAAACATCATCCATAGCATGCCAATCATCACAAGTCATCATGTCCACTAGTAGGATCATGGCATCATCAACACCCTTATTTTTACCTTGTTCATACCTCTCATATGAAGTGGGTGTTCTGGTAGCATTGGCCTCCATGTGGACGACTTCTTCATCATGTATGGGGATGGCATCATCTTCATCCACCATGTACATCTTCTTGGTTGGAGGCATCATCATCTCCAAGCTTGGTTCTTCTTGATCCATGGAACCTAGCAAATCATGAGAAAACACACTAGAGGTAGAGGGTAAGTTGTTAAAAATCAAAAATGGTCTCATGTGACCTATCAACTACCACTCTCAACTCACTCGGTGTATCACTCATGCCCTTCAAGTGGAAGCACTCAATCTCACGTATGGTGGAGTCGCTCATCTCACTCTTGCTTTCACTCAAGTGGGCTAAGTGGCTCTCATACTCACATGGTATTGGTACCACATCATCACTCAAGCATATGGGGGTAGGCTCGATTCTCTCAACTCCATGCACCTCCTTTGGTGAAGGGAAACTCCCATGCTCACCATTCTCGACCTTGTCATTGCCATCTTGTGGGGTAGGCCCTTGTCTTGGAGCTTGCTCATCCTTTGCCATGGCCTCCTTGGCTTGTGTAGACATCCTCTTGACGTACTCATCCAACTTGGTGAAGTAGAGGTCTTCATCCTCCTCATCCATGAGGTTGCATGTGTCATCTAGGACGTCAAGTCTTGGCGTTGAAGCTTGATGGCGTGGAGGAGAGCTTGCTCTTAGTTCCATTTTGGTGGTGGCACGAGTAGTGGAAGGTGCCTTACGATGGTGTCGACGGAGGTCATTGGCATGCCTTGCCAAAGGTTGATGTAGATGGTGCACTTGGTCATCCACATGACGCTCGCGATGATGCTCCTTGTCCTTGGCACTCTTCTTTTGATGGTCGTGCCTTCTTGAGCTTGGTTGAGCATTATGGATGGTGCTCAACATGTATTCTCTGTCTTCATGGCGAAGATGCTTTGAACGACGTCTTGTATCCTCTTGATGCTGGCAATGATCACGAGAGGGTGTATGTTGATGAAGATTCTTGCTTCGTGGCACCTTGTGTTGAAGAAGATGTTTGGGCGCCACTCTTCTTGGAGTAGATGGCACTTGATGCCTTGGAGGTAGATGCACTTGACTCCTTCTAGGTTGTGGTGCTTGGCGCCTTGGAGCTGGTGGTGCTTGGTGCCTTGGATATGGTGGCGCTTGACGGCTTGGAGGTGATGGCGCTTGTCGTCTTGGAGATGGTGGCGCATGACGCAATGTAGGTGTCCACGCTTGACGCCTTGGAGGTGGATCATCGAAGTAGTTGGTTCCCTTTGGTGTGGCACGCTTGGCCTTGAAGGTCATGGTTTCTTGATGATGCGTCTCTGCTAGCTTGGCGTATTAGTCCTCCATCTCCAAGCGGAGGAGGTATTCTTCATGGCTCATGGAAGAGCCCTTGAAGTGGGTGAAGCTCGCCATGTCCTCCATGCTTGGTGACGTGTCGTCGTTGAAGCACTCAAAGTCGTCCATGCTTGGGGAGTTGTTATTGATGTAGTACTCCATATCACCCAAGCATGTGGAGCCATTGTAGGTGTAGTGCTCCATGTACTCCATGCACGAGGAGACATTGTCGATGTAGAGCTCCAAGTCCTCCATGCTTGAGGAGCCATAGTTGATGATGTGCTCCATGTCTTCCATGCACGTGGAGCCGTCATAGGTGCAATGCTCCGGGTCCTCAAAGCATGCAGAGCCATTGTCGGTGTAGTGCTCCATCATGTCCTCCATGCTTGTGGAGGCGTAGGCATGGTGGCTCATCGTGGATTCTTCATAGATATCATCCTCGGATCTGGAGTTCCTAGACATGCTTCACAAGACCAAGTGGTGTATATGGAAGTGGTAGGGGGTTAGGGATGCAACGTCAAACCTTACTTTACCTTGGAAGATAGTATCATGCAAGTGTCAACACTTGAGAGCAATCAAAACCAATAAAAGTGAAGTTCGCGCGGAACACCAAAACCAACTAACCACTAAAACACACACACACAAAGCTTATGGTGGATAGGTATGGAAGGTGGCATGTCAAGAACCAATCCAAAATCAAGATGTTGTAATGGCAAGTAAAGAACCACGATGATCACAAAGCAAAACAAGTCAATCCACAAGATATAGGAATTATGTACAAGGAAACACACATGATGGGATAATGGGACTTGTGCGACGGAGAAAGTGAGCTAAGAACCAAATGATTACCTAGCGAAGACTAAAAGCTCGTGTCGCACAAGTGCAAGGAGAGACGCTAGTTCGATTGCAATAAATTGGTGGCCTACAAGATATGCACAATAAGTACCACCTATTTGATGTTCATCGAGCTTTCGCTTCCTATTCTATGAGGCATTTGTTTCTTTCTTCCTTTTTATTTTTCTATTTTTTCTCTTTTTCTTTTATTTTTCACTTGCCTCTTCCTTATGCCAACAACTATACAAGATAACTATATGAGATAGCGCGCTCACAACTTTTGCTCGAAATCTACAAGCTATCAAATGTGCATAGCCCAATCAATCATAGGAGGAACTAGTCTCAATAGGTGTTTGTTGTATCGCAAAGATAGTGTAGCTCATAAAGGAAAGCAAGTGGGGAGAAGTCGTAGAATTTTTTATACCTTTTGTCGCTGATCTTCACCCTTTATTGGTGGATTCCGCCTTGCTCACGGAATTTTGATGGAGTAGATAGCATGAACCACGGAGATGATGATGTATATTTCCTTCTCCTCTTCGAAACGAGCTAAAGAACACAAAAATCCGAGTTCGCATGCAGAAGTTATGCTCAAAGCCGTGATGTAGATTTTTCTGTCAGCAGAGGGGGCGAAGACTCCGGTCTTGGGGGGCGGAGACTCCGGTCTGAGCTCACTAACCCCGGAGACTCCGGTGGGACTTCCAAAACGTCCCGACCTCATCCGTGGCGAGATTTTGGGCGGAAAACTCGAACCAAAACCTCAAATAGGTGGGGGGGGGGGGGGGAATCAAGGAATTAGGCCATGGGAACACAGGGGAAGGTAGATCAACAAGTTTAGCAAGTAATCCACGGATCAAAATGCACTCAAATCACAAATCGATCCAAAACACGAAATTGGGGCTATTTTTTGGGGATTTTCGAATTTATGGGGAAAAAAAACCAAATCGATGAGGAATCCGTGGCAACCAAAAGCTTCTGATACCAGATGTTATGGGGTAACCCTGTGGGTGGCCCGATCTTCACGGATCTCGTGGTCAAATCGATTGGAAAGTGAGGGAAAAGGGAGAAGGTAGCGGAAGCGGACACACACCTCGCGAAAAACATGATGAACACATGCAAAACTCACACGATACAAGGCCAATTGCTCCCGCCGGTGGCCACCAGTCCGATAGAATCCTCGCAAAGAAAGATCGGTCAACGTGCTCCCTCGATCCCACGTGGAGAGGGAAGAACACCTTGGAGAGGGTCTTGGTGTCTTGTCAAAGGGACACCGATGCCAAGGCCTTGTACAACGAGGGAGGCGCGATGCAAACTCCAACGAGGTGGTGACGATAGTCGATCCCCTTTGGTAGAAGGGGATGAAGAAAAACTAGAGATTCCACAAAGGGGGGTTTCTTTAGTCTATCATATATGCCTAAGGGATACATGAGGGGGTGGGGGCTCTATATATAGGCCAGCCACATAACAAAGGGTAGTTTAGGCAATAATACTAGGGTTTGGGGTGGAATATAGGGGTACATGGGCCAAGGCCTAGCTCAAGGCGCGCAGGCCCATTCCAATTAGCCCAGACACTCCAGGGTGCAGGGCCGGAGACTCCGGGGTGGGCCGGAGACTCCGGGGTCGACGTGGCTCTCAGGGGTGGACTCCGGGGTGGCATGCAGAGACTTCCTGGCAGGGGTCCGGAGACTGGGCCAGAGTCCAAGGCGGAGACTCCAGTGCGAAGGGCCGGAGACTCCGGTGTGGCCGGAGACTCCGGGCGATGACGACGGAGACTCGGGTTCTGGAGCTTGCTGCTCCTTGTCCATCTTCTTGGTTGACTTGGGGACGATCTTGGGGACTTGGAGTTGTAGATGTAGTAGTGTCCGCAGGACGGGCTGCATCATCCACCTTCAACATTACTCCATGGTAGATGATCAGTCCACCCCGCGCCTCGTTCACTTCAAGATCTCATATGACACTGTCATAGGTATGCCCTACGGGTGCCTAAGATGGGCCTGCCAGCTTAGGCCCAATGGGAGGTCACATGGCGAGCCACCAACGGTGATAAAGCCCATGATGTTTCGGGTGGCCCCAAGCCCACGATGGACGCAGTTCCTTGAAGAATACGTCAAGCTTTAGATAGAAAGTTAAAAGAACCCATAATCTGTAACCGGCTCAGTGATATCCTGAGACCCGACCTCCTCATATAAAGGCTGGGAAGGAACCACGAGGAGGACCTACCGAAAACTATAGCACATACACCCGCCAGAATACATATGCGCACCATCGCCATCAAGGCACCCCTGTAACCTTCGATTCATCTTCAATCAAGAGCAAACAAGCAGAAGTAGGATTTTCCCTCCGAGGGTCTGAACCTGGGTAAACATCGTGTCCCTGTGTTGCTTGCCTATTAGCCAAACGAGGTTTCCAGCGCTCCCCTCTTCCTCAAAACCCAAGTCCATAAACTATGGGTATTGACGTGTTAACCCCACATTAATAGGCGCCATCTTTGGGAATTGGGCGCGCTAATGTAGCGACCTTGATGGCCCCATCACCTGCCATCTTTGACTCATCCATTTTGGAGGGAGGACTCAACATCAACTCCTTCGACTTCACCATCCATTCACCGGCCACACGCCTGGCCTTCGACTCCCTCAACACTGAGGCTGACATGATGATCGGCGCCTTCAGCTTCTAGGTCATCAAGACTTGCACCTTGCACATCCCGGAGCAGTCGACCATATCTTCGATTGTACCAGTCTCGTGGGTCCCGCCACCGATCAAGACCCTCCGTGAGCTGAACGCCACCTCCTCGGCCTCTTGTGAACAACCACAACATTGGATCTGATCTAGAGAGCTCTCGAAGCAACACCCATACCAACCGCTACTACTGGGTCGTCATCAATGCTAACACCGCTGGCACCACCTGCAACGGCGCCGACACTGGTGCCAATCCTGAGGACATGAAGGGATCCACCCGCAACAACGACAACAACAACAACTACTACTAGTACGAAGATAGGCCGAATGTTCATCTCGATGAAGCGGAGTGGGATATGGTCTGACAGGCCCCGTCCGGGGGCGCGCCTCTACCTCCTGGCTCGCCGCAAGAAGTACTAATGGCATACCACTTGTATCTGAATAAGGAGTTCCACCGCCAACGGGCGCTCCAGATCCAACTCGAAGAACAACGACGACCCGCTGAAGAATCGAATGCCCGACGGGCAAAACTCTCTTCGATTGGCGGGTCCTCCTCGAAGGGGAACCACCACGCCGGGCATCCAAAATACGCTCCCGAACAGAGCTGATGGACGAGGAGGCCAGACGAGAAGCCACCAAGCAACTGGACTTCTCGTTCATGTCTATGGATGCACAGGGAAATCTAATGGCTAAGACACCACAGGCCACCGTCATGGCGGCCACCACCTATCTACTGTCCAACCCCCCGCAGGCGGGGGATCCATGGACCGCCATCCACAGATCCGCCCTTGCTAGACTTGGACTGATGGAGGCCACACTCGCGAGAGAACCCGCCCCGGCCCCGAAGACAATGCTAAAGAAGGCGCCCACGAAACCCGCAAGATATAGCTTGCCATCGTACGGTGAGGATTACCAGCCACGACGACGTCGCAGCTTGTGGCGGAGAGACCGCGACTACGACGCCTACGACGAGATCATGTAGAGCAAGGTCGACAAGTTATGCGCCAAGTGGGGCCTACTCCTCCGAGTCCAAAGACTTGGACACGGAACTTTGTGGCGCTAGATGCTTCAGCCGTGCCATACGACAAACTCGGATGGCCAAGGGGTTCAAGCTGCCCTCGGACAACCCAAAATTCGACGGCTTCCAAGAGACGAAGATCTAGCTGGACGATCATGTATAGTCCATGAAATGCCACGCGGAACCAAGAGACAACCATGAAATGTCTGCTGCTGCAGCTACAAGGTGTTGCATGGCCCTGGCTAAATATCCTTCCCTCCAGCTCGATCCACAGCTGGGAGGATCTAGTGTATATCTTCGTCCAAAAGTTCAAAGGCACCTACAAGCGACTAGCCTCAATCAAAGATCTTCGAGCCTGCTGTCAGAGGTCTAGCGAATCCCTTCGCTCGTACATCCAGCGGTAGTCCATCATCAAGAACTCCGCGGAAGATATTTCCAGGGAGCGAGCAACCGCTGCATTCAAAGCTGGCGTACATTGTCGAGAGCTCAAGGAGGAACTAGGACGCACCAAGCCCAACACCATTGACCACCTGATGGACATAGCGAATCGTTGGGCGGATGCCGAAGATGCCATCCACAACAGCCGACCATGCTCGGACGACGAGGACGACCAAGGTTGCAGGCGCGACCGCTGAGGAAAACGCAGGATGCGTGGTTACGAGGACCATGACGAAGTCTACATGGTTGCGACTAGCTACACCGACAAGCGTGATGATGACAATCGCAACAACGGGTACTATAGTGGCAGCTATCGCGATAGCAAAAAGATGACCCAAGTGGGGCAGTGCCGCACTCCTGATGGCGATTCAACCGCAATGGCACGACTGTCGAGCCCCTACAACGTCCATTACTTCATAGACAAGCACGATAGTAAAAAGAAGTCGAGCCAACTCCTCAAGGACTATCGCGAGTTCCAGAAACTTCAGAATGCCTACGCACAACTTCAGCGCGAAGCAACAAGCCAAGGATACGGGACTACCACGGGACCCATAGTGTATGGAGCACCACCTCCACCACCAGCAGTTCCGGTGGTACAACACAATGGGCGTGAACATTATCCCCCACCACATGGGAGCATGATGATCTAGAAAGGGCGTCCTTCCAATAGGACTCAGAAGACAAGGAACCGACAAGTCAACATGGCGGTATAATCACCACCTGCAATCCCTAAGCACCTTAGCGGATCGGAATCCTGCATCACCTTCGACAGATCCGACCACCCGCGTCGAATACCATGCCTAGGTCACGTGACCCTAGTCCTTGAGGCTCAGATCAGTGGGTATGAGATGAGTAGGGTCTTCATGGACGGAGGCAGCGACATCAACCTCATGTTTGCTAGCACCTTGCTTGCCATGCGAATCCCACTCTCTAGCTTGGAGCCATCCGACACCACCTTCCATGGCATTGTACCAGGCAAGGGGATCTACCCCTAGGCAAAATCCACCTCAACATTATCTTCAGCACGCCCAAGAACTTCAGACGTGAGTGCCTAGAGTTCGAGGTGGTCGATTGGTCATCTCAATACCACATCATACTTGGTCTCGTGGCATTCGAAAGATTCCTGGTGGTACCGCACTACGCGTACCTCATGATAAATATGCCAGGCCGGAACGGTGTCATCACCGTCCAAGGAAGCTCACCTGATCCGATAACTACGACATGGAGTTCAACATAATCTCCCAAACTTTTGGCATGCAAGAGGAGCTGGCAAGGTTCGAGGAGTCGACGGACAACAGTCTTCCTCCTTTGAGTAGGCAAAACACACCTAATCAGTCCTTCGACTCTATGGTTGATACCTTCGATCCGGATTCATAGATGTAGTATAATAGTTTTTTCCCTAGTAGACCTAGGTTTAATTGAACCTTGGGAAACAATGCTAAAAGGAATTAAAAAGGACATGTCTGCAAGACTTTTTTTTGTTTTACCTTCGTTTACCAAGCCAATATAGTTTACTTTTTCTTGTGTCTTGATTCAATGGATGGAGATAGGATAGGGTTGAAGATCCACTTGCAGCTACACATCATATGGGATAAAAGATAATAATAAGCACAGTCATGTGTAATGTTCTAATAGATATAATCTCTTGTGGGCAACACATCCTAATATACTAGAGACCCTATGAGAAGCGGGCATAGCAATAGTATTTTGATCCAACCGAGTCCACCACGAAGCACCGGGCTACAAACGGTTATTAAGTGTAAAACACAGATCAAAGCCTTAAGAAGTGATGTTGTTGTTGATTCCGAATGGGTCGCTAAGCGAAGACCGTACCACGCTATCTGTCACTAGGTTTCCTATGAGATCGTCACTAGCCAAGTATCTCACCTCAAGCCTTTATGGATCTCGGGTATCTTGGGTACCTACAAGTCCAAAGATTGAGGCAAGAGACAAAGAAATAAAAGATACAAATCTCTCTTTCAAACAATACACAATACTCCCATATATTAGATGCACATAATTGTTGCAAGATTTCTCCCCAACCCGCGGCCCGTGAGGACTACTCACTCATAATAATAAGATCAAGGATAGAAAACATTGTGCAAAATACTTAGATTAAAATCAAATATTCTTACAATGGCCATTGAATCACAAGGAGATCTCAAGTACAAAGTAATGGCTATGGCTAATGGAGGGGATGGAATGGAAGGGATGAACTATAGTGTGGGTCTCCTTTGGTGGTATTGTGATGTAATCTTAGAATGGCGGTCCTCTACGCGGCGGCTGAGGCCTCAAAATATATAGGCGTCTTCATGAAAATTGTAGGTTTTGATGATACGAAGCCGCCGCCACATGGTACGGCCGGGCCCTGCCCGTACCAGTGGTCGTTATGGCTGTAGACGCCTGGCAATTGCTCTAGAATTACTTGGTCGTGTGGAGTTCCTCAAAATCTTCATTATGACTCCTGATTTCGCATTAAAAAACGTGATTTCTTGCACAACACAAATCAAAGCAATGGTTTGCATATCTTTGCAATAATTAGTCATTAGTGGAAAGGCTAGAGAATTTCTTGTCAATTGATTGACTAAAAACAATGTTTAAACGCGGGAAAAGATGGCTATTTTTAGAGCCATGAATGGTCAACACCAAGGAGGTCCAGGTCCGCTCGACAGACCCCACCAAGATGTCCCTCATCGCCAACAACCTGAGTCCCGCATAGGAACTCATGCTCATCTAATTCCTCCATGAGCGCAGGGAAATATTCGCCAGGTGTCCTGCGAACATGCTAGAAGTTCCCAGGGAATTCGCCGAGCATGCACTCAACATGTACCCCAACGCGCAATCAATCAAGTAGTCGCTACGGCGGCTGTTAGAAGAGAAGGCTAAAGTTGTAGGCATGGAAGTCAATAGACTCCATGACACCGATTTCATCCGCGAGATCAAGGAAATCACATGGGTAGCTAACCCCATGCTGGTGCCAAAGAAGGACACATATGCACTTTGGATCTGTGTAGACTTCACGTCCCTCAACAAGCACTGCCCGAAGAACCACTTCCCACTATTGTGGATCGATCAAATCATCGATTCAACCATGGGGTGTGAATGTCTCTCCTTCTTCGACGCCTACTTAGGCTATAATCAGATCCTGATGAAGGTGGAGGACCAGGAAAATACAGACTTCATCACACCATTCAGCGTCTATTGCTACAACACAATGCCCTTCGAGCTGAAGAACACAAGAGCCACCTATCAAAGGTGCATGCAGGTCTGCCTCAAGAACTAGATAGTGTAGGGCCACGCAGAGATAAACAAAACCTTTTCCCTACGCAGTGATCCCAAGATCGAGCTCAGGTAGAAGGCCACGAGGATTACCACTAGACGCGCAGTTGCGGAATCAATGAAGCTCGTCGCTTGATGCAGTGCAGTCCTCACGATCCGTTCCTGTTCCACGCCTCACGTTCCGTTCCAGTTCCACGATCATCGAAGTGCTGAACGTACTACACCTCCGCCAGTATCCACATGTACGAGGAGGAGCACCGACGGTGGACTGCTAGGTGCGGTACGGTGGCGACAGGACGGAATGGGGCTAGGGTTTCCAACACATGGAGTGACCTAACCTTGTGCTCTAAGCACCTGCGCCCCCGCTTATATAGGGAGTGAAAGTGAGCTCCACTCACTTGTGGCCCATTCACTAAAAGGCCTATATTAGCCACTGCAAGTCCCACTTGCTGACTAAGTCCATGTCTCTATTTGGGTCCAACCCAAATAGATTTCCTGTTTGGGTCTAACCCAAACTTTCTCCCGCTCTTAAGTGTGTGACCCGACAGGCTCATGGTGACCTGGACACGATCCGAGTCTCACTCGTGACCGATCAGTTGGTAGCGGCTCCTAGAAGAACGTGCCAACTCCCAAGTACCAAAGAGTCATGACGACATGCCTTTCAATGTGACTTTCGTCTAAGTCCATTTTGCCTCACGATATACCTTGTCGGACTATAGGCGAATGATCGTCATCCCTTAAATAGTCCAACTCTCTTTCTCGATCCGAGATAAGTGATTCATCCGACTAACTCTTAGTCGGTTGCCTCGGTTAACACTTAACCGAGTCACGCATGGCCATGCTTTCCGAATCATATCTTTTGAGAGGGCCAAAAGAATATCTCTCTAGACGGAGGGGCAAAATCCCATCTCGGTTATTCACATCACGCAGCTTGATTCTCAGTCGACCCGAACTCCGCCTTTATAACTGCCTAGTGACGGAACAACGTTTGATAGAACCTAAGTCGGTGATCCTCAACTCGGATTGTGCAATAACCTCAGGTCTAAGGATTACATTGATTGAGATATGCAAATGACGACTTGTTCCTTGCATCTCAATATGGGTCAGTCCGACTCGCTAAACTCTTTAGCCGAATCCATGTAAGTCGGAATAGCATCTCCATGCCCATGACAAGTGGAGCCTAGTTATCTGCCGACTTTCACATTGGTCTAAGTTGTGTGTCTAGCACAACCTCAATGACCAAGGACAATTAGCATGAACAACATGAATATATAGTTCCACAATTTAATCACACATTCGATGATACATATCAGTAGTTCATACATGGACTATAACTTTATGAATACATTGGGAAATATCATCAACCATGATTGCCTCTAGGGCATTTTCCCAACAGTCTCCCACTTGCACTAGAGTCAATCATCCGACATCACATGTCTAGGCATCTAATGCCCATAGCTCTCAAGTGCGCCTCATGCTTCGGCTGTGGAAGTGGCTTTGTCAATGGATCCGCAATGTTTGCATCCGTGTGTACCTTGCATAACTTGATATCACCTTGTTCCACGAATTGGCGAATAAGGTGGAACCGCATGAGTATATGTTTGTTCTTCTGGTGTTGTCTAGGTTCCTTGGCTTGTGCAATAGCACCATTGTTGTCACAATACACGTCTAACGAATTAGACGAGCCCTGAACCACACCAAGATCCATGAGGAAATTCCTCATCCAAACGGCTTCCTTTGCCGCCTCCAAGGCAGCAATATACTCAGCCTCTGTCGTAGACGTAGACACCGTCTCTTGCTTGGAACTGTTCCAGCTCACAGCCCCTCCGTTTATCACAAACACATATCCGGATTGCGAACGAGAATCATCCGAGTCAGTGAGATAACTCGCATCCGTGTAACCCCTTACACTGAGTTCATCCTCAACTCCATAAACCAGGAACATATCCTTAGTCCTTCTCAAGTACTTGAGGATATTTTTAGCCGCTGCCCAGTGGATCTCTCCAGGGTCAGCCTAGCATCTGCTCACAACACTTAGAGCATAGGAGACATCCGGCCTAGTACAAATCATAGCGTACATGATGGATCCGATTGCAGAAGCATACAGAATCACACTCATCCGACTTTGCTCATCAGTTGTCGAAGGACACTGAGTCTTCTAAGTTTTACGCCATGGGACATCGGTTAGAACCCCTTCTGAGACGATTCCATGTTGAACTTCTTCAACACTTTGTCCAAATATGTACTCTGACTCAATCCAATGAGCCGCTTTGATCTATCTCTATAGATCCAAATTCCTAGTATGTAAGTCGCCTCACCCAAGTCTTTCATCGAAAAACTCTTTTCTAATGACTCCTTGGTCTCTTGCAACATCTGGACATCATTTCCAATCAGTAATATGTCATCCACATATAAGATCAGAAAGTTCACTTTGCTCCCACTAAACTTCTTGTATAAACAAGAATCATGATCACTCTTGATGAAGCCAAACGATTTGACTACCTCATCAAAGCGAATATTCCAACTCCGAGATGCTTGCTTCAACCAATAAATGGATTTCCGAAGCTTGCATACTTTGTCCGCATTAGCCGGATCGACAAAACCCTCGGGCTGTATCATATACACATCCTCGGTTAAATTTCCATTAAGGAAAGCCGTCTTGACATCCATCTGCCATATCTCATAGTCGAAATAGGCTACTATAGCTAACATGATCCGAACTAATTTAAGCATGGCCATGGGAGAGAAAGTCTCATCGTAGTCAACTCCTTGAACTTGTCGGAACCCCTTCGCGACAAGCCGTGCCTTATAGATAGAAAACTTTCCATCCATATCAGTTTTCTTCTTAAAGACCCATTTGCACTCGACGGGTCTTGCACCGTCTGGCAGATCAACCAAGTTCCAAACTTGATTTTCATCCATGGACTTTAACTTGGATCTCATGGCTCCAAGCCATGACTCAGAATCAGAACCCACCATCGCTTCCAAATAAGTTGTCGGCTCATCACTGTCCAACAGTAATACATCACGAACACTTCGCAATCTGGCCGATCTTCGTAGTGCCAGTGCAGTGGCCGGCTCAGGTACCACGACCGGCTCAACCTCCAAGGCTTTTGCTGACTCACTACTAGTCGGCACCTCTCGAATTTCTTCGAGCTGCACCGTGCTCCCACTGACTCCCCGACTGAGAAACTCTTTCTAAAGGAAGACACCGTTCCGAGCGACAAACACTTTGCCCTCTCCTCGGTTGTAGAAGTAGTAACCCAAGGTTTCCCTCGGATACCCCACGAAATTACACTTATCTGACTTAGTTGTAAGCTTGTCCGACTGAAGTCGCTTGACAATGAAGGAAATATCCCCTGAGAGGCAATAATAAAGTTGTTATTATATATTTATTGTATATGATAGATGTTTATTTTGCATGCTATAATTGTATTGATAGGAAACATCAATACATGTGTGTTTAATAAACAAAAAGGGTTCCTAGTTATGCCTCTCTTATAGACTAGCTTGTTGATTAACAAGATGATCAAAATTTCCTGATCACGGACATTGGATGTTGTTAATAACAAGGTCACAACATTTGTGAAATGATGTGATGAACATTCATCCGAAGTATAGCATTACGATCAAGTCATTATGTTTATATTTCTATAACATCATACAAAGTAGTCTTAGTCCTTAGACCATGAGATCATGTTAATTGCTAACACCGGAAGAGTATCTTGATAACATCAAACGTCACACCATAACAGGATGACCATAAAGGTGGGTTCAGTGCTATGAAGGTGTTATGTTGAGGCTCATGGATCAAGAGTAGAATTTGTCAATCCCGATGACGGATAGATATACTCTGGGTCCTCTCGGTGATATCACATTAAGATAGCTTGCAAGCAAGTGATGTGATTACTAGAATGTTATATCACGGGAACGAGAAAAGAGTGCATGTCGGTAACGAGATCAAACTAGGTATTTGGATACCGATGATCGAATCTCGGACATGTATTATATCATGAGACAAAGGGATTAAATTGCTGACGTTAGAGGTTCTCACGATAACAGAAGTCATCGTTGAATATGCAGGAGTCAGTATGGATCTCCAGGTCCCGCTTCTGATTATTGATCTGAGAGGAGTCTCAATCATGTCTGCATTATTCGCGAACCATAGGGTGACACACTTAAGGGTTGCCGGACACCATTTAGGAGAACATATGTTCCATACAAAAGGTTTGCAAAGTGTAGGAAATGTTTCGATAGAAACAGGAATTGTTTCGATAGAAACCAGAATTGTTTCGGGTGAAATTGCAGAAAGTGGTTCTGCATGTAATATTGAAATGTTGCAAGGGGTTTTATGTGAATGTTTGTTAATTAAAGTAATTAACAAAATTCTGAATAAAATAAATAAAAGAGTTTTATTAAATGAGAGAGCATTAAATTTGGAGAAATTTAATGCATTTAAAGTGGAGACTATAAAATGGAATGTGAAGAGGCATTTTAATGTGGAGGGGTTACCACCACATGAATGGGGGAGGTGAGGGGTCACCCCCATGCGCTGGCCATGGAGAGAGGGGGCACCCCGCTCCTCCTATAAAAGGCTACCCATTCCCTCCTTCATCCTCACACCTCCTCGTGAAGGATCTCTCTCCCCCTCTAGATATTCCCCCATGGTCTCGGGTTAGCGAGATACATGTTCTCGATGGCCTTGCATCTAGAAGGAGTTGCCGCTTCCGCTGATTCGCTGGAGCGAGGAGGTGGAGGTTGTCCGGTGGCTTGAACGTGTGTGCGAGGACGGATGCGCTGCTGATTTGCGGCGCTCGGACTTCCACTCGATCTTGAGATCGGCAAGCGTATGACTACATCAACCACAAGTTCCTACTCGTTAACAAAACTCGTTGTCTTCGAGGGTAAGTTCTCCATGGATGTATGTCCACCCGTTGCTCTGTATCTAGTAGATAGATCTTGGCATATAGTTCTCATCGTAGGAATTTTTTTGTTTTCTATGCTACGGACCAAACAGTGGTATCAGAGCCTAATCTATGCGTAGGTGCTTTGCACGGGTAGTACACATATGTTTATATGTGGGCGATGATGATCATGTTATCGCATCTTGTATGTACTTTGGATATTGGTGGCATAGTGGGATGAAGCGGCCCGGACCAACCTTACATGTCATCGTACATGAGAGCGGTTCCACAACTGACATGCAACTTGTTTTGCATAAGTGGCTGGCGGGTGTCTGTCTCTCCTACTATAGTCAATATCTGATTTACAACGAGTTGCTAATAACTTGGTTATCCTCGTTGTGGTTCATGTTCGTAGGTAAGACCGGTTCTATCTCTGAAAGCCCTAAGCCACGTAAAACTTGCAATTGATAAATTAGAGGCATCTAGTTTAGATCGTTGCTGGGCTAGTGTCTTCATATGGTATTGTTGTAAGTAGATGTATGATAGATACTCTTACAACTCACTTAACGTGTAAGTTCCATAGACCTTGGCCTTACACACAAAGTGTAGAATCCCAATTGTCTACCAATTGTAATGCTACTTGTCCTAGTAAGACATTGGATACTTCATATATATTATTGTTGCATCATAAATATATCATGCTCATGTCATCATGCCACCTTGCATTTGAGCATCATATAAAACTCCTTTTTCTTTTGGTTCTTCTCTCACATGCATCATTAATTGTATTTGCCTCTTGATATTGTATTTGGTTATTGATATATTGTCTAAATGCCCAAGTTGAGTTGGGGGCATATCTTTTATTCACCTCCATTATCTTTTCTTTCCACCACTTTATAATTCCACCATCCTACTAGTTCATGAGCTTGTTTGTCTTTATTGTGGTTTTATCTAGCTCATGGACAATAGGGTGGATCTAGTCCTTTAAATTCTTTTGCTTGGCTTTATTCCATTTCTTGGAAATGCATGAGAATAGTGCCATACTATTATTATTGTTTTCACAAAATAAATCATGGCATTATTATTTTGCATGGGCCATGCACACTTCTTCACCACCTTTTATCCCATGGGTTTTTGCCTTTGCCTTTAGTGGTTATTTCTTTGTGAACCATCTCCTTCCATTCCACCATTCCCATATCCTCACCCACATTCTTTTATTTTATTTTATTTTCTACATGCATGATCATATGAGACTCTTTCCACCTATTTCTTTTCTTCCTCTTTCTTTCTTGTTTCTCTTCCACATTAGCTCAAGCTAGCTCAAGCTCCATGTTCCTTCTTGGTATGGCCTCATAAACAAAATTAAAATCTAAATACCTAATAAAAATCTAAACCTAGCTCCTCTCTCTATTCTTCTCCTAACCTAATTCTACTAAACCCTAACATTGATCTCTCCTCTCTCTCTCTATCTCTCTCTCACCCATGAGCACCACCTGATCCTCTCTCTCTCCCTGGCCCACCTCAGCTAACCCTAACCCTCTATCTAACCTAAGCAAAGCCCTAACCCGAGCTCCATCTCACCTAGCCCGAGCTACCCCTCTTCTTTCTCTCTTTCTCCACCGGCCAAGCTAGCCCCACCTGCCTATCCCTCTCTCCCGACCAAGCCCCACCTGCAGCCCCAGCCGTGCCCTACTAGCCCCCAGGTCGAGCCCCAGCTCGACCACGTGAGGGAGAAGCAAAAGGTGGCACCGAGGCCACCTTTATCTACCCCCGCCACAGCTGCTCCTCCCCCTCTCCCTCCTTTTTCCTCCTCCCACACGAATCTCCTGGCTCGCCAGATCTGCCCCGAGCCAGCCCTCCTCTCCTCTTTCTTCCTCTTCGCCGCTAGCACCACCTCGTCCCCGTCGTTCCAGCCGGTCAGCGTGACGTGGAGGTGGCCTAGAAGCTCGAGGAGGCTCCTCTACGACGCCCTGCACTCGCCGACTTGGACGAGAAGCTCCCAGGACCGCCATATCCTCGCCGTCCCGACAAAACCCTAGCCGCCAGAGCGCCAGCGATCTCGCCGCTCCGCCGCTCCGCCGCTCCTCGCTCCGATCCGAGCCCACCGTCGAGCCCGTGGTGAGCCCCTCTTTCTCCCTGACGTGTTCCGCCTCGCCGTACCGCCCTAGCCCCGCCGTTCGTTTCGTCGAACGCCCACCGTGCGCGTCGTTCGCCGTTGTCTGCAAGCTTTCCGCCCGCGCCACACCCTAACTAGCCCGCGCTTACCTCCCTGTCAACTCCCCTTGAACCGCCGCACTGGTTAGCCCCCTCCGCGCGCACGCTCGCGACCCGAGTTCGATTCCCCCGCTCGCGCCGCGCGCCGATTCCTCGTCAGACGATGAACACGAAGAACAGTACCCGGGCCGTGGAAAATTACATTAAGCCCCCCTTTTTGTTTCGCTCGCAACCCGCGCTCCTAGAGACCCCACTTGTCAGTCGCTCAAACATTATTGCAGAAAACCCCTTTGCTTTCTCAGGCCGTAACCCGCGGTCCAGCTTGCGCCCCACCAGTCAGCTTCTGGGGGCATCCGCACTGTCACGTGGGCCCGCAGCCGCGGGGCCCGGTTGTCATCCGCGTGGGCTAGCTAGAGCCGCGGTATCAAAAACTTTTCCCCGCGCGTGGCCCTAGTCAGCGCAAGGCCCACCCGTCAGTGGCTGTGGTTAGAATTGCCTGGGTAACAAAAGTATTTTCCTGAGTTTGTTTTAATTAAACCTTTTTCAAATTGAGTTAAATTCAAATTCAAATCAGATTTAAATAATTTTTAAAATACAAATCCAAATAATACAAATAATATATGTTTTGGAATCAGAAAAATGTGAGGAATTCAAATATGCCATTCAAAATATTGTTTGAGCACTTTAAAATTTCAAGATGATTAGAATTACAATAAAATGCCCTTTATCTTAATTAATTAATAACTTTAATTCTATAACTCCAAATTGGGCAAATAATATGTCTAAATCGACCAGCGCGACGAGCCCGTGCTATCTATGCAGTCTTTGTTCTGGATTGAAGCATGCATCATGTTGTTATTTAAAATCTGAACTGTTTATGGCAATAAAACTTGGTTAAATAACTAATATAATGCTTTATTTTTTGTATGCACACCTCACCTTTGCCATGCTACTTTAATGCCATGTAAATTGTGCATAATTCATCATGGCATGCTTGGTTGCTTGTTGCATTTTTAATTCATATGCTTGTGCACTTTATTTATGTGGCCCTTGTTTGTTTGGTTCTTCTTCGAATAGACGCCCAGCAGGAGAATTACCAGGAATCACAGGAGTACTACCCAGATCCATCTCTCGCTTCAACTGAGCTACCAGGCAAGCACTACCACATGCTTGCATACATACAGTACCTATTGCCTCTGTCTTATTCTTGCATCATTGAGTCGCGATTGCATTAAATGGAATCCCAAGTACTGCATAGCCTTTACTTTTAAACCCCACCAAAGCTTGTTCCTCCATCCTATGAGCCATTACTATAGGAGTTGTTTGAGCCATGCGAGTCGTAGAAAAGCATGTGTAGGGTATGTGAGTGTCTGATGAATAACGAGGTACCTACACAACTTAACCTGAGTAGTAATGGGATAACTAATGAAAGTGGCACCGGTGAGCAATATCTGCTATTTGGTTTTTCATGCTCACTTGTGTCCTGTAGGACCCCGAGTACTTAATTCCTGTTCCTTGTTATTCGCACTATCGACATCTGGGAGGCCTTATGGACCCCCCCTGAGCCAGAGCTTGATTCATTCTTATTTCTTGGGGCCACAAAGTAGTTTGGGGCTTTATTACTATCCTGTACTTATGCCATGTTACTGTTTTATTAAGATTGTGCGAGGAGCACCTGTATTGTTTAAGAATTGCGGAGTGTTTTCGCGGTATCGACACGCCTAGTCACATTTTCGGGTTCCCAGTCGTTTACAGCCATTGGCGCAAACCTTGGGTCCGTCTCGGAGCCGGCCAACTTCGTTGCGGGTAGCTTAATGGGGTGGCCCCCTGAAATATTTCTGAATCCTGTGATTGCTTTGTCGTGAATGCCTCGTTGGGTTTTGATTTGGTTTTTCCGAGGTTGATCGAGTGTGTGTTGTTATTCGTGCACCCCTACAGGGTAAATCTTTCTGAAAGCCGTGTCCGCGGTTATGGACGACTTGGAGCACAGTTTCTCGATCATAGACAAGTATAACTAAAGTACCGCTCTTAATTTGACTGAGTACTTGACTAGTAAATAGTGCAATACTCATGGAATGGTTAATAAAACTACCAACGGATGATGGGGGTTGTTCGTCCGCTTCCTCGTTGGTAAGCGAGGAGGAGGATGGATCTGTTAATTATACTGTTATAACTATTGTTCTTAATTCATGGACATCCGTCTATCATTGGTTAGGCGGATGGTTAGCGGGTATCTGTAGAATTGTTAGGTATTATCTTTTGCTGCAATTGCGTCACCCCAGGTTGTGTCCCCTTTAGCGACATAAAGACTTGCTGAGTACCCCTAGGGTCTCACACGATAAATTGTTTGATTCAGATGAACAGGTGTACCCGCAAGATGGATGCTGGGTGGAAGAGACAGATGATGTTGGCAACAATCATTCGGTGTAGAGATTCCGGGAACGAGGATCCGTGTGATCTGTGGGCGGGATGTGTTTATTTATGGGGCATCTTATGCCAATTTGCTTCTTATCCGTACTCGGATCTTGTTTTCTGCTTCCGCCTGATACTCTGATGTGTGATGTATGAGGAGCTATCCTAAATTATTATATCTATCTAGGACATTTGGATCTTGCCGTATGGCGTTGCAATATTTCTATTTCTTTTAGATGGAATGGCTCTGAGGACTGTTGTATGTGGCTTGCATACATACTCATTTGTGTATGTAGTTGATCCCTTCACCTGCCGATTACGCCGCTCGTTCTTGTCCCGTTGTCTGAAAGTGGTTAGGACGGCCGAAAGGTCTACCGTGAGTGGCCCTAGGCCCCACCGTACTATTTTAACCACTTTTGTTCATCCAGGCATTAACTAAGAGCGTAATTCACCGAGGTAGTTACACAAAGGAATGATAGAGATCATACCACGATGCAAATGATAGAGATCAAATGCATGGACCATATCACCTCACTTCACACATTAGATGTTAGCATCTTATATTGCTAGTTTGGCGCTTTTGGTAGCATTATAAGATGATCCCTCATTTAGATATCAAGATAAAATGTGTTCTTCCTTAAGTATGCACCGTTTTGTGGATCGTGTTTTGAGGCATCACGTGATGATCGGGTGTTCTCGACTCACGTGCTTTTTTTCTCTCTTTCCTCTTTTCATAGTATCTCCTTTTTCTCTTTTTCTCTTTTTTCTCAATACAGGACTCTTTTTTTATAAGAAGAATGCTTCATATAAAACTCATTATGGTTACGCTGCAGGTTTCCACCATGTCAGCATGGATTAGACCAGCGGCCTAGGTGTTTCTCTAACACATATACATAACTCCATGGACTTACAAGCTCCCCTTTCATTTCACACCGACGACATCCATATACAAAAGAGCATGATATCAACTAGGTACAAGTACCAAGTGCAATGTTGAAAGCGTTCCCCATGAAAGCATGGTTCTGCTAATTCCCAACAAATAAGTGCAAGCATATATAACATAGAAGACACAATGGTTCAAGTTTACTAAGGGCAAGTAAAGTAAAGTGTGCCATCAAGTTCGTGAGAGCTTTAATCACTAGTTTTTTCAAAACAAGTGGAAGGTAAACAAAAGCATGAATATACTTGGAATAGCATAAGCTAGTAGGTAGGTATGGTGGACTCTTTGGAATAACTTGGTTTAGGGAGTTGGATGCATGAGTGGAACTCATACTTGGTTGTGGAGGATAGCAAAAGACCGGGAGCGACAAACTAAGAGAGCAATAATGGCCATAATCATGCAGAGCGACAAAACATCATTGATCAAAGCATAAAGTGATACTAAAAGTTGAAAACTAAAGGATCATAAAGGCTATGGTGACTTGAGATAGTCATAACATGGTGTGAGCATGTGCCAAGTCAACCCAAATAAAGCATCAAAGGAGAATACCACTATACTATGCTTTAATATGCTAAAATAACGCATGATTCATCCAATGCACATTAACAAATCTCAATTGTTTATAACAAGTCATGCTACATCAAAGAATATTAAGCATAAATCCAAAACAATATCAAGCAGGGCATGACAGAGCATAGGCCATAGTCAAAAACGAGCTCTTTTTACCACATAAGCATGAACTTTCCTACTCTTTTCCAATCCAAACCAAACTATTTGAACACCAACGTATGAAAGAGGGGGTCCAACCAATTTATTCAGCAAACTAAGAAAACCAAGCAAACGAAAAACCAAAACGAAAACAAAAAAGAAGACGCTCCAAGAACAACACAACTGTGCATGAAACAATAAAAATGAAGCGTTTGGAAGAAACCTGGGATTTTTATTGATGAAGAGGGGGATGCCTTGGGCATCCCCAAGCTTTGACACTTGTACTTCTTGGATATTTCTTGGGGTGACACGCATGGCATCCCCAAGCTTGAGCTTTAGTCCATCCTTCATCTCATTACTCATTCCTTCCATACACGTGAAATTTTTCCTTCATACAAAACTTCACACAATCTTTATTAGCAACATTAGTGCACTCAAGAGAATAAGTCTTAAGGTTCAGTTCTAACACCAAATAAACTTCCATTAGAACACTAGCTACTGTAGCACTTCCCTCAAAAGCTCAATTCCCCAAAAGAACTCAAAAAGGAACCAAGAAGAAGCAAATGCAGAAAATGGCAGAAATCTGTCAAAACAGACTAGCAGGTAAAGGCGATTTTTTCGAAGACCTTCTGTTGCTCAAATCGAAACATGTTGAACTAACAAAAGTTAGATAACAACCTGGGGCAGAAGCACAAAAATTCAAGCCTCAAAAGGACATACAGATATTTTACACGAATTTTTACGGTGAAGCACATAAATCTGTTTCGGGACAACAACTTTCCCAAGCATTACTTCTCTCATTAGAGGTTACTCTTGGCACAAAAAGCAAATAAAAAAGGATAAGGAGCGGTTATTACAGAAGTAATAACTTCCAAGACTCATCTATAACTTTTGGGTTATCTCCCAATAAGTACTTTTCTTTAACGCCTTTAATTTAGGCATGATCAGGTTTGAGAAGATGCTCACATAGGAAATATGAATTGAAGTAAAAGAGAGCATCAATAAGCAAATTCAATGCAAATTTAAGTCTAACCCACTTCCTATGCATAGGAATCTTGTAAAGAAACAAGTCATGAAAGCACAAAGCAACAAGCATAGTAAAGCAAAACAAGTGCAACTTCAAGACTTTCAACATAAAGAGGGGAAACTTAATATTGTTGAGATACATAAAACCATGTTTCCCTCTCTCATAATAACTTTCAGTAGCATCATGAATAAAATTAACAATATAACTATCACATAAAACATTGTTATCATGAGCCACATGCATAAAACAATTATTACTCCCCACATAAACTATCATTATTATTCTCATCACCATAATCATCAAATATAGGAGGCATATTGTAATCATAATTAATTTCCTCCTCAATAGTAGGTGGACTGAAAATATCATATTCATCATTGTAATCATCATATATTGGAGGTTTGGTATCATCATAAGCAATAGAATAGCTATCTTCCAAAGTTGGGGAACTAAAAAGATCATTTTCATAAAAACTAGCTTCCCCAAGCTTAGAATTTTCCATAGCATTAGCAATAATGGTGTCCAAAGAATTCATACTAACAACATTGATATTAGCATGCAAAGAAGGTTCCAAGGGTTTTTTAATTTTCTTTTCAAAGAATTCGAGTTCTAACTTAGGAAAAAGACTAAAAAGCTCTCTATTTTTTTGTTGTTTTCCATTAAGACTAACTTGTGAAAACAACAAAAAGACAAAACTGTAGAATCTAAAGGAAATAACTTCGAGCACTCACACCAGGGGATGTGAGTACCTTTTACCTTACCGCCCCGACAACGGCGCCAGAAAAGAGCTTGATGTCTGTGCACTTCTATTCTTGTAGACAATTGTTGGGCCTCCAAGTGCAGAGGTTTGTAGAACAGCAACAAGTTTTCCCTTAAGTGGATCACCCAAGGTTTATCGAACTCAGGGAGGAAGTGGTCAAAGGTATTCCCTCTCAAGCAACCCTGGAATCAAGATACAAGAAGTCTCTTGTGTCCCCAACACACCCAATACACTTGTCAGGTGTATAGGTGCACTAGTTCGGCGAAGAGATAGTGAAATACAAGTGGTATGGATAATTATAAGTGGTAACAGTGATAGAAAATAACTTGATGGCGTGGAAGAGACTAATAGCAAACTGAAATAAAGATGGAAGCATGCAAACATGTAACAGATCTAGTAGCAAACGGT
Source organism: Avena eriantha (assembly GCA_910589775.1). Lineage (NCBI taxonomy): Eukaryota > Viridiplantae > Streptophyta > Magnoliopsida > Poales > Poaceae > Avena > Avena eriantha. The sequence goes on along the minus strand of OU342745.1, from coordinate 78,602,061 downwards.
GTATCAATGCTTAGAAACAAGGCCTAGGGATCATACTTTCACTAGTGAACACTCTCATATAAATATATTCTTCTTTATGATACTACGCTGAACTACTCTCCGGTTGAACACTCTAATCGATGGTAGGGCTATAACAACACACCTCAAAGTCCATCTTTCCCATCTAGAAAACCCCACACTATCACCTTGAGCACTAGATGAGTCCAACAAACACCACAATTTCATAAAGACATCCAACTCCAAATATAACTCATAACAAGTATTTGTAATCTCTCGCCTAAGTGCTACCATGGTGAGCACGCTGTCACTTTCACACACATGGGGAGAGCAGAGATTCATTAAAGCACTTGAGTAGCAGAATATATCTATAGATTACAAGCTCATGATCTCAATAAGATCATGCATAGAGAGAGAGATGAACACATAGCTACCGGTAGAACCCTTAGCCTCGAGAGAGACCTACTCCCTCCTCATCATGGGAATCAGCAATGGTGATGGAGATAGTGGTGGAGATCGATGGAGATGGCTCCGGGGGCACTTCCCCGTCCTGGCAGGGTGCCGAAACAGAGACTTTCTGTCCCCCGAATCTCCCCTTCGGTGGCGGCGGCGCTGCGGAACTTTTCGTGGATTTCTGATTGATGATTTAGGGTTTTTGCCTCGGGGGGACTTTATACACGAAGGAGGCAAGGTCGGTGGCCAGCCAGGGGGCCCACACCATGCCCTGGCGCGGCCTGGGGGGCCCGCGCCATGGGGTGGTGTGGCCACCCTGTGGACCCTCTCCGTCTTGTCTGCTGGCTTCGTGAGTCTTCCGGTAAAATATCAACTTTGGCTTTTGTCCCGTCCAATTCCGAGAATATTCATTTTCTGACTTTTTGGAACCAAAAACAGCAGAAAGCAGGCAACTGACACTGTGGCATCTTGTTAATTGGTTAGTCCAAGAAAGTCTATGAAAAGTACTCCAAAGTTGGAACAAAACACAAGAAAGTAGATAAAACCAAGCATGGAACATCAAAAATTATAGATACATTTGCAATGTATCAGTCCTCAGCCTTACCTCCCGACTTTGCCTTCTTCTTCGTAGTCCAAGAACTCTTCTTGAACTTAGCCTTATTCTGTACCATCATGTAACATCCCAAATTTTTCATCTAAAAATCATCATCATTGCATTCAAATCATCATGGCATGCACTACCTTGCATTAGATTTGTCCTCCAAAAATTTGGTGAAATTTTGAGACTTTTTGGAGCACTTTTGCTAAATTCAAACAAAACTAGAAAAGAAATTCAAAAAGAAAAAGAAAAGGAGGGAAATAATTTTTTTAAACAGCAGCAGCAGCTTTTGGCCTTTTGGCCCAATCCGGCCCAGCAGCCCACCCGCCCACCCTCTCCCCCTTTCTGTTTTCCTGCACACCCCCTCAACCCACCCCCACTCACTTACCATTGGGCCCCGTGCCACGTCATCGCCACCTCGTCGTCTTCAACCCAGGCAACGAACAACCCCACTCCCCTCCGCCGTTTCTAAACCCGGCCGAATTCGGGCGTTACCGCGATTAAATTGCCATCACGACGCCCCCTTCTTAATCCCCTCCCCCTCCTCGTCAGTTTCCCTCAGCCACTTCCCCCGGAGAGCCCCCAGGCTCCCCAATTACAAGCTCGAACCGCCGCTGTCTGACGCCACTCCGGCGACGATTCCGGTGAGCTCCGGCCGCGCCACACCCTCCTCTCTGCCCTATCTCCTTTGCCATGTCCTGGCGCGTCTTTTAACCCCGGCCGCGTGCTTTCTCTTTCCCCAGGTCGATGATACGGTCTACTCCGGCGAAACTCCCTCTGTCGCCGCCGTCCGTCGAGTTTTCCGGTGAGGTTAGGGTTTCCGCCGCCCCTTTTTAGCTTCTGCTAGATCATGCTGACCCGAGCGCCCCTCACTAACCCCTCTCCTTGTTTGTTCGAGCCCTAGGTCGTCGTCTCCGACGCAGAGCCGCGAGCTCCGCCGTCGATGCAGCTCCGGCGAGGGATCGTGACTGAACCAGAGCACCCCACACGCCACCTTGACCTCCATCGAGACCGCCACGACTGGCTCGACCTCTGGTACGTGTCCACGGACTCCCTGCCCCTGTAGAACCACAGGAACGCTGTCGGCCGACGCTCCGCCGCCGCGCGCAGCTGGTCAGCACCGCCCGTTTCCGGCCAGGCCCTAGGAGCCGTTAGATTTATCGTCAGCGGTTAGGATTAGATCGCGACCGAAGCAGTATGGGCCGATCAGATCCGTCCGTTTGTCACTTAAAATCTAACGGTCTGCAGCAGTCGATCCGACCGAACCGGTACGGACCAATAGGGTTACGCCACGTCGCCCAGGATTTTCTGTTTAAATAGAAATTAGACAGATTTTGTATTAAATTTAGAAAATCCATAACTTTTGTTCCACAATTCAGAAAAATGCAAATTTGGTGTCTATGGATTCAAAAAAATAAGACCTTTATTATGGAGGCCTTGTTTCACACTTTTTCCTCTGAAAAATTGGAATTTTAGGCAGAACCTTTTTAGGAGTATTTTGCTCATAAAAATTGTTCTATAAATTGTTTTGGAGTATTTCTTATGCATTTAGATGAGGTATTTTACCCTCTGTACTGTAGACTCTGTAAATTATAGAGTTGTGATCATATCATTGCATTTTTCATGCATTCATGTTTTTGTAATGTTTTATTGATTGAATTATTGTTTTTGTATTGATCTTGTGTAGATTGTGTGGATTGTGAAGTTTGTTGCTGTGAGGATTGTACCTATTCCCCTAGCTACCAAGGAAAGTGATATTTCATCTTATGTCCTATTATTTTCACTATTGCATTAGTGTTATTTTGGTAGATCTTAACATGGTAGGATTATTTATATGCTATGCTACCCTATAGACTATATGTTGGTAGTATCTCCTAGTTGAAAGACTTCGTATGCTAGATTGCTTAGCCATGCTATTAGAATTCATGGGTGGAATATACACATAATATAGTATGGAAATATATTATTTTGTTTAACTAAGAAAACAACTAATATTAATGAAACACCTGGGTGGAATGGGACTTGCTTGGATTATGTTGAGTGGTTACTCAGGGGCCATGTCTATGGTCAGCTGGTGTATCACACTTGTGGATGGCCACTCAGGAACAAAGAGATTGGAAGCATTCTTGTCATGAAGCTTCCGGTGCAGCCATCTGGCATATGGGCTCTGCCTTGACCAACTAAGTTACAAGAACTCAGCCAGACGGACAGAAGGTGGTAGATGTGGTAGGATGGAACGCGTCCGTGATGGTCTGAGGGATTGCTTTTGAAAAGTCTTGTCTCGATGCATGTCGAGTCTTGTGGGGAAAGTGCACCACCTCTCGAGAGGGTAAACTAAGTACTTAGCCGTGTCCCTGGTTATGGACAACTTCTGAGCCTCAAGATAGTGAAGCAGTTCAATAATCTCCTCATCCAAATTTCTCTAAGTTAAAACTTGTGGGTGAACATGGGTAGAGGTTCAGTGATGTTTATCATTGGTACCTTAGAGTTTGAATGAGAAAACTTACTCTTCAAAAACTATAAGTTAAACTAGCTTTTTGCAAAGCCAGCCATAACCCCACTTAGCCATATATTCATGTAGTTGTTGGATTATACTAAGTATCTATGGTATCACTTGCCAATACAATTCCAAATGTATTGATCCTTGTGGCTGTAACTTATTATGTTGCAGGATACTCTGATGATGAGTAGGGTTGCGGGTCTACACTCGACATGCTTGCCTGTGTCACATGAAGACTAAAGACTCTATTATTATTATGCCATGTAATGTGAACTTGTGTCTTAGCCTTGGGCTAAGTGAGTTGTAAGAACCATTATATTCCTGGATATGCGATGTAATAATGACCTTTGTTTCTGTGTACTTCATCTTAAACTGTGGGTGCTAGCATTTCGATCCAGGGACTAGCACTACAATCACAGGGATCTTACCTTATTATGGTGAGATCTTACACATCAACACTTGACTGGCACCTTTCTTGAGATCTGCCTCAGCCTGCTTGAGCATCCCATGTAATTCAGTGAGCTTCTTATCCACACCATGCATGTGGTAGTTTGGTATGAGCTGACCATACGCACTAGGAAGAGAGTTCAGAATTATGTCCGTAGAAAACTCTTCGCTAATGGGGTAGCCCAGCCTTTCCAGAGACTGCATGTAACCAACCATCTTGATCACATGCGGACTCAGTGGATCGCCATCCTTAAGCTTGTAGCTCAACAAAGCCTGAGAGACTTGATACCTCTCAGTCTTTGCTTGAGCCTGGAACATACTTTTGAGGCTTCGATCATATCGTAGGCCTCAACATTCTCAAACTGCTGATGCAAGTCTGGTTCCATGTGAGCAAGCATAGGACAGCTAATCTCCGTGGATTCATCACAAATCCGATGGTAGGCATTGGTGGCTGCGACAGTCGCATTCTCATCCGGCTCAGCTGGAAGTGGGTTGTCTAGGACACGGTCCCTTTTTTCTTGTTTGAGAACAATTCTCAGATTACGATACCAGTTGGTGAAATTAGTTCCATTCAGCTTATCTTTCTCTAAGATGGTTCTCAAAGCAAAACCAGAAATCTGCGAAAGACTGCTAGGTGCCATTGATCTACAACAGAAAATATGCAAAACACTTAAGACATGTATCCATAAAGAGCAAGCATATTAAACATTTTAATATTTATGCTCCCACTAGAACCAACACCCCTCCGATGGTTACTTAGTGATTCAGGACCCTAAATTAGCAAGTCAACTAGTGAGCTTTAGCATCACCGCTAGCCGTTAAGTGATCTAGGTAGACAACTCCTTGTCAATCGTATCTCATACGACTCCTGTTGAATAGGTGGCATCACATGCCCCGGCTCCCATCCGACTTTTCCCCGAGTCCCACAACTGTTGTGATAGACCCGTCTAGATTACCAAGTGCTTCTGTTGTAAGAGTTCGACTCGAACCCACCTAGTCGGAAAGAATTGATAGCACCTCAATTTTATGAGCCCACTACCAAAAATGTCCAACTTGTGATGGTGCAGCAGTGGCGGGGAAACCGGCTAGACCTTCTTTGAGGGATTACTTTCTACCAACTATCTAATAGAGGTAAAACAGAGACATAACAATAACACAAAATAAAGCAATTATAATGTGAAATGGTATGGCTCTCTTCATGGCGATCTCCATCTCCACAAAGCTTGTAATTTGACTCGTGTCAACTCTTGTCACGTTCCGCCTTACACCATGTAGCCAACTTGTACATCGACTTGCATGCTTTCCGGATTCTCCAAACAGCTACACTAGCTAGTAATGTAAATTACATAGAGAATCCGACACGCAGGTCGTTATACAATAAGATGATAGCACCTAGGCTTCAGCCGGCTGACAAAAACCATGATACGTAGATCACGTATGGATTACACACATGAGATGCACATAAGCCATACCATTCACAACATCATCTTGCAAAAACAAGTTATGCATAGATACGATATCTACCGGCGTTGTGAAACTTGTAACGATGTCTAAGGCGGTACGACAGGGCGAAGCCGGCGGTCCCGCTAGCCGGATAGCGGGCGGGGATCGAAGGGGCAGCGCCCGATGATTTTTCCAAAAAACGAAGATCTCATTTGCATTGCGGACATGGATTTTGTCATCAGATAAAACAATTTTTACCCAAATTCAATCTGGACTCCAATTCGACCAAACTCTTTGATCTTCGACCACCGCATCCGGGTTTAGGTGTCACAGTCTACCTCGATGGCGGAAGCCGACTGGTAGGGGTATGTCATTCCACAACCTTAGAAGTTAGATCATGGAAACAAGATCATCCATTCCCCCGAGTAAAGTTGATCCAATCAACTTTGTACAAAACCGATCTATCTCATAGATCGACCACCAAAACTGCAATTAGATCCAATCTAACGCCAACCGCATATCACATATGCATGATCTTGAGCCTAAAACCAGAAGCTAACGCTCTGATACCACTGTAGGGCCACACAGAGATAAACAAAACCTTTTCCCTACGCGGTGATCCCAAGAACCAGCTCAGGTAGAAGGCCACGAGGATTACCACTAGACGCGCAGTTGCGGAATCGATGAAGCCCATCGCTTGATGCAGTGCAGTCCTCACGATCCATTCCTGTTCCACGCCTCACGATCCGTTCCGGTTCCATGATCATCGAAGTGCTGAACGTACAACACCTCCGCCAGTATCCACACGTACGAGGAGGAGCACCGGCGGTGGACTGCTAGGTCCGGTACGGAGGCGACAGGACGGAATGGGGCTAGGGTTTCCAACACATGGAGTGACCTAACCTTGTGCTCTAAGCACCTGCGCCCCAGCTTATATAGGGAGTGAAAGTGAGCTCCACTCACTTGTGGCCCATTCACTAAAAGGCCTATATTAGCCACTGCAAGTCCCACTTGCTGACTAAGTCCATGTCTCTATTTGGGTCCAACCCAAATAGATTTACTGTTTGGGTCTAACCCAAACTTTCTCCCGCTCTTAAGTGTGTGACCCGACAGGCTCATGGTGACCTGGACACGATCCGAGTCTCACTCGTGACCGATCAGTTGGTAGCGGCTCCTAGAAGAACGTGCCAACTCCCAAGTACCAAAGAGTCATGACGACATGCCTTTCAATGTGACTTTCGTCTAAGTCCATTTTGCCTCACGATATACCTTGTCGGACTATAGGCGAATGATCGTCATCCCTTAAATAGTCCGACTCTCTTTCTCGATCCGAGATAAGTGATTCATCCGACTAACTCTTAGTCGGTTGCCTCGGTTAACACTTAACCGAGTCACGCATGGCCATGCTTTCCGAATCATATCTTTTGAGAGGGCCAAAAGAATATCTCTCTAGACGGAGGGGCAAAATCCCATCTCGGTTATTCACATCACGCAGCTTGATTCTCAGTCGACCCGAACTCCGCCTTTATAACTACCTAGTGACGGAACAACGTTTGATAGAACCTAAGTCGGTGATCCTCAACTCGGATTGTGCAATAACCTCAGGTCTAAGGATTACATTGATTGAGATATGCAAATGACGACTTGTTCCTTGCATCTCAATATGGGTCAGTCCGACTCGCTAAACTCTTTAGCCGAATCCATGTAAGTCGGAATAGCATCTCCATGCCCATGACAAGTGGAGCCTAGTTATCTGCCGACTTTCACATTGGTATAGGTTGTGTGTCTAGCACAACCTCAATGACCAAGGACAATTAGCATGAACAACATGAATATATAGTTCCACAATCGAATCACATATTCGATGATACATATCAGTAGTTCATACATGGACTATAACTTTATGAATACATTGGGAAATATCATCAACCATGATTGCCTCTAGGGCATTTTCGAAACAGATAGGTCGCAATGTTCAAGTCTACGTCGATGACATAGTGGTCAAGACAAAAGAGAGCACAACACTCATCGACGATCTCCGCGAGACCTTCGATAACCTCTACCGCTACAAAATCAAGCTGAACCTAGAAAAGTGTGACTTTGGCATCCCATCCAGGCAACTACTCAGGTACCTCATCTCTACAAGGGGAACTAAGGCGAACCCGAAGAAAATCAAGGTTATACTAGCCATGGAGAAGCCGAAAAATATCAAAGGCGTCTAGCAGCTAGCTGCACGAATCACGGCGCTCAGCAGGTTCATCAGACGGATGGGTGAAAAGGCCCTCCCCTTCTACCATTTCCTCTGCAAGATGGAAAAGTTCGAGTGGACCGACGAAGCACAAGAAGACTTCGACGACCTCAAGCCTCAAGCACATGCTATCAACCTCGCTGGTCCAATTCACTCCCCAAGAGAAGGAACCTACATTGCTTTACATATCCGCCACACACCAGGTGGTCAGTACCTTGTCATCGAAAGGGCCGAGGAAGGCAAGATACACGGGGTACAGTGGCATGTGTACAACCTCAGCAAGGTGCTCACGCCCACCAAGCAGCGGTACCCATATTATTAGAAGTTGGCATATGGTGTGTTCATGACATCGCGTCGACTGCTCCACTACTTCATGGAGCACTCGATAGTGGTGGTCAACAACACTCCGTTATCTCATGTCCTCAAGAACCCCGAAGCAATGGGACGAGTCGCCTTTGGGGCATTGAACCGTCCCCACGGGACATCACCTACGTGTGCCGCACAATGATAAAGTCGCAGGTGCTCCCGGATTTCCTGGTCCATTGGATGGAGCTCCAACTACTTGATATCCTAGACATGTAGAGTGTGTGGACAATGCACTTCGATGGATCCAAGCACCGAGAATGAGCGGGTGTCGGTGATGTCTACGCACTTCTATTCTTGTAGACAGTTGTTGGGCCTCCAAGTGCAGAGGTTTGTAGAACAGCAGCAAGTTTTCCCTTAAGTGGATCACCCAAGGTTTATCGAACTCAGGGAGGAAGTGGTCAAAGGTATTCCCTCTCAAGCAATCCCGCAATCAAGATACAAGAAGTCTCTTGTGTCCCCAACACACTCAATACACTTGTAGGTGTATAGGTGCACTAGTTTAGCGAAGAGATAGTGAAATACAAGTGGTATGGATAAAAGACAACGGTGCTAGAAAATAGCTTGATGGCGTGGAAAAGACTAAAGCAAAACTGAAATAAAGTTGGAAGCAAGCAAACATGTAACAGATCTAGTAGCAAATGGTGTTTCAATGCTTAGAAACAAGGCCTAGGGATCATACTTTCACTACTGAACACTCTCATATAAATATATTCTCTTCATGATACTACTCTTAACTACTCTCTGGTTGAACACTCTAATCGTTGGTAGGGCTATAACAGCACACCTCAAAGTTCATCTTTCCCATCTAGAAAACCCCACACTATCACCTTGAGCACTAGATGAGTCCAACAAACACCACAATTTCATAAAGACATCCAACTCCAAATATAACTCATAACAAGTATTTGTAATCTCTAGCCTAAGTGACACCATGGTGTGCACGCTGTCACTTTCACACACATGGGGAGAGCAGAGATCTATTAAAGCACTTGAGTAGAAAGGTAGATCTATAGATTACAAGCTCATGATCTCAATAAGATCATGCATAGAGAGAGAGATGAACATATAGCTACCGGTAGAACCCTTAGCCTCGCGACAGAACTACTCCCTCCTCATCATGGGAATCAGCAACGGTGATGGAGATGGTGGTGGAGATCGATGGAGATGGCTCCAGGGGCACTTCCCCGTCCCGGCAGGGTGCCGGAACAGAGACTTTCTGTCCCCCGAATCTCCCTTTCGGTGGTGGCGGCGTCGTGGAACTTTTCGTGGCTTTCTGATTGACGATTTAGGGTTTTGGTATCGAGAGGCTCTTATAGGCGAAGGAGGCAAGGTCGCTGGAGTGCCAGGGGGCCCACACCACCTGGTGGCGTGGCCAGGGCTAGCCCGCGCCACCATATGGTGTGGCTAGGCCCTGGCCCTCCTCCGTCTCTGCTTCTTGCTCCGTGAGTCTTCCGGTAAAATAGGAACTTTGGCTTTTGTCCCGTCCAATTTTGATAATATAGATTTTCTAACTTTCCTGGAACCAAAAATAGCAGAAAACAGGCAACTGGCACTGTGGCATCTTATTAATAGGTTAGTCCAAGAAATTCTATGAAAAGTACTCCAAAGTTGGAACAAAACATAAGAAAGTAGATAAAACCAAGCATGGAACATCAAAAATTATAGATACATTTGCAATGTATCAACATCCCCAAGCTTAACTCCTGCTCGTCCTCGAGTAGGTAAGTGATAAAAAGAAAGAATAATTTTTGAGGTGACATGCACCATCATAAACTTGATCAAAGTATTTGTAAAGCATGAAAAGCTAGGATCGTAGTACTTCAATCATAACATGAAAGACAAAGTTCTAGAAATAAGCAAAGCAACTATGATGCAACATGAAAAGGCATAAACAAAAGATTCATGAATAACAATGCTTTGCAAGATGTTTGTTTATTTCACATAAAGAAAACATAGCATAATAGTATTAAGCTTTTCCCTCAATAGAGTAGCAAATATAAATGCACAGGACACCTTCAAAGTTCATAAGAGTGACTAGATACAATAGTTTAAAACAAGCAATATCAAAGTATGCATCAATCAACTAGTCTTGGGACAATGCACATAAAACTAAGAATGGCCACTATGCTCTCAAAGTAAGTGCATAAAGATAGAAGGTGGAGACTCAATAATATGGTGGAAGAAAGGCCTTTATAAAAGGAAGTAGGGATTCAAGTCTCATAAAGAGCTTCCAAAAATTATGGTACTTATAGCTTTCAGCTCTCATTGCCCCTATCATAAGCATCTTGAAGGTGATTAAGGTTAAAGTGACACAACTAAGAGGATATGCTTGACAAGTTATAAACCGAAATCTCATGCCCCTTACTTACGAAGACCGATCCTCATGCTACTCAACTTCAGTCACGAGTAAGCTCTTGTCATTGTAAGTATATATGTATCATTAAGAACCGCCAATGGGGTACCCCTTACACATGATACGGGAGCTTTCCCATAATCAAAATAACAAGGCAAGCAGACAATGAACATCTCAGCAATCTTTTTATTTGCTATTTGCATAGGTTTTTATTGAGGATGCTTCATAGAGTGCTCATTATGGTGATGCTGCAAGTTTCCACCATGATTAGGCATGGCTTAGGCTAGCGGCCCAGGCGTTTCTCTAACACACATACAAACTCCATGATCTTACAATTTCCACTTTTATTTCACACTGCCGGGATCCATAAGCAAAAGAACATGATATCAACGGGGTACAAAGTACAAGTGCAATGTTGAAAGCGTTCCCCATGAAACATGGTTCTGCTAATTTGAACTTATAAAGCGCAAGCATATACGCAACAAAGAAGGACCCAGTGGTTCAAGTTTATTAGATGCAAAAAAATAAAGTGTGCCATCAAGTTCGTGAGAGCTTTAATCACTAGATTTCTCATAACAAGTTTAATTTGGAAGGTAAATAAAAGCATGAATATACTTGGAATAGCATAAGCTAGTAGGTAGGTATGGTGGACTCTTTGGAATAACTTGGTTTAGGGAGTTGGATGCATGAGTGGAACTCATACTTGGTTGTGGAGGCTAGCAAAAGACTGGGAGCGACAAATTAAGAGAGCAATAATGGCCATAATCATGCAGAGCGACAAAACATCATTGATCAAAGCATAAAGTGATACTACAAGTTGAAAACTAAAGGATCATAAAGGATATGGTGACTTGAGATAGTCATAACATGGTGTGAGCATGTGCCAAGTCAACCCAAATAAAGCATCAAAGGAGAATACCACTATACTATGCTTTAATATGCTAAAACAACGCATGATTCATCCAAGGCACATTAAGAAATCTCAATTGTTTATAACAAGTCATGCTACAGCAAAGAATAATAAGTATAAATCCAAAACAATATCAAGCATGGCATGACAAAGCATAGGCCACAGTCAAAAACAAGCTCTTTTTACCACATAAGCATGAACTTTCCTACTCATTTCCAATCCAAACCAAACTTTTTGAAAACCAATGTATGAAAGAGGGGGTCCAACCAATTTATTCAGCAAACTAAGCAAACCAAGAAAACGAAAAATAAGACGCTCCAAGAACAACACAACTGTGCATGAAACAATAAAAATGAAGGGTATGGAAGAAACCTAGAATTTTTATTGATGAAGAGGGGGATGCCTTGGGCATCCCCAAGCTTTGACGCTTGTACTTCTTGGATATTTCTTGGTGTGACATGCGTGGCATCCCCAAGCTTGAGCTTTAGTCCATTCTTCATCTCATTACCCATTCCTTCAATACACCTGAAATTCTTCCTTCATACAAAACTTCACACAATCTTTATAAGCAACATTAGTGCACTCAAGATAATAGGTCTTTAGGTTCAGTTCCAACACCAATAAAACTTCCATTAAAACACTAGCAACTGTAGCACTTCCGTCAAAAATCTTAATTCCCCAAAATAACTCAAAAAGGAACCAACAAGAAGAAAATGCAAATGATGGCAGAAATCTGTCAAAACAGACCCGCAGGTAAAGACGAATTTTTTAGAACACCTTCTGTTGATCAAATCGAAAAGTGTTGAACTAACGAAAGTTAGATAACAACTTGGGGCAGAAGCACAAAAATTTACGCCTCAAAATGACGTACAGATATTTTACACGAATATTTACGGTGAAGCATAGAAATCTGTTTCGGGACAACAACTTTCCCAAGCATTACTTCTCTCTCATTAGAGGTTACTCTTGGCACAAAAAGCAAATAACAAGGATAAGGAGCGTTTATTACAGAAGTAATAACTTCCAAGACTCATCTAAAACTTTTGGTTATGTCCCAATAAGTACTTTGCTTTAACGCCTTTAAGTTAGGCATGATAGTTTGAGAAGATGCTCACACAAGAAATATGAATTGAAGTAAAAGAGAGCATCAAGAAGCAAATTCAAAACACATTTAAGTCTAACCCACTTCCTACGCATAGGAATATTGTAAAGAAACAAGTCATGAAAGCACAAAGCAACAAGCATAGGAAAACAAAACAAGTGCAACTTCAAAACTTTCAACATAAAGAGGGGAAACTTAATATTGTTGAGATACATAAAACCATGTTTCCCTCTCTCATAATAACTTTCAGTAGCATCATGAATAAAATTAACAATATAACTATCACATAAAACATTCTTATCATGAGCCACATGCATAAAATAATTAATACTCTCCACATAAACATAGTCATTCTTATTAATTGTAGTGGGAGAAAATTCAACAAAATAGCTATCATTCTCATCACCATAATCATCAAATATAGGAGGCATATTGTAATCATAATTAATTTCCTCCTCAATAGTAGGTGGACTGAAAATATCATAATCATCATTCTAATCATCATATATTGGAGGTATATCATCATCATAAGCAATAGAATAGTTATCTTCCCAAGTGTGTTCATTTGTAAACATATCATCATTGGAAGGATCATGGATAGCACTAATAGTATAGCAATTATTAATATCATCATTTTCAGAATTAGTACCGAAGAGATTTTCAATATCAAATGTAGTGTGCTTTTACCAATCATGATCACTACTATAGGTAACAGGCATAGGACATCATCGAGTTCAGACTCATCAAAAACTATAATAGGAGCAACATGCTTAGGGGAAAATACCGTTTCCTCTCTCCTTTTACTCCTCCTCTTCTTCTTTTTCTTCTTCTCTTTAGGAGGGAGAGGCTTGAAAGGAAGCTTCTCCATATACCCTGGTTCATTGGTAGAGACAATAGAAGAAACTTTGGAGAATTCCTTGTTTTCATTAATAAGATCAAAACTCATATTAGTCTTGTCATATTTTGGTAAAATCTCATCTTCTATAATATTTTTTATGTAGGTATTTGTGTGACAATTATCAACACAATAAAGATGACAACCATGCAGGACACTATTCATATCAAAAGAACCCATATCTACCAAAGAGGTTTTTCTTGATAACTCTTCACACCCCAAAAATAATGTAAGTTCATCATGCTGATTAGGAGTGATCATGTCATCACAATACAAACTTGCAGTACTCATTGGATTAGAAGGGCTATTATTATGGCCTAAGCATTGAAAATTGAAATGACCCACTTCAAAGCAAAGTTCATAAATAAAAGGATAAAGGGAACAAACTTTTTTACCAAGATCATTTAAAGCCCTATACCACATTCTAGTTTTTTCATTCATGTGGGTGATACAACATTCTTCTTCAATTTGATTATTCTCACAAGGTCTATGTATTCCACAAAAATTAACATGCTTATAAGAAATAGTACTTTCAGAGGTTTGAGCATGTTTATTGCTATCATTAACAACAATTTCATTTTCCATGCAAGTGTCTTTAAAAGGCTCATGATACATGTCCCAATTTTCTTTAGGAGCATTAATATGAGAAGCAAAGGTTTTAAAACAATCAATAAGAATTTGAGGATCAAGACCATATTTAGCACTAAGCTCTTGAAAATCAGCAGTTTCAGCGAAAGACTTAATGCAATCATACTCATAGTTTATACCTGGTTCTTTACCTTTGTTGTTATCCCAATCTTCGGTATTGCTTTGAATTGTTTCAAGAAGATCCCACTTAGCTTTGACCTCCTTACTCATGAAGGATCCGTCTAAACAAGTATCTAGATAGTCCTTGTAATGTCCTGAAGGCCTTGCATAGAAATTATTAATAACAATATTCCTAGGGAGCTCATGAATGGGACATTTGAGCATTAGTGACTTCAATCTCCCCCATGCTTGGGCAATACTTTCTCCACCATGAGGATGAAAATTATAAATATAATTCCTATCTTTATGAATTTCATGAGGAGGATAAAATTTAGAGTAAAAGAGATATTCAAGTTCCTTCCACTCCAAATGATGAGGATCATCTAGTAGCTCATACCACTCCCTTGCTTTGCCCTTAAGTGATAAAGAGAATAACTTGTTCTTGACGTGATCTGTTGTAATACCTGCACACTTGAACAACCCACATAATTCGTGTATAAAGAGCAAATGATCACCAGGATGGACAGTTCCATCTCCAAAATAGTAGTTATCCATAACACGATCAATAATTTTTATAGGTATTTTAAAAGGGATGCTTTCAGTATGTGGATTTAAAATATCACAGGTATCATTAGAATTACCACATATGGGAGATAAAGTATCATCATAGAAAATTTTCTTCTTTAAAGCTGGGGAACTAAAAAGATCATTTTCATAAAAACCAACTTCCCCAAGCTTAGACGTTTCCATAGCATTAGTAACAAAGGTGTTCAAAAGATTCATACTAATAACATTGCTATTAGCATAAAAAGAAAGTTCCATGGGTTTTTTAATTTTCTTTTCAGATAATTCAAATTCTAACTTAGGAAAAAGACTAAAGCTCTCTAATTTTGTTGTTGTTTTCCATTAAGCCTAACTAGTGAAAACAAGAAACAAAAAGACAAAATTGCAGAATCTAAATGAAATAACTTTGAGCACTCACACCGGAGGATATGAGTACCTTTTACCTTATCTCCCCGGCAACGGCGCCAGAAAATAGGTGTTTACCGTGAGAGGTTCTTCTTCTTTAATCCTCCGATGTGAATACCTTTTACCTTACCTCCCTGGCAATGGCGCCAGAAAAGAGCTTGATGTCTAGGGACTTCTATTCTTGTAGACAGTTGTTTGGCCTCCAAGTGCAGAGGTTTGTAGAACAGCAGCAAGTTTTCCCTTAAGTGGATCACCCAAGGTTTATCGAACTCAAGGAGGAAGTGGTCAAAGGTATCCCCTCTCAAGCAACCCTGCAATTAAGATACAAGAAGTCTCTTGTGTCCCCAACACACCCAATACACTTGTCAGGTGTATAGGTGCACTAGTTCGGCGAAGAGATAGTGAAATACAAGTGGTATGGATAATTATAAGAGGTAACGGTGATAGAAGATAACTTGATGGTGTGGAAGAAACTAACGGCAAACTGAAATAAAGATGAAAGCAAGCAAACATGTAACAGATCTAGTTGCAAACGATGTATCAATGCTTAGAAACAAGGCCTAGGGATCATACTTTCACTAGTGAACACTCTCATATAAATATATTCTTCTTTATGATACTACGCTGAACTACTCTCCGATTGGACACTCTAATCCATGGTAGGGCTATAACAACACACCTCAAAGTAAGCCTTTCCCATCTAGAAAACCCCACACTGTAACAGACAACAGTGCTAGAAAATAGCTTGATGGCGTGGAAAAGACTAAAGCAAAACTGAAATAAAGATGGAAGCAAGCAAACATGTAACAGATCTAGTAGCAAATGGTGTTTCAATGCTTAGAAACAAGGCCTAGGGATCATACTTTCACTAGTGAACACTCTCATATAAATATATTCTCTTCATGATACTACTCTTAACTACTCTCCGGTTGAACACTCTAATCGTTGGTAGGGCTATAATAGCACACCTCAAAGTTCATCTTTCCCATCTAGAAAACCCCACACTATCACCTTGAGCACTATATGAGTCCAACAAACACCACAATTTCATAAAGACATCCAACTCCAAATATAACTCATAACAAGTATTTGTAATCTCTAGCCTAAGTGCCACCATGGTGTGCACGCTGTCACTTTCACAAACATGGGGAGAGCAGAGATCTATTAAAGCACTTGAGTAGCAAGGTAGATCTATAGATTACAAGCTCATGATCTTAATAAGATCATGCATAGAGAGAGAGAGATGAACACATAGCTACCGGTAGAACCCTTAGTCTCGAGAGAGAACTACTCCCTCCTCATCATGGGAATCAACAACGGTGATGGAGATGGTGGTGGAGATCGATGGAGATGGCTCCGGGGGCACTTCCCCGTCTCGGCAGGGTGCCGGAACAGAGACTTTCTGTCCCCCAAATCTCCCTTTCAGTGGCGGCGGTGCTGTGGAACTTTTCATGGCTTTCTGATTGACGATTTAGGGTTTTGGTATCGAGAGGCTCTTATAGGCGAAGGAGGCAAGGTCGATGGAGTGCCAGGGGGCCCACACCACCTGGTGGCGCGACCAGGGCTAGCCTGCGC
Source organism: Avena eriantha (assembly GCA_910589775.1). Classification (NCBI taxonomy): domain Eukaryota; kingdom Viridiplantae; phylum Streptophyta; class Magnoliopsida; order Poales; family Poaceae; genus Avena; species Avena eriantha. The sequence goes on along the minus strand of OU342745.1, from coordinate 78,585,458 downwards.
CACCATATGGTGTGGCCAGGCCTTGGCCCTCCTCCGTCTCTGCTTCTGGCTCCGTGAGTCTTCCGGTAAAATAGGAACTTTGGCTTTTGTCCCGTCCAATTCTGAGAATATTGATTTTCTGACTTTCCTGGAACCAAAAACAGCAGAAAACAGGCAACTGGCATGGTGGCATCTTGTTAATAGGTTAGTCCAAGAAATTCTATGAAAAGTACTCCAAAGTTGGAACAAAACATAAGAAAGTAGATAAAACCAAGCATGGAACATCAAAAATTATAGATACATTTGCAATGTATCATCGGTGTCATCTTGGCATCCCCGCAAGGTGATAAGATGCAGTATGTACAGTGGAAGAAGATCCGTGTGTCAAACAACAAAGTAGAGTACGAGACCCGCATCCATGGGATGTGGATGGCAAAGGCCTGTGGACCCACTTGCCTGACGATATACAGCGACTCCTACCTCGTTGTATGGCAAACAATGAACAAGTGCGATGTCATCAGCGACAACATGATCACCTACCACGACCTCTATAACTCACTTGAAGGAGACTTCGACAGCTACGAGCTCTAGCACATTGGCCATGAAAGCAATAAAGAGGCTAACCAATTGGCCAACATTGGCTCCACCTGTGCCTCGGTACCACCCGAAGTATTCTTGGAACAAATATGTGAGTGCTCCATCAAGGTCAAGCCATCCACTAGGACACCAGAACCTGCGACGGGTGATACATTGCAAATGTATCTATAATTTTTGATATTCCATGCTTGGTTTTATCTACTTTCTTATGTTTTGTCCACATTTTGGAGTACTTTTCATATGATTTCTTGGACTAACCTATTAACAAGAGCCACAGTGCCAGCTGCCTGTTTTCTGCTATTTTTGGTTCGAGGAAAGTCAGAAAATGAATATTCTCGGAATTAGACGGGACAAAAGTCAAAGTCAGTTTTTCACCGAGGGACACCTAGAGCCAGAATACGAGACGGAGAGGGGCTGGGGCCCGGCCACACCACCTGGCCACGCGACCAGGCCTGGACCACGCCAGGGGGTGGTGTGGACGCTCCTGGCACCCCCTCGGCCTCTCCTTCCGCCTATATATTGCCCTCGGGATGAAAACCCTAAGGGCCCGATCAAAAATCCACGAAAGAGTCTGTAGCCGCTGTCATCTCCATCCCTAGACCGGGAGGGATCTAAAGCTCTTCCCGACACCCTGCCGGAGAGGGGAATTCATCCTGGAGGCCTTCTTCATCATCATGCAAGCCTCTGGTGTGATGTGTGATTAGTTCATCTCTAGACTAGGGGTCCATGTAGTAGCTAGATGGTTGGTTCTCCTCCTTTGTGTTTTCATGTCTAGATCTTGTGAGCTCCGTTCATGATCAAGATCATCTATTTGTAATTCTGCATGTTGTGTTTGCAGGGATCCGATAGATATTGAGATGCTAGTTCAGATTGATTATTGATTCTATCATGTCTTTGTTATTTGTGATCTTGCATGCTCTCCGTTGTTTGTAGCTATCTTGGCCAAGTAGATGCTAGCAACTCCAAGAGGTAGTATTTATGCACGATAGTGGGTTCATGCCTCTGGTAATCTAGGGAAGTGACAGAAATCTCTAAGGTACTAGATGTGCTATTGCTACTAGGGAGCAAACAACAATCCTTTGTGCATAGAACAATCATATTGTTTACATTACACGCAATTCGTAATGCAAGTATTCGTTGCTTGCAACTTAATACTAGAGGGGGTTCGGATGATAACTTGAAGGTGGATTATTAGTCATAGATGTAGTTGGATCGTGGTCTATATATAATGTTGTAATGCCCAACCGAATCTCAAAGGAGTCAAGATGATTAGTATATGCTTGTATGCTTTCTCGATGTTTGTCAATTGCCCCGCTGTAATTTGTTCACCCAACATGTTATCTATCTTAAGGAGAGTCACCTCTAGTGAACTATGGACCCCGGTCCTTTCTTTTACTTTCAATATACAATCAACTGTTTACTGCTTTTTGTTTACTTTCTGCAAACTATTACTTTCTTCCATTCGATACGTTTAATCCTTTGTTTTCAGGAAAACCGGTGAGATTGACAACCCCATCGCAAGTTGGGGGCAAAGTTCTGTGGTTGTGTTGTGCAGGTCTACATGTTGCTACTAGCACCGGTAGTGCGCCATGCCAAGGCTCAGCTAGCAACACCTTTGGGGTGTTTCCTTGCTCCTACTGGTTCGATTGAACCTTGGTTTCATAGTGAGGGAAAACTTGCTGCTGTGCTCATCATACCTTCCTCTTGGGGTTCCCCAACGAGCTCGATATATTTTGGGCCATCAAGCTACTTTTCTGGCGCCGTTGCCGGTGAGTCAAGGACATCTTCACAAGGGGAGTCCCTCATAACCAATCTCTTTACTTTGTTATTTTTGTTTTGCTTAGTTTACTTTTGCTTTGTTTGCTTGTTTCTTTATCAAAAACACAAAAAAATTAGTTTTACAAGTTTGCTTTCTTTATTGAAAACACACAAAAAAATTAGTTCTTATTTTAAGTTGCCATTATGTCAAGCATTGATCCAATCACTATGTCACCTGAGGAAATGATTTTCACTTTTAAACAAGGAATTGAAGAGAGCTTCAAGGAAGCTTGGTCTAGAATCTCTGATCTACATGAAAAAACCGAACCTAAAAATGACTCAAAGCTTGTTCCTTAGCAGTTTTTACCTTGGAATTGCTCTTTGCTATAGATATGATTTAGATGTTGTTGTGGGAGGAGATTTCCTCCAATGCAATGAGGATGATGTTGTTAATGCCATAAAGAAGTTGGTTTTTACTTACAACTTGCCTAGCAAAACTGATTCTGCTTTCATAAACATATTTGCTAGATTGAATACTCTTGAGACCAGCACCGCTAGTTTGAAAGATTGCTATAATACGCTTAGAGAGCATCACAACTATGTTCCAATAAACTCTGAACCCTCTGAATGGCTTCCCACTGTAAAGATTGCTATAAACAATGAAACTTTTCATGCTCGCTGTGATATCATGTATGAATTTTGTCTTATGCCCAAAGATATTTATGAATCTTTGGGGGCTTTCTGAAGGAGATGAAGAAATTTTTCTTGCTAATAATGCCACAATATTACCCATTGGAATAGCTGAAGGTGTGTTTACAAAGATCCTAGGGAAAATGGTTTCTACTGATTATCTTGTTATTGAATGTGTAGGAAAAGGACAAATCACACTTGGAAGATCCCTATTGAAGCTCCTTGGAGCAATAATAGATGTGTAAAAGGGCACAATGCGCTTTGTTTCTCCACCAAGCATTCACAAGTTCCCCAAGGTTAAGAATAAAATTAAGAGAGGTAAGGGCAAGAAATTTGGTTTTAATGCTTCTTCAAACACTTGATCTTTTTTCTTGCTTCTTATGCCTAACTTAAAGGCGTTAAAGAAAAGTACTTATTGGGAAATAACCCAAAAGTTTTAGATGAGTCTTGGAAGTTATTTCTTCTGTAATAACCGCTCCTTATCCTTTTTATTTGCTTTTTGTGCCAAGAGTAACCTCTAATGAGAGAGAAGTAATGATTGGGAAAGTTGCTGTTCCGAAACAGATTTCTGTGCTTCACCGTAAAAATGGGTGTACAATCTCGGAACGTTCTTTTGAGGCGTGAATTTTTTGTTTCTACCCCAGGTTGCTATCTAACTTTTGTTAGTTCAACACTTTTTGATTTGAGCAACAGAAGGTCTTCGAAAAAATTCGTCTTTACCTGCTGGTCTGTTTTGACAGATTTCTGCCATTTTCTGCATTTGCTTCTTGTTGGTTCCTTTTGAGTTCTTTTGGGGAATTGAGCTTTTTGAGGGAAGTGTTTCAGTAGCTTGTGTTTTAATAGAAGTTTTATTGCTGTTAGAACTGAACCTAAAGACCTATTATCTTGAGTTCACTAATGTTGCTAATAAACATTGTGTAAAGTTTTGGGTGAAGGAAAAATTTCAGGTGTATGAAAGGAATGAGTAATGATATGAAGGATGGACTAAAGCTCAAGCTTGGGGATGCCATGCGTTTCACCCCAAGAAATATCCAAGAAGTACAAGCGTCAAAGCTTGGGGATGCCCAAGGCATCCCCTCTTCATCAATAAAAATCCCAGGTTTCTTCCAAATGCTTCATTTTTATTGTTTCATGCACAGTTGTGTTGTTCTTGGAGCGTCTTCATTTTTGTTTTGGTTTTGGTTTTTCGTTTGCTTTGTTTGATTAGTTTGCTGAATAAATTGGTTGGACCCCCTCTTTCATACATTGATTTTCAAATAGTTTGGTTTGGATTGGGAAAGAGTAGGAAAGTTCATGCTTAAGTGGTAAAGAGAGCGACCGTGGCCTATGCTTTGTCATGCCATGCTCGATATTGTTTTGGCTTTATGCTTAGTATTCTTTGCTGACGCATGACTTGTTATAAAAAATTTAGATTAATTAATGTGCCTTGGAAGGATCATGCGTTATTTTAGCATATTAAAGCATAGTATTGTGGTATTCTCCTTTGATGCTTTATTTGGGTTGACTTGGTGCATGCTCACACTATGTTATGACTATCGCAAGTAACCATAAGCCTTTATGATCCTTTAGTTTTCAACTTGTAGTATCACTTTATGCTTTTATCAATTATGTTTTGTCGGTCTACATGATGATGGCCATTATTGCTCTCTTAGTTTGTCGCTCCCAGTCTTTTGCTAGCCTCCACAGCCAAGTATGAGTTCCACTCATGCATCCAAATCCTAAAACCAAGTTATTCCAAAGAGTCCACTATACCTACCTATTATCATATGCTATTCCAAGTATATTCATGTTTTTATCTACCTTCCAAATTAAACTTGTTATGAGAAAACTAGTGATTAAAGCTCTCACAAACTTGATGGCACACTTTACTTTTTTGCATTTAATAAACCTGAACCATTGGGTCCTTCTTTGTTGCGTATATGCTTGCGCTTTATAAGTTGAGATTAGCAGAACCATGTATCATGGGGAACGCTTTCAACATTGCACTTGTACTTTGTACCCCGTTGATAACATGTTCTTTTGCTTATGGATCCCGGCGGTGTGAAATAAAAGTGGCACTTGTAAGATCATGGAGTTTGTATGTGTGTTAGAGAAACGCCTGGGCCGCTAGCCTAAGCCATGCCTAATCATGGTGGAAACTTGCAGCATCACCATAATGAGCATTCTATGAAGCATCCTCAATAAAAACCTATGGAAATAGCAAATAAAAAGATCGCTGAGATGCTCATTGTCTGCTTGCCTTGTCATTTTGATTATGGGATAGCTCCTGTATCATGTGCAAGGGGTACCCCGTTGGCGGTTCTCTATGATACATATGTACTTACAATGACAAGAGCTTTCTCGTGACTAAAGTTGAGTAGCATGAGGTTCGGTCTTCGTAAGTAAGGGGCATGAGATTTTGGCTTATAACTTGTCAAGCATATCCTCTTAGTTTTGTCACCTTAACCTTAATCACCTTCAAGATGCTTATGATAGGGGCAATGAGAGCTAAAAGCTATTAAGTACCATAATTTTTGGAAGCTCTTTATGAGACTTGAATCCCTACTTCCTTCTATGAAGGCCTTTCTTTTACCTTTTTGTTGAGTCTCCACCTTCTATCTTTATGCATCTACTTTGAGAGCATAGTGGCCATTCTTAGTTCTATGTGCATTGTCCCAAGACTTGTTGATTGATGCATACCTTGATATTGCTTGTTTTAAACTATTTGTATCTAGTCACTCTTATAAACTTTGAAGGTGTCCTATGCATTTATGTTTGCTACTCTATGAGGGACAAGCTGAATACTATTAAGCTATGTTTTCTTTATGTGAAACAAACAAACGTCTTGCAAAGCATTGTTATTCATGAATCTTTTGTTTGTGCCTTTTCATGTTGCAACATAGTTTCTTTGTCTTATTGCTAGAACTTTGTCTTTCATGTTATGATTGAAGTACTATGATCCCAGCTTTGAATGTTTTACAAATACTTTGAGCAAGTTTACGATGGTGCATGTCACCTCAAAAATTATTCTTTCTTTTTATCACTTACCTACTCAAGGACGAGCAGGAGTTAAGCTTGGGGATGTTGATACATTGCAAATGTATCTATAATTTTTGATGTTCCATGCTTGGTTTTATCTACTTTCTTATGTTTTGTCCACACTTTGGAGTACTTTTCATAAGATTTCTTGGACTAACCTATTAACAAGAGCCATAGTGCCAGCTGCCTGTTTTCTACTGTTTTTGGTTCCAGGAAAGTCAGAAAATGAATATTCTAGGAATTGGATGGGACAAAAGCCAAAGTCAGTTTTTCACCGAGGGACACCTGGAGCCAGAATACGAGACGGAGAGGGGCTAAGGCCTGGCCACACCACTTGGCCACGCGGCTAGGCCTGGACCACGCCAGGGGGTGGTCTGGCCGCCCTAGGCACCCCCTCGGCCTCTCCTTCCGTCTATATATTGCCTTTGATACGGAAACCCTAAGTACCCAATCAAAATTCCATGAAAGAGTCTGTAGCCACCGTCATCTCCATCCCTAGATTGGGAGGGATCTGAAGCTCTTCTCGGCACCCTGCTGGAGAGGAGAATTCACCCTGGAGGCCTTCTTCATCATCATGCAAGCCTCCGGTGTGATGCGTGAGTAGTTCATCTCTGGACTACGGGTCCATGTAGTAGCTAGATGGTTGGTTCTCCTCCTTTGTGATTTCATGTCTAGATGTTGTGAGCTTCGTTCATGATCAAGATCATCTATTTGTAGTTCTGCATGTTGTGTTTGCGGGGATCCGATGGATATTGAGATGCTATTTTAGATTGATTATTGATTCTATCATGTCTTTGTTATTTGTGATCTTGCATGCTTTCCGTTGTTAGTAGCTATCTTGGCCAAGTAGATGCTAGCAACTCCAAGAGTTAGTATTTATGCTCGATAGTGGGTTCATGCCTCTGGTAATCTGGGGAAGTGACAAAAATCTCTAAGGTACTAGATGTGATGTTGCTACTAGGGAGAAAACAACAATCCTTTGTTTATAGAACAATCGTATTGTTTACATTACACGCAATTCGTAATGCAATTATCCGTTGCTTTCAAGTTAATATTGGAGGGGGTTCGGATGATAACCTAAAGGTGGATTATTAGTCATAGATGCAGTTGGATGGCGATCTATGTATAATGTTGTAATGCCCAATCGAATCTCAAAGGAGTCAAGATGATTAGTATATGCTTGTATGCTTTCTCGATGTTTTTAATTGCCCCGCTATAATTTGTTCACCCACTAAAACAAATCCTAGAATCGGTGACGAATTGCCTGGTGACAAAATTCAGAACCGTCACCGAAAGTAACCATAGGTGACGGATTAGTTTTGGGTGTCACGTATGCTTGATAATGCGTGACGGTCGTGTTTCGCATCACGGCAAACCGTCGCCGATTATCCGCACGACGGATCTTAGAGCGTCGTAGATTAAGCCGTCACCGATTGTTCGTGGGACCAACGAGTTAGCAATTGTGTTAAAAACAATAAAAGGGCAAAGATGGGTTTCGAACCGAGGACCTAGTACAAAGTAAAACGTTTCATTACCGCTGGGCTACCGTTCGGTTTTTGAATTGTTTGATTGGCCTACCAGTTTGTAAACTCTATGTGCAGTACGTGGCATGTACAAACATGGATCGTTATAGTTAGGAATTGTGTGATCTTCCAAACAGTTTTCTTCTCTGTTCTTGCGAACGAGCGCCATCAAGGGTATCCCTTGTCCAGGCGATCACGACATTCACTGGCCCTTCATCTACAAGTCCCGGCGAGTTGCGCCTACGCGATCACGACGATTGATCACGATCCCAACTAGCGAGGCTTCGCGGCAGGCCGGCGCATGGCGATAGGAAGCACATGTGAGTTCCTTTGAGATCTGTTATGAAATTGATTTGGATTGGTGTTTATGTTACACACTGTGATTTATTTGGACTTTGGTAAACAATTTTCACATCGATTAGTACAAATTGAATGGCATCATGACTCGAGTGGAACACATTATATATATTTTTGTAGGCGATGGATCGACAGTGGATTACTCCTGGGCGCAAGTTCACCCCTTTTTACATACAAGGTGTCCGCGAGTTTATGGAGTTTGCGCGCGCAAACTGCAACGAAGGTGCATCCATATTGTGCCCATGCCAAAAATGCCTTAATATTACGCAGCAGACTCAGGACACTATTGAGTATCACTTTCACGTCAATGGTATGGCCGTTTCGTACACAAAGTGGAGTTGTCATGGAGAAGATGATGGTCCTGATGAAAACTATGATCATAGTTTGTATCAAAGCGATGACGATGATGATTATGATGATGGAAATGAGAATCATAATGATCATGTTGACAAGATGTTAGATGAGCTGCATGATTCTGGTGACAAAGGCCCAAGTGACACTAATTTCTATGCGAACCTCATTGAAGAAGCTAAGAAAGAGCTTCACCAGGGATGCACCACTGAGACGAGGTTGTCATTCATTATGAAGATGCTTTACGTGAAATCATACAACCGGGTCACAAATAGAGCTTTTGATCAATTTATGGCTGTCTTATGTGCTTGTTTGCCAAAAGTGAATTTTCCCAAGTCCTATGCTGAAGCTAAGAGTGTTCTTTCTGAGGTTGGGCTTGGTTATGACACAATTCATGTTTGCAAGTATGACTGTGGTCTGTTTTGGAGAGACCATGCCAAAAAAAGTCATTGTCCCAAGTGTGGATTTTCAAGGTGGAAAGACCCGGAAGCAAAGAGAAAGATTCCCCACAAGGTGCTTCGATATTTTCCTATAATACCAAGGTTACAGAGATTTTTTGTTTCCAAGGAAGCGTCGATGAACACCAAGTGGCACAAGGAGAAGAGGGTTGCACAACCGGGTATTTTGAGGCACCCAGCTGATGGTGAAGCATGGAAGCACTTTGACAAGGAGTTTGGATGGTTTGCTTCAGATGCCCGTAACATAAGGCTTGGTATTGCGATAGATGGATTCAACCCATACAGAAACATGAGTAGTTCATATAGTATGTGGCCAGTTTTTGTCATTCCATACAACTTCCCACCGTGGATGTGCGTGGATCAATCCAACTTCATGATGTCATTGCTAATCCCTAGAAAAAATTCACCAGGAAAGGATTTATATGTATTTATGCAGCCATTGATAAAAGATATGATGAAGCTATGGAGTGGCGTGGGCACATATGATGCGTGCACAGGTAGAGAGTTTCCGTTGCATGCTGCGTTTCTTTGGTCGATTCATGACTATCCTGGATATGCCACGATGTCTGGCCGTAGCACAAGAGGGTTTTTCGCATGTGCGCACTGTGATAAGGATCCTTGCTACGAGTCTTTGCATAATAAAATTGGTTATATTGGTCATCGTTGATTTCAGCCTCACGATCACAAGTGGAGGAGTAGCAGAGCCTTCAATAGAAAACCTGAACCTAAGGATGCACCAACAAGTTTCACACTTGCAGAAAGAGAGGAGAGGGTACAGAGAGTTCAGGATTACATGCCAGGGAAAAATCCATCAACTAGGAAGAGAAAGCGTGGCATGACTGGTGAGCCAACCTGGCACCTCAAGATTAGCTTATATGATCTGTCATACTGGTCAAGATTGAAGTCTGTTCACAACCTAGATGTGATGCACATTGAGAAGAACATATTGGACAATATCCTTGGTACCCTTCTTGATCTTGATGGAAAGAACAAGGACATTGTTGGTGGTAGAATGGATTTGGAGAAATTTAATGTCAGGAAGAAGTTCTGGATGAAACCTGAGGCCAAGGGTTTTTCAAAGGAGAAAGCAACGTGGACGCTTCAAAAGGAAGGCAAAAAAAAAATTGTGCAAGTATTTGGCCAACACTAGGTTCACAGATGGTTTTGCTGGAAACTTAGCAAGATGTGTGGACATCCCAGGGGGTAAAGTGCACGGTCTGAAGACGCATGTCTGCCACATACTTATGCAGGGTGTGTTGCCAGCTGGTCTGAGAGGGATTGCATCAAAGGCGATGTATGAGACCATTGCTGAACTGGGAAACTTTTTCAGGGAGTTGTGTGCCAAAACTATAAGAGCATCTGTGCTGCGTCGAATGAAGGTTGAAATTGTCATAATTCTTTGCAAGCTTGAGCTGCTATTTCCCCCATCATTCTTTGATGTAATGGTGCACCTGGCTATTCATCTACCTGATGAGGCACTTCAGAGGGGGCCTGTTCAATATGGTTGGATGTATCCAGTTGAAAGAAGGCTCGGGTACCTGAAATCAACTCTGCTTAGCAAATCAAGGCCTGAAGGTTCAATTGCTGAGGGATATATCGTGGATGAGTGCTTGCATCATTGCTCTAAATTTTTGGGCGATGTCATAGAAACCAGACATAACAAGCCTGAGGGAACCAAGATAAAAAACAAAGAGTTGATCCGCTAGAGTTTGATATTTTTTCAGATGGAGCCAGAGGTTTAGGACTATCCAAGTTGAAGTATTTTCCCAAAGAATTTGACAGTATGGTTTGGTATGTACTTCAGAACTGTGATGAGGCACAAAATTATATTCGATAGGTCTACTTACCTTTTTATTAATCATTCAAAATTTTCAGTAATATTTTGTGTTATAGCAGTACCATTACTAATTTTTTTTTGATTTTTAGGAATTTCCGACAACAACTATAGAACAGGGGTGTGAACAACATTGAGGTGGAACTAGAGAAAGAATTCCCTGCATGGTTTAAAAAACATGTCAGTAATTTGGATAATGCTCCAGAAGATTTAAAATCACTAGCACTTGGTCCAGATGCTCATGTAGTTGTACACCCTATGTGCAATGTAAATGGCGCTAGGTTCCGTTCCGTCGAGCGTGAGAAGAACATGAGGACTCAAAACTCAGGCATAATGACAAGGGGATCCATTTCTGACGAACAAGATCAAGAATACTACGGTGTGATGAAGGAGGTTCTTGAGTTACAGTACCCGAGAAACAAGCACGGCGATAGATCCGTGTTCTTGTTCCACTGTGATTGGTTTGACCTTGGAAGTAGGAAAACCACGGAGATGAAGGATGATGGATACTTTAAAAGCATCAATACGTCTGTATTGTGGTACAAGAACGCCCCTTTCATATTAGCTCACCAAGCAGAAACTTGTTTTTACTTGGAAGACACAAAATTTGGTGATCCTTGGAAGGTGGTGCAAACTTTCAAGCATAGGAATGTATACGATGTTCCAGAAAAAGATGATGAAGGCAATGCAGGTGCATACCAGGAAGACCTAGGCTCGGAAGATCCCATTGTTCACCAAATTGAGGACGAGGAAGATGAATATGTTGATGATCATGAAGACGACATGGCTGATCGCTCTAATGATGTGATATTTGTTGACTCTCAGACTGTTAGACAACTAGCAGGGAAAAATGGTGTAAACAATGATATGGACCTGAGCGACGAAGAACAAGAAGACTTGGAACCGGTTGTCGATGAATTTGGGAGGAGCATTTCAGATGTTGATAGTGATATTGACTAGTACCTTGTGAAAATGCGTTACTAAAATACTAGCACACAGTTGTACTGTTTGATACTAGTTATGGAGACTGTTGCATTCAATTCCCAGTAACCATGTTATACACAAAATTATTAATTACAATGATATATATGGTCGTACCTATATGTTTTTGCTTGTTTTTGTCATACTTACTTCGAGCAGCAAAATAGATTTACTAGAGATAGATACTTCTTTACGTGACACAACATATGCGACAGACATGTCCGTCTAGTAAGTTGTGCACGCATAAAATTTGTAGCTCATAAAATATTTATAGATACCGATGAAATGAACTCAATTAACACGATTTCACTATAATTGGCAGCAACGACATGCATAATATATTTCAGCTCATAAAAAATTTAATAGTACCATTACACTTAACCATGTCTTCAGACATACTAATGCCACATAATGAAAGGCCGTAAAATATTGTCTTAACATCTCATATTATTAGGTCGACAAATGACCCATGACCATCATAGTGAAAATGATCAAGGCTACTAAAGTTCCACATTTGGAACATAGAAGGCAAATAGGAAAGCCCCCTTACGTCCCACGTACAGCATGAAAAATATCTTGTCTCCAATTTGCCGAAAATCCTCCTCCTGTGACATCACTTCCCTCCACCCAGCGCAGCATACTCGGCCATCCTCAGGAGAAATTGAGTACGACCCTTTGACCTTTGTGTATTTATCACACACAATTGTGATATCACCATATTCAGCCATGTCTTCAGGGACAAGGCGTCGCGGGAGTTTCTGTTCTTGGTCCACATACACAATGTGAACATTTGTTAATCGGAAAATTACAGGCACAACAAAGTAGATCACTCATACTTACCAGCTCTTTCTTCACGCAATTTGTCCACCTTAATGTGTGGATCAGAGACTCACATTTTCCAACTTGATAAGGCCCAGCTCCATGTTCATCAACCAGCGTGTCAATGATGTCAACATTACTGACCACTGACTCCATCATTCTCTAGTTAATTATGGTTCCATCAGTGGCATGCATAGCGTCAAGTATGCCTTTCTTATCCTGGGTCAGATTGTAATATGCTGTACAAGTTCAAATACTTAATTAAATGAATATTACTGAATCAAAATTAAGATTAATGCATGGTAGGTACATCAACATTAAGATTGTTTAGGAACAAGGAAAAAGTATCGTGTTAAACACAAAGCAACTACTTCTTTTTTCATAAGGAAAAAACTAGAGACAATTCCATCGGTGACATTCTACACATTACAAAGTAGACTAGAAACCGAACAAAATGGGTGAACCTAAATATTTTAGTGGATCTACATATATACATACATTTTATACAAACTCGTAAACATCGTATATTTGTAAACGGAGGGAGTACTTCAAATAAGCAGTTACTTACATGGGTGGGTGATCGGTAGGTTGATCGACGTCACATGGGTAGATGGACCTTGTGTGTCGGTAGAGAAGACAAGCTCCGTTCCAACATCCAGATTGTAGACTCTAGCAAATTCTCTCCAATATTGGCCTTCAAGATATGTTCTGCCATCCTTGTTGATACAATCAACGTTGAATTCGAACCCTTCTTCCGTAACCACCTCGACCACAAAATTATTCTCGTGGTCGACAGAGTCGATGGCAAACTTCTTAAGTAAATTCGCTCTAGCATAGCAGGGTATTAACTGAAGAAAAATGGAACATGTTTACTACATGACAAACTAACAGATGCTATAATTCATGACAAAAGGGTGGAACAGGAAAGACTAATGATAATACAAAAAATAAAACCAGTACCGTCATTTCTTCAAAATTCTCTACAAGGGTGAGAATGAAAAAGGACTTGATCTTGTCGCCCAGGCCGCACAGACCCTTGGTGTCAAAACACCAAGGACACTACGAATCAAAAAAAGAAAATTTAAAGATCATTGGCCGTACATTTTTTTCCAGATAGATCCAGTACATGCAAACTAGATAGGTTAGATTTTTACCGCAGCGATCTTGCCCTTCGCCATCCCTCTCTCTCGACAGATCTGCGGCCTAGGCAAAGGTGGTTTAGATGGCGGCGCTGACTCCAACTATGCCTTTAGGGTTTGTTGGAGGGAGAGCGTATATATATATGGCCCGACTATGCTTGCATGCCGGGCCTGGACCCAGTTGTAAGCTTAATTTGTGGGCTCGACGTGATTAGCTTTAGCCGTTAGGGAAGACAAGGAAATATATTGATTACATTTAGTGCGCAGAGCAAGGAAATTGATTTGGTTTTTATTGCTCTGACTTAGTCGTCATAGTTAGGTCCTGTAAGATCCTCTAAAATAGAATCTTGAGACTAACAAGGAAAGAATTAGCTATATTAATTAAATCCTTTACTTAGAATATTTTGCAAATTTTATGAAAAGTATTGGAAATAAGGAGTTTGCGTTTCATGTTTGTGGTTGTTTTTAGACATTCTGAAGGATCATCAGTATGTAAAGTACATAATTTTCTGGTTTGAGATTGATTTCAAAAACTTTTTGTAGTCCAAACTTTCTTAGCTACAAAATAAAGCATCAAACCATCTAATTTAGTAAACAAATGAAGTGTGCATCAACATGAGAATTCAGATAACAAGTGCACCAGTAACGCAATAGCAAACTCCATTCACATTAACATAGTCTTAAACAACTGGGTATGATTGCCCAGCTTGTACCATACATAATAAAAACTTAGTCTTCAAACAGCACACAGTTTCTCTTCATCTCCAGGGGGACAACACAAACACAAACTAAACTTGTGGAAACAGAACATGTGGGCCAACAGCAGGACCGATAACCGGTATGAGGCCACCCTTGACGTACTTGTCGAGGAATCTGCCAAAGGCAGCATGCTTCGCCATGGTGTGGCCCTTGTGCTTCTACCTGCTGCCTACGCCAACGCCATCCGCGTGCTGGATCATGCTCTCTAAGTTCTTGGTGATGACCCTGCCGCAGAATGGGCAAGATAGCTCCCCGCGGCTGCGGAAAGGTATCTGGCCACTCACCAGCCGCTTAAGAACAAAGCGGCTCTTGCGGTCCCTGTTGTCCTTGTCGTGGCCCACGTCATCAGAGTCTTCCTGTGAATTTTGAAATACGTAAGAAGTGAGATAAACAGGAGCACACCAACGATCAAACGAAATAAGCTGTAAAAAATTAACAATGCTGCCAAAATTATTCTAAATTGTTGCGGTGATAGTACTAACATTTGATGAATCGAGGACAGTTTTGTGTTGCGGTGATAGTACTAACATTTGATGAATCGAGGATAATGTTGTGTGACCAATATTGGATGAATCGAGGACAATTTTGTCTTATCATGTCTAGTGAGCGCTGGAACACCTGAGCGTTCATTTCTATCTGCTTCAAAGTCCATAATGGATAATTTATTAAAGAACAATATTCTTTGGGGACATAATTCAAGGCATGTGAACTTTAGGGGAAAATAACCAATTTTGCCTAAATAAAATTCTTGCACTCATAATCACTAGAATGAAAGAAGACTTGGATGAATTTAAGTTTCAAACACATTGATCATTACACATTAAATTCCATTCATCAGATCAATCATTTCTTCCCAAATAAAATTCTTGTTATCATAATCTCTACAATCAAATTAGACTCAGATGAATTTAAGGCACTTAATGATGAATCATTTACAAGTTAACTACCTTAACACATTCAGAAAGTTATCTAATAACTATGAACCGATAGATATCATATGAGCAATCATAATAAGTAGAATTAAAGAAGGCTTGGATGAATTTAAGTTTTAAACGCATTGATCGTTACACTAAACAGGATACTGTTTCAAACACACTATGGAATCATCACATTAATAAGCAGCAAATTTAGATAATGGTAATTATGAATTCCATGTATCAGATCAATCCTTTATTCCCAAACAAAATTCTTGCTATCATAATCTGTACAATCAAATTAGACTCAAATAAATTTAAGTCACTTGTGTTGATCAATCATGTGCAAGGTAACTACCTTAACACATTCAGAATGTAATCTGATAACTATTAACTGATAGATATCATATGAGCAATCATAATCACTAGAATGAAACAAGACTCGGATGAATTTAAGTTTCAAACGCATTGATCATTATACTTAACAGGATACTAATTGATACACACTATGGAATCGACACATTAATAAGCAGCAAATTAAGAAAATAGTAATTATAAATTCTATGCATCAGATCAATCTTTTCTTCCCAAACAAAAATCTTTGTTATCATAATCTCAACAATCAAATCAGACTCGGATGAATATAAGGCACAACATTCAGAAATTAATCTGATAACCATGAACCCATATATATCATATGAGTAAGAATACTATATGGCAGATCAAATCAAAGTCAACTACAAAGGAACCGTACGAACCCTAGAATCAAGAATATCTAGAAGACCACCTAGACAGCACAAATCAATCTACTCTATGAACAAACCCTATGTGAACAGTAAGATGAACAGAGGAGATCGAACAGAACAACTCAGAACCTCGGTGCCGTCGTCGGAGGCCTCCTCCTTGAACGGTACATCTTCTTTGCGGGCTTGTTCATAGAGGTACTCGATGGAGTCAGTGTCTTCGCCGTCGTAGTACTCATCGTCCGGCACGACGATGACCTGGCGGCCTGCATGCGGGTTCTGTAGATCTGCTGCGGGAGCCACGACGTCCTCCTTCTTCTCATCATCGACGGCGACCACGACTAGTACGGTGGAGTCCGCAACGATCACGGCACGCCGACGAGCGACTGGTGCTCCCGAAGAAGACTCCTCGCCCGCCACCACGGCGACGACCGCGGGTGCATTGCCAAAGCCACCGACCACCTTCGACTCTGGCTCGTCTTCGCGAGCGCGCTTCATCTTGCAGATTCACTAAGGGATGAGATTGGTGGTGCGGTGGTGGGAGCGGATTGGGGTTTTCAGCAGATTGGGGAAGAAGTGGACGATGGTGGGAGAGACGATGAGACCGATGTGTTATATAGATGCTGGCGGTTTGGTTTCCTCTAGTGCACGCGTGGGTGTGGAATCGTGTAGTCCTGCATGTAGTCCACTTTCCCATTGCTTTCATATTGGACCCACGCATGACATTTGGGAGAGTGGCGCGTTGCAGCGGAAATCTCTACAAATTCTATATTATATAAATTGTTAAAAAAATCTATATTATATAAGTAAAAAAAGTATATTGTGTATAAAGCAATAAGTTTTCTAAAAGATTTTATAGAGAAATATTGAATTTGTTCAAATTAGTTGAAATCCTAAATTAAATTGGAACCAATCTCGGTCAAACTGGAACACATAGATGCCAATGGGTCATCAGTGTAACTGGACCCACATGTGTCGTCAGGGTCAACTTTTGCCCAATCTCAGTCAATATAGAACCAACTGACGCCATTGGGCCCACTTGCACCAATGCTAGTGTAAGTGGACCCACGTGTGTCATCAGGTCAACTTTTGTCCAATCTCAGTCAAACTGGACCCACAGTTGCCATTGGTACCCGCATGGACCGATGCTAGTGTAACTAGACCCACATGTGTCATCAGGTCAACTTAAGCCCAATCTTAGTCAAACTGGACCCAGAGATGCTATTGGGAACACTTGGACCAATGCCAGTGTTAGTGGACCCACGTGTGTCATCAGGGTCAACTTAAGCAAACTGGACCCACATATGCCATAGGGTCCCACATGCACCGCTGCTAGCTATGTGGGCAAACATGTGTCATCAGGGTCAAATTAAGCCCAATCTTAGTCAAATTGGACCCACAGATGTCATAGGGTCCCACATGCACCGCTACTAGCTATGTGGGCCCACATGTGTCATCAGGGCCAGCTTAAGCCCAATCTTAGTCAAACTGGACCCACAGATGCCATAGGGTCCCACATGCACCAATGTTAGCTAAGTGGACCCACATGTGTCATCATGGTCAACTTTTGCGGCGATATGAGTCAACATAGAACCCACGGATGCCATTGGGCCCACATGCACCAATGCTAGTGTATGTGGACCCACGTGTGTCATCAGGGTCAACTTAAGCCCAATCTTAGTCAAACTGGGCCCACGTGTGTCATGAGGGTCAATTTATAGCCCAATCTTAAGCAAACTGGACCCACATATGCCATAGGGTCCCACATGCACCGCTGCTAGCTATGTGGGCCAACATGTGTCATCAGGGTCAAATTAAGCCCAATCTTAGTCAAACTGGACCCACAGATGCCATAGGGTCCCACATGCACCGCTGCTAGCTATGTGGGCCCACATGTGTCATTAGGGTCAGCTTAAGCCCAATCTTAGTCAAAATGGACCCACAGATGCCATAGGGTCCCACATGCACCAATGTTAGCTAAGTGGACCCACATGTGTCATCAGGGTCAACTTTTGTGGCGATATGAGTCAACATAGAACCCACAGATGCCATTGGGCCCACATGCACCAATGCTAGTGTATGTGGACCCACGTGTGTCATCAGGGTCAACTTTTGCGGCGATATGAGTTAACATAGAACCCACGGATGCCATTGGGCCCACATGCACCAATGCTAGTGTATGTGGACCCACGTGTGTCATCAGGGTCAACTTAAGCCCAATCTTAGTCAAATTGGACCCACCGATGCCATAGGGTCTCACATGCACCGCTGCTAGCTATGTGGGCCCGCGTGTGTCATGAAGGTCAACTTAAGCCCAATCTTAGTCAAACTGGACCCACATATGCCATAGGGTCCCACATGCACCGCTGCTAGCTATGTGGGCCCACATGTGTCATCAGGGTTAACTTAAGCCCAATCTTAGTCAGACTGGACCCACATATGCTATTGGGCCCACTTGCACCAATGCTTGTGTATGTGGACCCACGTGAGTCATGGTACATTCTATGTGGAAGCTCATATGCGGGATTGTTATTTTGATGAGAATGAAATGTTTCAAGTTAAAAAAATTTCGTGTCAACTAGTTCACGTAAAATTTATCAGTGTGTAGGTTTTCAATTTTTATGAGATATTTTGAATTAGTTATGCACTGTACAAGCTTTGGTCAAACTTGAGTTGAAAGTTGTAGGAAAGACGTGGGTTCAATTTTTGAAATTAAGTTGCAGCCACGACCAGAGGATTGGTGAAAGCCCCGTGCGTTCAATTGTTGAAAGTTTGTAGCCACGACCGGACCGCACCACACCTACACGCGTCGCATCGTAACAAAACTGATCCCACTGCTGCACCGCAATAACCGCATCGCATGCACCACACGTAAACACGTCGCACCGTAACAAATTAAAACTTACCCCACTGCACCGCAATAACCGCATTGCACCACTCCTAAACGCGTCGCACGGTAACAAAACTGACCGCACTGCACCGCACTAACCGCATCGCACCGTAACGGGTCGACTACATCGATGTACGTGCCCTCCGCCTCGACTCCACCGTCGCTGTAACACCACAATAACCGCAACGCGTCCGCTTATCGTATGTTCTTCTTCTTCTCGCGTCTTCCTCCTCCACACGACGGGGAACTCAGCATCCATGGATCCCTATGGAGACATCCTCGATGACGGGAAAACCACGGTTGACATCAAGCCCATCTGTGCCTATGGCACGAAGATTATGGAGGTGGTGTACACCAACGATGTGAACTACTTGAATCACATGCTGGAGAAGTTCGAGCAATTGCTCGAGAAAGAGACTTACAAGTTCCTCGGACTCAACCTCGAGTACACAAGGAATAGGCGGGACGAAGCTTCGTCACAAAAGCTCGCCATCGTCCAGATCGCCCTAAAGGAGACTGTCCTCGTGTTCCACTACTACAGGTAATATACGTACTAAGAATGGGCATTTCTATTTCAGGCCTCCTTTGATTCAAAGGATTTCCTATGGGTTTGTACAGGATTCAATCCCTATGTTTTTTCCATCAGCACATGTTTGATTCATAGGATTGTACCCAGTACGGACGTTTTCACATCAGGCCTCCTTTGATGTAGGGCTTGTTTGATTCAAAGGAATCTCATATGAATTTTGGAGGATTTTGATCCTTAGAAATGTTTCCTATGTGCATTGTTTAATTCCTATAGGTTTAAGTCCTTGTGGATTTTGTTAGATCAAGTATTATGCATGATCTATGGGCGTTGTACGTGGCCTAATAGCACGGTTTCACAATTTCCTTGTTCAACGTTGTCATCAAATAATTTTACACCATCCAAATTATGGTCATGTCATAGTTTGCATCTATACTGCAGGAGAAGGGAGCCTTGTCCGAAACTGGTTATGTGCATATTTTTATTTTCCATTTGAGATCATGTATAATTAGCCAATGCAAATACATTGCTTGCACTCGTTTATTTCAAATACTTAGACATGTTAGTTCAAGTATTATGCATGATCTGTGGGTGTTGTACATGGAATAATGGTACGGTTATGCAATTACCTTGTTTAACATTATCATCAAATAATTGTACATCATCCAAATTATTTTCATGTCTTAATTTGCATTTATACTGCAGGAGAAGGGAGCCTTGTCCAAAACTGGCAGAGTTCCTTCAGGAAAAGGGGATCACTTTCGCTAGCGTGGACATCAGGAGTGATAAAGAGAAGCTTGCACATGAGGATATCACCATTCCAGAACAGTACCACATTGACATCCAAGACATGTTTAAGACCAAAGAACAGTTCCATTGGAATCAGCCGTATGACAGGGACGGGATGTTATCTCTAGCAGTGATCATCATTGACAGAGATCTCGGGAATTGCAAGGCACTCCCGGACGATGGCCATGAAGTATGGGAGAACAAGCCACTTTCCGCGATGAACCTAGAGTATGCAGCAAGAGACAGGTATGTTGCCTACGAGCTGTATCGTAGGCTCATTACCATACCTGACGGGCTAGACCAGGGGACTCGCAAGGCTGCAATTAATGCAGTAGAAAAGGCGGCAGCAGCTAAGGCCGAGGCGGCAAAAGCTGCGGCCGAGGCGGCAGCTGCTGTAGACCAGAGTGATGCAGATGATGAGCAGGATGATGCAACGCAGCAGGCTGAAAGGGAACAGGCGAGGGCGATCTGGGAAGAGCAGCATGCGGTCTAGGGAGCGGAAGAGGCGGATGGAGAGGTGGTGCATGTCGCCAAACGCTCACGGGAAGCGGGCGAAGATGACCAAGACGGCGAGCAGAATGACACCACTGGCTGGGGCAACACCACCACCGCTGGCTGGGGCGACACCACCACCACTGCCTGGGGCGACAAAGCCACCGACCCCACCGCCTCCAACGCCACCGGCTGAAATTAATGCACGTTACTAGACTATAGCTAGTTATATTCGTGATGTTGTATGTTGTTTATGTAGTACAAATCGTGGTACTTTGTTGTTGTTTACTTTCTAAGTTGAACTACTTTAGTATGCTTGTTTCTTAAAGTACCGTGAGCTAGCAAACATATCTATGTAATGTTATATGTGTGTTCAGTTGTGTTTGTGCACTGGCTATACTAGTTCAAAGGAATATGATTGTCAACAGATATAAACTTGCCTTGATGAAAGTCTAAAATTGTAAACGCAGGCGTTACAAAGTTATTTTAAGGTAGTGTTATTGGACCCACATTTGTCAGCGGGATCAACTTTTGCCCAATCTCAGTCAAACTGAAACCACATATGCCATTAGGTCCCACGTGCACCATTGCTAGTGTAAGTGGGCCCACATGTGTCATCGGGGTCAACTTTT
The DNA here is from genome assembly GCA_910589775.1 of Avena eriantha. Lineage (NCBI taxonomy): Eukaryota > Viridiplantae > Streptophyta > Magnoliopsida > Poales > Poaceae > Avena > Avena eriantha. The sequence continues at coordinate 78,564,209 of OU342745.1, read as the reverse complement.
GCACAATTTCAGTCAAACTTTTGCCCAAACTCACTCAGACTATAACCACAGATGTCATCGGTACTCGCATGCACCGATGCTAGTGTAACTGGACCCACATGTGTCATCAGGGTCAAATTTTGCCCAAACTCAGCCAAACAGGAACCACATATGCCATTGTGTCCCACATGCACCAATGCTAGTATAAGTGGCTCTGTTTCAAATTTTACTATGTAATATGCACTATGCACTGTCAAACCTGTTATAAGTGAGTTGATCAGAGCATTGATCTGTAAAACTATCAAATATTTGTAAATTATTGATATATATACCAATATGTACTGCTCTTTATTAAAAAAAATCATTATTTAGCAAACCCGCTAAATGGGCATAGCGCGCTATAGCTCCGCTATAGCTTTTGATAGCTTTTAAAATCGGCGTCGCTAAATCAAATAGCCCGCTATTTTAAACATTGATAAGTGGGTCCCACATGCACCAATGTTAGTATACGTGGGTCCAACATGCACCAATGTTAGTACAAATAATAGTTTACCTAATTGGGGAAAAAATCTATCCCTGCAGATATCCTATCCCCTTCTCGTACTTTCCCCAAACTGCTCCTCTCCATCCGCATCTCCGCATTTCCGCCGCATCTCCGCACCGCCGTGGCCGTCCGCATCGCCTCCGTCAGGATCGTCCAGCCATCGACGACCGTATTTCTGCAACCCCGCCAGCGCGCTTCTCCACAGCCACGCCGCCGCGCATCTCCACAACGCATCCGCCGCCCATAACGACGTGCACGTCCGCATCGACTCCGGCCACACCACCGCGACGCTGGCCCGTCGGCGTTGACCGCATCTCCGCAACCTTGCTCCACGCTGAAGGTGAGCCCAATCATGTTGGATTTACTTGTGCCACCCACTGAAATCATGTCTGCATTGTTTGTCCAGTAGGGTTTTCCACGAGCTATGTGCTGAAGCTAGATTTCCCATAAAAATACACTAGTGTACCTACTGGAATAATTCCTGCACATTACAATCCCATGAATCAAACACTACTAGAAGGAAACATTGCATAAGGTTTGAACTCTACAATGCATGTGTAGGAAAATATATTAGGGCTCGTTTGGCTCCTATGAATTCATTTCATTTGGTTGAAATGAAATGAAATGAAATCCCCATGTCACTTCATTTGGATGGAATTTAAATTCCTTAATGAATTTTTATGTTTGGCTGCCACCTGGAATTCTGAAATGAAATGATTTACAGCTTCTGTTTGGCTGCCATTTTAAGCCAATTGTGAAATCAACAACACATTTGGCTTCAAAATTCAATTACATAATGTAAATAAAATATGATATTTTCAAAATAAAAATCAACTACAACATGAATAAAGATCAATGTATCCACAAATACACTTGTCTGCTCATTATATCAACACAGCTTGATCAATGATGTTGTCATTGTTAGCGTTCTCGTCCGCCATTTCCGCACGGCTTTCAGCTGTAGTCCTAGATCCCGCTCAGTAGCTCGATCCCTTGAGTAAAGTGTGCTAATTATATCCCAATACTTGATAACCTTGTACTTATAGGAAGTTGCATCGTTGTGTGCCTGCAAATAAGATAAACTAGAACATGTTAGAACATGTGCCACTTCTTGAAAATCTTAGCCAAGGGTGAGCAACAGATAACACTTGTGAATAAATATTTTCCTAATAGGTAGGAATACACTATAGCTATAACTTAGCACATCAGGCATGAAAAAGTAAATCTAATGTACAATACTGACAAGCCAGAGATTCAAAGTGAAGTTTGGTGGTGGTCCATTTCCTTGGTGCACAATAATGCATCATTATGCCATGACCAAGATGACCAGATCACATTCATTCTCTCCATCAAACATAACAAGTTTAGCTAGCTACATCTTGATATGAAAAATGGAACTTGTTTGGACACACACATATATAGATGATAAATTAGTTAGGCATGACATGTCTTAAGAAATTGTCGATGTTGGAATTATGGATGGATGTTCATGTGTAGAAAATACCACCTGGCTATTTTCCTTGTTGCAAGGAAACAACTCGCAGTAAGCAAGGTCCAGAGCATGAATGACAATGAACCAGAAACACATGCCTAGAAAGTACAACCACATGATGCATAGAAGGACAGTTTTGGGGTCGGCTGTACCACATGCAACCACAACATCGGAAATGGAAGAACCTACACTAACTTGCCATCTCTGATGTGCTAAATCGCTGAAGCATTATATTCTGGTGACTAAAATAGAACATAATTACTAGCTATGATTTGTTTCTATAAGAAATAGGCCTAAACTTCCTAGTCTCCCAAAAAAGATCGGCCATCTAGCTACTATATATGGCAAGAACTAATGTAGTACTTACGATGTTTCTAAAATCCAACACAGCAAATGTAGTTCTTAGAGAACTTATATCTGACAGAATAGGAGTCTGGAGCTTTCCTATGCTATGACTAGTGCTTGTAGCATTGAAATAACTTGCAAGTATTTGTAGAAACAATATTTGTATTGTTGTGATGAAATATGTTGCTGTGACGCTGTAATACCTATAATGTGTTTCCTACACTTGTACCATTTGTTAATGTGTGCTAAATTTGTTTGCGTAGTACATTCTTTAACATGGTAGGAGCATCTTCGCAGAAGCGTGCTCTCGGACCACTCATCGCCCAAAGATGCCGGCTTACTGAGAGTGAGCAAGAGCATCTGCTGGAACTTCAATCGAACATGGGCAAAATTGTCGGGTTGCCATTCGTAACCCTCTTGACCAAAACGAATCTTAAGCTGTACCACATGGTACATTCATATAACTTTCTTTTAATTCTTTTTTGTTGCCATGCGTGTATGCAATTTGTCTATGTGGTTTATGACATCGACTTACTAACTTATATATCTTGTTTTGTATTGATCAGAAATTGCCTAAGAAGGTTGTTAATGCTCTACAAATCTGTGAGGGAGGCTCAACTGGAGTGTGTCTTCCTAAAGAGGAGATCACCCCCATCGACTTCAAGATAGAAAAGGATGATCGCCTCTTCTTCGATCCAGATGGGTGGAAGTGTTTCGTATAGAGCACAGATCTAGAAGAGGGACAAGCTGTTCTCATATACTCGAAGAAAGCGCATTCAGAAGGGTGGCGTAACCGAGAGAGTTTTGTCTTCATATTTAGAAGAATAAATGATTTGTCGCCTACGCCGGTGTCCATGCTCAGGGGTGCCAAGGCGACGGCGGGCAGGGGACGTGAAGGACAGACGCGTACGCCGGCAACGCGCGTTGTCAAGAAGAGGCGCCGGCGTACGGGCAAGGGTAGCGGGAAGGGCAGGGCCACTTCTCTTTTGCCATCACCATCGCCATCGCCGTCGCCGTCACCGTCTCCACCACCCCATTATCCGAACCCCAACTTTATGTTCATCCGCATCCTTCACGAGGACAAGTGGGACAAGCTCTCCCTCTGCCATGCTTTCAAAGATTACATCAGCGGCGACCAGCCCAACACTGTGCACGTCCGGGAGCGTAACAGCAGGCTGACCTTCGATGTGGAGATGTATTTCGATCATCGAGACGGCCGCTTGTACCTCCGTATGGGCTGGCCCAAGTTCGTCAAGTGCTACACTATTTCGCTAGCCAACATCCTGGGGTTCGACTACTATGCTGGCAACAGGGAGCTGGTCGTTACAATCTACGGCGGTAGGCTCTCCCGCCGGGAGTACGCCACCAGCAGCGACGATGACAGCGACGATGATGGCAGTGGTGGTGACAGGGACACGCAGACCATGCCCGTCAAGGAGGAGGAGATGTCAGAGGGCTAGTACGGACGTCCAAACTAGGAAGAGGATCTAGGATTAAACTTACCCTGATGCACTCTGTTTAAGTTTTCCTGATACACTATGCTTAAGTCTAATATGTAAGACTAAAAATGCTTTTTCTACCCTGTTGCATGTGCATCAGGGTGTGACCAAGCAGATCCGGCCCTGTTCCTAGTTGCAAAACTATTTGCTGAGTTTCTGGGTGTAAAGTCTAATGAGATCACCTACCTTCTGGTGGATGTTAGAAAACTTTGCTGGCTACATATCTAATATGTGAAATAATTCTGCTCTTCTGTTTGTTTTTTGAATCAATGAGGTTTACTTGTTTAAATGATATTGTGCTTCAGCTTTCAAGTTGGAGTTGTGGAATGAAGGAAACTAATGGTATTGTTTGCTCAGTAATCCAACTGTTGTACATGAATGAACATATTTTGTTTTCCTTTTCATATATAAACAAATGACTTATTCAAATAATTTAATATGGTTCATGGCCAAATAAATTTATAGTTCAATGAATTAGAGATAATCCCGGCTTGTAAAACCATATTACAAATTCCGCACGGGAGGTCTAAGTAGTGGCAAAACCTAAACCGTTGCATGTGTTAGGATTTATTTAATTACAATATGTAATTAGAGATAATCCCCGCTTGTAAACCTCCCGTTCCGTTCTCTCTGTTTTTTCCAATCAAATTTACAATGAATGGTTTTCGTTCCCTCCACTTATGTACCGAAAAATTACGTTCCCACCTCTTTTGTTTTCCACCCGCCTGCCCATTTTGGCGCTAACAATTTGCCGCCTCCACAACACTTTAAAAACGGCGTGCCCCCACCTCCCGCATACCCATCCTCTAATTCCGTTCCTTGTTCACTGCCCACCTAGAACCCCATCGCCACTTTCCTCGACCCTAGATCCGTCAAGCAAGGCATTGGTTACCGACGGATTTCCCCTCTGCAGCGGGCGACATGTCCGGCAGTCTTCGAAGCGGCACACCACGCCGGAATGTGCTACCATCGACACCGAAGCAAAAGCATAAACACCCAGGTCATTTTTCTGCCGCCCTAGGTCTATGCCTCTTTCTAGATCAGTCAAGCATGAGTTCTAGTAGATCAACATGTGTAGATCGTTGTTCAAGATGTTGCAGCTTATGTGCAAGATCTAGGTTTTAGATCATAGACATGGTTCGAGATGCCTAACACGTGTTGAACGTGACACCCTATGATCCGAATCCTTCGACAATGTGCTTGTATTGGGTTTTAATTTCATAGATCATGGTTCCAGATGCCATGAATGTGTTGAGCATGACACCCTATGATCCGATCTTATAACTATGTGTTAGATTTAGGTTTCTATTCCTACATAATGGTTCAGGTAATAGGGCACAACTTGTTGGATAAACCCTGCTGCTTGGCGTCTTAACTGACGCAACTGAACAACTTGATACCTAATACACTGAACCTGACACTTAACTGAACTTGTTGACAGTAGGGTTTAGACAGTTAATTGAATGACGATACGAGATTTGGAGGCAATAGAATAATGTTTTGTGAGCATGTTAATTTTACAGTATGGATCACATAATTTTTGCTTTAATGATCTTGTCTACTCTGTTTGTACTAATGAGTATGATCATGACTTGCCTTTGCTTGATTGTTTTCAGTTACTCAAGTCAAAACAGCAGACGCATATCAAAATGTTAGGAAACAAGTGATGGAGGAGAACGTGTCTCGTATGTCTGAAGCACTGAAGCAGAATGCTATTGAACATGGCAAGCCAATGGAGGACTTCACAGCGATGGCGCGTGAATTTGTATTTGGTACTGCTAAGAAACCGGTGGCAGTGACAACACGGAAAGAGGCACAGCCGTAGGAGAAGGATATCACCGAGGACCCTAATTATGAACCTGATCCTGCCGACGAGCCCACTGATGATGATGTGTTTGTTCCGGATGAAGAGGACCATGATGTTGTTAAATCTTCCTCTAAGGTGAAGAAATACAGCATTCTCCTGCCTTCCCATGTAGGATATGTACAGATTGCTTTAATATTTATGGCTTGATCTATTAAAATGCAGGTAACGGAAGGTTCTACCAAAGAAAAGAAGCAGAAGTGCTCAAAAACCTTTGTGCCTCCAAATGTTGTAACAAGGTCAGCAGCAAATGCAGAGACTCAAGATGATGGTGAAACAGAGACCCCTACCCAGAAAGTAGGGGAAGGGGGTACTAATGGAAATGAATCCTCGCCCATGCTAATTCAAACCTCTAGAGGCAGCAACTCACCTGAGGAGAATGTACTTGTCCGCAGCGAACGGGAAGGTATTCACTGGTTTAGTTGCAAAATTTTCAATTGAAGTCTTAACTCTCGTTTTGTCACTGGTTTCAGTTGCAATTGTAGACACGGGTGCTCTAAAGGAAAAGCGTAATGTACGCAAACCTACCATGGGGCATGGGGTACACGAGTGGTCTAGAAGGAATGGAGGGGCTAAGATGCAGATCAACTTCACTCCTGGCATGAGGAGACCCACTGATCCTATGCAAGCAGCAAAACTGAGTTTAGAGTGTGGCATTCACATACGCAGCAAGATGCCACTGGCAACCCACTGGAAGCAGTATGGTGACAAGGAAGGTCGTCTGAAAGATACTATTCTAGAAACCATTAAGTCTATAACTGTAAGTCCGTTAACCTCTTATTCATTTTCCATATAAAATGTCTCATTGGTGGATGATTTTTTAACAATTCTGTCATTCGATGCTGATATGAATTTGTGTTCCATGTTATCTACAGGAAAAATTTGCAATGGACAGCAGTGGTGACCTTGGCAAAGACATTTGCACCGACATTTTACAGAAAGGTATTCGCCAACAACGTTGGAGGCTGAAAAAGGTCTATTGGAAAGATGTTAAAGATCTAACCCGCGAGCAAGCTTTATTGTTGAAACCAAAAGAGGTAGACGAGGAAAGCTGGGCAGAGCTTCTTGATATATGGCATGATGAGCACTACAAGGTACACGTTTCCTGTTGTTTCAGCTACATCTATCGCAGATATACTACTGTACTGTGGAATACTAAATTCATGCATCTGTACATAGGCAATCTGCGAGAGTAACAAGACGAACAGAGATGCTGTGACGAAGAAACACACCACTGGCTGAAGAAGCTTTGTTGCACATTACCATGCACTTGTGAGTATTCGAACTCTTCAGATGCAACACCTACTTCTTTTTGTGAACATGCCATACACACTTATAATTCATCATGTCATAATTCTTGTAGAAATCTCAGAAGACCGAGGACGTCGATACCTCCCCGATTGCTTTCTTTAAAGCAAGCCACACTAACAAGGATGGTATGATGTCCTAGAAATCAGCAAAAGTTTATGTAAGTAAATTATTTTATGTGCTACGCATTTCTCATTAGTTTGTCTAATTATTTGATTTCTTCTAACTCTGGACTTGCCATTTTTTTATCCTATTGTAGACTGAGATGGTGCTTCAGAAAATGGGACCACACCCAGAAGATTGGATTCCCAAAAGTGATCTGGAGATTGTTGAAGAAGTCCTGAGAGACCAGAATAATTCAAGATCAATTACTTTCCTTTCCAGCATCGGAGTTTCATCTGCTTCCAAGAGGTCTAGCGTCTCAGCTGGGCGCATCCGTGATTTAGAAGAAAAGTTATCAAGTCAGGAGCAAGATTCGTTGAATGCAGCTGAAAGGGTTCAACGTGAGATGGAGGAACGGATGCAAGAGCAGGAAAGGAGATTTGAAGAGATGAGAAAGAAGTAGGATGATGAACTTGAAGAAGTGAAAAAGTCCAGCGAAGCGAATCGTCTGGCATTTGAGAAGAGGCAGAAGGAAATGGATGGCATGCTTAGTTACCTGTTGAGGATGTCGCAGAACTCCCAGTCCCAGTCCCCGTGACTTGGGCCAAAAATCTCTGCGCGCTAATGGGCCGGGTGGGTCGAAACATTGTTTTTTTATTCCTTTAGTCATTCGAGTTTGATACAGCAGTTTCAGTCTACCAGAATTTTAAAGTTTGCGTGTCATACAATTCATATTTATAAATTTTCAGCCATTTCAAATATTTGCTTCCATTTAATTTTGTTTCGTAATTTGCGTGGAATTTCAATTTTTAATCAAATTTGTCCATGCAAAAAAATTGGTGACGGCGTCACATTCCTCCCGGCCCACAAGGCAGTTCCGAATGGGCCGGCCCAAAAAATGACACGTCATCATCGCGGGCCCCACATGCAGACGCCACGTCATCGTTGACGGCCCCACCTACATGCTGCCACGTCAGCGTCCCTGGACCCACCTGCCAGCTGCCACGTCATCTCCGCGGGCCCCACACGAAGGTGACACGTCATCGCATTGGCCCCACATGTCAGATGCCACGTCATCGTGGTGGGATCCACCTGCCAGCTGCCACATCATCATTGTCGGACCCACCTGCCAGCTGCCACGTCAGCATCATCGGACCCACCTGCCAGCTGCCACGTCAGCATCGTCGGACCCACCTGCCAGCTGCCACGTCAGCATCGTCGGACCCACCTGCCAGCTGCCACGTCATCATCGTCAGACCCACCTGCCAGCTGCCACGTCAGCATCGTCGGACCCACCTGTCAGATGCCACGTCATCGTGGTGGGACCCACCTGCCAGCTACCACGTCAGCATTGTAGGTCCCACCTGCCAAAATCCTCGTGACGCCATAAATCTTCCGTGACGGCATATTTCGTCAATGAATATGCTAAACGGTGACAAATTTTCCTATTTTAGGTGACGTAGAAGGTCCGTCACGGATAACCTATCTTAGGTGACGCCGTAAGGACTGTCACCGAAGCTCAATCTTGCGTGACGAAAATTTGTATTCCGACACTATAAAAGAATCTGTGACGGAGCTTCCGTGACGACCCTGGTGACGCCACGTTTTCGTCATGAGGGAGTACTTAGTGACGAAAATGGCATTTTCGGTGACGAAAGTGATTTGTCACAAAAACTCTTTTCTCTTGTAGTGACCCAACATGTTATCTATCTTAAGGAGAGCCAGCTCTAGTGAACTATGGACCCCGGTCCTTTCTTTTACTTTCAATCTACAATCAACTGTTTACTGCTTTGTGTTTACTTTCTGCAACTATTACTTTCTTCCATTCGATACATTTAATCCTTTGTTTTCAGCAAAACCGGTGAGATTGACAACGTCATCACAAGTTGGGGGCAAAGTTCTGTGGTTGTGTTGTGCAGGTCTCCATGTTGCTACTAGCACTGGTAGTGCGCCCTGCCAAGGCTCAGCTAGCAACACCTTTGGGGTGTTTCCTTGCTCCTACTGGTTCGATTAAACCTTGGTTTCATACTGAGGGAAAACTTGATGCTGTGCTCATCATACCTTCCTCTTGGGGTTCCCCAACGAGCTCGATATATTTTGGGCCATCAACGGGATCGGGGGCTACGCCATCTGAAAAGGCAAAAACACCAACTGGAGAGGACCCAGATCCTCTGCTCGAAGGACCCATGGAGGTCATGCTCATTGAGCCGTCCTGAACTTAGTTGTACATCATGTAGCTGCTAAGCCAGAAGCTACCGGACAACCCGACTAACGCACGACACATCGCCCGTTGCTCAAATGCCTTCACCATCATGAACGGCAAGCTTTACAAGTGCAACATCACCAGAGTTCTTCAACAATGCGTCACTGATGGCTCAAGATATCTCGAGCTCGTTGGGAACCCCAAGAGGAAGGTATGATGAGCACATAAGCAAGTTTCCCTCAGTTATGAAACCAAGGTTATCAAACCAGTAGGAGCAAGGAAACGACCCCAAGGTTGCTACCAACTTGGAATCCTGCACAACACAACCACATAACTTTGCCCCAACTTACAGTGAGGTTGTCAATCTCACCGGTTTTGCTGAAAACAAAGGATTAAACGTATTGTGTGGAAGATAGTAATTGCTTGCAGAAAGTAAACAATAAATAGTAAATAGCAGATGGTATATCAATGGTAAAATAATGGACCGGGGTCCATAGTTCACTAGAGGTGATTCTCCTTAAGATAGATGACATGTTGGGGAACAAATTACAGCGGGGCAATTAACAGACTCGAGAAAGCATACCATGCATATACTAATCATCTTGACTCTTATGAGATTTGATTGGACATTACAACATTATACATAGACCGTAATCCAACTGCATCTATGACTAATAATTCACCTTCAGGTTATCATCCGAACCCCCTCCAGTATTAAGTTGCAAGCAACAGATAATTGCATTAAGCAAAGTGTGTAAGGTAAACAATACGATTGTCCCATGGACAAAGGATTGCTGTTTTCTCCCTAGTAGAAATAACACATCTAATACCTTAGAGATTCCTGTCACTTCCCAGATTACTAGAGGTATGAACCCACTATCGAGCATAAATACTCCCTCTTGGAGTTGCTAGCATCCAGTTGGCCAAGATAACTACTAACAACGGAAAGCATGCGAGATCACAAATAACATATACATGATAGAATAAATAATCAATCTGAAATAACATCTCAATATCCATCGGATCCCCGCAAACACAACATGTAAGATTACAAATAGATGATCTTGATCATGAACGGAGCTCACAAGATCTAAACATGATAGCAAAAAGGAGGAAAACCAACCATCTAGCTACTACATGGACCCGTAGTCCAGGGATGAACTACTCACGCATCACACCAGAGGCAGTCATGGTGATGAAGAAGGCCTCTAGGGTGATCTGTCCCCTCCGGTAGGGTGCCGGGAAGAGCTTCGGATCCCCCGATCTGGGGATCGAGATAGTGGCGGCTACAGTCTCTTCCGTGGATTGCTATTTTGGTCTTTGATCGGGTACTTAGGGTTTTCGTCCCGAGAGGTTTTTATAGGCGGAAGGGCAAGGTCGGTGGAGCACCAGGGGGGCCAACCCCCCAGGCCATGCCGCCACCAGGTGTGGCCGCCCTGGTGCACCACTTCGTCTCCCCTCTAGACTCCGTGTTGCTTCAGGTAAAATATTGACTTTGGCTTTTGTCCGGTCCAATTCCGAGAATATTTCCTTACTAGCTTTTTTAAAACCAAAAATAGCAGAAAACAGGCAACTTGCACTATGGCATCTTGTTAATAGGTTAGTTCCAGAAAATGTATAAAAATATTCCAAAGTGTGGACAAAACATAAGAAAGTAGATACTAAACAAGCATGGAACATCAAAAATTATAGATACGTTTATGACGTATCAACATCCCAAAGCTTAACTCCTGCTCGTCCTCGAGTAGGTAAGTGATAAAAAAGAATAATTTTTGAGGTGACATGCACCATCACAATCTTGATCAAGGTATTTGTAAAACATTGATAGCTGGGATCATAGTACTTTAACATAGCATGAAATATATAGTTCTAACAATAAGACATAGCAAATATGTTGTAACATGAAAAGGTACAAATAAAATATTCATGAATAAGAATGCTTTGAAAGGCGTTTGTTTGTTTCACATATAGAAAACATAATGAGAATGGTATTCAGCTTGTCCCTCATGGTATAGCAAAACATAAATGCATAGGACACCTTCAAAGTTTATCAGGGTGACTAGATACAATAATTTAAGAACAAGCAATATCAAAGTTATGAATCAGTCAACAAGTTTTGAGACAATGCACATTACACTAAGAATGAGCACTATGCTCTCTGAATAGGTGCATAAATATAGAAGATGGACACTCAACATAAAAGTAAAAAGAAAGGCCCTTCATAGAAGGAAGCATGGATTCAAGTTTCATAAAGAGCTTCCAAAAATTATGGTACTTATTAGCTTTGAGCTCTCATTGCCCCTATCATAAGCATGTTTAGGTGATTAAGGTTAAAGTGAACAAATATGAGGATTGATGACCCACAAGTATAGGGGGTGTATCGCAGTATTTTCGAGGGAAGTGAAACCCAATTTATTGATTCGACACAATGGGAGCCAAAGAATATTTATAAGCCTTAACAACTAAGTTGTGAATTCAGCTGCACCTAGAAACAATCTTGCTCACAACAGTTTATCAGTAGCAACAGTTTTATAATAGGAATAGCAAAGTAGCAGCAGTAGTAAAGTAAAGACAGCAGTAACAGTGGGATTCGAGTGCGGTAGGCATAGGGATGGATGGACGGGCGTTGCATGGACAACACAATTCAATAGCAATCAAAACATAGGGCAATTGCAGATAAATAAGATAAAGCATCCAATTACTAGATAATCCTAGGCATATGTTCCATATAGTCATACGTGCTCGCAATGAGAACTTGCACAACATCTTTTGTCCTGCCAGCCCGTTTGCAGCGGGGCCTCAAGGGAACTACTGGCAATTAAGGTGCTCCTTTTAATAGAGCACCGGAGCAAAGCATTAACACTCTGTGAACACATGTGATCCTCACATCAAAGCCATTCCCTTCGGTTATCCTAATTTCTGTCACTTCGGGGCCATCGGTTCCGGACAACAACGTGTGTATACAACTTGTAGATAAGACCCAAAAACAATACTATCATAGCGAATCAATAACATGTTCAGATCCGAAATCATGGCACTCGGGCCCTAGTGACAAGCATTAAGCATAACAAGTCGCAACAAAGTCATAAAGCACTAACAAAAGATACTAGGCACCATGCCCTAACAATCTGATGCCATTACATGAACGATCTCATCCAACCCCTACCATCCCCATAGCCTACAACGGGGTATTACTCACTCATAGATGGGGGAAACATGGATGGTCGATGGAGAAGCGATGGTGATGATGATGGCGATGATCTCCTCCAATTCCCCGTCCTGGCAGGGTGCCAGAACGGAGTTTCTGGTGCTGTTTCGTGGAATCTGCTGCTGGCGGCGGAGCGGAACTCCTTCTGGAAAAACCTCAAAAACCCCCAAAGTTTTTAGGTTTGAAGGCAACTTATAGGCGAAGAGGGAGACCGAGGAGGTGCCTGGGGGGCCCACACCATGCCCTGGCGTGGCCCGGCCCAGCCCGCGCCTGGGGGTGGTGTGGCCAGCCCTTGGATCTTCTCCGTCTTGTATTCTGGCTCCTAGAGTCTTCTGGAAAAATAGGCACTTTGGCTTTTGTCCCGTCCAATCTGAGAATATTCATTTTCTGACTTTCGTGGAACCAAAAACAGCAGAAAATAGGCAGCTGGCACGGTGGCTCTTGTTAATAGGTTAGTCCAAGAAATCATATGAAAAGTACTCTAATGTGTGGACAAAACACAAGAAAGGAGATAAAACCAAGCATGGAACATCAAAAATTATAGATACATTTGCAATATATCAGGATATGCTTGACAAGTTATAAGTTTAAAATCTCATGCCCCTTGCTTACGAGTACTGAACCTCATGCTACTCAACTTTAGTCACGAGTAAGTTCTTGTCATTGTAAGTACATGTGTATCATAGAGAACCGCCAACGGGGTACCCCTTGCCCCATGATAGAGGAGCTATCCCATATCAAAATGACAAGGCAACAGACAATGAGCATCTCGGCGATCTATTTATTTGCTATTTGCATAGGTTTTTATTGAGGATGCTTCACAGATTGCTCTCTATGGTTATGCGGAAAGTTTCCACCATTATTAGGCATGGCTTAGGCTAGCTGTCCAGGCGTTTCTTTAACATATATACAAACTCCCCTTTTATTTCACACCGCCGGGATCCATAAGCAAAAGAATCATGATATCAACTAAATAATGTGCAATCTTGAAAGCGTTCCCCATGGTAACATGGTTCTGCTAATTCACAACTTATAAAGCGCAAGCATATACGCAACATAGATGGGCATGATGGTTCAAGTTTATTAAGTGCAAGAAAGTAAAGTGTGCCATCAAGTTTGTGAGAGCTTTAATCACTAATTTTCACATAACAAGTTTAATTCAGAAGGTAGATAAAAACATGAATATATATGGAATAGAAAAAATGCTAATAGATAGGTATGGTGGACTCTTTGGAATAACTTGGTTTTATTTGGAGTTGGATGCATGAGTGTAACTCATACTTGGTACACGTGGAGGCTAGCAAAAGACTAGGAGCGACCAACTAAGAGAGCAATAATGGCCATAATCATGCAAAGCGACAAAACATTATTAATTAAAGCATAAAGTGATATTACAAGTCGGAAACTAAATGATCATAGAGGCTATGGCAACTGGTGTAGTCTTAACATGGTGTGAGCATGCGCCAAGTCAACCCAAATAAAGCATCAAATGAGAATACCACAATATTATGCTTTTGTATGCTAAAACAACGCATGATTCTTTCAAGGTACATTAAGCAATCTCAATTGTCTAGAACAAGTCATGCTACAACAATAATCACTAAGCATAAAGTAAAAGCAATATCAAACATGACATGATAAAGTCTAAGCCACAGTCAAAACAAGACTCCTTTTGTTCCACTTATAAGCATGACCTTTCCTACTTTTTTCCAATCCAAATCAACTTATTTGAAACTATGTATGAATGCGGGGGTCCAACCAATTTATTTAAGCAAACCAAACAAAATAAAACTAAAAACAAAACGAAGACGCTCCAAGAATAATACAATTGTGCATGAAACAATAAAAATGAATTGTTTGAAAGAAAACCTGAGATTTTTATTGATGAAGAAGGGGATGCCTTGGGCATCCCAAGCCTTGACGCTTGTACTCATTGAATATTTCTTGGGGTGACAAGGGTGGCATCCCCAAGCTTGAGCTTTTGTCCATACTTCATCTAAAACTTTTGGGTTATCTCCCAATAAGTTCTTTCCTTTAACGCCTTTAAGTTAGGCATATGCAAAAACTAAAATGGATAGAATAGAAGTAATCGGAGATAATCATGGTGAAAACATTGTTTTGTTTAATGAAATCCTTTTGTTAACAAGGTTGATCAGGTCTTGTTACCAAAACAATTTCATATGAGACAAAACTTTGTATTTCACTAATGATTATGTTACCTCAACCTTGATAGCAATGGTCCCAATCATAATAGTTTCAAATTTTTCTCTTGGTATGGGACAATATATCCCTCCAACTTGAATGCCCTCAACATGTTCAATTGAATTCAAACCATAAGTCCTTTCAATCTTCTTGGGGAAATAGACAGTATGTTCCTTATCATTAACATTAAAAGTCACCTTTCCTTGATTACAATTAATAACAGCTCCTGCAGTATTAAGAAAAGGTCTCCCAAGAATAATAGACATATTATAATCTTCTGGCATTTCAAGCACAACAAAATCATATAATATGAAGCAACTATGAGCCACTTGAACAGGTACATCCTCACATATACCCACAGGAATAGTGGTAGATTTATCAGCCATTTGCAAAGATATATCAGTTGGTATTAATTTTTCAAGTTGAAGCCTCTTATAGAGAGAGAAAGGCATAACACTAACTCCAGCTCCCAAATCAATCAAAGCAGTTCTAACACAACCGTTCTTAATAGAGCAAGGGATAGTTGGAATCCCTGGGTCTCCAAGTTTCTTAGGAACCTTACCATTAAATGAATAATTAGCAAGCAAAGTAGAAATTTCTTCATTAGGGATCTTCCTTTTATTCGAGACAATGTCCTTCATATACTTTGAGTAAGGAGGCAATTTAATAGCATCAGTCAAAGGAATTTGCAAGAATAAAGGTTTCATCCACTCACAAAACTTATTGTAGTGTTCATCTTCCTTTGACTTGTGTTTCTTATCAGGAAAATGCATAGGTTTTTGGACCCAAGGTTCTCTTTCACTACCATGTTTCTTAGCAATAAAATCTTCTTTGGTGTATTTAGTATTCTTTTCAGGTTCTTCTTCAACTTTTTCTTCATTAAGAGCTTCATGTTCTTCATTACCACTTTCAGTTTCAGCATCAGAGATAGATATACTATCAGGATCTATAGCAGGTTCAGAGGGTTCTACAACATTTTTATGTTTCTTTTTCCTTTTCTTACGAGTAGAACCACTATTTTCAGCTTGTTGAGAATCCTTCTCAATTCTTTTCGGATGCCCCTCAGGATATAGAGGATCCTGGGTAGCAACACCACTTCTAGTTCTAATTTCATAAGCATGTTTTTCTTTAGCAGCATTGACTAGCAAGTCGTTTTGCACTTTAACGAGTTGATCTATTTAAGTTTGAACCATTTGAAAGTGTTTAACAGTCATTTTAACATCATTAGAGGTTCTTTCCACAATATCTTTCAACTCAACAATAGCTCTAGTGTTTTCCATTAGATGATTTTGCACTCTTTTATTAAAGTTATCTTGCTTAACAATAAAGATATCGAATTCTTCTAAGCATTGATCAGGAGGTTTAGAGTAAGGGATATCACCTTCATCAAAGTATTGGAGAGAGTGTACCTCAACAGTGGATGAGTAGGGAATAGGCTTACATAATTCTTCTATAGGAGGTAAATTTTTGACATCTGCAGCTTTAATTCCCTTCTCCTTAAGACATTTCTTAGCTTCCTTCATCACTTCATCATTTTATTCAATAACACCCCTCTTCTTTGATGTTGGAATAGGCACCAGAATAGTAGGTTCATGTACAATTACTTCAGGTATAGCTTGTTTAGGAGGAGTCCAATCTTCATAATTCTTGCTTATTTTAGCCATTAATTCCTTAGCTTCCTTAGGAGTCCTATTCCTGAAAACACAGTCAGCACAACTATCTAGGTATGTCCTAGATTCTTCAGTTAGTCCATTATAAAATATATCAAGAAGCTCATTCTTAGGTAATGGACTTCTAACCTCTGCATGAATCAAAGCACAAAACCTTGCCCAAGATTCAGGCAATACCTCTTTTTGTCCCTGTTTAAAATCAAAAAGTTCCTGCAAAATAGCAAGTCTAGCACTAGGAGGAAAATATTTCTGCAGGAAAGTACTAATCAAGCACTCAGGGCTCTCAATAAATCGAGGAGGTAAATTACTAAACCAAGTTGTAGCTTCTTTCAGTAAAAAAGGGAAAATCTTAGCAACAAAGTAAGTACGCATCTTAATATCATTAGAAAACAAGCCACTCATGGTAGAAAGTTCATTCATATGTGCTACCGCACTTTCATTCTTATTCCCACAAAAAGGTTCTTTCTCGACAATAGCTATGTAAGATAGATCGAGAGAGAAATCAAAATCTGCATCTATAATGTTTATGGGAGAAGCAACAAACTTAGCAATAGGAGACAATTTGGGTCTAATAGTACGCCTCTGAAGGAGACTCTTAGCAGCGCTCCTATCATGGGTGTTTTTACATTCTTTGATAAATTCATCGGTCATCTCAACATAACCATCTTCAATATCATAACTCTCACTAGACTCAGGTGAAATAACATGTGTGGTAGTGTCTTCATTAGGAGTTTCGGTATTTCCAGCTATAGTTCAAGCAATCATAGCATCTAGGAAAGGACCTAATGAACCACTCTTACCAAGCAAAGTAGAAACAACATCATAAGCGTCAGAAGTTTCAGATTCAGCAGTAGTAGCAGTGTGTGTAGCATGTGTATGTGGTGGTGTAACGAGCTTACTTATAACAGATGGTGAATCAAGAGCAAAAGCGGTGTTCAGAACCGTACCTCTTCTTGTAGTGGATGGTAAAATAGGAACCTTGCCATCACGAGACTTACCCATGATGGACGGATAGCAGCGAACAATAGAGAATCCAAGTGAACTTGATAAATAAAGCTATGCTCCCCGGCAACGGCGCCAGAAAATAGTCTTGATGACCCACACGTATAGGGGGTGTATCACAGTATTTTCGAGGGAAGTGAAACCCAATTTATTGATTCGACACAAGGGGAGCCAAAGAATATTTATAAGCCTTAACAATTGAGTTGTCAATTCAGCTGCACCTGGAAACAATCTTGCTCATAGCAGTTTATCAGTAGCAACGGTTTTATAGTAGGAATAACAAAGTAGCAGCAGTAGTAAAGTAAAGACAGCAGTAACAGTGGGATTCGAGTGCTGTAGGCAGAGGGATGGATGGACGGGCGTTGCATGGACAAGACAATTCACATAGCAATCAGAACATAGGGCAATTGCAGGTAAATAAGATAAAGCATCCATGTACTAGATAATCCTAGGAATGTGTTCCATATATAGTCATACGTGCTCGCAATGAGAACTTGCACAACATCTGTTGTCCTGCCAGCCCGTTTGTAGCGGGGACTCAAGGGAACTACTAGCAATTAAGGTGCTCCTTTTAATAGAGCACCGGAGCAAAGCATTAACACTCCATGAACACATGTGATCCTCACATCAAAGCCTGCCCTCCGGTGATCCCGATTTCTGTCACTTCGGGGCCATCGGTTCTGGACAACAACGTGTGTATACAACTTGTAGATAAGACCCAAAAACAATACTATCATAATGAAGCAATAACATGTTCAGATCTGAAATCATGGCACTCGGGCCCTAGTGACAAGCATTAAGCATAACAAGTCGCAGCAAAGTCATAAAGCACTAACAAAAGATACTAGGCACCATGCCCTAACAATCTGATGCCATTACAAGAACGATCTCATCCAATCCCTACCATCCCCATAGCCTACATCGGGGGATTACTCACTCATAGATGGGGGAAACATGGATGGTCGATGGAGAAGCGATGGTGATGATCTCCTCCAATTTCCCGTCCCGACACGGTGCCAAAACGGAGTTTCTGGTGCTGTTTCATGGAATTTGGTGGTGGCGGCGGAGCGGAACTCCTTCTGGAAAAACCTCGAAAACCCCCAAAGTTTTTAGGTCAGAAGGCAACTTATAGGCGAAGAGGGAGACCGAGGGGGTGCCTGGGGGCCCACACCATGCCCTGGCGCGGCCAGGCCCAGCCCGCGCCTGGGGGTGGTGTGGCCAGCCCCTGGCTCTTCTTCGTCTCGTATTCTGGCTCCTAGAGTCTTCTGGAAAAATAGGCACTTTGGCTTTTGTCCCGTCCAATTCCGAGAATATTCATTTTCTGACTTTCCTGGAACCAAAAACAGCAGAAAATAGGCAGCTGGCACTATGGCTCTTGTTAATCGGTTAGTCCAAGAAATCATATGAAAAGTACTCCAAAGTGTGGACAAAACACAAGAAAGGAGATAAAACCAAGCATGGAACATCAAAAAATTATAGATACATTTGCAATGTATCAGGATATGCTTGACAACTTATAAGTTTAAAATCTCATGCCCCTTGCTTACGAGTACCGAACCTCATGCTACTCAACTTTAGTCACGAGTAAGTTCTTGTCATTGTAAGTACATGTGTATCATAGAGAACCGCCAATGGGGTACCCCTTGCCCCATGATAGAGGAGCTATCCCATATCAAAATGACAAGGCAACAGACAATGAGCATCTCAGCGATCTTTTTATTTACTATTTGCATAGGTTTTTATTGAGGATGCTTCACAGATTGCTCTTTATGGTTATGCGGCAAGTTTCCACCATGATTAGGCATGGATTAGGCTAGCCGCCCGGGCGTTTCTTTAACACGTATACAAACTCCATGAGCTTACAAGCGCCCCTTTTATTTCACACCGCCGGGATCCATAAGCAAAAGAATCATGATATCAACTAAATAATGTGCAATCTTGAAACCGTTCCCCATGGTAACATGGTTCTGCTAATTCACAACTTATAAAGCGCAAACATATACGCAACATAGATGGGCATGATGGTTCAAGTTTATTAAGTGCAAGAAAGTAAAGTGTGCCATCAAGTTTGTGAGAGCTTTAATCACTAATTTTCACATAACAAGTTTAATTCAGAAGGTAGATAAAAACATGAATATACATGGAATAGAAACAATGCTAATAGATAGGTATGGTGGACTCTTTGGAATAACTTGGTTTTATTTGGAGTTGGATGCATGAGTGGAACTCATACTTGGTACATGTGGATGCTAGCAAAAGACTGGGAGCAACCAACTAAGAGAGCAATAATGGCCATAATCATGCAAAGCGACAAAACATTGTTAATTAAAGCATAAAGTGATATTACAAGTCGAAAACTAAATGATCATAGAGGCTATGGCGACTGGTGTAGTCTTAACATGGTGTGAGCATGCGCCAAGTCAACCCAAATAAAGCATCAAAGGAGAATACCACAATATTATGCTTTTGTATGCTAAAACAACGCATGATTCTTTCAAGGCACATTAAGCAATCTCAATTGTCTGGAACAAGTCATGCTACAACAATAATCACTAAGCATAAAGTCAAATCAATATCAAACATGACATGATAAAGTCTAGGCCACAGTCAAAACAAGACACCTTTTGTTCCACTTATAAGCATGAACTTTCCTACTTTTTTCCAATCCAAATCAACTTATTTGAAACTATGTATGAATGCGGGGGTCAAACCAATTTATTTAAGCAAACCAAACAAAAAAAACTAAAAAAAACAAAGACGCTCCAAGAACAATACAATTGTGCATGAAACAATAAAAATGAAGTGTTTGAAAGAAAACCTGAGATTTTTATTGATAAAGAAGGGGATGCCATGGGCATCCCCAAGCCTTGAGGCTTGTACTTGTTGAATATTTCTTGGGGTGACAAGGGTGGCATCCCCAAGCTTGAGCTTTTGTCCATACTTCATCTTATCACATTATTCTTCCCTACACTTTAACATTTTCTTCATACAAAACTTTACACAATTTTCATTAGCAACATTAGTGCACTTGAAGATAATAAGTCTTTGGGTTCAGTTTCAACACAAGTAAAACTTCCATTAATACACAAGCTACTGTAGCAATTCTTTTTAAAAACTCAAGTGATCAAAGAGAACTCAAAGAGAAAGAGATTAAGAGGCAAATGCAAGTAATGGCAGAAATATGTCAAAACAGACCAGCAGGTAAAAACCGATTTTTTTGAAGACCTTCTGTTGCTCAAATCGAAAAGTGTTAAACTAACGAAAGTTAGATAACAACCTGGGGCAGAAGCAAAAAAATTACAGCTCAAACCGACGTACAGAGATTTTTCGCGAATTTTTATAGTGGAGCACAAAAATCTATTTCGGGACAACAACTTTCCCAAGTATTATTTCTCTCTCATTAGAGGTTATTCTTGGCACAAAAACCACACAAAAATGATAATTAGAGGTTATTACTGAGGAAATAACTTTGAAGACTCAACAAAATAAAAAGTTACCGAATAAAAATTTGGGTTATCTCCCAATAACCGCTTTTCTTTAATGCCTTTGAGCTAGGCATAAGAAGCAAGATTCAAGTATTTTCAAATGAAGAAGCATTAAGAGAAAATTTCGTTTTAATAGGAGAGACAAAAGGAATCTTCTCTCTCTTCTTAGGGAAGTGTTCTATACCTTTCTTGAGTGGTAATTGGTATTTAATGGTGCCTTCTTTCATATCAATAATGGCACCAATAGTTCTAAGAAAAGGTCTTCCCAAAATAATAGGACAAGAAGCATTGCATTCAACATCCAAAACATAGAAATCAACGGGGACATAGGTATTATTAACCATAATAAGAACATCATTAATATTGCCCATGCGTTTCTTTTTAGCATTATCATCAAGTTGGACATCTAAATAACAATCTCCTAATGGTGGCAAATCAAGCATTTCATAAATCTTTCTATGCATAATAGAGACATTAGCACCAAGATCACATAAAGCTTTTAGCTGAAAGTTGTTCACTTTCATATTAATGATGGGTTCCCAACCATCTTCTAATTTCATAGGAATAGAAGCTTTATGTTTCAATTTTTCTTCTTTAATTTTTATGAGAGCATCAGTAATGTGTTTTGTAAAGGCCATATTCATAGCACTAGCATTAGGACTTTTAGCAAGCTTTTGTAGGAACATAATTACTTCAGAAATATTGCAACCATCAAGATCAAAATCATAATTACCATCCAAGGTAGTAGAGCTATTGTTTCCCATATTTCGAAGAATTTTAGCATTTTTATTGGAAAAAGTTCCATTGGTTTTAGGCATTGTTGCAAAAGGAATGGGGACTTCATGTGGTTTGCTAGCATCAACATTTTTGGTGGTAATAGTACATATACTACTATTTCTAGCAATTTCATCTTCTCTTTCCCACTTAGCATGTAATTCAGCTAACAATCTAACATTTTCATCAATTCTAACTTGTATGGCATTAGTAGCAGCAAAAGGGGTTTCCATAGTTTTAGGTTTAACAACCATTTTATTAATCAAAGAGGATTGTGCTTCAGACAAAGATGATATAATTTTTTCAGTATTCGAAAGTTTTTCCTCAACAGTTTTATTGAAAGTAGTTTGTTTACTAATAAAATCTTTAAGCATGACTTCAAGTTCAGAAGGTGCACTTCTATTGTTGTTGTAGGAATTTCCATAAGTATTACCATTATTGGGAGGATATGGCCTATACTTATTATTACCAAAATTATTCCTATAGGCATTGTTGTTAAAATTATTATTTCTAATGAAGTTCACATCAACTTGATCTTCTTGAGCAACCAGAGAGGCTAAGGGAACATGATTTGGATCAATATGAGCTTTCCCATTAACAAGCATAAACATAATAACATCAATTTTATCACTCAAGGAGGAGGTTTCTTCAACAAAATTTACCTTCTTACCTTGTGGAGCTCTCTCATTGTGCAATTCAGAATAGTTAACCATCATATTATCAAGGAGCTTTGTTGCATTACCCAAAGTAATGGTCATAAAGGTACCTCCAGTAGTAGAATCCAACAGATTTCTTGAAGAATAATTCAGTCCTGCATAAACGTTTGGATAATCATCCAAGCAGTCAGTCCATGAGTGGGACAGTTCTTTACCAAAGATTTCATTCTTTTCCAAGCTTGAGCAACATGTTCATTATCAAATTGTTTAAATTTCATTATTTCACTTCTTATAGATATAATCTTAGCAGGAGGATAGTATTTTCCAATGAAAGCATCTTTGCATTTAGTCCAAGAATCAATACTATTTCTAGTTAGGTATAGCAACCGTTCTTTAGCTTTTACTCTCAACAAGAAAGGAAACAATTTAAGCTTAATAATATCTCCATCTATATCCCTATGTTTTTGCATCTCACAAAGTTCAACAAAGTTATTAAGGTGAGCGGCAGCATCTTTAGTACCAACACCAGAGAATTGTTCTTTCATAACAAGATTGAGCAAAGCAGGTTTAATTTCAAAGAAAGTAGCTTCAGGAACAGGTGGAGCAATAGGTGTGCACATGAAATCATTGTTGTTGGTGCTAGTGAAGTCACACAACTTAGTGTTTTCAAGAGTAGTCATTTTTTAAGATTAAATCAAGCCAACATAAATAAAAACTAAAATAGGAACTAATTTTTTGTGTTTTTGATGGAAAGAAACAAGAAAACAAAGCAGAAATAAACTAAGCAAAACAAAAAACAAAGTAAAGAGATTGGTTTTGAGGGACTCCCCTTCTGAAGATGTCCTTGACTCCCCGGCAATGGCGGCAGAAAAAGGCTTGATGGCTCAAGATATCTCGAGCTCGTTGGGAACCCCAAGAGGAAGGTATGATGAGCATAGAAGCAAGTTTCCCTCAGTTATGAAACCAAGGTTATCGAACCAGTAGGAGCAAGGAAACAACCCCAAGGTGTTGCTACCAACTTGGAATCCTGCACAACACAACCACAGAACTTTGCCCCAACTTAAAGTGAGGTTGTCAATCTCACCGGTTTTGCTGAAAACAAAGGATTAAACCTATTGTGTGGAAGATAGTAATTGCTTGCAGAAAGTAAATAGTAAACAGTAAATAGTAGATGGTATAGCAATGGTAAAAGAATGGACCGGGGTCCATAGTTCACTAGAGGTGATTCTCCTTAAGATAGATGACATGTTGGGTGAACAAATTACAGCAGGGAAATTGACAGACTCGAGAAAGCATACCATGCATATACTAATCATCTTGACTCTTATGAGATTTGATTGGGCATTACAACATTATACATAGATGGTAATCCAACTGCATCTATGACTAATAATCCACCTTCAGGTTATCATCCGAACCCCCTCTAGTATTAAGTTGCAAGCAACAAATAATTGCATTAAGCAAAGTGTGTAAAGTAAACAATACGATTGTCCCATGGACAAAGGATTGATGTTTTCTCCCTAGTAGCAACAGCACATCTAATACCTTAGAGATTCCTATCACTTCCCCAGATTACTAGAGGCATGAACCCACTATCGAGCATAAATACTCCCTCTTGGAGTTGCTAGCATCTACTTGGCCAAGATAACTACTAACAAAGGAAAACATGCAAGATCACAAATAACATAGACATGATAGAATAAATAATCAATCTGAAATAGCATCTCAATATCCATTGGATCCCCGCAAACACAACATGTAAGATTACAAATAGATGATCTTGATCATGAACGGAGCTCACAAGATCTGAACATGATAGCACAAAGGAGGAGAACCAACCATCTAGCTACTACATGGACCCGTAGTCCAGGGATGAATTACTCATCCATCACACCGAAGGTAGTCATGGTGATGAAGAAGGCCTCTAGGTGATCTCTCCCCTCTGGCAGGGTGCCGGGAAGAGCTTCGGATCCCCCCCGATATGGGGATCAAGATGGCGGCGGCTACAGACTCTTCTGTGGATTTCTGTTTGGGTCTTTGATCGGGTACTTAGGGTTTTCGTCTCGAGAGGTTTTTCTAGGCAGAAGGGCAAGGTCGATGGAGCACCAAGGGGCCCACACCCCCTGGTGGCGCGCCCCCTAGGCAGCGCCGCCACCAGGTGTGGCTGCCTTGGTGCGCCACTTCGTCTCCCCTCCGGACTCCGTGTTGCTTCGGGTAAAATATTGACTTTGGCTTTTGTCTGGTCCAATTCCGAGAATATTTCCTTACTAGCTTTTCTGAAACCAAAACAGCAGAAAATAGGCAACTGACACTATGGCATCTTGTTAATAGGTTAGTTCCAAAAAATGTATAAAAATACTCCAAAGTGTGGACAAAACATAAGAAAATAGATACTAAATAAGCATGGAACATCAAAACTTATAGATACGTTTATGACGTATCAGTCACCAACGGTGATGGCAGAATCATCCTCCTCGACATCCATGAAGGCACCTAGGGGCATCACGTAGGTAATCACGCACTCGTCTCCAAGGCCCTACGAGCTGGTTTTTACTAGCCAACTGCAATGCGTGATGCCAAGGACATCGTCAGCAAGTGCAACGCCTGCCAAAGGTTCACGGAGAAGCCACACTCGCCAGGCTCCGAGATGCAACCCATACCACTAGCCTGGCCTTTCGTGCATTGGTGACTCAACATGGTCGACAAGCTACAAAAGTATTCTCCTAGGGGATACGTCTACCTCCTGATGAGTGCATATTTGCATCATGTTTTACATTATTATTTTGCATTTTAGATGTAGGATCATGGTATTTTACGATGCTCACGCGCACATTTTATGTTTGTTTTCACCAGGATCAGGACAGATGATGAATCCAATGGATACAATTATTGGAGAAGTTGTACTGTGGAAAAAATGAGTCAAAAAAGCGTAAATCGCTTATTTGGGAAATATGAATAATACTAGAAGAAAACAAGAAGTGAACAAGGGAGGCAGAGAGTCGAACGACAAACTATACGACCGAAGTAATTTTTTCGGCCGTATAGCTCTGGCATTATAGTTGGCGTCACCTCCGCCTCATCAAATAGTTTCCCCCGTGCAATTGGTTCAAGGAGACGACTTACAGAACACCCAGAAATCACAGAAACCTACATCCGGAAGGCATCTGGAGGGGGAACTCATCCACAAGGGATCCATCTTCGCCCTGCGCAGATCCGGGAGGCTAAGGCATTGATCTTCATCATCCACCGCTGCATCACCACCATCTCCATCCATCCCATCTACATCTTGTCTAGATCTTGTTGTAATTCCTATACTCGTCGTGGATTTATACAAGTACTATTCATCTATGATTGTTTCCATTACCATTGCCATGATTTTGATTGCCTCCATGTTTTAGTAGATCATTAGTGCTTGGGGAGATGGAGAAACTCTAGTATGAGATTGAAATAAGATGAAGTCTATTATCATATTCATTGCTGTGACCATGTGTTAGATTTTCTACATCTTGATGTTGAGAGAAGTCGACCTCTGAATATTTGCCTCTTGTGGGGACTTGATGGAGGGAACTACTTGTTGGTAGACGGAGGCGTGCTAGCACTTACAGTGACTATAAAGCTGTTGGCACCCCTTACGTATCAACTTGGGAAACCGAGGAAACTCACGGAACACCATCCATATCACGGGATACGTCCTACGAAATTACGTCCCTTAATAGCGTAGTAATTCGATTGATGTCGATTGCTGACTGCTGTGGTTATGAGGATGATGTGAGTAGCGGTTGTTGCCTATTCGTCCAAATACGGAGTTCCTCCCACACATACATAGTTGAGAATGTTCATGATGATAATCTTTATCTTAAATCTTTACAATACTAGTGGTGTATCGCTACTCCCTGAGAACGCTTTTTCCCTACCGCAGTTCCAATCTCTCTTACATACGCGATACTTACTTTCTGTACTCCGTTATTTTACTTTACTTTATTATTGCTCTTATACCGAAAACCCAAAAACAGCTTTTTACAAAATACTCACATTTTACCTTGTCACTTAGAACTTTATCTAGCATTTCTATCGCAATATTTATTTGAAGAATTATTAGACTTCAGACTCCTGCTCCCTATGGGATCGATATATTTATTTCGAAACTAGCTACAAATGGTATGTGCTCTTGCAGACATCACCTCCTTACCACAGCCGATAAGTTCACCAAGTGGATCGAGGCCCCGCTCATCACCAACCAAACTGGCACCACTACCATCAAGTTCTTCAAATCCATCATCTACATGTTTGGGGTGCCACACAACATAATCACCGACAACGGAACAAACTTCACATCTAAAGAGTTCTGGGACTTCTATGACAAGATAGGCATCAGCATCAACTACGCCTCCGTGGCTCACCCTCAGACCAATTGTCAAGTCGAAAACGCCAATGACCTAGTCTGCAACGGCATCAAGAAATGACTCATCTGGCCTCTCAAGCGAGCCACCAAAGCATGGGCTGAGGAGCTACCCTCGGTGTTATGGATCATGTGCACAACTCCGAACAACGCCACCGGCTACACAACTTTCTTCATGGTGCACAGCGTTGAGGCGGTGTTACCCGCCGAAGTGCGCTACAAGGTCCCATGGGCCATTTCTTACAACGAAGTCGAATCAACGTCAGCAATCGAGGAAGACGTCGACCCACTGGACGAAGCACGTGGCATTGCTGCTGCACGTTCAACGGTGTACCAGCAGAGCCTCCATAACTACCACAGCCAACGGCTGCGCCCAAGATCCTTCGTCGAAGGACACCTCGTCCTGCGACTTAAGCAGAAAGGTCACTCGAAACTCAAATCCCCTTGGGAGGGACCATACATCATCCCCGACGTGATTCCAGGTGGCTCCTATCGCCTCAAGGACGTAGAAACTGGAGTCAAAAACTCCAACCCTTGGAACATCGCGCAGTGATGTCTACGCACTTCTATTCTTGTAGATAGTTGTTGGGCCTCCAAGTGCAAAGGTTTGTAGAACAACAACAAGTTTTCCCTTAAATGGATCACCCAAGATTTATCGAACTCAGGGAGGAAGTGGTGTATAGGTGCACTTGTCAGGTGTATAGGTGCACTAGTTCGGCGAAGAGATAGTGAAATACAAGTGGTATGGATATAAGACAATGGTAACGGTGCTAGGAAATAGATTGATGGCGTGGAAGAGACTAAAGACAAACTGAAATTAAAATGGAAGCAAGCAAACATGTAATAGATCTAGTAGCAAACGGTGTATCAATTCTTAGAAACAAGGCCTAGGGATCATACTTTCACTAGTGAACACTCTCATATAAATATATTATCTTCATGATACTACTCTTAACTACTCTCCGGTTGGACACTCTAATCGATGGTAGGGCTATAACAACACACCTCAAAGTAAGCCCTTCCCATCTAGAAAACCCCACACTGTCACCTTGAGCACTAGATGGTTCCAACAAACACCACAATTTCATAAAGACATCCAACTCCAAATATAACTCATAACAAGTATTTGTAATCTCTAGCCTAAGTGCTACCATGGTGTGCATGCTGTCACTTTCACACACATGGGGAGAGCAGAGATCTATTAAAGCACTTGAGTAGCAAGGTAGATCTATAGAACACAAGCTCATGATCACAATATGATCATGCATAGAGAGAGAAGAACACATAGATACCGGTAGAACCCTTAGCCTCGAGAGAGAACTACTCCCTCCTCATCATGGGAATCAGCAATGGTGATGGAGATGGTGGTGGAGATCGATGAAGATGGCTCCAGGGGCACTTCCCCGTCCCGACAGGGTGCCGGAACAGAGACTTTCTGTCCCCCGAATCTCCCCTTCGGTGGCGGCGGCGCTGCGGAACTTTTCGTGGCTAGAGGCTTAATGATTTAGGGTTTTCACATCAGGAGGCTTCTTATAGGAGAAGAGGCAAGGTCGGTGGGCGGCCAGGGGGCCCACACCATGCCCTGGCGCGACCTAGGTGGACCCGCGCCATGGGGTGGTGTGGCCACCCTGTGGCCCCTCTCCGGCTCTCCTTCTGGCTCCGTGAATCTTCCAGGAAAATATCAACTTTGGCTTTTGTCCGGTCCAATTCCGAGAATATTGATTTTTTGACTTTCCTGGAACCAAAAACAGTAGAAAACAGGCAACTTCCACTGTGGCTCTTGTTAATAGGTTAGTCCAAGAAATCATATGAAAAGTACTCCAAAGTGTGGACAAAACACAAGAAAGTAGATAAAACCAAGCATGGAACACCAAAAATTATAGATACATTTGCAATGTATCAACATCCCCAAGCTTAACTCCTGCTCATCCTCGAGTAGGTAAGTGATAAAAAGAAAGAATAATTTTTGAGGTGACATGCACCATCAAAGACTTGATCAAAGTATTTGTAAAACATTCAAAGCTGGGATCATAGTACTTCAATCATAACATAAAAGACAAAGTTCTAACAATAAGACAAAGCAACTATGTTGCAACATGAAAAGGCACAAACAAAAGATTCATGAATAACAATGCTTTGCAAGACGTTTGTTTGTTGCACATAAACAAAACATAGCATAATAGTATTCAGCTTGTCCCTCATGGAGTAACAAATATAAATGCATAGGACACCTTCAAAGTTCATAAGAGTGACTAGATACAAATAGTTCAAAACAAGCAATATCAAGTTATGCATCAATCAACTAGTCTTGGGACAATGCACATAGAACTAAGAATGGCCACTATGCTCTCAAAGTAGGTGCATAAAGATAGAAGGTGGAGACTCAATGTAATGGTGGAAGAAAGGCCTTCATAGAAGGAAGTAGGAATTCAAGTCTCATAAAGAGCTTCCAAAAATTATGGTACTTATAGCTTTCAGCTCTCATTGCCCCTATCATAAGCATCTTGATGTGATTAAGGTTAAAGTGAACAAACTATGGTGTACATGCTTGACGAAGTATAAGTTAGAAATCTCATGTCCCTTGTATACGAGGGCCGCTCCTCATGCTACTCAAGTTTAGTCACCCGTAAGTTCTTGTCATCGTAAGTACATGTGTATCATAGAGAACCGCCAACGGGGTACCCCTTTCCCGATGATACGGAAGAATCCCCATATCAAAATGACAAGGTAAGCTAACAACGAGCATCTCAGCAATCTTCTTACTTACCATGGGAACATGGTGCTTTTTTCTCTCTTTCCTCTTTTCATATATCTTTTTTTTCTTTTTATCCTTTTTCTCAATATCTGACTCTTTTTTATAAGAAGAATGCTTCATAGACAGCTCATTATGGTTACACTACAGGTTTCCACCAGGTCAACATGGATTAGACCAGCGACCCAGGCGTTTCTCTAACACATATACATAACTCCATGGACTTACAAGCTCCCCTTTCATTTCACACCGACGACATCCATAGACAAAAGAGCATGATATCAACTAGGTACAAAGTACCAGCGCAATGTTGAAAGCGTTCCCCATGACAGCATGGTTCTGCTAATCCCCAAAAAATAAGTGCAAGCATATACAACATAGACGACACAATGGTTCAAGTTTATTAAGGGCAAGAAAATTAAAGTGTGACATCAAGTTCATGAGAGCTTTCATCACTAGTTTTCTCATAACAAGTTTAATTTGGAAGGTAAACAAAAGCATGAATATACTTCGAATAGCGTATGCTAGTAGGTAGGTATGGTGGAATCTATGGAATAACTTGGTTTAGGGAGTTGGATGCATGAGTAGAACTCATACTTGGTTGTGGAGGCTAGCAAAAGACTGGGAGCGACAAACTAGGAGAGCAATAATGTCCATAATCATGCAGAGCGACAAAACATCATTGATCAAAGCATAAAGTGATACTACAAGTTGAAAACTAAAGGATCATCAAGGCTATGGTTACTTTGGATAGTCATAACATGGTGTGAGCATGTGCCAAGTCAACCCAAATAAAGCATCAAAGGAGAATACCACTATACTATGCTTTAATATGCTAAAGCAACGCATGATTCATCCAAGGCACATTAAGCAATCTCAATTGTTTATAACAAGTCATGCTACAACAAAAAATACTAAGCATAAAGCCAAAACAATATCAAGCATGGCATTACAAAGCATAAGCCATAGTCAAAAACAAGCTCTCTTTACCACTTAAGCATGAACTTTCCTACTCTTTTCCAAACCAAACCAAACTATTTGAAAACCAATGTATGAAAGAGGGGGTCCAACCTATTTATTCAGCAAACTAAGAAAACAAAGCAAAAGAAAAACCAAAAGAAAAACAAAAAAGAAGACGCTCCAAGAACAACACAACTGTGCATGAAACAATAAAAATGAAGCGTTTGGAAGAAACCTGGGATTTTTATTGATGAAGAAGGGGATGCCTTGAGCATCCCCAAGATTTAACGCTTGTACTTCTTGGATATTTCTTTGGGTGACAAGGGTGACATCCCCAAGCTTGAGCTTTAGTCCATACTTTATCTCATTACTCATTCCTTCCATACACCTGAAAATTTTCCTTCATACAAAACTTCACACAATCTTTATTAGCAACATTAGTGTACTCAAGATAAATAAGTCTTAAGGTTCTGTTCTAACACCAAATAAACTTCCATTAGAACACTAGCTACTGTAGCACTTCCCTCAAAAATATCAATTCCCCAAAAGAACTAAAAAAGGAAACCAACAAGAAGGAAATGCAAATAATGGCAGAAATCTGTCAAAACAGACCAGCAGGTAAAGACAAATTTTTTCGAAGACCTTCTGTTGCTCAAATCAAAAAGTGCTAAACTAACGAAAGTTAGATAACAACCTGGGGCAGAATCATAAAAATTGACGCCTCAAAAAGACGTACAAAGATTTTACACGAAGTTTTACGGTGAAGAACAAAAATCTGTTTCGGGACAACAACTTTCCCAATCATTACTTCTTTCTCATTAGAGGTTACTCTTGGCAGAAAAAGCAAATAAAAAGGATAAGGAGCGGTTATTACAGAGGTAATAACTTTCAAGACTCATCTAAAACTTTTGGGTTATCTCCCAATAAGTACTTTTCTTTAACGCCTTTAAGTTAGGCATGATAGTTTGAGAAGATGCTCACATAGGAAATATGAATTGAAGTAAAAGAGAGCATCAAAAAGCAAATTCAAAACACATTTAAGTCTAAGCCACTTCCTATGCATAGGAATCTTGTAAAGAAACAAGTCATGAAAGCACAAAGCAACAAGCATAGGAAAGCAAAACAAGTGTAACTTCAAAATTTTCAACATAAAGAGGGGAAAGTTAATAATGTTGAGATACATAAGCCCATGTTTCCCTCTCTCATAATAACTTTCAGTAGCAACATGAATAAAATTAACAATATAACTATCACAAGAAACATTCTTATCATGAGCCACATGCATATAATCATTATTACTCTCCCCATAAGCATAGTTATTCTTATTAATTGTAGTGGGAGCAAATTTTACAAAATATCTATCATTATTATTCTCATCACCATAATCATCAAATATAGGAGGCATATTGTAATCATAATTAATTTTCTCCTCAATAGTAGGTGGACTGAAAATATCATACTTATCATTGTAATCATCGTATATTGGAGGTTTGGTATCATCATAAGCAATAGAATAGCTATCTTCCAAAGTTGGGGAACTAAAAAGATCACTTTCATAAAAACTAGCTTCCCCAAGCTTAGAATTTTCCATAGCATTAGAAATAATGGTGTCCAAAGAATTCATTAGCATGCAAATAAAGTTCCATAGGTTTTTCAATTTTCTCTTCAAACACTTCATGTCCTAACTCAAGATAAATACTATAAAGCTCTCTAATTTTGTGGTTGTTTTCCATTAAGCCTAACTAATGAAAACTAGAAACAAAAAGAAAAAATTGCAGAATCTAAAGGAAATAACTTTGAGCACTCACACCGGAGGATGTGAGTACCTTTTACCTTACCTCCCCGGCAACGGCGCCAGAAAATAGGCGTTTGTCGTGGGAGGTTCTTCTTCTTTAATCCTCCGGTGTGAATACCTTTTACCTTACCTCCCCAGCAACGGTGCCAGAAAATAGCTTGATGTCTACGCACTTCTATTCTTGTAGACAGTTGCTGGGCCTCCAAGTGCAGAGGTTTGTAGAACAGCAACAAATTTTCCCTTATGTGGATCACCCAAGGTTTATCGAACTCAGGGAGGAAGTGGTCAAAGGTATCCCCTCTCAAGCAACCCTGCAATCAAGATACAAGAAGTCTCTTGTGTCCCCAACACACCCAATACACTTGTCAGGTGTATAGGTGCACTAGTTCGGCGAAGAGATAGTGAAATACAAGTGGTATGGATATAAGACAATGGTAACGGTGCTAGGAAATAGATTGATGGCGTGGAAGAGACTAAAGACAAACTAAAATAAAGATGGAAGCAAGCAAACGTGTAATAGATCTAGTAGCAAACGGTGTATCAATTCTTATAAACAAGGCCTAGGGATCATACTTTCACTAATGAACACTCTCATATAAATATATTATCTTCATGATACTACTCTTAACTACTCTCCGGTTGGACACTCTAATCGATGGTAGGGCTATAACAACACACCTCAAAGTAAGCCTTTCCCATCTAGAAAACCCCACACTGTCACCTTGAGCACTAGATGGTTCCAACAAACACCACAATTTCATAAAGACATCCAACTCCAAATATAACTCATAACAAGTATTTGTAATCTCTAGCCTAAGTGCCACCATGGTGTGCACGCTGTCACTTTCACACACATGGGGAGAGCAAAGATCTATTAAAGCACTTGAGTAGCAAGGTAGATCTATAGATTACAAGCTCATGATCACAATATGATCATGCATAGAGAGAGATGAACACATAGCTACCGATAGAACCCTTAGCCTCGAGAGAGAACTACTCCCTCCTCATCATGGGAATCAGCAATGGTGATGGAGATGGTGGTGGAGATCGATGGAGATGGCTCCGGGGGCACTTCCCCGTCCTGGCAGGGTGTCAGAACAGAGACTTTCTGTCCCCCGAATCTCCCCTTCGGTGGCGGCGGCGCTGCGGAACTTTTCATGGCTAGAGGCTTGATGATTTAGGGTTTTCGCATCGGGAGGCTTCTTATAGGCGAAGAGGCAAGGTCGGTGGGCGGCCAGGGGTCCCACACCATGCCCTGGCGCGGCCTAGGTGGACCTGCGCCATGGGGTGGTGTGGCCACCCTGTGGCCCCTCTCCGGCTCTCCTTCTGGCTCCGTGAATCTTCCGGGAAAATATCAACTTTGGCTTTTGTCCGGTCCAATTCCGAGAATATTGATTTTCTGACTTTCCTAGAACCGAAAACAGTAGAAAACAGGCAACTGGCACTGTGGCTCTTGTTAATAGGTTAGTCCAAGAAATCATGTGAAAAGTACTCCAAAGTGTGGACAAAACACAAGAAAGTAGATAAAACCAAGCATGGAATACCAAAAATTATAGATACATTTGCAATGTATCACGCAGCTGTGACATTTCTACCCCTAGACACTTTTACATTTCAATAAGGGTATACAACCAGGCTACTTAGCCAAAACATGTACCCGCTACCCTTCAATAATAAAGCTAAGTTCGTCAACTATGATTTTCTTTCCCTTTTTTTCTATTTTCATACACAATGCACTCAGGGGCTGTGCCTCCTCGATGACTCTATCTAAAAAACCATCTACTGCCTCGGCCAGAGTAGTTGACCGACACCGCAATTAAACCCTTGAAAAGTCCAACCCAGTTGCAACTCAAGTGACATGTTGGCAAGGTACTGAGATTTTCTGCATCGGGTCAACAAAAAGTCGTGGCAACAATGCACTCACATTAATACATAAAAATGTATAACAAAGCTACATGGGCCACAAAGCCCCCTCAAATTATACAAATTTTACATTATCTACATGTCCTATGCAGGATAAAAGTTACTCCTGCCGCTGGAGTATGACGTTTATGCGCTCCTCGAACAACTGAATGATATTCTGCGCTGGCCGAGCAACCACCCGGTAATGCGGCCGCATATTACATGTCATGCCATCCGGAGGCATCGATGGTGCTTTAGCGATAGCCTCTAGGTCCACATATGGACGCTGCATACGAACAAAGGCAAGTGTAGCCTTGGCACCCGCAACAAGTTGCTGGGGTACGCACTCGTGTACAACACCAACGTCTTGGAACTTCCGCAGCAACACCAACAAGCTAGAGGGAGCTTCATACAATAGAAAAATCACTCCAAAAATGGACTTGAAGGAGGATTGGGCCTTCTTCAGGTAGCGCAGCACATGGGCAACACGATCTTGCAACATTGCTAGCACGGTCGCTTGATTCTGATCAGTCCAGAAAAATCCACCAGCCTCTAGCTCCGCTTCAGTGAGGAAATTCAGTCAGGTACTGACACGCTCTTTCTCTTCCTGTGGAATGAGATTTACAACTACATAGCCAAGTCAAAATGCATCCAATCGACAACATGCAACTCTAAGAAGCAAAACAAAAAGAGACACTCACATCGGAGCTACTCATCGATCTGAGTCACCTCACTTAGGAGACATTTTTCTCGCTCAAACGCTTTTTTCCGCCTTTGATTTCCACACATTAGCGCTACCTTTGACGATCGCGAGTGTTTTCTCTAATTCCTTAACTCGATCTCGTAGAAAAGGCAGTTGGGAAAACTCATCAGCTCTCAAAGGCCATGGAGGAGCTGAAGGAGAAGCAAAAGAAGTGGAACCTGACACATCGCTGGCTGTGTCCTATACATGTAGAAAATTGAAGAATAAGAGCCTATCGGAATAGTCGACAATTAAATCGATTGATTGAACATGCACGAATGAAAATATCAGCCGAAGGCATTCATACAAATTCATTCAAAAGTAGCAGATTCATTGATGGTCACTACTACAAGCTACAAGAACTACAACTACACCCAAGCAGCGGGATTACAAAATAAAGGCAACTGCAAGCGGCGGCTGAGCTAAGTAAGCATCAATATCTAAAGGCTTTGTGGCACCCCTAGCAGCCTCCGCCATGGTGGCGTTTGTCACGGCTAACCGTTGTTGCTCCTTGGTGTACTTGGCAAGCAAATCAATCAGTTGCGTGCTATATTTCTTGCAGTGCTTGGCGAAAGGAGCGAAAGCTACCTCCTTGCCGCCCGCTATCTTCGGCATTGCGGAGGTGACCTTGCTGATGTCTAGGTTGGTGCCATACGTATGCACCATAGCAAGTCCCAAGGATGCACCCACAACCTTCTGCAAATGCTTCTATTCCTTGGGGTGCCATCCAAGAAAGCATCTGCCAGGCCTCCAACGTCCTCTAGGGCAACAGGCTTCGGGAACATCTCCGGATGGAATAAGCTCAGCACATCTTAGACTTGATTAGCGCTTCCTTGGCGTGGGTGTCGTGATCCTTGATTGCGCTCACGGCGCTAGCCAGTGAGTCCTCACATTCAAGTGCCTAACGGTCGAAGTCGACACCAACCGCACCAGCAGCGGCCGCACGACTCTCTTCGAGCTGTTCAGTCTCCAGATTCAGGCGATTAGCGGCCTCCACTGCGCTCTTCTCCTTCGACTCCGTGTTGTTGAGACTCTTCTCGAGAGTCTCTAGGCAACACAGAACCTAGTTGTTATCCTCTAGCACACACCAGAACATCGTCCATTAAACGACGGCCCTAGAAATGACCAATACCCAACAAAGAAAAACTCATCCTGGAGCTGCCTGAAGCCAGATCCTAGATACACGTACTGCTGGCCCATCTGCATTATATTCCATAGGAACGGCTGCGCATGTATTTGAGTCAGCACAAAATAGGCTCAGAGGCTTCCAAGATTTAACCAAAAGAAAAACTTACATGTCCACTCGAAGACTCTGGCAGATCCCGCTCCACAATTCGAGCGACGACAACCGTGTGCTCATCTAGCTTGGAGGATTTGAAGCAGTTGTAATCATTAGTGGCCACATTCTTAGGAGGAGGAGGAACTGCCCCTACATTCGTAGCTCTAGAGTCCACGACTCCCTCCTCCACTTCGTCCTTGACGGACTCTTCTGGAGTGGACTCCCTAATGTTCAGCAAAAGGGATCATCATTTAAGAGCCAGCAAACACTCACATGCTGAAGCTATCAAGGTCGAACGCCTTTTGTTCTGCTTCTTGGCTAGAGGTGCAAACGGTGTAGTCTGGATGGGTACAACTAGAATTGGCCAAGTGGCACCTACGTCAAGGGCAGGACCCTTTGATATATCTATAGTGGAGGCATCTGAATCTTCTGTGTGTCCCCTCTTACGAGTGCCCTCATTGCTAGACTCAAGGACTTCTTGTGAATGAGCAGTAGGGACAGATGAGTCTGACTCGTCCAGCTCCGCGCCCTCGGGAGTGTCCAAATTCTCAGGAAAAGGAGGCGTCATGCCTTTAACTTTACAAGCATGTAAAGGAGGCAATAGTGTCATCAGGTCTACACCAATTAATCACAAGATTAAGGAAATATAAGCAAAGGCATTACCTCTAGCACATAGTTGGTGGCGTCGAACGACAGTCATTGTATCCGTGGGGAGAGGCTCATCAACAGTCATTTTGGTCAAAGACTTAATTTTTCTCTTGAGCTCCATGGAGGATAGATCTTTGGAAGAGATACGAGTCAGGATTAGACCTGCCGACCCAAAGGAATGTTGGATAACCTCTGACCTGCAAAGGCTGCACTCGGCGTCCCAGGAAGGTTCGGATGATATCGACACACGTGGCCTCTTTGCCGCAGACAAGCTACAGATCTAGCACTCGCTAGTACAAGGCCTCGACTTCCTCAGCTTTACCTGGTAGAACTTCATTCTTTCAGAACTGTTTCTTCTTTGTCTCGGCATTTGTGTCAAATGGATATAGGCCATACTTCTGGCCTGCTAGCTTCTCATCGCGGATGTAGAACCACTTGTCCCTCCATACTTGGGCAGAATCGACAAACTTGAAGTTGAAGTACTAAATGCCTGGGCTAACAGGTATACTGCAGCCACCGACATCATACACCACTGGACCTAGAGCCTGACTTTCTCTTCAATCCGTACAGCTTCTTGAAGAGGACAAAGTGTGGCTCAATCCCGAGCCAGCACTCGTAGAGGGTGATGAAGCAAGCGATGTGGAGAATAGAATTGGGAGACAACTGATGTAGCTGAATCCCGTACAGAAAATACAAGCCACGCATGAAATCATGGAGGGAAAGAGAAAGCCCTTGAACGATAAAGACAATAAACATCACCCGATATCCAGCGGGGGGCTCGGGGTTTACCTCGGTGCTGTAAATTTTGCACTCGGCCTCATCCGCGGGAATCAGGACAGCCTGGCGGAACGGTCGCGGTTCCGAGGCCCTCACCGTGGAGCGCTGCCATGCGCCGTTGGTGACACGGCTCCCAACCACTTTCTTCTTGAGGACAGCGGCGACGCTCGATCCAGCGCCAGTGGTCTTCTTACCCTTCCCCATCCTCCTCCTCCACCGGTACCGCAAGAACACACTTGGAAATACTCGCATTACATCCAATGCAAGAACTAGCTTCAAAACAATGGCGCGGTGTGCAGAGAAGCAGAGGCAAGGGAGTAAGGAAGAAGACGATGAATATGCGAATTTTTACTGCTGCAACCAGTTACTTAAGCAGGGAAGAGATGCAATCGACGGTTAAAATACCACCTTCTGATGCGTGGTGAGCATCGGTGCGAACGCGTGGTGCCAGGCAAAATGAACGTTGTCGCACGATCCTCACTAGGCGCGAAAATCGAGGAGACGTGGTTAATACCCCAATTTACGTAGCGACTAGTCAAATCTTGGTCAGCTTTTGGGGCCCACAACGTTAGGTCCCATCACACTATTCACACTGACAGTTGAGCTCATCACTTGTCATCAATGATGTCATCATCATGCATGATTTTCAAAGGGATGGAACCTATAGTGGCTCTTTCTTCGCTTCCTGCGAATACTTAGTTTTTGTTCGAGTCTATGACTCAATCAAAGACTTGGGGGTTATTCCTAATAGGACCGCTGGTTGCACACCCGATGTACTTCCGGGTCCAGTATACAGTCCCACAATTCTAGGCCTTAAGATGTTACGCTCCGATTCCTCTTTCGAATCAACGATTTGACTACGGACTCGGGGGCTACTCCCATAGGGAGTGTTGGCCGCGCATTCGACAAAGTATAGCTGAAAGGGCATGTATGCCCCTATGTGTGGTTTTGGTAATTAATGACAATATCTATGGACTAATGTGTAAATTGAGTTTCACTTGTAGGTTTGTCCATTGGCATTGCTTGGACCATGTGATGGTCTCAAGGTTGAAAAAGAAGAAGCAATATCCAAGGGCTTTGTGCCTATCGGAATCAAGTAGAAGAAGAAGATCAAGTATGTCTTGAAGAAGAAGAAGAAGATGGAGTTCCTCATGGCTATCTTCAAGACATCATCAAGAGTTGATGTGTTAGCTCAAGATGTGTCATCTCTAGAAGATCTCATGCTTGAAGCTTGCCATCCTTGGCAATCATGGAATGATGAAGACAAGTTCAAAGAAGAGGTTTCCCTATGGAGTATGGGGGAGCATTTCACAAGTCTTCATCAAGCAAGAGCAAGCAAGAAAGGCGATCCATCTTGAGAAGGACAAGATGGTCTACATCAAGCTCAAGTGGAATAATCAAGGCAAAGGTATTATCTTGATAGGCTTTCTATTTTATCGGTCTCTTGTAGTGTTGGGAGACCGGGTTTAGGATAGATAGCCGTACTATCAAGAGGGGCTCTCGAGTGAGTATCTTGAGCGTATCTTTCAGAGAGAGCTCAAACCTGCACCATCTTTCTTGGTTGTTGTTTGGTTCTTGTCCATGTGAGGATCTAGAGCTTGTGGTTATCTTCATAATAAGCTCTAGTTCATCAAAAACGGATTTTCCTTGCATATCTTATTGCATTTTTTATCTTGAGGGTTTTTTAGCTCCACACCTTGGGAGATATGTCACATATATATTCATGGTATTTTCTCCCTTGGATTCTACACGTTGTTATCTTTCCAACAAAATTGGTTTCATCTCATTTGCAATTCGAACTTGAAAGTTATTGCAGTTTTAGTTTCTGAAGTTTCCCTCACCGGTAGTTTCGGCTCTCCACCGGTAGTACCGCTAGGGCATGTTTGCCGCCGGTAGTTCCGCTGGATGTTCCGGTCTATGTTCCGATGCCCATGGGATGTGTTCAGTAACTTCTCGGTTTTGAAGAGTTCTATTTGGTGGAACTTTGGTCGGATGTTTTGGCAGTAGTACCGTCTGTGGGAGGAAGTACCGGCCAGGCACCGGAATTACCGTCGGGAAGAAATGTCGCCGTTAGTACTGGTGGAAGTACCTGAGCCACTTCTGTTCATC
Source organism: Avena eriantha (assembly GCA_910589775.1). NCBI lineage: Eukaryota > Viridiplantae > Streptophyta > Magnoliopsida > Poales > Poaceae > Avena > Avena eriantha. The sequence goes on along the minus strand of OU342745.1, from coordinate 78,524,513 downwards.
CTATTTTTGTTCAGTAACCTCTCTATTTTGGTCGCACATATTTGTAGGAAATTGATACGTCCATTTTGCATCACTATTCTATGTCATAATTCACTGTTATTCAATGATATATTTCATATTAAGAGATGATACTTATGTTATTTCATCTGTTTTTGCATGGTTGATGACTTTTGGAGCATGGACCGCTACAATCAGGATTCTGATGGTAAAGGTGTTGTTTGGAGGCAAAATTCGCGCAGATCAGAAAATCCGGGAAAATATACGGAAAATACTATTTTTCCAGAAGACGAAGGCTGGCAGAAGGAGTGGAGATGGGCCACAGGGGGCCCACACCACCCCTTGGCACGAGCCACCCTAGGTCGCGCCACCAGGTGGTGTGGCCGCCCTGGCCCACCTCTGGCTCTCCCCTCTGGCGTATATTATCCTCCCCAAACCTAAGACTCGGGGAGCGACCACAGAAAGATTCCGCCGCCTATGCGGGGCGGAAAACACCGAGAGAGAAAGATCTCTTCGACAGACAGATTTCTGCCTGGGGAATTCCTTCCCGGAGAGGGAAGATCGTCGCCATCAACACCACCATCAAGCTGGACTTCATCGGGATCATCATCATTACCACCATCATCACCATCAGCACCCTTATCACCATCTCCATATTGCTGTAACAATTGAGTTGAATCTTGCATAGTTCTTAGGGGAAACTTTCCCGGTGTTGATTACTCTTTGTAGTTGATGCTCTTGAGTGAACCATTGAATTATTGTTTATGTTCAGATTGTTATACATCATTATTCCATCTCTGATCATGATCCATATGATGTCTTGTGAGTAGTTCGTTTTGTTCTTGAGGACATGGGAGAAGTCATGTTGTTAGTAATGGAGTTGTGTTGAGAAAGATTCAATAGTTTGATATTTAAGTTGTGGTGTACTTCTTCTAGTGGTGTCACGTGAACGTCGACTACATGACACTTCACCTATATGGGCCCAGAGGAATGCATTGTGTATTTGGCTACTAATCGTTGGGGTTGCCGGAGTGACAGAAACCTAAACCCCCGTTAGGAAACCATTGCACAAGGGACGTAAGGGTCTTAGAGTTTAAAACTGTGGTTAGGTTTCTACCTTAATTACTTTCTTGTACTTACGAATGTTTGCAAGGGGTATAATCACAAGTATGTATTAGTCCTGGATAGGTCGGTACATTAGCATAGGTTCACCCACACAACACTTAGCAAGCTAGAGAAGATTAATCAACTATATGAAGCGAAAGCACTTGACAGTCTTCCCATGTGTCCTCGAGAACGTTTGGTCATCTTAAGTAATACAACCGGCTTGTCCTTTGCTGCATAAAGGATTGGGCCACTTGCTGCATTTATTCCTACTGTCTTTTATTTACTCGTACTTTGCTTACTTGCTTTATTGAAAACCGCTAAAAATCCGTTTGCTAAGTATTTGTAGAGAATTCCTGATCCATACCACTAGTCAGCACCTTCTGCTCCTCGTTGGGTTCGACACTCTTACTTATCAAAAATACTGCGACACACCCCCTATACTTGTGGGTCATCAAGACTATTTTCTGGCGCCGTTGCCGGGGAGTGAAGCGCTATTGGAGACTGGAACTGGTAAATGAAACTTCTACTGTGAGTATTGTTTATTTCTGCTAGTTGCTTTATTTTCGTTATGGATAATTCCCTGAGTTTATTATTTGGTAATGCTACTACCACTACTAAGGTAGTAGATGAATCACCACCTGCTGAGAATGATGCTTTTAAAATACCTACAAGAATTATTGATCGTGTTATGGATAACTACTATGTTGGGGATGGAACAGTTCATCCTGGTGATCATTTGCTTTTTATACATGAAGAAGAGGGACACACTATCCTTTGTAAGGATACCTCTAATATTGTTTCACATAGTAGTGTTATGAGAGCTAGTATTCCTGTGTTTTCTGTTAGAATAAGTGATCATTGTTATGATGGCCCTTGTGATAGCTATATTGTTAAGTTTATGCATGATACTGAAAGTTACTATGAGAGAGGGAAAAGTGTTCTTATGTATGTCAATAATATCAAGTTTCCTCGTTTTATGCTGAAAGTTTTTATGTTGTACTTCTTTTGCCTTCTTATGCAAGTAGCCTCTGGTTTCAACAACTTGTTTGTTTACAAAATTCGCTTGCATAGGAAGTGGGTTAGACTTAAATGTGTGTGTTTTTGCTTCTTAATGCTCTCTTTCGCTTCAATTCATATTCCTGAGAGCGTCTTCAAAATTATCATGCCCATCTTAATGGCTATAAAGAAAGAGCTTTTTGGGAGACAACCCAATTTGCTTTTGCTTTCAGTTTGTTTTTGTTTCTTTGAGTCTTGGAAGTTATTACTTCGGTAATAACCGCTCCTTATCCTTTCTGTTTGGTTTTTGTGTCAAGATCAACCTCTAATGAGAGAGAAGTAAGATTTGGGGATGTTGCTGTCCCGAAACAGATGTTTGTGCTTCACCGTAAAAATTCGTGAGAGATCTCTGTATGTCGGATTGAGCTGTAATTTTTTGTTCTTCTGCCCCAGGTTGTTATTTAACTTCCGTTAGTTTTGCACTTTTTGATTTTTGCAACAGAAGATTTTCGAAACATTTGATCTTTACCTTTTGGTCTGTTTTGACAGATTTTGCCACTCTTGCATTTGCTTCTTTATTCGATTTCCTTTTTGAATTCTTTTTGGGTTTTCGGAAGGAGTTGTTTCAGTAGCTTATGTTTTGATGGTTTTTAGTTGAAAGTGGACTCAAAAGGTTTTATCACTTAACTTATACTAATGTTGCTAATGAGAACTGTGTGAAGTTTTGTGTGAAAGAAATTTTCAGGAAGTGGAGATAATGGTGTAATAAGGAAGAGAAAGGTTTTATGACTCAAGTAATAAGAGTATGAAGATGAAGATACTGATGTTATTCAAGTGATGACTCTGGAAGAATCTACTAGATACCAAATTCAGAGACATGCAGAGTCTGTTTTTTAAATAGGTAACAGTTCTGGTAAGGAAAGTTCCGTGAAAATACAATCCAACTATATTTTTGCAGTTTTCAGTCAATAAGGGAAGCTACGAAGCGAAAAAGGGACGGAAACGGAGCCAGGGTGGCTCAGACCACCCTGTGGCATGGGCCCTCCCCTGGCCGCGCCACCAGGTGGTGAGTCCACCCCGGACTCTGCCTCCAACTCGTTTTCTCCCAGTACCTTCCTTTTGATATGAAACTTCATAATATATAATCCCCCGGAGCCCCCAAGGTTCGTATATCGTGTTTTTGTTTCGATTTGTTTCTGTCAGGTAGAATCCCAGATTTCGAGCCACAATGTCTTCCACTGGATCAGCCGGGGGAGATTCCTTAGAAGATATCATCAACCCATACATGAGAGAGTTGAAGATTCATCCCAAGGAGTTGTTGCTCGAAGTTGGGGAGGTCCGGATTAAAGAAGTTCAAGGCCCTAAAGGTGAAGGAAGTCTGGAGGACAGGATGGGAGCACTGGAGCAAGAAGTCTTTAGGTACAAGAAGATGGCGGAGCGCGAAGTGGATATCATCCATAAGATTTGTTCCGAACTCATCACCGAGCACCAAAAGGAGACTGCTGAACTCAAAGACGAAGTCCTCTCGCTCCACCAAACAACCAACGAACTGCAAGCACAGTTCTAGGACATTCAAAATCAAAATTGTGAGTATGAGGCTAGGTTTAAACGCATAAGTGCTGCTGCAAGTTTCAGGATGTTGGAAACCACGATGTCCTTTGTTGATGGGAAGCCCTTACCCTAGAAGACGGACAAAGATGAGAGGATACCACCACCACCAAAGGAGTAATTCATCATCAGGTTTGGCATCCCCTTGGCTTGTTCCAAGCTTGGGGGAGTGCCGCGGTATCATATCACTATATTCTATATTTTTACCTTATTAGTAGAGTCATATCATGAATAGAGGAGTTATTATGTAGTATGGTTTGTATTATGGAAGTGTCCCCTCTCTCGTTAGATATGTATCCCTTGGCGTGAGTTGCCGTTATGGAATATTAATGAGAAGTTCTATCATTCACTCTTTTTCATAGCTTATATTAGTTTTCAATTCGTGGTTATATGATTGATCTTGTTGTTAGTATTGGTAGTACTTTGGGATCATTGAGTTAATTTAGTTGGTTTTGGCAAAGCTGGCTTGGTTAGTAGCAACACTATTTTTGAGAGTTGAATGAAAAGATAAAAGTACTCTACAGAAAAAATAATTTCATCATCTTTCTTTCTTGATTTGCTCATAAGTTTAGTATTCTCTAGTTAAGATCTTTTGTGTTTCTAAGGAAGATTGCATGTTGTCTTTATCACTTGTATATTTGTTTTTTTCCTTCAACTCTTATACTTGCTACCCAGCCTTGCTAGCCAAAAACCTGTACTGAGAGGGAATTCTTCTCGTGCATCCACCTCCTTTAAACCAAAACCTTTGCCATTTGTGTCCACCATACCTACCTAGTAGCATTATTTCTATTCCAAGTAAATTCTTGTTTAATCTATCTCCCAAATTAAACTTGTTATGTGAAAATTAGTGATTAAAGCTCTCACGAACTTGATGGCACACTTTACTTTCTTGCATTTAATAAACTTGAACCATTGGGTCCTTCTTTGTTGCGTATATGCTTGCGCTTTATGAGTTGAAGTTAGCAGAACCATGCATCATGGGGACTGCTTTCAACACTTCATTGGTACTTGTACCTAGTTGATATCATGCTCTTTTGCTTATGGATCCCGGCGGTGTGAAATAAAAGTGGAACTTGTAAGATCATGGAGTTTATATGTGTGTTAGAGAAACGCCTGGGCCGCTAGCCTAAGCCATGCCTAATCATGGTGGAAACTTGCAGCATAACTATAGTGAGCACTCTATGAAGCATCCTCAATAAAAACCTATGCAAATAGCAAATAAAAAGACCGCTGAGATGCTCACTGTCTACTTGCCTTGTCATTTTGATTATGGGATAGCTCCTGAGTCATGTGCAAGGGGTACCCTGTTGGCGGTTCTCAATGATACACGTGTATTTACAATGACAAGAGCTTACTCGTGACTGAAGTTGAGTAACATGAGGTTCGGTACTCATAAGTAAGGGGCATGGGACTCCAATTTATAACTTGTCAAGCATATCCTCTTAGTTGTGTCACTTTAACCTTAACCACCAAAAGATGCCTATGATAGGGGCAATGAGAGCCTAAAGCTAGTAAGTAGCATAATTTTTGGGAGCTCTTTATGAGACTTGCAATCCCTGCTTCCCTCTGCGAAGGGCCTTTCTTTTACTTTGTAGTTGAGTCAGTAAACCTACTCCCTTCTATCTCAGCAAGTATTTTGAGTTGTTGTGTTTCATTCATTCATATGATGATTTATTCAAATCATGTTTCTTATGTTCCTTGTTTTGCACATTGCTCTTATCTTGATGTTTACTACTTTGAAAGCTACCATTGAAAAAACCAGCTATTTGTGAAGTCCATCAAATTATCAACTATTCTTCGACCAAGAGCTAAGTTTTCCATTACCAATTATGATTCACTTTATGTATCTTTATTGTGTTTCCTTTACTCATTGCAAGTTAAGTTATATAATAGTGAGTTGTCTTCTATTATGATCTATGTATTTGATGAATGTGATGCTTCTTGTCCGTATTCTTTTATCGACTCTTCACTCCATAAACCTGAGGCCATGTTTATTGAGCTCAGTTTCGCTTGGGGACAAGCGAAGTCTAAGCTTGGGGGGAGTTGATACGTCCATTTTGCATCACTATTCTATATCTTAATTCGTTATTATTCATTGATATATTTCGTATTGAGAGGTGATACTTATGTTATTTCATCTGTTTTTGCATGGTTGATGACTTTTGGAGCATGGACCGCTGCAGTCAGGATTCTGATGGAAAAGGTGCTGTTTGGAGGAAAAATTCGCGAAGATCAGAAAATCCTGGAAAATACATAGGAATTCCTATTTTTCCAGAAGACTAAGGATGCCAGAAGACGGAGTGGAGATGGGCCACTGGGGGCCCACACCACCCCCTGGCGCAGGCAGCCCTAGGCCGCGCCAGCATGTGGTGTGGCCATCCTGGCCCACTCCAGCCTCTCCCCTCTGGCGTATATCATCCTCCCAAAACCCTAAGACTCGGGGAGCGACCATAGAAAGATCTCTCTGGCAGACAGATTTCTGCTGGGGGAATTCCTTCCCGAAGAGGGGAGATCGTCGCCATCAACACCATCATCAAGCTGGACTTCACCGGGATCATCATCATCATCATCACCACCATCATCACCATCAACACCCTCATCACCATCTCCATATTGCTATAACAATTGAGTTGAATCTTGCATAGTTCATAGGGGAAACTTTCCCGGTGTTGATTACTCTTTGTAGTTGATGTTATTGAGTGAACCGTTGAATTATTGTTTATGGTCAGATTGTTATACATCATTATTCCATCTCTGATCATGATCCATATGATGTCTTGTGAGTAGTTCGTTTAGTTCTTGAGGACATGGGAGAAGTCATGTTGTTAGTAGTGGAATTGTGTTGAGGAAGATTCAATAGATTGTTATTTAAGTTGTGGTGTACTTCTTCTAGTGGTGTCATGTGAACATCGACTACATGACACTTCACCTATATGGTCCTAGGGGAATGCATTGTGTATTTGGCTACTAATCGTTGGGGTTGCCGGAGTGACAGAAACCTGAACCCCCGTTAGGAAACCATTGCACAAGGGACGTAAGGGTCTTAGAGTTTAAAGCTGTGGTTAGGTTTCTACCTTAATTACTTTCTTGTACTTACGGATGATTGCAAGGGGTATAATCACAAGTATGTATTAGTCCTGGATAGGTTGGTACATTAGCACAGGTTCACCCACACAACACTTAGCAAGCTAGAGAAGATTAATCAACTATATGAAGCGAAAGCACTTGACAGTCTTCCCATGTGTCCTCGAGAACGTTTGGTCATCTTAAGTAATACAACCGGCTTGTCCTTTGCTGCATAAAGGATTGGAACACTTGCTACATTTATTCCTACTGTCTTTTATTTACTCGTACTTTGTTTACTTGCTTTATTGAAAACCCATAAAAATCTGTTTGCTAAGTATTTGTAGAGAATTCTTGATCCATACCACTAGCCAGCACCTTCTGCTTCTCGTTGGGTTCGACACTCTTACTTATTGAAAATACTGTGATACACCCCCTATACTTGTGGGTCATCAAGGGGTTACCACCACATGAATGGGGGAGGTGAGGGGTCACCCCCCATGCGCCGGCCATGGAGAGAGGGGGTACCCCCTCCTCCTATAAAAGGCCCCCCTCTTCCTCCTTCTTCCTCACACCTCCTTGTGAAGGATCTCTCTCCCCCTCTAGAATTATTCCCCTATGGTCTCGGATTAGCGTGATACATGTTCCCGGTGGTATTTCGTCTGGAAGGAGTTGCTGCTTCCACTGGATCGATGGAGCGAGGAGGTGGAGGTTGTCCGGTGGCTTGAACATGTGTGCGAGTACGGATGCGCTGCTGTGTTGCGGCGCCCGGACTTCCACACGATCTTAAGATCGGCAAGTGTATGACTACATCAACCATGAGTTCCTACTCGTTAAAAAAACTCGTTGTCTTCGAGGGTAAGTTCTCGATGCATGTATCTCCACCCGTTGCTCCGTACCTAGTAGATAGATCTTGGCGTGTAGTTCTCATCATAGGATTTTTTTGTTTTCTATGCTGTGGACCCAACAGTGGTATCAGAGCCTGATCTATGCGTAGGTGCTTTGCACAGGTAGTACACATATGTTTATATGTGGGCGATGATGATCATGTTGTTGCATCTTCTATGTATTTTGGATATTGGTGGCATAGTGGGATGAATTGGCCCAGACCAACCTTACATGTCATCGTACATGAGACCGGTTCCACGACAGACATGCAACTTGTTTTGCATAAGTGGCTGGCGGGTGTCTGTCTCTCCTACAATAGTCAATATCTGATTCACAACGAGTTGCTAATAACTTGGTTATCCTCGTTGTGGTTCATGTTCGTAGGTAAGAACGGTTCTATCTCCGAAAGCCCTAAGCCACGTAAAACTTGCAATTGATAAATTAGAGGCGTCTAGTTTAGATCGTTGCTGTGCTAGTGTCTTGATATGGTATTGTTGTAAGTAGATGTATGATAGATACTCTTACAACACACTCAACATGTAAGTTCCATATACCTTGGCCTTACACACAAAGGAATGATAGAGATCATACCACGATGCAAATGATAGAGATCAAATGCATGGACCATATCATCTCACTTTACACATTAGATGTTAGCATCTTATACTTCTAGTTTGGTGCTTTCTGTAGCATTGTAAGATGATCCCTGATTTAGATATCAAGATAAAAATGTGTTCTTCCTTAAGTATGCACCGTTTTGTGGATCGTGTTTCGAGACATCACGTGATGATCGGATGTACTCGAATCTACGCTTTCATAGGAACGAGCGTAAGAAAGTTTTACACGCGCGAATACTAAGGTTCTTATTTGGCGAGCCTAGCATGTATAGACATGGCCTCGGAACACAGACCGAAAGGTTAATCATGAGTCATATAGTTGATATGATGCCCATATAGATGCTCGCTTTTGAAGCTACATCAACTCACATGATGATCAGACTAGGTGTAGCGGATTTGGTTCATGTAATCACCAAAAAGGCACGAGGGATGTCGTTTTTGAGTGGGAGTTCATTTCTAATTTGGATTAGTCAAACTCAATTTGTCATAAACTAAATCGAAGTGAATTTGCATAATTTTTTGTAGTCATTGGCGTCTGTTCACTACGTTATGCTTAGTTTTAATTGAGATAATAGAACTATAGAATTCTGGATATTTACTTTACGAACTGGTATCGTATTGTTTTGAATGTCAATTTAAAGTTTATAAGTCCTATTGCAAACTTTCAGCAAACTCTATTTACTCCATGAAGATTAATAAGTATTATTAAATCAAGAGTAAGAATTCCAATGTTAGTATCTAAAGTATCATGTTTGCCTCCATGATTCTTGATATTCAAAAGTTGTTTTAATATTGAGGTTATCTAGGAGTTGAAATAATTGTTTCAGAAACCATCATGTGTGGAAGATATTGTGATATATGAAACAATGTTTTTGGTTGCATTATGATAGAGTGTAATTTAGCAAAATACATGTTCTCATATTGTATGAGAATTTGTGAAGGATGGAGATGCTAGGCATCCGAGTCTCCCAAAAAGGTTTCAGGAACTAAAATTATACTCGTCATTCTTCCTTATAGGCTATAGTAGCTTGATCATGAAAGTTGTCATGATAAGGATGTATAGAATATGTAAGTAAAATGTTTACTACACTAATAGATTACTAAAGAATGGATTTTTGAAAGAATACCAAACATTTGATAATGGTGATCCACTTCAAAGTGCAAGTCCAAAGGTATTAGTATTTGACTATATACGCTTTGTACTATGTGTCATGTGAATGACACCACTATTGATGTTGATAGATTATTTTAAAACGAAAAGGAATTGCTGAAAGAGAATCTATAAAATATTTGGCAGAAAAGAAAAAGTTGGAAATGTCTAGCTTAGGTATATAGAAGATATACATGTTATCATTGTATTCCTTGCTTGTTAAACAATGTGGTTCTTAGGTATTGGATACCGAATTGGTTGGTATGAAGTGTCATACAGCACAAGACAATTCATGAACTGCAATGGCCTAAGTAACTGGCAAGAGAATAAGTGATGATGTTCATCGGAAAGAAATAAAGTGTTATTGTGTTTTTCGTTGTCGTCAAACCTAGCCTTCAAGGTTTGTTTTAATAATTGTTATTTTGTTCTGGTATTATGAGAACAATGGTTGTTCAAATAATTACCGTATTCCATAAAGGATGGATGAACTTTTACAAGTCTAGTGGGAGAAATCACATCCATAAACACTATTGCTAAAATGTCGCAAGACAAATGATTAAAAGATCACTTATGAAGTGACATCGCTTATTTAAATTATATTGGAAAGAAAGCATGAAGAAACTCCATGTTGATGGAATTTTTGGAGTCTTTGATTTTGATCAACTGACGCTTGTGAAACATTCCTCGAGATAATTGAAACTCCGTCCATAGGCCAAAGAGGAATGGATGACTAACTTATTGGATATTATGCATGTTGATGTATATAGTCCATTATGTGTAGCCATATTTGATGGATCTTTTTGCTTCATATGCTTTCTCCAGAAATTTAAGTGAATATATCTATATATTTACTTAATAAGGAAGAAGTATGAAACATTTGCAAATTGTTCAAAGACTTTCAAGATGAAGTGAAAATCATTGTTACAAGAAAATAAAAGAGTTTATGATTTGATCATAAAGGAAGATATTTGAGTTACTATTTAGCAAAACACTTAAGATTTGAGGAATTGTTCCATGATTTGTGTTTCCCGGTAAACCATAGGAGTATGGAATATTCGAGAGATGAAAGCAAACCATGTTTGACATGGTAAGATGAAAGGTGTCATTTATAAAACTGCCATTATGTTTTAAGGATTGAAGCTTTAGAGACTACCGCTTTTACACTGAAAAGAGCACCATCGTGATCCGTTGAAATGACACCATATAAGTTATGGTTTGGTATAAAACCCGAATTGTCTTTTCTTAAATTTTGGTATGCTATGCATAAGTAAAATGTTTACAACAAAGTCGGATAAGCACGTCTTTGTAGGTTATCCCATTGTTGGGAATTTCTCCATAACACCGAGGACAAAACAGTTTGTTACTTGGAACATCAAGTTTCGTGAGAAGGAATTTTTGATGAAAAGATAAGTGGGAGGACAATAGAACTTTGATAAGGTTGTTGAACCTTAGCTATATGTCCTAAGTAGCACAGCACCGGAAAGTGTCTCGGTGGCGGCCAAAATTCTCATGGCTCCCGTGATTACAAAGGGTGTGATCTCGGAGATTAGAGTTCCTATTGAACCGTGTGGGTCGGTAAGAATCAAATAGTGTGATTTGATAAGCAAGTCGTTATTGTTTTGACAATGATGAACCGACTAGATGCAAAGAAGCGATGATGGGCCCTGACTCCATAAAATGACTAGAAGTCATAGAATCTGTGATAGTATCCATACACGAGAAATCAAGTTTCTGAACTTGGAAGACCCTCTGGAAAGGCGTGAAGCCTATCGGTCGTGTTTGGATCTATAAAGAAATAGATATGGATGTTTAACATCCATGAAATAGTCGACATGTCGGAAAGAAGTTTACGGCAATGTTCAAGGAGTTCACTATGACAAGATTTGATCTTTCATAGCGATATTTAGTCTTGACGGATTAATGTAGCAACCACTACATATAATTTGGTATATGGTAGTAGAATAAACAAAACAAGGTTCTTCTAATAGAATGGTTACCTAGGACGTGTACAAGACACGGTCCGAAGGGTTTTGTTAATTCAAAGGGTGCTAAAAAGGGCATGCAAACTTCAATAGTTGAATTAAGCATAGTAGAGTTGGAATCTTCACCATGATGAAACTGTTAAAAGAGTTTAAATTCATCGGAGATGATTAAGATGCTTGCATTTGCAAGAAATTAAGTGGGAGCGCCGAGACATATTTCTAATATATTATGTAGAGGACATATTGTTGATTGGAAATGATGTATCTTGTATTGACACAAGTTAAGAATTTCATTAAAATAAGATTTCGATGAAAGACTTGGGCAAAACTGGAATATTAGGCGTCAATATCTATATGGATAGATTGAGGCGCTAATATGGTTGTGCCAGACATACATATATGAGATATTGAAAGGGTTCAATATGGAAACAACAAGAAAGGTTCTTGCTGCTTGGAAAGGATTGTATCAAGATTCAAGTGTTTCAACACTTGGTGAGTAAAATCACATGAAGATTTTTATCGATTATACCGTGATATGTATATATCCAGATATGTCATATGCTCTAAATGTTATGAGCACATAGCGGAATGATTCATAAGATGATCATTGGATAATAGTAAAGATATTCTTACGAGCTTTGAAGAACTAAGAATATATCATGTATAAGTAACAAATAGTTAAAGGTAGTTCATTGTAAAGTGTTACATTGATACTAGTTTTGTCACAAGATACAAATTAAATTTATCTCAATTTAGACTATGGGTGGCACAATGTAATGGAAAGGATGTTCCATGATGGATTTGGATGAGTTCCAAAGTTGAGATAATGTGACGGATACTACAACAAAAGGCTAAGTATATAACTGCTATAGTAGCAGCAACGGAGGGCATTTGTGTTAATTAGTTTGTTATCAAACTAGGTGTGGTTCAAAGTGGGCTAATACTATGAAGATATATTGTGTGACAATAATATCAACATATTTTAACCCGAACGAACTAAAGGTCTCACCAAAGGACCAAATTTATACAATATCATCTCACTTGAGAATGATATAGAGACGCAAAGACATGCAAATACACACGGACCTGAAACTGTCACATCCGGAGATTATGATAACCACTAGCAATCGTGTATTGAAGGAAATATGCCCTAGAGGCAATCATAGAGATGATTGTATTTCATGTGTATCCATGAGTTATTATAATGTTCCTTGAATATCCATATACTAGGCAACTAGTATTGATTGGCAATTATGTGAATTGTTTGTGAAACTCTTTACTTGTATGGTTATCTAATAATTGTCCCTAGTCGGAGTTCATGCGAGGACACACGTGAATATTAGACTAGCACATCGATTGGTTAATGACTATGTTTCGCAAGTCATTGACATGGAGATGCCAAACCAATGATGTGGACACATGTTATGAACATGGGGTTGGACTGACCCAACATGAGACTAGCAATAATACTTGCAGCTCTCTCTACACATCGTGTACGTTTTGTCCTTAGACCTGAGATTGTCGCATGTACTTGAGATGTGGATCGACCTACTTGGGGCTATCAAACACTACTCCGTAACTGGGTAGTTATAAAGGTAGCTTTCGGGTTTGTCCTGATACATGCTGCAAGGCATCGGTCAATCAAGATGGGATTTGCCCCTCTCTACTTGAGAGAGATATCTCTGGGCCCCTCGAGTGATCGGATCCAGAAATGCATGGCCGTGCTACATATGGTTAAGAGTTAACCTAGTAAAGGGATTCTGAATCACAGTATCGAGAAAGAGAGGTCAGCTTAGAGCTAGACCAAATATCGTGAGGCAAAGGGAAAGACATGTACTCAACCTTGTGATGGTTCGTCCGAATGATCTTTATATGCGTTTAGGAGTTGGCACGTCTTGCTAGAGGCCGCTACCAACTATTGACGGAGTAAGTGTACTCGCGTCATGTCTATACGTGTATGAACCTATAGGGTCACACACTTTAGGGGCTGGAAGCCTAATGAGGATTGGATCCGAATTAGACCAGGCTTAGGCTGCTAATGGGCTGCTAATGTAGAAGCCCACCAGGGATGCCTATATAAGAGGGAGTGTGGCGAGCTGAAAAGGAGAGAGCATTCCACCCAGCCGCCACTCCTCTTCCGCCTGTGTTGCACGCGCAGACCTAGCAGTCTGGCGTGTGACGACTTCCACTCCGGACGTGTGGATACCTCGGAGGTGCTGCATCTGTAGCACTTGGACGAGCCGCGCAAAGGGGAGCTGCTCGTGGGACAAGGACGAGGAGGAGACGTAGAACATCTACACTGCCGCAACGTGCTTCATTGAGTTCCGCACCTGCGCGTCTAGCGGTAATCCCGTGATCTATGACAATAGTATTCCTGGTTGACGCGGTAGAAATTTTTGATTTTACGCTAGTGTAGCCTACCCGTATCCCTTCATGTATATGCAACACCAGAAAGCCATAGGTGTTCAATACGCAAAGATTTTCAAACAAGATTATCGATTCTAGTGCAAGTGGGAGACTGAAGGAAATATGCCCGAGACGCAATAATAAAGTGGTTATTATCTTATTCCATGTTTATGATAAATGGTTATTTTTGCATGCTATAATTGTATTGATCGGAAACGTCAATACATGTGTGTTTAATAAATAAAAAGGGTTCCTAGTTATGCCTCTCTTATAGACTAGCTTGTTGATTAACAAGATGATCAAGGTTTCCTGATCATGGACATTAGATATTGTTAATAAGAAGGTCACAACATTTTTGAAATGATGTGATGAACATTCATTCGAAGTATAGCATTATGATCAAGTCATTATATTTATATTGCTATAACATCGTACGAAGTAATCTTTATCCTTAGTCCATGAGATCATGTTAATTGAACACCTGAAGAGTATCTTGATAACATCAAACGTCACACCGTAATAGGGTGACTATAAAGATGGGTTCAGTGCTACAAAGGTGTTATGTTGAGGCTCATGGATCAAGAGTGGAATTCGTCAATCCCGATGACGGATAGATATACTCTAGGCCGTCTCGGTGATATCACATTAAGATAGCTTGCAAGCAAGTGATGTGATCACTAGAATGTCATATCACGGGAACGAGAAAAGAGTGCATGTCGGTAACAAGATCAAACTAGGTATTTTTTACCGATGATCGAGTCTCGGACATGTATTATATCAAGAGACAAAGGGATTAAATTACAAGCGTTACAAGTTCTCACGATCACAGAAGGCATCATTGAATATGCAGGATTCAGTATGGACCTCCAGGTCTCGCTTCTAATTTTTCATCTGAGAGGAGTCTCAATCATGTCTGCATTATTCGCAAACCGTAGGGTAACACACTTAAGAGTTACCGGACACATTTTGGAGCACATATGTTTCAGACGAAAGAATTGCAAAGCGCGGGAATTGTTTCGATAGAAACCGGAAATTGTTTCGGGTGAAATTGCAGAAAGTGGTTCTACATGTGATATTGAAATAGTGCAAAGGGTTATATGTGAATATTTGTTAATTAAAGTAATTAACAAAATTCTAAATAAATTTAATAAAAGAGTTTTATTAAATGAGAGAGCATTAAACTTGGAGAATTTTAATGCATTTAAAGTAGGGACTTTAAAGGGGAATGTGAAGAGGCATTTTAATGTGGAGGGGTTACCACCACATGAATGGGGGAGGTGAGGGGTCACCCCCCATGCGCCAGCCATGCAAAGAGGGGGTACCCCCCTCCTCCTATAAAAGGCCCCCCTCTTCCTCCTTCTTCCTCACACCTCCTTGTGAAGGATCTCTCTCCCCCTCTAGAATTATTCCCCCATGGTCTCGGATTAGCGAGATACATGTTCCCGGTGGCATTTCGTTTGTAAGGAGTTGCTGCTTCTGCTGGATCGCTAGAGCGAGGAGGTGGAGGTTGCCCAGTGGCTTGAACGTGTGTGCGAGTACGGATGCGCTGCTGAGTTGCGGCGCTCGGACTTCCACACGTTCTTGAGATCGGCAAGTGTACGACTAGATCAACCACGAGTTCCTACTCGTTAACAAAACTCGTTGTCTTCAAGGGTAAGTTCAAGATGGATGTATGTCCACCCGTTGCTCTATACCTAGTAGATAGATCTTGGCGTGTAGTTCTCATCGTAGGAATTTTTTTGTTTTCTATGCTGCAGACCCAACACGGATCTGGCAGCATAACCGAGGGGCACCACCGTGGCAAGTAACTTTGCAGTTGTAGAGCATTCTGAAGGCCGAAAGACGTGAGCTGGCCCGAGGTCTGGACTTGTCCTTTATGTCGGTAGACTCAGCGGGACACATAAAAGCAAAACCAGTGTAAGCGGCCACTATCACTTCCCAAACCTACCTCCTTACAACTCAACCAGTGGACAATGACCACTGATGATCTATCCATTTCTCTACCCTCATGAATCTCGTCATGGTGGGAGCATCCCTCACATAAGGAGAACAAGGAATCGTCCAGTGATGGCTCGGTGTTGATGTGGAGCTCGCTGGGGAACCCCAAGAGGAAGGTATGATGAGCACATCAGTAAGTTTCCCTCAGTTATGAAACCAAGGTTTAATCGAACCAGTAGGAGCAAGGAAACACCCCAAAGGTGTTGCTAGCTGAGCCTTGGCATGGCGCACTACCGGTGCTAGTAGCAACGTGGAGACATGCACAACACAACCACAGAACTTTGCACCCAACTTGCGATGAGGTTGTAAATCTCACCGGTTTTGCTGAAAACAAAGGATTAAACGTATCGAATGGAAGGAAGTAATAGTTTGTAGAAAGTAAACACAAAACAGTAAACAATTTGTAGATTGTATGTAAAAGAAATGACCGGGGTCCATAGTTCACTAGAGGTGGTTCTCCTTAAGATAGATAACATGCTGGGTGAACAAATTATAGCGGGGCAATTAACAAACATCGAGAAAGCAATACATGCATATACTAATCATCTTGACTCCTTTGGAACTTGATTGGGCATTACAACATTATACATAGACCGCCATCCAACTGCATCTATGACTAATAATCCACCTTCAGGTTATCATCCGAACCCCCTCCAGTATTAAGTTGCAAGCAATAGATTATTGCTTTACGAATTGCGTGTAATGTAAACGATACAATTGTTCTATGAACAAAGGATTGTTGTTTTCTCCCTAGTAGCAACATCACATCTAGTACCTTAGATATTTCTGTCACTTCCCCAGATTACTAGAGGCATGAACCCACTATCCAGCATAAATACTAACTCTTGGAGTTGCTAGCATCTACTTGGCCAAGATAGCTACTAACAACGAAAAGCATGCAATATCACAAATAACAAAGACATGATAGAATCAATAATCAATCTGAAATAGCATCTCAATATCCATTGGATCCCTGCAAACACAACATGCAGAATTACAAATATATGATCTTGATCATGAACGGAGCTCACAAGATCTAAACATGATAGCACAAAGGAGGAGAACCAGCCATCTAGCTACTACATGTACCCGTAGTCCAGAGTTGAACTACTCACACATCACACCAGAGGCTTGTATGATGATGAAGAAGGCCTCCAGGGTGAATTCCCCTCTCCGGCAGGGTGCCGAGAAGAGCTTCAGATCCCTCCTGATCTAGGGACAGAGACGACGGTGGCTACAAACTCTTTCTTGGATTTTTGATCGGGTCCTTAGGGTTTTGGTCCCGAGGGAAATATATAGGCAGAAGGAGATGCCGAGGGGGTGCTGGGGTCGGCCAGACCACCCCCTGGCGCGGGCCAGGCCTGGCCGCGTGGCCAGGTGGTGTGGACGGCCCCCAGCCCTTCTCCGTCTCGTATTCTGGCATCATATGTCTTCCGGAAAAATAGGCACTTTGGCTTTTGTCCCGTCCAATTCTGAGAATATTCATTTTCTAACTTTCCTGGAACCAAAAACAGCAGAAAACAGGCAGCTAGCACTGTGGCTCTTGTTAATAGGTTAGTCCAAGAAATCATATGAAAAGTACTCCAAAGTGTGGACAAAACACAAAAAGTAGATAAAACCAAGCATGGAACATCAAAAATTATAGATACATTTGCAATGTATCAACATCCCAAGCTTAACTCCTGCTCGTCCTCGAGTAGGTAAGTGATAAAAAGAAAGAATAATTTTTGAGGTGACATGCACCATCAAAGAATTGATCAAAGTATTTGTAAAACATTCAAAGATGGGATCATAGTACTTCAATCATAACATGAAAGACAAAGTTCTAGCAATAAGACAAAGAAACTATGATGCAACATGAAAAGGCACAAACAAAAGATTCATGAATAACAATGCTTTGCAAGACGTTTGTTTGTTTCACATAAAGAAAACATGGCATTATAGTATTAATTTTTTCCCTCATAGAGTAGCAAATATAAATGCAAAGGACACCTTCAAAGTTCATAGGAGTGACTAGATACAAATAGTTTAGAACAAGCAATATCAAGTTATGCATCAATCAACTAGTCTTGGGACAATGCACATAGAACTAAGAATGGCCACTATGCTCTCAAAGTAGGTGCATAAAGGTAGAAGGTGGAGACTCAATATAATGGTGGAAGAAGGGCCTTCATAGAAGGAAGTAGAGATTCAAGTTTCATAAAGAGCTTCCAAAAATTATTGTACTTATAGCTTTCAGCTCTCATTGCCCCTATCATAAGCATCTTGAAGTGATTAAGGTTAAAGTGAACAAACTATGTGAAGGGCATATGCCCGAGAGGCAATAGTAAAGTGGTTATTATCTTATTCCATGTTTATGATAAATGTTTATTTTTTCATGCTATAATTGTATTGATCGGAAACGTCAATACATGTGTGTTTAATAAACAAAAAGGGTTCCTATTTATGACTCTCTTATAGACTAGCTTGTTGATTAACAAGATGATCAAGGTTTCCTGATCATGGACATTGGTTGTTGTTAATAACAAGGTCATAACATTTGTGAAATGATGTGATGAACATTCATCCGAAGTATAGCATTACAATCAAGTCATTATGTTTATATTGCTATAACATCATACAAAGTAATCTTTATCCTTAGACCATGAGATCATGTTAATTGCTAACACCTGAAGAGTATCTTGATAACATCAAACGTCACACCGTAACCGGGTGACTATAAAGATGGGTTCAGTGCTACGAAGGTGTTATGTTGAGGCTCATGGATCAAGAGTGGAATTTTTCAATCCCGATGACGGATAGATATAATCTGGGCCCTCTCGGTGATATCACATTAAGATAGTTTGCAAGCAAGTGTGTGATCGCTACAATGTTATATCACGGGAACGAGAAAAGAGTGCATGTCGGTCACGAGATCAAACTAAGTATTTGGATACCGATGATCGAATCTCGGACATGTATTATATCAAGAGATAAAGGGATTTAGTTACTAGCGTTAAAGGTTCTCACGATCACAGAAGTTATCCTTGAATATGCATGAGTCAGTATGGATCTCCAGGTCCCGCTTCTGATTATTGATCTGAGAGGAGTCTCAATCATGTCTGCATTATTCGCGAACCGTAGGGTGAAACACTTAAGAGTTACCAGACACCATTTTGGAGCACATATGTTTCCGACAAAAGAATTGCAAAGCGTAGGAATTGTTTCGATAGAAACCGGAATTGTTTCGGGTGAAATTGCAGAAAGTGGTTCTGCAAGTGATATTGAAATATTGCAAGGGGTTTTATGTGAATGTTTGTTAATTAAAGTAATTAACAAAATTCTGAATAAAAATCATAAAAGAGTTTTATTAAATGAGAGAGCATTAAAGTTGGAGAAATTTAATGCATTTAAAGTGGAGACTTTAAAAGAGAATGTGAAGGGGCATTTTAATGTGGAGGGGTTACCACCAAATGAATGGGGGAGGTGAGGAGTCACCCCCATGGGGCATCAGCCATGGGGAGGGGTACCCCCCTCCTCCTATAAAAGGCCCCCTCACTCCCCTTCTTCCTCACACCTCCTCGTGAAGGATCTCTCTCCCCCTCTAGAATTATTCCCCCATGGTCTCGGATTAGCGAGATACATGTTCCCGGTGGCATTTCGTCTGGAAGGAGTGGCTGCTTCCGCTAGATCGCTGGAGCGAGGAGGTGGAGGTTGTCCGGTGGCTTGAACGTGTGTGCGAGTTCGGATGCGCTGCTGAGTTGCGGCGCTCGGACTTCCACTCGACCTTGAGATCGGCAAGTGTACGACTACATCAAGGACGAGTTCCTACTCGTTAACAAAACTCGTTGTCTTTTAAGGTAAGTTCTCGATGGATGCATGTCCACCCGTTGCTCTGTACCTAGTAGATAGATCTTGGCGTGTAGTTCTCATCATAGGATTTTTTTTGTTTTCTATGTTGCGGACCCAACTGTGGTATTAGAGCCTGATCTATGCGTAGGTGCTTTGCACGGGCAGTACACATATGTTTATATGTGGGCGATGATGATCATGTTATTGCATCTTCTATGTATTTTGGATATTGGTGGCATAGTGGGATGAAGCGGCCCGGACCAACCTTACATGTCCTCGTACATGAGACAGGTTCCACGACCGACATGCAACTAGTTTTGCATAAGTGGCTGGCGGGTGTCTGTCTCTCCTACTATAGTCAATATCTGATTTACAACGAGTTGCTAATAACTTGGTTATCCTCGTTGTGGTTCATGTTCGTAGGTAAGAACGGTTCTATCTCCGAAAGCCCTAAGCCACGTAAAACTTGTAATTGATAAATTAGAGGCGTCTAGTTTAGATCGTTGCTGGGCTAGTGTCTTGATATGGTATTGTTGTAAGTAGATGTATGATAGATACTCTTACAACACACTCAACGTGTAAGTTCCATAGACCTTGGCCTTACACACAAAGGAATGATAGAGATCATACCACGATGCAAATGATAGAGATCAAATGCATGGACCATATCATCTCACTTTACACATTAGATGTTAGCATCTTATACTGCTAGTTTGGCGCTTTCTGTAGCATTGTAAGATGATCCCTCATTTAGATATCAAGATAAAAATGTGTTCTTCCTTAAGTATGCACCATTTTGTGGATCGTGTTTCGAGACATCACGTGATGATCGGGTGTACTCGAATCTACGCTTTCATAGGAACGGGTGTAAGACAGTTTTACACACGCGAATACTAAGGTTCTTACTTGGCGAGCCTAGCATGTACAAACATGGCCTCGGAACACGGACCAAAAGGTTAAGCATGAGTCATATAGTTGATATGATGCCCATATAGATTCTCGCCTTTGAAGCTACATCAACTCACGTGATGATCGGACTTGGTGTAGTGGATTTGGTTCATGTAATCACCAAAAGGACACGAGGGATGTCGTTTTTGAGTGGTAGTTCATTTCTAATTTGGATTGGTCGAACTCAATTTGTCATAAACTAAATCAAAGTGAATTTGCATAATTTGTTGTAGTCATTGGCGTCTGTTCACTACGTTATGCTTAGTTTTAATTGAGATAATAGAACTATAGAATTCTGGATATTTACTTTACGAACTGGTATCGTATTGTTTTGAATGTCAATTTAAAGTTTATAAGTCCTATTGCAAACTTTCAGCAAACTCTATTTACTCCATGAAGATTAATAAGTATTATTAAATCAAGAGTAAGAATTCCAATGTTAGTATCTAAAGTATCATGTTTGCCTCCATGATTCTTGATATTCAAAAGTTGTTTTAATATTGAGGTTATCTAGGAGTTGAAATAATTGTTTCAGAAACCATCATGTGTGGAAGATATTGTGATATATGAAACAATGTTTTTGGTTGCATTATGATAGAGTGTAATTTAGCAAAATACATGTTCTCATAATTGTATGAGAATTTGTGAAGGATGGAGATGCTAGGCATCCGAGTCTCCCAAAAAGGTTTCGGGAACTAAAATTATACTCGTCGTTCTTCCTTATAGGCTATAGTAGCTTGATCATGAAAGTTTTCATGATAAGGATGAATAGAAGATGTAAGTAAAATGTTTACTACACTAATAGATTACTAAAGAATGGATTTTTGAAATAATACCAAACATTTGATGATGGTGATCCACTTCAAAGTGCAAGTCCAAAGGTATTAGTATTTGACTATATACGCTTTGTACTATGTGTCATGTGAATCACACCACTATTGATGTTGATAGATTCTTTTAAAAGGAAAAGGAATTGCTGAAAGAGAATCTATAAAATATTTGGCAGAAAATAAAAAGTTGGAAATTTCTAGCTTAGGTATATAGAAGATATACATGTTATCGTTGTATTCCTTGCTTGTTAAACAATGTCGTTCTTAGGTATTGGATACCGAATTGGTTGGTATGAAGTGTCATACAGGACAACACAATTCATGAACTGCAATGGCCTAAGTAACTGGCAAGAGAATAAGTGATGATGTTCATCGGAAAGAAATAAAGTGTTATTGTGTTTTTCGTTGTCGTGAAACCTAGCCTTGAAGATTTGTTTTAATAATTGTTATTTTGTTCCGGTATTATGAGAACAATGGTTGTTCAAATAATTACCGTATTCCATAAAGGATGGATGAACTTTTACAAGTCTAGTGGGAAAAATCACATCCATAAACACTATTGCTAAAAGTGACATCGCTGTTTCAAATTATATTGGAAAGAAAACATGAAGAAAGTCCATGTTGATGGAATTTTTGGAGTCTTTGATTTTGATCAATTGACGCTTGTGAAACTTTCCTCGAGATAATTGAAACTCCGTCCATAGGCCAAAGAGGAACGAATGACTAACTTATTGGATATTATGCATGTTGATGTATATAGTCCATTTTGTGTAGCCATATGCGATGGATCTTTTTGCTTCGTATGCTTTCTCCAGAAATTTAAGTGAATATATCTATATATTTACTTAATAAGGAAGAAGTATGAAACATTTGCAAATTGTTCAAAGACTTTCAAGATGAAGTGAAAATCATTGTAACAAGAAAATAAAAGAGTTTATGATTTGATCATAAAGGAAGATATTTGAGTTACTATTTAGCAAAACACTTAAGATTTGAGGAATTGTTCCATGATTTGTGTTTTTATGGTAAACCATAGGAGAATGGCATATTCGAGAGATGAAATCAAACCATGTTTGACATGGTAAGATGAAAGGTGTCATTTATAAAACTGCCATTATGTTTTAAGGATTGAAGCTTTAGAGACTACCGCTTTTACACTGAAAAAAGAGCACCATCGTGATCCGTTGAAATGACACCATATAAGTTATGGTTTGGGATAAAACCCGAATTGTCTTTTCTTAAATTTTGGTATGCTATGCATAAGTAAAATGTTTACAACCAAAGTCGGATAAGCACGTCTTTGTAGGTTATCCCAAAGAATTTGTTGGGAATTTCTCCATAACACCGAGGACAAAAGAGTTTGTTACTTGGAACGTCAAGTTTCTTGAGAAGGAATTTTTCGCAAAAAGTTAAGTGGGAGGACAATTGAACTTTGATAAGGTTGTTGAACCTTAGCTATATGTGCTAAGTAGCGCAGCGCCGGAAAGTGTCCTGGTGGCGGCCACAATGCTTATGGCTCCTATGATTACAAAGGTTGTGATCTCAGAGATTAGAGTTCCTATTGAACTGTGTGGGTCGGTAAGAATCAAATAGTGTGATTCGATAAGCAAGTCGTTATTGTTTTGACAATGATGAACCGACTACATGCAAAGAAGCGATGATGTGCCCTGACTCCATAAAATGACTAGAAGTCATAGAATCCATGATAGTATGCATACACGAGAAATCAAGTTTCTGAACTTGGAAGACCCTCCGGAAAGGTGTGAAGCCTATCGGTCATGTTTGGATCTATAAAGAAATAGACATGGATGTTTAACATCCATGAAATAGTCGACATGTCGGAAAGAAGTTTACGACAATGTTCAAGGAGTTGACTATGACAAGATTTGATCTTTAATAGTGATATTTAGGCTTGACGGCTTAATGTAGCAACCACTACATATAATTTGATGTATGGTAGTTGAACAAACAAAACAATGTTCTTCTAATAGAATGGTTACCTAGGACGTGTACAAGACACGGTCTGAAGGGTTTTGTTAATTCAAAGGGTGCTAAAAGGACATGCAAACTTCAATAGTTGAAGTAAGCATAGCGGAGTTGGAATCTTCACTATGATGAAACTGTTAAAAGAGTTTAAATTCATCAGAGATGATAAAGATGCTTGCATTTGCAAGAAATTAAGTGGGAGCACTGAGACATATTTCCAATACATTATGGAGAGTATATATTGTTGATTGGAAATGATGTATCTTTTATTGACACAAGTTAAGAATTTCATTAAAATAGGATTTCAATGAAAGACTTGGGCAAAACCAGAATATTTGGCATCAATGTCTATATGGATAGATTGAGGCGCTAATATGGTTATGCCAGACGTACATATATGAGATATTGAAAGGGTTCAATATGGAAACAACAAGAAAGGTTCTTGCTGCATGGAAAGGATTGTATCAAGATTCAAGTGTTTCAACACTTGGTGAGTAAAATCACATGAAGATTTTGATCGATTATACCGTGATATGTATATATCCAGATAGTCCTATGCTCTAAATGTTATGAGCACATACCAGAATGATTCATAAGATGACCATTGGACAATAGTAAATATATTCTTATGAGCTTTGGAAGAACTACGAATATATCATGTATAAGTGACAAATAGTTAATGGTAGTTCACTTTAAAGTGTTACATATACTAGTTTTATCACAAGATACAAATTAAATTTATCTCAATTTAGACAATGGGTGGCACAATGTAATGGAAAGGATGTTCCATGATGGATTTGGATGAGTTCCAAAGTTGAGACATTGTGACGGATACTACAACAAAAGGCTAATTATATAACTGCTATAGTACCAGCAAAGGAGGGCATTTGTGTTAAGTAGTTTGTTATCAAACTAGGTGTGGTTCAAAGTGGGCTACTACTATGAAGATATATTGTGTGACAATAATATCAACATATTTTAACCCGAATGAACCAAAGGTCTCACCAAAGGACCAAATTTATACAATGCCATCTCATTTGAGAATGAATGATGCGTAGAGACACAAAGACATGCAAATACACACGGACCTGAAACTGTCAGATCCGGAGACTATGTTAACCACTAGAAATCGCGTATATGCAACACCAGAAAGCCATAGGTTGTTCAATACGCAAAGTATTTCAAACTAGATTATTGACTCTAGTGCAAGTGGGAGACTGAAGGGAATATGCCCGAGAGGCAATCATAAAATGGTTATTATCTTATTCCATGTTTATGATAAATTTTTATTTTTGCATGCTATAATTGTATTGATCGGAAATGTCAATACATGTGTGTTTAATAAACAAAAAGGGTTCCTAGTTATGCCTCTCTTATAGACTAGCTTGTTGATTAACAAGATGATCAAGGTTTCCTGATCATGGACATTGGATGTTGTTAATAACAAGGTCACAACATTCGTGAAATGATGTGATGAACATTCATCCAAAGTATAGGATTACGATCAAGTCATTATGTTTATATTGCTATAACATCATACGAAGTAATCTTTATCATTAGACCATCAGATCATGTTAATTGCTAACACCTGAAGAGTATATTGATAACATCAAACGTCACACCGTAACAGGGTGACTATAAAGATGGGTTCGGTGCTACGAAAGGTGTTATGTTGAGGCTCATGGATCAAGAGTGGAATTTGTCAATCCTGATGACGGATAGATATACTCTGGGCCCTCTCGGTGATATCACATTAAGATAGCTTGCAAGCAAGTGATGTGATCACTAGAATGTTATATCACGGGAACGAGAAAAGAGTGCATGTCGGCAACGCGATCAAACTAGGTATTTGGATACCGATGATCAAATCTCGGACATGTATTATATCAAGAGACAAAGGCATTTAGTTACTAGCGTTAAAGATTCTCACGATCACAGAAGTCATCGTTGAATATGCAGGAGTCAGTATGGATCTCCAGGTCCCGCTTCTGATTATTGATCTGAGAGGAGTCTCAATCATGTCTTCATTATTTGCGAACCATAGGCTAACATACTTAGGCGTTACCGAACACCATTTTGGAGCACATATGTTTCCGACGAAAGAATTGCAAAGCGTAGGAATTGTTTCGATAGAAACCGGAATTGTTTCGGGTGAAATTGCAGAAAGTGGTTCTGCATGTGATATTGAAATATTGCAAGGGGTTTTATGTGAATGTTTGTTAATTAAACTAATTAACAAAATTCTGAATAAAAATAATAAAAGTGTTTTATTAAATGAGAGAGCATTAAATTTGGAGAAATTTAATGCATTTAAAGTGGAGACTTTAAAAGAGAATGTGAAGGGGCAGTTTAATGTGGAGGGGTTACAACCACATGAATGGGGGAGGTGAGGAGTCACCCCCATGGGGCACCGGCCATGGGGAGGGGTACACCCTCCTCCTATAAAAGGCCCCCCTCACTCCCCTTCTTCCTCACACGTCGTTGTGAAGGATCTCTCCCCCCTCTAGAATTATTTCCCTATGGTCTCGGATTAGCGAGATACATGTTCCCGGTGGGATTCCGTCTGGAAGGAGTTGCTGCTTCCGCTGGATCGCTGGAGCAAGGAGGTGGAGGTTGTCCGGTGGCTTGAACGTGTGTGCGAGTACGGATGCGCTGCTGAGTTGCGGCGCTCAGACTTCCACTCGATCTTGAGATCGGCAAGTGTACGACTACATCAACCACGAGTACCTACTCCTTAACAAAACTCGTTGTCTTCGAGGGTAAGTTCTCGATGGATGTATGTCCACACGTTGCTCTGTACCTAGTTGATATATCTTGGCGTGTAGTTCTCATCATAGGAATTTTTTTGTTTTCTATGCTGCGGACCCAACACTATGGTGTACATGCTTGACGAAGTATAAGTTAGAAATCTCATGTCCCTTGAATACGAGGGCCGCTCCTCATACTACTCAAGTTTAGTGACCGGTAAGTTCTTGTCATCGTAAGTACATGTGTATCATAGAGAACCGCCAACAGGGTACCCCTTGCCCGATGATATGGAAGAATCCCCATATCAAAATGACAAGGCAAGCAGACAATGAGCATCTCAGCAATCTTCTTATTTACCATGGGAATATGGTTCTTTTTTCTCTCTTTCCTCTTTTCATAATCGCTCTTTTTTTTCTCAATATAGGACACTTTTTTTATAAGAAGAATGTTTCATAGACAGCTCATTATGGTTACGCTGTAGGTTTCCACCATGTCAGTATGGATTAGACCAGCGGCCCAGGCGTTTATCTAACACATATACATAACTCCATGGACTTACAAGCTCCCCTTTCATTTCACACCGACGACATCGATAGACAAAAGAGCATGATATCAACTAGGTACAAAGTACCAGTGCAATGTTGAAAGCGTTCCCGATGACAGCATGGTTCTACTAATTCCCAACAAATAAGTGCAAGCATATATAACAGAGATGACACAATGGTTCAAGTTTATTAAGGGCAAGAAAAGTAAAGTGTGCCATCAACTTCGTGAGAGCTTTAATCACTAGTTTTATCATATCAAGTTTAATTTGGAAGGTAAACAAAAACATGTATATACTTGGAATAGCATAATCTAGTAGGTAGGTATGGTGGACTATTTGGAATAACTTGGTTTAGGGAGTTGGATGCATGAGTGGAACTCATACTTGGTTGTGGAGGCTAGCAAAAGACTGGGAGCGACAAACTAAGAGAGCAATAATGACCATAATCATGCAGAGCGACAAAACATCATTGATCAAAGCATAAAGTGATACTACAAGTTGGAAACTAAAGGATCATAAAGGCTTATGGTGACTTGAGATAGTCATAGCATGGTGTGAGCATGCGCCAAGTCAACCCAAATAAAGCATCAAAGGAGAATACCATTATACTGTGCTTTAATATGCTAAAACAACGTATGATTCATCCAAGGCACATTAAGCAATCTCAATTGTTTATAACAAGTCATTCTACAGAAAAGAATACTAAGCATAAATCCAAAACAATATCAAGTATGGCATGACAAAGCATAGGCCACAGTAAAAAACAAGCTCTTTTTACCACTTAAGCATGAGCTTTCCTACTCTTTTCCAAACCAAACCAAACTATTTGAAAACCAATGTATGAAAGAGGGGGTCCAACCAATTTATTCAGCAAACTAAGCAAACAAAAGCAAACTAAAAACCAAAACAAAAACAAAAAATAAGACGCTCCAAGAACAACACAACTGTGCATGAAACAATAAAAATGAAGCGTTTGGAAGAGACCTGAGATTTTTGTTGATGAAGAAGGGGATGCCTTGGGCATCCCCAAGCTTTGACGCTTGTACTTCTTGGATATTTCTTGGGGTGACACGCGTGGCATCCCCAAGCTTTAGTTTTAGTCCATCCTTCATCTCATTACTCATTCCTTCCATACACCTGAAAATTTTCCTTCATAGAAAACATCACACGATCTTCATTAGCAATATTAGTGCACTCAACATAAATAAGTCTTAAGGTTCAGTTCTAACACCAATAAACTTAAATTAAAACACTAGCTACTGAAGCACTTCCCTCAAAAAGCTCAATTACCCAAAAGAACTCAAAAAGGAACCAACAAGAAGCAAATGCAGAAAATGGCAGAAATCTGTCAAAACAGACTAGCAGGTAAAGACGAATTTGTTCGAAGACCTTCTATTTCTCAAATCAAAAATGTTGAACTAACGAAAGTTAGATAACAACCTGGGGCAGAAGCCCAAAAATTCACGCCTCAAAAGGACGTAAAGAGATTTTAGACGAATTTTTACGGTGAAGCATAGAAATCTGTTTCGGGACAGCAACTTTCCCAATCATTACTTCTCTCTCACTAGAGGTTACTCTTGGCACAAAAAGCAAATAAAAAAGGATAAGAAGCGGTTATTACTGAAGTAAGAAATAACTTCCAAGGCTCATCTAAAACTTTTGGGTTATCTCCCAATAAGTACTTTTCTTTAACGCCTTTAAGTTAGGCATGATAGTTTGAGAAGATGCTCACATAAGAAATATGAATTGAAGTAAAAGAGAGCATCAAGAAGCAAATTTAAAATACATTTAAGTCTAACCCACTTACTATTCATAGGAACCTTGTAAGAAAATAAATCAAAGAAGCAAATAGCAGCAAGAATGGGTAGATAAAACAAGAGCAACTTCAAAACTTTCAGCACATAGAGAGGTGTTTCAAGACCATACAAACTTCTACAACCATATTTTCCTCTCTCATAATAATTTTCCGTAGCCTCATGAATAAACTCAACAATATAACTATCACATAAACCATGCTTTTCATGATCTACAAACACTAGAGATTTATTATAAAATTTTTCAAAAGAATCCTCAGGAACATGACATTCGTCCTCCTTTGGTAAGCATGGGGGACAATCAAATAATGTAAGGGGTAAAGAGTTACTCTCACTAGAAGGTAGGGATGGGTAGATCCATTCTTCCTCCTCTTGATCATCACTCTCCTCCTCTTTTTCATCCAATGAGCTTCTAGTTTCAGCAATTTCTTCGTCCATAAGTTCCTGCAAGGCATTAGTCTCTTCCATTGGTGGAGAGCATCTATTAACATATTCAAGAAAATAGACATTTTCTACCTTGTAATTATAAATGCAAAATTTAAGTATATCATAAACCTCATATTTATAAGGTCAATCATCAGTATTTTCAAGCAAACTAGCAAGTTGAAATGCACCCTTCCAAGCAATAAATTCTTCAATTTGTTCCACATCATAAAAGTCACAATTCCCTTTAACATAAGAAGATATGGTAACATTATCATTATACTCACATTGAAAAGGGAGGTGTTTATACCTCCTACAGCAACAAGATTTATCAAAGAAATAAGTAACATTATAAGTAGAGCACACGTTTATAGCAATGGTATACAACTTATCAATTTTTCCCATAAGTGTTTCCCTTTTTGTGACAAGCGGTGTTCCTTATAATAATATTTTTGTTCTTCTGTGAACCCATCTTGCCAATAAGATTCAGTTTCAAAGAAACCAACCATTGATAGAAAGCATGATAAAGCAAGACAATAACAGACCGATGAAAATAACAACTATATAAGGAACTATTTTTTTCTATTTTTGATTGGTTATGAGGGACTCCCCTTGTGAAGATGTCCTTACGTCCCGGCAACGGCGTCAGAAAATACTTGATGGCTCGGTGTTAATGTGGAGCTCGTTGGGTAACCCCAAGAGGAAGGTATGATGAGCACAACAGTAGGTTTCCCTCAGTTATGAAACCAAGGTTTAATCGAACCAGTAGGAGCAAGGAAACACCCCAAAGGTGTTGCTAGCTGAGCCTTGGCAGGGTGCACTACCAGTGCTAGTAGCAACGTGGAGACCTGCACAACACAACTGTAACATCCCAATTTTAGCAACCCTGATTAGTTGTCCAGATTGCAAAAATCAGGGGGAACAAAAACCTTTTCTTGTTCATTGGTGCAGTGTTTGCTTGTTGTTTGTTTGTTCTTGTGCTTGTGAGTGTATACCATATGATACTCTTACCTCACCATCAGTTGACAAAAGCTATGTAACACAACTATCCTGGCTCATTTTACATATTCTCAAATGTTCTGGCATTCCCAAAACCTGAGCCAAGATGCTTATGTAACCAAAACTATTTTAGTAGCTTCTGTTGACAAAACTATGGAGAGATATATAATATAATCTCCTTATGTTTTCAAGACAGAACCTCTAACTACCCCTACCTCTAGGATTCTCAAAACCTTATATTGAACCTTTTAATTCTACTCTTGGTAGGGATACCAAGGACCTTATCTTATTGAACTCCAACCTATTCAAAATACCCATCCTTACCTCAAGCTAAGCTTGATGGTAACCCCACTAGTAGTTGGTTTGCGTGTAAGATGAGTTGCCTTGATCTGCTGTTTGACTTCTTTTCTTAGAAGTAGTATGAGCTACTCTAGGATCTCATCCCCTAGGACCGAGATAATTTAAAATCACCAAACCCTAAGCAAGAATACAATCTGGATCTAAACCCTAGCTACTAGGTGATCATCTAAAACCCTTAACCAGATCAATTCGGAAGATATCCCTGCTAGAAATTTCCAAGTCAATGAAGACCAATATCAATCATGGATCCTCTCTACTCAATCTACACTTCAAGATCATCCACTTGATGATGCTTTGGTACCTTGCAACCCATCAAAATCATCACCACCCACATTCTATTCAAAAACCATAAATCTGCCAAATTTGGCTGTCTGGAAAACTATTTCCAACATCACCCTTTTGAATGCCTCCCTTTCTCAACCCTTGTTCATTTTTGAAAATGCATCTAAACCATCGTGTTAAGCATCCTAAGGACTACCAAGGCCCACTATTTCCCTTGGTTATATGATCCTCCAACCTACTAGTTCTTGATGGTTTTGCAGGCAAGAAAATAACTATTCCTGCAAATCTAGTCAACATGCCTACTTTGACAGAAGCTCACACCATCATCCAACCTTCTACGGACCAAATCTTTGCATGGTTGTGCTGTACACATATAGTTCTATCAATATCTACTTCCCTTGTTCCAAGTGGATCTTTGTGCTTCTTAAACCCACAAGGTTTTAAAGGCTAGTTGATAATCTGCTTTGGCAGGCTTATTTTATTCAAAGTTTGAAAGCCTATCTTGGTCAGCTCAAGCAGGATCAAGCTCAAACCCCTACACCATTGCAATCTACATCACTTGGTCTATCCATCCATCTACCCCATGCCCCAAGGGGAGATCTGAGCTCCAAGATCCAACAAGGTTTTGGTGGTATGAAAATAACACCACCCTAGATCCTCAGCTCCTTGTTTTTCCATCTAATTCAAGTTGGATTTCCAATTCCCAAGGTTGCAAATGATTGCTACACCTTGTCTAGATCATCTAACCTTATCATCAAGATTTATCAAATATTATCCATAATTATTATCGCCCCAAATCTATTTAATTCCTTTAATAGACAAAATCCCCAAAACTTCATCCATAATGGAAAGTTTGGTTTTTGGAAAACACTTCCTCAACTTTTGGTTCAATTGAGATTCATATACCATACCCTATCTTACCACTTCAAGAATAAATATTTTTGAAGAGCTTTATTATTTCTTTTTGCCCATTTTCTTAAACGGCTGAATTGAGATAATAATTGTTTTAAATATTTTTAATGCCCAATAAATCTTGGGAAAATTCCCCTAAGTGTGTATTCACATTTGGGACCCTCTCACACTAAAAAAACCAACCTCGTCCAATGTAAAAATATCAAATGAAATCCAAGAATTCACTTCTGCACTTTTTGAATAAAGGATTCTAAGGGAACTAAAAATCTTCAGAAAAATCCCAAATAATTGCTGGATATCTACCTTGACCTCATCCATCTAACAGTACCATCTTGCCACCTTGTCATATGTAAAATTTTGAACTTCCTTCACAATCACCTATTCACTCAATTTAGCAAACCTAGCTAGTATTGAGTTAAATCAAGATCAAACCACCACCAACCTTGCAAAGCAATGCACCACAACACCCACCCCTCCTTTGGTCGACCATCACTGTAGCTAAGCTACTGTAGCAATCCCTTGTCCCATGTGCTTGGAAGTGAGAAGTAGAGAGAGAAAGAGACAAGCATGTGAGATTAATTGCAACAGCTGCCACTCCCTCCCTCTCTGAGATCCAGCATGACTAGATCCCACTCTTACCCCTCTCCACCTCTCCTTCAGGCCAATCACAAGCTAGCTCTACCCTCCCCCATGTCCAAAAGGGACAATCCCCCTTGGATCTCTCTCCTCTCGGGTTAAATACCCCAGGCCACCCAGCTCTCCCCACTCCAGATCATTTGCCCCCTCACACTCCCCCTCATCTCCCAAAGCCCCCTCTCCCTCTCCCCTACTCTGCCCAGCTCGAGAGCGGAAGAGAAAGAACCTCTCGGCCATGGCAACATTTTGAGCGTAGCTCTCTCTCCCATGCTCCCCTTCCTCTACATGTCTCATTCTTGTACCCTCCTTGATCCCCTACATCTAATCCTATGCTTATTTTGCCCTAGGACCGCCCCTGGACGAGGCCCCGGTGAGTTTCCGAGAGCACATCCGCGAGCGCCGTCGTGTGAGCTCCTCCCTGACGCGGAAACCGGCTATGTCGCCCCTCTCCGGGATCGCCATCGTCGACCGAATCTCCTCCGACCCTCCCCGGCCGCTGGCGAGCCCCCAGGTACCCTCCCCGCTCCTCCCAGCACCGCCTAGGGTTTCCGCCACCAGCTGCTCTGTTCTTCGTAGACGACGACCACGCGTCGTCCATCGTGACTAGATCCAATGACCCTCGTACGCAGATACCCCTTCGCTCTACCGCTGACACCGACAACCGAGCCCCACCTGGACGGTCTTCAAAATTCCCTCACGCGCGAGCCAGCGCCAAATGGGCTGGAATCTGCACCTGTGGCCCATTTTTCTCCAGATCCCAGCCCGCGGTCCTCTCTGTTTTTATTAATTTTAATCTAGATCCAGATTTGGCACTTCAGTTTAAATCAATTCAAAAATGTAAACCAACTCCAAATGCTCAGATCAAAAATTCTCTGGATAACCCCATGTTTTTCTCAACATTCAGTACAAGAATTGAACCAAAATTTTGTCTAGATTACATCTAGTTATTTAAATACCAGAAGGTGTCTCTTCTACTAATTAATTCCTTCTGTGCATTTCACAACTCCAAATAGAACAAACCCAAGTGCCCCTGGAAGGTACTACTTTTACCTACCTCATGACCTTGGCCTCCCTCCATGTGGAACCATTAAACTCCTATAACAAAAATAACAAAATCATACCTTTTATGAGTTTAGAAAATTCCTGAGGTCAAACCAACATGGGTATTGACCTAAATCAACCTCCACTTGGTATGGTACACTAAATACTACCAAATTACAGGAGATCAAGAATTATTAAGCTTTTGAGTAAATTTAATGAATTAAAGCCTTCTTCTTATGGTATTTTCACTAGATAAATCACTTCAGTAGCTCTGCAATACCAAAACTAATGATTCAAGTTGGTACTGGGAGGTATTTACAATACCTATTCATTGCCCTTTACCTCATATCAAAAGCCTTTGTAGATTAAATCTGGTGAAAAGGACAATTTGTCTACAGAACTACCTTTGGGAATTTCCTGAGGGCAGTCTGGTAAACATTTTGGCATGATTCCAACTCTCAGTGAACAAGTACATCAAGCACTACCCAAACATCCAAGGAAATAATATTTGGAGCTCCAGAACTTTTCTGGTGAATTATTTCCTAAAACTAGAGTTTTTCCCACTAGAATTTTCATTATAAATCAATGGAAGTTGATAATTTGGTGAAACCACTTTTATGGGTTTCATATTATCACCACCTACCTGATGGAATCATTTGAATACAATGATATCATCCAGAACCTAACCTTGATCCAAAAACTGCTCTCTCAAATAGTTCCTAGACAATAAATCACCAAGGCAAATCCACAAACGCAATAAAAGTATTCCCGAATGCTATGAACTTAATCTATCAAAACCTACTGAACTTAATGTTTTGTTGTATGTTCTCTTGCTGTATTGCAAAGATGCTTGTATGCCTTGTGTTGATTGTGCTCTTGCTTGTTTGCATGTGTGCTCCCTGACGATGATAGTTGCGATTATATCGGAGAGCAGAAGAAGATGGTTATTATTGTATATTATTGGGTATTCTAAGAAGAAGTCCAGGGACATATTGCCATATTGCTTATCATCAAGCCACCTTCTTGCTCATAAGCCTTGTCCTACTGTTTTTCCTTGTGCATGTTTTATCTTCTGTTTATAAAAACTTCATTGTTTTAATATATGTTGATGTATATATGGTAGTGGTTTGGCTCCTCCAGACTATTACACTTTTGTACTACTAAGTACAACCCCCTTGACGACACCTACATGTCCCTGGTATGGTAGATGGTGCAATACACCATACCCCCTTTTTGGAGACCCTATTTTAGCCAAAGCAGAGCTATAGGATGGGAAAACCCCAGAAAAAGTTTACCAAATGTTTTATGATAAAACCTTGGTGAGGTGGGACCTCCCAAGAGATGTTGAGCAAGAAAAAGGTTTTGTTTTACAAAAGGCTGAAGGAAAGATGGAGGAAAAAGGTTTACAAAAATGCACCTGGTTCTTTGCAGTTTTGCTAGAAAAATTAACCCTGTGCAACCACATTACTCTGGAATGGGACAGGGCTGGATTTGATGTTTGTCTATTCTGGTATAAGCTGCCTCGCAACAACTACAGGGGATAAAAATCCCTGGAGGGTGGGCCTTCTCACATAAGGGTCCATGTGGGACATCTAACTGGAGAAAGAACGAAGGGTTTACGGACCTCCACGCGTTACTATGAGCCCCTCATTGAAAGCGCAACACTTGGGAAGTGCAAAATGTGCTCCGGTTGGTCCTCGGTACCCGACGTCCCGGTGTTGAGGGGAACAACACTCATAGGGTAGGCACTTATATTGGAGTGGACATCCGGAAAGTCTTGATCGGTTACTCCACCCACGATCGGTGTAGATCAGGGTAGTGTACCCGGATGGTGTGGGTAAAGTGTACAACCTCTGTAGAGTGTAAATCTATTCAAATAGCCGCATCCACGGTCATGGGCGATTGGGAAGGTTGCTGTAGAGCGGTGCTGGTTTTGTTTTCAAAAAGGATTTTCTGAAAAGCAATTGCTTTGAAATGTTTTGACCATGGGATGGTCGGAAAGGATGCCTATTTGACCATGGGATGGTCAGAAAGGTATGAAAGGAGTTTGGTCATGGGACGACCTGAAGACGGGAACAAATGGGTGACCCCGTCCTGATGTTATCCAAAATGTTTTGCAAAAGTTTTCAACAAAGTTATGTAGATGCTATATCTACAAGAGAAACTATTTTAGAAAGGAACCTCCATTGGAGCCCACCTACTACTACAACCATAATGCATATCCTCTTGTTATTATTATTCTCTTAAGGTGGTTTGGGAGTACATTCAAAGTACTCAATGGCATTGTCCCTGGCTATTAACTTGGTCAGATATCGAGAAGAAGGTGAAGTGGATGACTATGCGAGCTAGGACGTTCTCCCAGTCAGTTGCCTGTAGGTTACGACATGGCTCGGGCTCTACGCTTAATGAAGTTCCACTGATGTTGATCGATGTAGCCATAATGGCAAATAAGGTATGACATGTATTCGTTATGTTTTGTATGTTTACTTTGATACTTGTCTGTTATGTGCCACGACTAACTGATCATGGGATCGTGGTGGTATGCATAACAGGAATTGTCGAAGGATTAATCCGGGGCCCCACAGACTTGGTATCAGAGCCATCATGACTGTAGGAGGACCTTAGTTAGCATGGTCGCTAGACACGAACCTTATTTTGAAAACCCCGGATTTTCGAAAACTAGTTTCTCAATGAGTTTCAAAAAGTTCTACTTCTTCTCTTACTCTAAGTAAATGCTTTCGAAAATGGTTTCCTCTAACTCTTGTCCAAACTTCAAACCTACGGATATTAAATAACTAGGATCTATACCCGGTGAAGACAATGAGAACAAAATGAAGACGAGCAACTACCAGCAAACACAAGGAGACTACAATATCGCTCTACCATCGGAATCCTCACAATCAGAAGACCATGGGGTGTTGCACTATAAAGAAGCGTCCAAGATACAATGAAGGCTTCATCTGCAAGATAGTGACTCCGAATCGAAGAAAGAAGGTATCTAGGGTCAATAGTCCTAAGAATAGGATTCCCCTAAATCGCGAGTACTTAACTCCTTGGTCCCTAGCGTTGACCGTGTTTGCTTGCCTAAGTGCATTCTGTGTTGCTTGATGTGTGTTGTTCGCCGAGGACATTGCGATTGCCTCACCCTGTTCGCCTTGTGTGTATGTGCTGGTTTGCTTTGACCACCTTGTTGGTGTATCCCGACGCTACCCCTCACAACCCCGCAGCTAGAAACCTCTCCTCCGCAGGATGGCCACAAATGAAATCTCCGACAACCCCTATCCGTGCCTAGTTCTAATCGCCTTCTCCAAGCACCACCTTGGAAATCGTCTGAGGAACCCAAAAGCCATACCTGTGTCTCATACTAACTGTATAACTCATGGTTTACTCTTTCCCAAATATCCAAGACTAATCTATTACCATAGCTTGCCTCTATAGCGGAAGGATTATCACCCCGATACATCCCCAGTATGGCCATGAAGCTCGAAGGCCCGAAGAAAGCTTGCAGCCGCTACGGAGAAGAAGGACATCAAGCTAGTCGATGCATTGGCAACTGCCCAAACTGTGGAGCCTTCCATCCTCCCGTGGTTTGTCCAACACAGCTAGTCACATGTTTCCTCTGTGAAGGCCAAGACCATGTCCCGGCCGAGTGCCCCTTATACCTCCTAATTGGCAAAGCCCGTCAACTCCCATGCGTCGATATTGGGAAGACAGCAAAGTCGGAATACTCCAAGAAAGGTACCAGCTACTCATGTGATCAACCGGGTCATTACAGCCAAGAGTGCCCCCAACGTGGTCTCGACAACACTCCTACAAAGGCACATGCCAAAATATCCGCTACTCCCTTAAAGTTCCCAAAGCAAGCCCCAGGAGGATCCAAAGTCAAGCAAGGCATATGTTACACATGCGGGGATCTGCGCCACTTCGCCCGCAAATGTCCAGACAAATACTGGATGACGTCTGACATGGGTATGCCCAATAGGCAGTCAACTACAACCTACCTGGTGCGGCTCGACGGAAGGCCCACTCGACGAATTGCCAAGGTCCATGGCGCCTATGACGATTCGATTGGTATGAAGCTCATATGGACACGGACTACCAAACGCACAAGACAAGGAAAGCTCAAGACTAGAGTTGTAATCTAACTTGTAACCAACTCGTATTGGTACCTGAGACCTAGCCTCCCCATATATAAAGGCTAGGAGGGTCCAACGAGAAGGCATCCTCTCCCCCAACACGCTACGACACATAGATCTAGACATCGTGGCTCCCACAATAGACAATAGACAGATCTACGATCTCCCATACGCCAGATCTAATCTACGCGACACCGCCCTTGGCGACATTGTAATCCTTCGGATCCTTCATCAATCAAGAGAAGACAAGCAGGAGTAGGGTCCTCTACGAGGCCTGAACCTGGGTAAACCTTGCGTCCCTATGTGCTTGTTTGCTAGCCGTACCGAGATTTCTAGCGCTCCTCAATTCCTCGAACCTAAGTCCATAACAATGGGCATTGATGAGTTAAACCCTCGTCAATTGGCGCCGTATGTGGGAACTGGGAGGGCTGATGTTGCGATCTCGACGGCTCCATCATCCGGAATCTACGACTCGACGATTACCGAGAAACAGATCTACATCGGATCCCATGCGTCATCGCCTAGGTTGGATCCCTCATCGTCAACGGCGGCCAGATCGCATCTGATCAGCTCATCTACTTCATCCACACCACGACGGACGTCGCAAAATCAAAAATCATTTGCAACAACATACGGGATCAGTAACGTGGAGCGTGTGGATCTTTTTACAAGCGCACGATAACAAATTTCAAGAGAAAAGGAGAGTACATCCGCGTCAGTAATAAGCGGCAGATCGGTCCCAGGAAAAATAAAGAAGCAATCAATTAAAGTCGACCGAACATGTGACTGCGTATCAGCTTGGCTCAATGATTCGCCACATCCAACTGGACTGTGATGCACGTGGAGTAGCAAGATAACCGAGCAGATTCAGGCTCCAATAAGACATACGCCAGCGTGAAGTCCTAGGCAGTCAAGTTTATATCGCATCAAAAGGGAGCAGGGGACAGGAAGCAATCGATACATGCATCAGTACGAATCAATTCTTTGAACTTCAGATTGCTACGTGCCTGCTACAGGAAATTTCAATCCGGCTGCGCAAATCAGATGTGACTTGTTCAAGTCGAAAAGCACAACCTTAAGACAGAAATCGTGAAGACAACTAGTCCGCTGCATCAACTCTATGTACCATGCAACTCCGTCCATCACGACTCACCGACCTATGACAATTTTCAACTGCGGCGACCCGCGAGCGACCCTCCACGGTCTCCAGATACGGCGACTCACCACGATCTTCGGATACGGCGACCCACCACGGTCTTCGACTGTGACGGCACACTATGGTCCTCAACTCCAGCGACTCGGGGGCTCCGTCGGCATTGGCGACCCGCTTCGGTCTTTGACTCCATCAACCCGATACGGTCTTCGACTGCTGTGGCCCGTTACAGTCTTCATATACGGCAACTCGTCATCACCGTACGATTCTAGTCCATGACGTCTACTACACGTCTGCCGCATCAACTTCTTCAACTGCGCCAACCCTACCGCGCGACCCTCTACGCCCTTCAACTCCGTCGTGCAAACCCGCTACGATCTTCATCTCCGTCCACTCGCCATGGTCTTCGACTCCAACGACCCGGGGGCTCGGGGGCCCCCTCCGCTTCGGCGACCCGCCACGGTCTTCAACTTTGGTGACCCGTTGCGGTCTTCAGCTTAAGTGACTCAGAGGCTCCCTCGACTCCCGCAACCGCGAGCCGCAATAATCTTCGACTCGCGCGACCCGCTGGTCGAATGGGCTTCCGCGATAGCAACCGCTGCCAACATCATCTACGATGACCAGCTATGATCTTCGGTTGCAGCAAACTACTGCCGCCACCGGCTTCGGCGACCCGCTGCCGCGTCGACTCCGGTCCAACGCATCGGCTCTCGAACGCCGCCTCAACTACATCGACCACATCGAATCTACACTCGGGGCTCTGCTGACTCCGCCATGAGGACGTTGCTGCCTTCGGCTACGGTGACTCACTACGGTCTTCGACTCCGCCGACCTGATGTATCTTTGACTCCTTCACGCGACCTGCCACCACATCGAATTCATCCGTGACTCGCTGCTTCATCAACTTCATCCACGACAACTACCAATAAAGCTAAGTTTTCCCTCTACTTAGAGCTGTTTCTTTTTTAACACGCACTCGAAACACTCGGAGGCTGTGCCCTCTTCGAGTAACCTAATGTGCCGTCGGCTCCACGCACTCGAGTACCTCATACGCAACAGCCCGAGTAGCTGATTCTTCCTGATCGTCGAATCCTTGAACTCCAAGTACCTCGGCAAGGCACTGAGACTAAGGGTAATCAGGCTAACGAAAAGGCCTAGCATATAGTGAAAAAGTGTCGACTCGATTGGCACCAGAATTTTACTTTACAAGCTAACAAGCAAATACTCTTTACAAGATACATATACTTAATAATTCTTAATTTTTTATGCAGCTTATAAGAATGTCGACTGCGTCGAGCTATTCTATCGGGTCCTCCAACAGGAGTCGACAAAACAACTGGCTACGCTATACACTCAAGACCCGAGTCGAGTCCCTCCTCGGATGGTTGCATTGCTTGATACTACACACATGCGACATACAAGACTCGAGTCTCTGCCCGAGTCTGCGACTCCGCCAGACACTCGGGGGCTACTCCAAACTGGAGCGCTGGACGCGCATATACAAGATCCTCGAGTGGCACGCTCTAATTCCTCACTCGAATCCACGATTCGACTAAGGACTCGGGGGCTACTCCCATAGGGAGCGCTGGCCACGCACCCGAAGAAATTTGTGAAGATATCCATGCATCATGAAAACCCTACACTCGAATCTATGATTCGATTGTGGACTTCGGGTTACTCCCATAGGGAGCGCTGAAAACATATTCGACTGAAACAAGCAAAAGACGACAGCAGTCGCAAAAGTTCTTTAGTCCCTGCCTGAGTCTTCGACTCAACCAGGCACTCGGGGCCCACTCCCATAGGGAGCGCTGGTCGCGCACCCTATGATTATTTGTACAACATACTGTGTGTTGATAACATCCACACTCGAAGGCTATGGCGACTCCGCCTCATATTTTTCCTGCAAAGAGATTACGTCTCCTAGGCCACTTGAATCATCTCCGCGATGACAAAAATTCGGATGCCGCGCTTACAGCGTGAAGATAAGACCTGAATAAGGTCTGGCAACGCATCTACTGCGCACTACCAGAGAAATATCCGTGCCTGCAGGTACGATGAATATGCCTTGACAGACGCGTCGAGTGCTCACACCCATACACTGGAATTCGACTCCTGTAAGACCTTCGCGGCATGAGTCGAATTACGCCAGCAATTTCCGAATTCGAGTCCGGGGACTCGAGTTTGAGTAGGTAGCGTTGTTTTTGCCCTAGAGCAATTAACTGGTCTCGATCCATCAAGCGCACCAGGCACGTTTACCATCATCCCTATGAGCTATTACAAATCCGACTGATCCGATGAACTTCTGGGTGAGTGCTCTGCACTCGACACAATTGTCGACTCCGACATCCTAATGCAAAGATCAAGACTTCTGAGTCTCCATCCGAATCTACGATTCACATGGACACTCGGGGGCTACTGACATGGGTATGCCCAATAGGCAGTCAACTACAGCCTACCTGGTG
Source organism: Avena eriantha (assembly GCA_910589775.1). Lineage (NCBI taxonomy): Eukaryota > Viridiplantae > Streptophyta > Magnoliopsida > Poales > Poaceae > Avena > Avena eriantha. Next base: position 78,483,596 of record OU342745.1, on the reverse strand, counting down.
CGGCTCGACGGAAGGCCCACTTGACGAATTGCCAAGGTCCATGGCGCCTATGACGGTTTGATTGGTATGAAGCTCATATGGACACGGACTCCCAAACACACAAGACAAGGAAAGCTCAAGACAAGAGTTGTAATCTAACTTGTAACCAACTCGTATTGGTACCTGAGACTTAGCCTCCCCATATATAAAGGCTAGGAGGGTCCAACGAGAAGGCATCCTCTCCCCCAACACGCTATGACACATAGATCTAGACATCGCGGCTCCCACAATAGACAATAGACAGATCTACGATCTCCCATAGGCCAGATTTAATCTGCACAACACCGCCCTTGGCAACATTGTAATCCTTCGGATCCTTCATCAATCAAGAGCAGACAAGCAGGAGTAGGGTCCTCTACGAGGCCTGAACCTGGGTAAACCTTGCGTCCCTGTGTGCTTGTTTGCTAGCCGTACCGAGATTTCCAGCGCTCCTCAATTCCTCGAACCTAAGTCCATAACAATGGGCATTGATGAGTTAAACCCTCGTCAATGTCAAAACAAGAAGCTCTGGCACCTAAAAAGAGCAAGAAACCACTAGTCCCTCAAGCCAGAAGAATCAGGAAGCGACGATCCCTAGAACCTCCCCTTTCCTCCGAGAAGGCATTTCCTGAGGAGAAACCTCCAACATCAGAACGACGACAAGACTCCGGACATTCCCCCAAAGTAGTTTTCGCACACGGGAACTCACCTATCTCAACATAGGTAGAGTTATGTATTGCCCTGACACCTGTCTTGTAAAACTCTAAATGCCCCGACACTTGGTAGCCCAGATATTCTTCTATAATGTTCAAGTATCCTCGCCGTTGGTGGGCTTAGACATGTTGATCCCTGCGTGAACCCTTTTTGATGATATGCGAGTCAGGGCTTCACACCTACGTGTTTTACCCATGGCGTTGCATCAGACCCACCCCGGAATGACCTCATCCTATTAGACCGCCTCTCATGCCGTCAACCCCAAACAACATTCTCCCACCTAACGGACCCTTAGCTAGCCTAGAATTAACTAATAGGGAGCTAGATAAACGCCCCTCCCGCTACGACTACTAATTCAAGAAGTGGCATCGACGCCTCTCCCGAAGCTGATTTTATAAGGTTGATGGAAGATAATCACCTCCGGATGAAAGGTGCATCGCCATCTCCCAGCGTCAGCAAACGACCCCAAGCAAGAAGGTAGTGTCGCTCTAAGGGGGAAAGACTGCGTCTCTCTCACCAAAATAGAGTAACCCTTCACTAGAAGAAAATCCAGGAATATTGACCGTAAAATCGTTAATTAGGATACGCCACGACCCTAAGGAAGAGCTGTGAATCCTTAGAGAGAGGTACTCCCGACCGTAGATTCTATCCTCCGACTAGTACCCCGCGAAGTTCTGTATCAAGATAGTTTGTCCAGCCTAAGCCCTCAAGGTATCGAGCCCCAGCGGAAAAGAAGGTCACTCCTCACAGTCCTGGTTGAAGCCTGCTCAACCCTCATGCAGCCAAGACAATTGAGGTTCAACCTCATCACCGTAGTGACCCTATTCAAAGACATAGCCAATAAGTTAGTACGCGAGAAACACATGGCACTAACTCCAACACAAATCCCCTAACCTTATGCTCCTGAATCTCGGGACGAGATTCTTTTAAGGGGGAAAGGTCTGTAACATCCCAATTTCAGCAACCCTGCTTAGTTGTCCAGAATGCAAAAATCAGGGGGAACACAAACTTTTTCTTGTTCATTGGTGTAGTGTTTGCTTGTTGTTTTTTTGTTCTTGTGCTTGTGAGTGTATACCATATGATACTCCTTACCTCACCATCAGTTAACATAAGCTATTTAACACAACTATCCTGGCTCATTTTACATATTCTCAAATGTTCTGGCATTCCCAAAACCTGAGCCAAGATGCTTATGTAACCAAAACTATTTTAGTATCTTCTGTTGACAAAACTATGGAGAGATATATAATATAATCTCCTTATGTTTTCAAGACAGAACCTCCAACTACCCCTACCTCTAGGATTCTCAAAACCTTGTATTGAATATTTGAATTCTACTCTTGGTAGGGATACCAAGGACCTTACCTTATTCAACTCCAACCTATTCAAAATACCCATCCTTACCTAATGCTAAGCTTGATGGTAACCCCAGTAGTAGTTGGTTTGCGTGTAAGATGCGTTGCCTTGATCTGCTATTTGACTTGTTTGCTTAGAAATAGTATGAGATACTCTAGGAGATCATCCCCTAGGATCAAGATAATTTAAAATCACCAAACCCTAAGAAAGAATACAATCTGGATCTAAACCCTAGCTACTAGGTGATCATCTAAAACCCTTAACCAGATCAATTCGGAAGATATCCCTTCTAGAAGTTTCCAAGTCAATGAAGACCAATATCAATCATTGATCCTCTCTACTCAATATACACTTCAACATCATCCACTTGATGATGCTTTGGTACCTTGCAACCCATCAAAATCATCACCACCCACATTCTATGCAAAAACCCTAAATCTGCCAAATTTGGCTAAGTCTAGAAAACTATTCCCAACATCACCCTTTTGAATGCCGCCCTTTCTCAACCCGTGTTCATTTTTGAAAATGCATCTGAACCATATTGTTAACCATCCTAAGGACTACCAAGGCCCACCATTTCCCTTGGTTATATCATCCTCCAACCTACTAGTTCTTGATAGTTTTCCAGGCAAGAAAATAACTATTCCTGCAAATCTAGTCAACATGCCTACTTTGACAGAAGCTCACACCATCATCCAACCTTCTATGGACCAACTCTTCACATGGTTGTTTTCTAATCATATAGGTCTATCAATATCTACTTCACTTGTTCCAAGTGGATATTTGTGCTTCATAATCCCACAGGGTTTTGAAGGCTAGTTGATAATCTGCTTTGGCAGGCTTATTTTATTCAATGTTTGAAAGCCTGTCTTGGTGATCTCAAGCAGTATCAAGCTCAAACCCCTACACCATTGCAATCTACATCACTTGGTCTATCCATCCATCTACCCCATGCCCCAAGGGGAGATCTGAGCTCCAAGATCCAACAAGGTTTGGGTGGTATGAAAATAACACCACCCTAGATCCTCAACTCCTTGTTTTTTCCATCTAATTCAAGTTGGATTTCCAGTTCCCAAGGTTGCAAATGATTTCTACACCTTGTCTATATCAAATATTATCCATAATTATTATGGCCCTAAATCTATTTAATTCCTTTAATAGACAAAATGCCCAAAACTTCATCCACAATGGAAAGTTTGGTTTTTTGCCAAAACACTTCCTAAAATTTTGGCTCAATTGAGATCCATATACCATACCCTATCTTCCCACTTCAAAAATAAATATTTTTGAAGAGCTTTATTATTTCTTTTTGCCCATTTTCTTAAACGGCTGAATTGAGATAATAATTGTTTTAAATACTTTTAATGCCCAATAAATCTTGGGAAAATTCCCCTAAGTGTGTATTCACATTTGGGACCCTCTCACACCAAAAAAACCAACCTCGTCCAATGTAAAAATATCAAATGAAATCCAAGAATTCACTTCTGCACTTTTTGAATAAAGGATTCTAAGGGAACTAAAAATCTTCAGAAAAATCCCAAATAATTCCTGGATATCTACCTTGACCTCATCCATCTAACAGTACCATCTTGCCACCTTGTCATATGTAAAATTTTGAACTTCCTTCACAATCACCTATTCACTCAATTTAGCAAACCTAGCTAGTATTGAGTTAAATCAAGATCAAACCACCACCAACCTTGCAAAGCAATGCACCACAACACCCACCCCTCCTTTGGTCGACCATCACTGTAGCTAAGCTACTGTAGCTATCCCTTGTCCCATGTGCTTGGAAGTGAGAAGTAGAGAGAGAAAGAGACAAGCATGTGAGATTAATTGCAACAGCTGCCACTCCCTCCCTCTCTGAGATCCAGCACGACTAGATCCCACTCTTACCCCTCTCCACCTCTCCTTTAGGCCAATCACAAGCCAGATCTACCCTCCCCCATGTCCAAAAGGGACAATCCCCCCTTGGATCTCTCTCCTCTCGGGTTAAATACCCCAGGCCACCCAGCTCTCCCCACTATAGCTCATTTGCCCCCTCACACTCCCCCTCATCTCCCAAAGCCCCCTCTCCCTCTCCCCTGCTCTGCCCAGCTCGAGAGAGGAAGAGAAAGAACCTCTCGGCCATGGAAACATTTTGAGCGTAGCTCTCTCTCCCATGCTCCCCATCCTCTGCATGTCTCATTCTTGTACCCTCCTTGATCCCCTACATCTAATCCTATGCATATTTTGCCCTAGGACGACCCCTGGATGAGGCTCCGGTGAGCTCCCGAGAGCACATCCGCGAGCATCGTCGTGTGAGCTCCTCCCCGACGTGGAAACCAGCCGTGTCGCCCCTCTCTGGGATCGCTGTCGTCGACCGCATCTCCTCCGACCCTTCCCGACCGCCGGCGATCCCCCAGGTACCCTCCCCGCTCTTCTCAGCACCACCTAGGCTTTCCGCCGCCGGCTTCTTTGTTCTTCGTAGACGATGACCACGCGCCGTCTATCTCAACTAGATCCAATGGCCCTCGTTCACAGATACCCCTTCGCTCTCCTGCTGACGCCGACGACCGGGCCCCAGCTGGCATGTATTAAAAATTCCCTCCCGCGCGAGCCAGCGCCAGATGGGCCGGAATCTGCACCTGTGGCCCATTTTTCTCCAGATCCCAGCCCGCGGTCCTCTCTGTTTTTATTCATTTTAATCTAGATCCAGATTTGGCACTTCAGTTTAAATCATTTCAAAAATGTAAACCAACTCCAAATGCTCAGATCAAAAATTCTCTGGATAACCCCATGTTTTCCTCAACATTCAGTACAAGAATTGAACCAAAATTTTGTCTAGATTAATCCTAGTTATTTAAATACCAGAAGGTCTCTCTTCTACTAATTAATTCCTCCTGTGGATTTTACATATCTAAATAGAACAAACCCAAGTGCCGCTAGAAGGTACTGCTTTTACCTTCCTCATGACCTTGGCCTCCCTCCAAGTGGAACCATTAAACTCCTATAACAAAACTAACAAAATCATACCTTTTAAAATGAGTTTAGAAAATTCCTGAGGTCAAACCAACATGGGTATTGACCTAAATCAACCTCCCCTTGGTATGGTACACTAAATACTACCAAATTATAGGAGATCAAGAATTATTAAGCTTCTGAGTAAATTTAATGAATTAAAGCCTTCTCCTTATGGTATTTTCACTAGATAAATCACTTCAGTAGCTCTGCAACTCCAAAAATAATGATTCTAGTTGGTACTGGGAGGTATTTGCAATACCTATCCAGTTCCCTTTACCTCATATCAAAAGCCTCTGTAGATTAAATCTGGTGAAAAGAACAATTTGTCTACAGAAGTACATTTGGGAATTTCCTGAGGGCATTCATGTAAATATCCAAGGAAATAATTTTTGGACAAGTTCATCAAGCCCTACCCAACCATCCAAGGAAATAATTTTTGGAGCTCTAGAAATTTTCTGGTGAAGTATTTCCTAAAACTAGAGTTTTTCCCACTAGAATTTTCATTATAAATCAATGGAAGTTGATAATTTGGTGAAACCACTTTTGTGGGTTTCATATTATCACCACCTACCTGATGGAATCATTTGAATACAATGATATCATCCAGAACCAAACCTTGATCCAAAAACCCCTCTCTCAAATAGTTCCTAGACAATAAATCACCAAGGCAAATCCACAAAGGCAATAAAAGTATTCCCGAATGCTATGACCTTAATCTATTAAAACCTACTGAACTTAATGTTGTGTTGTATGTTTGCTTGCTGCATTGCAAATATGCTTGTATGCCTTGTGTTGATTGTGCTCTTGCTTGTTTGCATGTGTGCTCCTTGACGATGATAGTTGCGATTATATCAGAGAGCAGAAGAAGATGGTTATTATTGTATATTATTGGGTATTCTAAGAAGAAGTACAGGGACATATTTCCATATTACTGATCATCAGTCAAGCCACCTTCTTGCTCATAAGCCTTGTCCTACTGTTTTTCCTTATGCATGTTTTATCTTCTGTTTATTAAAACTACATTGTTTTAATATATGTTGATGTATATATGGTAGTGGTTTGGCTCCTCTAGACTATTACACTTTTGTACTACTAAGTACAGCCCCCTTGACGACACCTACTTGTCCCTGGTATGGTAGATGGTGCAATACACCATACCCCCTTTTTGGAGACCCTGTTTTAGCCAAAGCAAAGCTATAGGATGGGAAAACCCCTGAAAAAGTTTTACCAAATGTTTTATGATAAAACCTTGGTGAGGTGGGACCTCCCAAGAGATGTTGAGCAAGAAAAAGGTTTTGTTTTACAAAAGGCTGAAGGAAAGATGGAGGAAAAAGGTTTACAAAAACGCACCTGGTTCTTTGCAGTTTTGCTAGAACAATTAACCCCGTGCAACCACATTACTCTAGAATGGGACAGGGCTGGATTTAATGTTTGTCTATTCTGGTATAAGCTGCCTCGCAACAACTACAGGGGATAAAAATCCCTGGAGGGTGGGCCTTCTCACATAAGGGTCCATGTGGGACATCGACCTGGAGAAGGAACAAAGGGTTTACGGACCTCCACGCGTTACTATGAGCCCCTCATTGAAAGCGCAACACTTGGGAAGTGCAAAATGTGCTCCGGTTGGTCCTCGGTACCCGACGTCCCGGCGTTGAGGGGAACAACACTCATAGGGTAGGCACTTATATTGGAGTGGACATCCGGAGAGTCTTGATCGGTTACTCAACCCACGATTGGTGTAGATCAGGGTAGTGTACTCGGATGGTGTGGGTAAAGTGTACAACCTCTGCAGAGTGTAAATCTATTCGAATAGCCGCGTCCACGGTCATGGACGGTTGGGAATGTTGCTGTTGAGCGGTGCTGGTTTTGTTTTCAAAAAGGATTTTCTGAAAAGCAATGGCTTTGAAATGTTTTGACCATGGGATGGTCGGAAAGGATTCCTATTTGACCATGGGATGGTCAGAAAGGTATGAAAGGAGTTTGGTCGTGGGACGACCTGAAGACGAGAACAAATGGGTGACTCAGTCCTGGTGTTTTCAAAAAGGTTTCCAAAATGTCTTGCAAAAGTTTTCAACAAAGTTATGTAGATGCTATATCTACAAGAGAAACTATTTTAGAAAGGAACCTCCATTGCAGCCCACCTACTACCACAGCATAATGCATATCCTCTTGTTATTATTATTCTCTTAAGGTGGTTTGCGAGTACATTCAAAGTACTCACTGGCATTGTCCCTAGCTATTAACTTGGTCAGATATCGAGAAGAAGGTGAAGTGGACGACTATGCGACCTAGGACGTTCTCCTAGTCAGTTGCCTGTAGGTTACGGCATGGCTCGGGTTCTATGCTTAATGAAGTTCCGCTGATGTTGATCAATGTAGCCATAATGGCAAATAAGGTATGACATGTATTCGTTATGTTTTGGATGTTTACTTTGATACTTGTCGGTTATGTGCCATGACTAACTGATCATGGGATCATGGTGATATGCATAACAGGGATTCTCGGAGGATTAATCCGGGGGCCCCACAACAACCACAGAACTTTGCCCCAACTTGCGATGAGGTTGTCAATCTCACCGGTTTTGCTGAAAACAAAGGATTAAACGTATCGAATGGAAGAAAGTAATAGTTTGCAGAAAGTAAACATAAAGGAGTAAACAGTTTGTAGATTGTATGTAAAAGAAAGGACCGGGGTCCATAGTTCACTAGAGGTGGCTCTCCTTAAGATAGATAACATGCTGGGTGAACAAATTACAGCGGGGCAATTGACAAACATCGAGAAAGCAATACTTGCATATACTAATCATCTTGACTCCTTTGGAACTTGATTGGGCATTACAACATTATACATAGACCGCCATCCAACTGCATCTATGACTAATAATCCACCTTCAGGTTATCATCCGAACCCCCTCCAGTATTAAGTTGCCAGCAACACATATTATTGCTTTATGAATTGCGTGTAATGTAAACAATACGATTGTTCTATGAACAAAGGATTGTTGTTTTCTCCCTAGTAGTAACAACACATCTAGTACCTTAGAGATTTCTGTCACTTCCCCAGATTACCAGAGGCATGAACCCACTATCGAGCATAAATACTAACTCTTGGAGTTTCTATCATCTACTTGGCCAAGATAGCTACTAACAACGGAAAGCATGCAAGATCACAAATAACAAATACATGATAGAATCAATAATCAATCTGAAATAGCATCTCAATATCCATTGGATCCCCGCAAACACAACATGCAGAATTAAAAATAGATGATCTTGATCATGAACGGAGCTCACAAGATCTAAACATGATAGCACAAAGGAGGAGAACCAACCATCTAGCTACTACATGGACCCGTAGTCCAGATATGAACTACTCACGCATCATACCGGAGGCTTGCATGATGATGAAGAAGGCCTCCAGGGTGAATTCCCCTCTCCGGCAGGGTGCCGGGAAGAGCTTCAGATCCCTCCCGATCTAGGGACAGAGAAGACGGTGGCTACAGACTCTTTCGTGGATTTTTGATAGGGTCCTTAGGGTTTTGGTCCCGAGGGCAACATAGGCGGAAGGAGAGGCCGAGGGGGTGCTGGGGTCGGCCAGACCACCCCCTGGCATGGGCCAGGCCTGGCCGTGCGTCCAGGTGGTGTGGCCGGCCCCCAGCCCTTCTCCGTCTCATACTCTGGCATCAGAGGTCTTCCGAAAAAATAGGCTCTTTGGCTTTTGTCCCGTCCAATTCCGAGAATATTCATTTTCTGACTTTCCTGGAACCAAAAACAGCAGAAAATAGGCAGCTAGCACTGTGGCTCTTGTTAATAGGTTAGTCCAAGAAATCATATGAAAAGTACTCCAAAGTGTGGACAAAACACAAGAAAGTAGATAAAACCAAGCATGGAACATCAAAAATTATAGATACATTTGCAATGTATCCTCCAACAACCCAATAAATCACCACGCCGTCGCAACAGCCCTCGACATACGGAAAAAACCCGATGATCATGTTCACCATATCATATACGCTTCTCGAACTCCGATCGAGGGGATGACGCTAGGAACAATATTACATAGTGCAAGATTGACAGATCCAGGGAAGAGCCTAACATTGAAGATATTACGATGGTGACAGCGAGGATGACTATGAACCTTATGGTGCAAGTTGCTTCAGCCGACGGGTTCTCAAGACCTCGGTACCCAAGGATTTCAAACTCCCTAACGACCGTAAAAAGTATGACGGCCTCCAGGAACCCGAAGGATGGTTGACTGATTATTTGCAAACCGTCAAACTCTAGGGTGGCTCCAAAGCCACAGCCATGCAAAGCCTATAGCTACACCTGAGTGGTGCCGCTCGATCATGGCTTAGAAAATTACCCAAAGAATCCATCAGTAGCTAGAGCGGTCTCAAGGAAAAGTTTGTCTGAAATTTCACATCCACATTTAAGCATCTTGCATCCATAGAACAATTGCGAGCGTGCAAGCAGAAGCCTGGGGAGTCAATACAGGCATTCATCCAAAGATGGAGCATCATCAAGAACTCAACCGATACTATATCCTATGAGAGGGAAATCAATGCCTTCAACGACGGCCTTGGCCAAAAGGAATTTATTGAGGAGTTGGGACAGGTCAAACCCAAAATAATTTCTTAGCTAATGGACATGGATAATCGCTAGGAAAATGGTGAAGATGCAGTGAACAACAAGCGAGTGTGCTCACCCGAGGAAGAATGAGAAATGTGCAATAGTGATAACAGGAGGAGCGAAGCAATGAAGGGTACATTAGGCCAAGTTATGTTGCGGTTGGCTTCACCAGAGAGGACAACCGAAGAAAAGACAACCATAGAAGTGGATACCACAACAATAGAGATAACGCCGGAGGGAGCAAGACAACACAACAATACCGACCAAGGGGTCGGGAGCCTCCAATGTCGCCAAGGTAGATGCTCGAGGGACCGTGCAATATGCACTTTTACGTCGACTCCGAGGGAAGGAGGATCACAACTCACCTCATGAAGGATTGCCGCATGTTCCTAGGGATGTAGGCAGTCTGTAATGCCAAGGCAGCCGATGCAGCAAACTAAGGGAAACCACTACACCAGGAACCCTAGTCCTTAATGCACCACCACAACTGTCAGGGCCACTACCAGCAAGTCAGCCGCAACCTCCAGCGAACAGAAACCAGGAGGACGAGTACCCGAGGTCTAGTGGAGCAATGTCAATGATCCAACAGGGGCGTCCATCCAACAGAATCCAGAAGTTGATCACATGACAAGTTAATATGGAAGTAATGGCACCACCATCGACACCTGAATATCTTCACTAGTCAGAGCAAGAAATCACATTCAGCAGGGTCGATCACCCACTTCGAGTCCCATGACTAGGTCATTCGGTTCTGATAGAAGAAGCCCAAATTGGTGGATTCAACATGAGCAAGGTTTTCATGGACATAGGAAGCAGCATCAACCTCATCTATGCCAAAACTTTGTGAGCGATGAACTGTCCTCTGACAAACCTGGCACCAACAGAAACATCCTTCCACGACATAGTTCTAGGTAAAGACAAAATTCCTTTGGGAAAAATATATCTCAATGTTGTCTTCGAATCGCGAGAGAATTTCAGGCATGCTAAGCTCAAGTTCGAAGTCATGGACTAGCCATCATTGTACCACGTGATCCTGGGGCGCCCAGCTTTTGCACGATTCATGGAAGTACCTAATAGCTATGAGATTCGACATATTTTTGATGGTTTTCATTGATGGTTTTCTCCTAGATTTGATCGTTTTCTAGCTTTACCTAACGCTAATACTTCAGTAGTGAAGAAAGTTGGTTTTTAATGTGTGTTTGAGGTTCTGAACGTCAACAAAAGATTTTAACAAGAGAAACACAATATTCAGGCGAAAACAAGCAAGTCTCTTTTTGGAAGCAATCAAGGGAGGCATACAAAGGCTTTAACGAGCAACTATACGGCAGGAATATTTTTCCGGCCGTATAGTTCCCGCCGTATAGCTGCCGCCGCCTCCGTCTTGTCAAAAGGGACAACTTTCATGAAGAGGCCAGTCATAACACAACAGACGCCATCCCATCCAGAAAGGAGAAAAAAGAGATCCGGATACGGAGGAGAAGACGTTCTTCATCTCGCTCCATGATCTTCGACTTCCTAGCCATCACACCCTCATAGCCATTACTTGTACTTGAGAGAGAGAGTGATCTTCACCTTGCAAGATTAGGGTTTGAGATTTTTTATTCCTATCTTGAATTGTGTTGGATTACTTTTTTATTTTTATTGTGGATCTCCACGGTAATATCGAGAAGAACTCCGTTTATTTAATTATATCGATGATGCTTTCTTGTCTCATGTGTGAGTAAATTCCTTGGGTGTGGGAGATGTAAGGGATTGGTGAGACGTGATGTGCCTCCATATATTTTTCATTAGTTTGTGATTGATTTTAATTACTATATTATGTGTGTTTAACTATCTGTGGGATGCCTAATGCTTGTTGTCCAATTAAGGGCCCACACGACATGATGCTTTGTTCTACATAGATAGGATCTTGTTCGCTAGCAGACCGACGACCCCCCGAGTTACATGGGGATATCAATGGGAAACTAGTTTGACTCGAGGATAACGAGGAACCACTGTGCTTATTGCATTAGTCCAATCCAAGGAGCTTAATTGCTAAGCAACCTAAATGATCTTAATCGTCTAGTGACTTACCATGGTTTTGGTAATAGGCTAGTAGGATTATTGAAGTTGGGATGAAATCTACCAAGAGGAGTTCCGGATAATTATGGGCTGCTCACCTACACATATATTTATAAGATTATAATTGTTACACTTATCATTCATCCACCTGGCATAGTCACTATCACCATGAACTATATCTCCCCGCGCCTTATTCGTCATCTATAGAAAACCACAAACAATCGAGTTGTTCTTTACTTTTATGCTTTTTATACCTGAAGTTTACATTTTAGTTTTATTAAAATACATCCAGTTTAATCCAAATTTCATTCTTATTTCCACACTTGCAGTCAATTCACTCGAAGACCCGTGAAACCTTTGAGTGTGACAGAGACTTCACTCATAAACACTTACCTTTGGGCTCCATGTGGGATCGATATCTATACTTTGAAACTAGCTACAAACAATTTGTGCACTTGCAGACATGAAGCTATTTTCTGGCACTGTTGCCGGGTAGCTAAGCACTAAGTGTTTGTCTCTTGACATTTCAGGTGTTACTACTACAAAATGGTCTCCCTAGGAGACAAAGGGTCTACATGCTCTAGTAGGACCTATTTACCAGATTATGTTGAGCGCGTGCCTATTCAAAGGCGCGAAGAAATTATTGAAAAACTTTTAAGATCAGACAAGGTTGAAGTTGAAAACCCGAGTGATTTTATGGAAATCACGTCCATTTACAGGACAAATCCCAAGAAACCTGAGAAAACTCTCAGAGAATACATCGCTCCAAACTCTACTTTCCTTAAACAACCAATAGAATTTCCTAACCCTAGAGTCAGAGAATATCAATTTGATGGTGGAATTATTAAAATTTTGCAAGAAAAAGCTTCTAGTGGAAGGGAAGATGAAGACCTAGGAAGACATATTAGAGAGTTTGGCGATTTAATGACAACACTTGGACCAAAAGGTTTGCCAAGAGACTTCTCTCATCTAAATTTTTTCGTTGGTCTCTTAAAGGTAAAGTTCTAGACTGGTTATATTCTCTCCCTCGTCATAACATCAAATGTTGGGAAAACTGTATTTTCAAATTCATAAACAGGTTTAATCCTTTTAAAAAGGTAACTGAAACTATAAAGAACATAGGCAACTTTAGTCAGAACGTGGGAGAAAACTACCGACAAGCCTGGGATAGATTCTTTGGAATGATCAATAGAATTCCTAATCATGGATATTCTGAATCAACTATTTGGTATTTATTTTACCATGGTCTTAATACTCAAAGCAGAGAGTTGCTCGACATATCAGCAGGAGGATCGATTAATACTTTAACTGTTAAAGCATGTTTGGAATTAATGTCTACTAGCGCTAAGAATGATTCTATATACAATCCTGATTTTGACAGTAAGCTGGAAAAAGGGATGCTTCGTATAAATCCTAATCTTATGCCTGAAGTACGCAAAACAATGAAACAAAAAGGTATACCTTTTGAATGTTAAGGAAAACAAAGTAGACTTGTTACAAGTTTTTACTGAAGAAGATGAAACTAGAAAAGTTTTGCAAGAATTAAAACATCGACAAGCAAAGTCTCACAATATAACATGCATAAGCATTTTCAAAAACATAAAAATATTTTGGTAGAACTCATAGAAAATTATAATGAGATTGGCCAAGAAATAAAATTATTTCACAAGTATCTTAGTATGATTGAAACCCAATGAGAACAAATAGCATCTAGTTACCAAATTTTTCTTGAAGATGATATAAATATTCCTATTTCTACTAATGTTGTAACAAGAAGAGGTGAAGTTGTTACAGGACCATTAGGACCACCAGAATATGAAATTGAAAAAGAGCAATAGGAAAAAACCTTGGTCAAAGCATGCCAAGAACATGATACACTGGTGGATCCTCAAGATGAAACTGCTCAAGAAACACAAGATCAAACCAAGGAGGACCAAAATGATGCACAAGATGACCGTTATGACTTTGATGTAGAGACGGTTGATCCAAGAGAAGGAAAAGAGATAAGCAATGAAGATGAAGTTGTTGTAGTAGAAAAGAAGAAAAGCGATAAGCAACAACAAAACAAAGCATCAAAAGAGCCTGATCCCCCACAAAAGGTAAAAGACAAGAATAAGAAAGGTGAGCAAAAGCTTTCTTATCTAGATCGAAAAAAGCACCGGATCAGGTAATCTGTGATTCTTTCAAAAAGGCACTTGGTGATCTTCGTCTAGAAATTCCATTTGCGGATGCAATAAAAGTTCCCACCTATTCTAAATTCCTCCATGATATTCTTAGTAGAAAGAAAGAAATAACTGAAACCGTTGCCATGGTGACTAGTTATCCTGCTAATGGGAAGTTGTTGTCTAAATTGGGAGATTCCGAAATACCAACAATTTCATGCTCAATTGGCAAAACTGATATTCACAATGCCTTGTGTGATTTAGGTGAAGGAATTAGTGTAATGCCATATTTTCTCTATTAAAGGTTAGGATTAGGGGAGTACTCCCCTACTACTATCACTTTATAGTTGGCTGACAAGTCCACTAAACAACCCATTAGTATGATTGAGGATGTTCTACTTAGAATAGATGAGCATGTTATTTCCACTGATTTTATTATCTTGAAATGCCAGAGGATGAAAAATTATCCATAATACTTGGAAGATCTTTCCTTAGTACTGCAGGAGCATCAGTTGATTGTGCTGAGGGAAAAATAATCTTTAATGTATATGATGCTAAAATCATCTAGTATTTTCCAAAGAAGCTAGAAGCAGGAGAAAGATATATTCCACCCGCAAAACGAGTTCATGTGGTAAGTGCCCTTGATAAGGGGCAACCCAAGGTAAGAATTCGAGAACAGAGAAGGGGTTGAGTTATTCAACTATTCTTAATGAAATGCTTAATGGGAGTCAACCCATCACATTAATAAAATAAACCAAAGAATAAAATGTTCATCACATTCCTACAACTTTTTACGGACATTCCTACGGAAGCGCCCCCATGAAGATGTAGCTGCCAAAACGTAGTAGAACTATCGATTCAACAAATGTAGAATAAGTATAAAAATAAAAGTTTGAGTTTTATCTACAAAAACTAGCTTAATCATTTTGTCCAGATTTAAAAAGTGAACCTCCAGTTGAGGACAAGAAGTTAGGTAGTATTAGAAGTCCTGCTCTATGCATGCTGTTTTTGGTCGAAATTTTTACTGTCATTTTTCTGTCAAAAACTAGTGTTTCGCTAAGTTTTAGGATAATAAGGTATTCTCGAAGAAATATAATTTTTGATGAGCACTGAAGGTTTAACGACCAACTATATGGCTGGAATAAAAATTCTGGTCGTATAGTTTGTTCGTATAGATATCTTTGCCATCAACAAATTTTCTTTCATAGGCACAGAGGATTTAACGACCAACTATACAGCGGGAATACAAATTTTGGCCATATAGTACCGGCCGTCTAGTTCTGGTCGTATAGATATCGATGCCTTTGTCGAATTTCTTCTTAAAGGTACTGATGGTTTGACGACCAACTATACGGCGGGAATAAAAATTCCGGCCATATAGTTTAGCCGTATAGTTATCGAGGCCTGTCCAAGAAAATTTATCTCGAGGACACAGACGTTTTGACGACTAACTATACGGCGGGACCATTATGATCCAGTCGTATAGTTGCACCCGTATAGCTGCGTTCTGGCATAAAGAAACCTAATTGGCGGCGCCCCCGCAACTATACAGCGAGAACTACATATCCCATGCGTATAGTTGCGGACGTATAGTTTGGCGTGACCTCTTAATCGCGCCGGGGCGGCTAGGTTTATTCTCCCTCCTCACTTTTTCTCTCATATTCTCTCTCCAAACCTCTCAAAACCCACCTAGAACTCTTGATTCTTCGCAGATTTCGTTCGTTTGAGTGGGGGAATCAATAGATCGGTATATTTCTCTCCCTATCCATGCTTTATTTTCAGATTTCCATGGTTAAAACTCTCACATTGATCTAGTGGATGAACTCAAGCTTATTTTGTTTTTCTTTATGATTTCTCGCGTTAGTATTAGATTTTTCCATGTAGAATCGTTCGTATATCATGTAGAAACTATATGCCTAAGGTTTTATGGTGAAATTTTTCAGTGCATCAAGATGAACAAAATTGGTAGCATTTTTCGCAAGAGCAAGCACCAACGTGGTGAGAGTTCGGGGCACCGGTCCAAGATCAACCCCAAGTTGGCCATAGTTTCATCAAGGAGGATGATGCCCACATGTTGGGCCGATGATAGCTTTCTCGCCACGACAGGGTTGAGGGCGGACTTCGACCTCATGTGTGCAAATTCAAGGCTAGCACTACTTGCCTATGCAAGCCACAATACCTACGCTGAGCTCACCTATGAGTTCCTTGCCTCCTTCTATGATGACCACAGGGAGAAAGGTAATGCATGCACGGTAAGCTTGACCATGAACCAGCGGCACTATGAAATAACTTTTGAGCAATTTTGTGATGCTTTTGGCTTCCCTCACGATGGGGATTCAACTGTTACAAATTTATATAGCGTCACAAGTGGAGAAACTTGGGAGGTTGTTTCTGTTAACGGTGGCAGCGACTTCTACCAAAAGAAGATTTCCACCATTCAGAACCCAACAATTCACTACTACGCCTTGTTCCTAGCCAACACACTGCTGGGAAGAGGATATACTGGTTCCATGGCCAATGCGAACATGGCCATGATCACCAAGGCACTCTTCCCCAATGCACCACAAAGCCCCAATCCCGCGGCTCTACTCATCCAGCACTTTCATCACCAGAGCAACAAGACGAAAGGTGACATTCGCATTGGTGGATTGGTAACCCACCTTGCCCATGTATTAAACATTATATTACTTGTGATGCAACCTGTTGATGGCTGCAAATTTATGGATGTCAAATATTTGACTGCTTGTGGTTTCCTCGGTGTTTACCGAGCTAACAAGAGACTCCGAGCATATCAGTTTGGTTATCTTGGTGATGCACATGTTGAGCAGGTTCTATCGCCCTATCCACCAGCCTTCACGATTGTGGAGAAGGACAATTGGATCCTCACCAAGGATCAAGTGGTGGAGATCATGGCTGAAATCCAGCCTGATCAAGAGGAAGATGCAGAAGGAGAGCAGCAGGATGAAGATGAGCATGAGCCGGAGAATGAACAAGAATACAACCCGGCTTAGGAGGGACATCAACAACATGGGGATTCTAGGACCCATGGCCCAATCAGCCACAATAGGGGTTCAACTATGTTCCCTATCAAGAATTTCAGCAGCTCAACCAGCGTTGGGGAGATTGACCACACTATACAAGGAGTGAATGAAGATGTGAGTGCCTTAACTCAAAACTTCAGTCACTTCATGACCAACTTCCCTGACTACTACCAGTAGTATCCGCACCAGCCGCTGAATGACGACAACAATTGAGCATGGCAATAGCCTAAGATTGGGGTAGGTTTGAAAACCTCCAAACCTTGCATTTATATTTTTATTTCTTCTTTTGATTTATTTTACTTCTTCAAAATTGCATGTATACTTTCTATTTGCATTCCTAAACCAAAAATACAAAAAAATAGTTGTAACTTTTATTGCAAATTCGTTTCTTTTTTTCTCTCGGAGATTTCTCAATTTTAGGTGACTTGGCAGTAGGGAAATATAAAGAGGGTTCTACTCAAGTACGAGAACGAAGCAAGCAAGAGGAGGTATCACATTCCTTTTATCACCTTTTCTGCAACTTTAAATTGATCCTATAATTATTTAATTGTCGTCGGATTGATGACAAGTACGCCATGAGGGGGTCCTCGAGGCGTGTGGAAGAGAGGGGTGTGAGTCGTACGGTATTCCGGGACGGTGAGCACACAAGTTTACCCAGGTTCGAATCCACCGGCTTTGGATGGATCCTACTCCTGCTAGCAATCTAGTAATATGGCATAGCCGGAATATGGGTTACAAGGAGTTTGCCTTTGCGAGTTGAGATTGTGATAAATTGGGTGCCCTAAAGGCTCTCCCTAGGACGGCTTATATAGATGTCTGGCCTAGGATTTACAGGAGAGATCAATCCGGCTACGACTAAGAGTCGGTTACAAAGTACATCTTGAACTACAAGTAACACCATGGGCCTATGTCGGTAAGTCTATTGGGCCTTCCCGTAGCCGGATTGGACTCTGTTCTTCTCTCTAACTGGGCCGCCCGTGAAGCAAAGCTCTAACCTGAAGTGGGCCACCCTGGTCAGTGAGGTACGTTGAGGATATCCGGAAAAGTATATCCCCAACAGCAGCCCCCGAAAGTCTCCAAGGTCCAAAGTCGAATTCATTATCATCTAGCTTGATCTTCGGCTTGCAGAATCTTGAAGGGCCTTGAAACTTCAACACAAAAAATACGATCCGGGTCTCAAAAATAAGTTGGACCTATCAGTATGTTAGTCGTGTTTCCAACTCGTAATTCAAACTAAGCCGGAACTTGTTCTCTGACATAGCCTGACACCAGTCATGGTCAAGTCAAGTCACTAACAGACATTTCCTATCAGCACGACCGTTGGTGGGTCCGCCTTTCAAGGAACCGAGGCGTCGTTTCAATGCGTGTGTGGAGATCGAGGCGACGTAATCATCGCGCGGAGGTTTCCCTGTCCTTTCCACGACGCGTGGCACGTTTAATGTGGCATTTGCATGAATCTTGGCGCGGCTGGCGGTTATAAGGGTGAGGATTTCTTTTCCTCATCTTCTTCACCTATTCCCAGTGCCGTTTCCTTCTCCCCTACTTCTCCCACACGCACAGAGCTCCCTTGCCTCCAAAAATTCCCTGCGCCGCCCATCCAAGGTCTCCAGCGCACCGGAAAAATGGCTTCCACATCATCTTCTGGCGCAGCAGCGACGGCAACGGTGGCGGAAAAGGAGAGCAATCGCGGGGTCTGGATCACGTGCGTCCTTGACGATGATAAGCTCCTCGGCATAGAAGAAGAAGGGGTCCTCCGCATCGGCGACTGGCGGAGTGGCCTCGGTGAAGCCATCCCCAACCCTCGCAACGGCGAACGAGTGCACTTCAGCACTCACTTGGACAGAGGTTTTTCCTGTCCTCCCTCAGATTTCTTTTCTGAGGTGATAGATCATTACGGTGTTCAACTCCACCATCTCCCCCAAACTACATCTTAGAGATGAGTGCTTATGCATCTTTGTGCGAGGGGTATCTCGGCATTAGGCCGAGTCTCACTCTTTTCTGGTACTATTTTCATGTCTGGAGAAATTCCATCACTGCCGGTAATCCTTACATTACCGGTACGATTAGTTTTTCGGTTACGCGTGAGCGTGTTAATCCTCGGATTTTAGCTAGTGAGTCGGTGAAAAAATGGTCGGCTACCTTTTTCTATCATAAGGATATTCCCGCTCCCGGCAAAGCTACTGCTTTGCCGGCTTTCATCGATGGAGCCACCACGCCCTGAGCGTCTTGGGACGAGGTTGCTCCGGCTCTCAGTGACGATCTGCTCCTCGCCAAGAGACGGATCGAATACCTGATGAAGCACAAGGGCCTGAAAGGGTCCGACTTAGTTCAATGCTGGGTGGCACGCCGGATTCAGCCTCTCCAACACCATGGCGACCGATTGATGCATTCCATCACGACGTCGAAAAAAGACTCCCTCCCCATCAGCCCTAAGGCCTTAAAGCCACAAGATTATATAAGCCAAATCAAATGGCTAATAAGGGAGCGGACTGAGAGAAAGATTCCGGATTTGTCCCTGGACATGCATACAACGGAAGTCCCTGTCGTGCTGGTAAGATTTAGCAACAAACCTTTTATGTGTTTCACCTTTAAATTATTTCGCAACACTGAGATACTATCTTCTTTTCAGCTTGCCGACCTCCCCGAGTCAGAATTAGCTCCTATCGAGGGATATCCTCCTGAGTTTTCTCAGGAGGAGGAATTGGTCCACTGGCAGACGTTGTGCCTAGAAAGCGCAAAGCTCCGATAGTGGCTATCAGCACAAAGGAAGTGCCAGTTGTGAAGAGTTAAGTTCCCTCACAACTTCTGCCTTTGTACTTCACTTGTGATTTCTTCCGAGATGCAATGTTCTTCATTCTATTACCTTCTCAGAGCTAAACAACTCATCAAGGGCAAAGGGAAGGGAACTACTTCTAAGCCCTTGCGTCAGATGAAGCTAACTTTGGCTTATCCTGCCGTGGCTCCTCCGACTCCTGCCCCTCAGCCTTCTGCAGCGCCGGAGATTACTCCATCTCTGATCGTTGCAGAAGATCCAGCTCCCTTAGCAGAGCCAGCAATCCTTGAGTCGTAGACTGACGTCACCATGGGTGACTCAGGTTTTGATAAGGGTGAACCCTCTTTGGGTAATGATCCCTCAGCAGAAGTTTTCACCGACAACCTCCTGAGCAATCCGGGACTTGCCAAATTTGGCTTGTCTCGGAAATCTGCGGAGGAGATCCAACGGTTGGCCAAAGAATGCCTTGAAAGCCAAACCATTTCTGCCGAAGAAGAAGCACAAGAAACGGAGGACATCAAGTACTCCGAACTTCTCGAACAAGTCCGCCTTCGCGACGAGGGATTAAGAGCTGGTTTGCTTCCACCACCTCCAATTATTCAACTCACCCTCGCCGAGAAGGTTACCACTGAAGTGAACATGTGCCTGAGCAAGCTCACACATGAACATCATGTAAGTCGGAATTCCAACTCACGTTTTCCTTTATGGTACTTTATATCATATCCTCTAGCCCCCAAGCATGAAGTTGGATAGACAATTCGGGTTTATCCTTCCTTAGGATGCCAAAGAATGAACTAGTGTAGCCCCCAAGGCTCGTGGTGATATTAGCTACAATATTATTCTAAGTCTTTAGTAGACTTCTGACTCTGGGTATTCTAACTCACAGAAAGTTAATTCATATAACCAGGAATTGTTGAAGAATATCTACAACAAGCAGAGAGAGATAAAAACTCTCCGACTTGAAAATGCTAAACTAAAAGTTTCCAAGGATGAGGCCGAAGGTAAACATTCCGAGACTCAAACCTTGTATTGCGTGTTCATAGTCGAATATTTTGTTGAACTGTTGTTCTTTTGTCTTACAACACTGGTAAATCAGTCATGCGCTATGATGAAGAGGCTGAGAATCTGAAGACCTTGGTGGTGGAAAACCAAGATCTCCGCCGAGAGCTAGACTAGCTCAAGGCGGATCATGAGAAGAGCATTTCTCAAGTTCTCGAATTATCCTCCATGGCCACCGTGGAGCGTGATCGCAAGATTGCACTCCACGAGAAGAAAATCTTGGATCTTACCAATGACTTGTTCAGAGAGAGGGATATTTCTGAGGCACTCCGGGATGAACTCGAGAGTCTTCGTGAGGAGAAAACCAAAGTCGACAATGTCATCTTTGGTATGTTTCCATCTTTTTGACTTGTCTACATTCTTCGACTCTTTCGAAGTCGGATTTATTTAACCATTTTGCATTATATGCATAGGTCCTCTCAACTTAATGGACTCCACCTCTTCCGAGTCTCGCACCAGCCGGCTTACACAAGTCGGCGATCTTGTTCATGACTTCCGCCAATCCATCGAGGATATTGGCGAAGCTCTCAAGGTTCCGGAATGCATAGCATGTACGATTTTCAGGTGCGGGACAGGGCAAAGGAGATGCCGCAGCTTGTCCAGGACTGGAGCATGTCCTACGCGCGATCCGCGGCACATAACACTCTCACAATGGTCATGAGCCACCATGGAAGCAAGGAGATCTGGCAAGTGACCAGAGGATATTCTACTATGGACGAAGACGGGAAGAAGCAAGATATCAAGGCCATCATGGACTCCTGCGCCGTATATGGGTGCCACGTAGCTGATCTGACTAGCTACGACACTCCCTTCTTCACCCGCGTGGACACGCCACCTCTGCCTTCCGAAGAAATGGCTGAAGTTTCCGACGATGATCAAACCGCATCAGATTTGAACATCTCGAATCGTTATCAAGGTGTGGCTGATGTATCTAGCGAGCCGACATCTCCTACCTCTCCTCCTGCATCATAGATCATCAAAACAAATGTGTTATTCTGAAAAACATTATGGATCTGTAAATAAGTAATGTGATACTTTTGCTAGTGCCAAGTTTTTATATATATCTATTTAGCACTTTTGGCTTAAAATGTTTATGTGCCTGGAATGTTTGCATAAGCACTTGTGTTTTTTGTCTATACTTATCGTTTATCTGGCTTTCCACCTCGTCCCTTTCATGAGCCGGCAAACCTTTAGCACGAAAACTTTGCCGAGGAACGGAGCTCAATTGCTAAACCAGTTTAAACTCAGAAACAAAGCCGGCATCCATTACCAACAATTCACTACTCGAAAAATACCCGCATCCAGCAATCAGACAAATAACCAAAGTATAGACTATAAGGTTTAAATTTATACCGGAAGGTAGCATTTTTAGAATTGGAAATCTAAACCAGAACAAAAATGAGCATAAAGTACTTTCAAGTATTCTGGGATTTTTGACTGTGACATGATCATTTGGAAATAAGATGGTAACAACTTCTTAGAAAAAATTTGAGGCAACCACTACTTTTATTTCTCACTGAACATGTATACATATATGATTACAAAGAAAGATAAACTAAGAATAAAAGGGACGTAGCTGAGAAATATTCCATGGTCTGTCTAATTCTTCCGAATTTGTACTACCTCCAGCTCTCTTTCTCTTCTTAGTAGCAGGTCTTTCCTTGACTGGCCGCATATCAGTTAGGTAGTATGAACCATTGTGCAAGACTCGAATAACTAAAAATGGCCCTTCCCATACTGGGGAAAGTTTGTGCTTTCTTTGTTGCACAAGTCGAAGAACCAAATCTCCCTTATTGAAAGATCGGTTTCTGTCTCTCTGGCTATGATACTTGCATAACTTCTGCTGATAGGCTATTGATCTCATTTTAGCAACGACACGAACTTCTTCGACTAAGTCGAGATCATTTTGTCGAGAAATCTCGGCATCCTCTTTGATATACGCGGCAACTCTAGGAGAATTATGAATCAAATCACTAGGAAGAACTGCTTTAGCACCATATACCAAGAAAAAAGGTGTGTATCATGTTGACCTGTTCGGAGTTGTTTGGAAGCTCCATATTACAGAGGGTAATTTCTCTGCCCAAGCCCCCGCAGCACCTCTAAGTGGTGCTTCGAGTCTTGGTTTTAGGCCTAGTAAGATTAAACCATTTGCCCTTTCGACTTGTCCATTAGCCTGCGGATGTGCAATTGACGCAATGTCAAGCTGGATACTTTGTTCGTTGCAGAATTCAGCAAGCTCTCCCATAGAGAAATTACTCTCATTGTCCGTGATAATGCTATGCAGATAACCATACCGGATTATAACATCCTCGACAAATCTTCTGGCTGTTGCTCCATCACAACTAGTGACAGGTTTAGCCTCAATCCATTTGGTGAATTTATCCACGATTACTAAGAGGTGAGTAAATCTACTTGGAGCCCGTTTGAACGGTCCTACCATGTCAAGCCCCCAGACTGCAAAAGGCCATGTTATAAGTATTGTTCGCAACTGATCAGCCGGAACATGAGCTTGTTTGGCGTATTTTTGGCATCCCTTGCACGTCTTGACCAGCCGTTCGGCATCCGCCTTGGCTGTAAGCCAGAAAAACAGTACCGGAAAGCTTTTGCCACTAGAGATTTGGCTGCAGCATGGTGACCACACTCGCCTTTGTGGATTGCTCTTAAGATTTTCACTCCTTCTTCCGGAGATACGCAGCACTGAAAGACCCCAGACACACTCCGCTTATAGAGCTCACCACTAACTACAGTATAGGCTTTTGTTCGTCGGATGATCTGCCGGCTCAGAACTTCGTCTTCGGGTAATTTGCCATCTACCAAATAATAAGGATAGGGTTGAGTTCAGCTGGGAATTACAGCCAGAACTGCTATTAAAGGTGAGTCGGATTTGGTCAGATATTCCTCGTCCACTACCTTTATTGAGGAAACTTTGAGGTGCTCTAAAAAAGCGCCATCCAGTACCTCTTTCTGAGCAGAGCCTATTCGAGATAATGCATCTGGTTCCTCATTTTCTGCTCGAGGGATGTGTTAAACCTCAAGCCCTTCGAACGATTTAGATAAATCATCCATGACAGCTTTGTATGTTGCCATGTGTTTATTTGCATTACAAATATCTGACACTTGTTGAGCCACAAGATCCGAATCTCTATAACACATCAATCATCGGATGCCGATATCCTTAGCAATCTGGATTCCATGCAATAATTCTTCATACTCGACAATGTTATTTGTCACTGTGAAGTGGATCTGCAGCACGTATAGAAGTTTATCTCCATGGGGTGATTTGAGCACCACGCCAGCCCCCGAGCCCCCGCGAGTCTTAGACCCGTCAAAATATAGGGTCCAATATTCTGACTGAGGGAGGATCATATTCTCCTTTGTCTCTGTCCAATCAGCAACAAAGTCAGCAAGGATTTGGGATTTTATTGCTGTCTGAGGTTTATACTCAATATCGAAAGCTGAAAGCTCTATGCCCCATTTTACGACGCGTCATGTGCCTCGTTGTTGTTGATTATATCTCTCATGGGAGCTGTGCTCACCACGGTAATTGGATGTTCCTGAAAGTAGTGTCGTAACTTACGAGATGCAAAGAACACACCATAAGCCAGCTTTTGATAGTGCGGATACCGCTGTTTTGATTCAGTTAGGACCTCGTTGAGATAGTAAGCCTGATGCTGCACCGGGTGTTACTGCTTTTCCTCTGGTCTCTCGACTACGATGACGACACTGACAACCCTGTTTGGCACAACGAGATAGAGCAACATTGGTTTGCTTGGTTCCGGTGCTGCAAGGAGAGGAGCAGAAGAGAGTACTTCTTTCAAGTCTTGAAATGCATCTTCAGCTTCATCAGTCTAGACAAATTTTTTGGTCTTTTTCAAGAGCTTGTAAAGTGGTGCGGCTCTTTCTCCGAGTCGGCTTACAAACCGACTTACTGCAGCAATGCAACCAGTGAGTCTTTGAACGTCCTTCAGGCGAGTTGGCCTGGAAATATTGAGTATAAGCTTAATCTTGTCTCGGTTCACCTCTATGCCTCTCTGAGACACAATGAAACCTAACAATTTTCCTGCTGGGATTCCAAATAAACACTTCTTCAGATTGAGCATTATGTTGTATTTTCGTAGATTGGCGAACATTTCCTCCAAGTCGGAAATTAATGTTTCCTTCTTTTTGGACATCACCGCAATATCATCCAGATATGCATGTACATTGCGTCTGATTTGATCATGGAGGCAACGCTGCATAGTGCGCTGGTACGTAGCTCCTGCGTTCTCCAGCCCAAAAGGCATCGTAACAAAACGGAAGGTTCCGAAGCGGGTTATGAATGAAGTTTTGATTTTATCTGATTCCTTCATTCGAATTTGGTGATAACCGGAATATATGTCGAGAAAACAGAGGAGTTCTGATCCTGCCATAGAATCGATAACTTGATCAATCCTATGCAGAGCGAACGGATCTTTAGGACAAGCCTTGTTCAAGGCAGTATAATCAACACACATCCTTAAATCAGTGGTGTCCTTGTTAGGGACCATTACAGGGTTGGCTGACCAATCAGTATGGATGACCTCTTCTATGAATCCGGCTAACTCGAGCCGGGCTAGTTCCTTAGCTATTGCCTTACGCTTTACATCGCCAAAATGTCGTAGTGATTGTTTGACAGGTTTAGCATTCGGGTTTACATTTAGAGAGTGCTCGGCAAGTTCCCTAGGTACTCCGGTCATGTGAGATGGCTGCCATGCGAAGATATCTTGATTTGCTTGAAGGAACTTGATGAGCGCGCTTTCCTGTGCGCTATCTAGGCCTACGCCTATCTGGGTCACCTTGGAGGGGTCATCATCCTTCAACGGTGTCTTCTTCGTCTCTTCTGATGCCTTGAACTCCGGATTCGGCTTTGTCACCTCCCTCTTTGTTGCAGGCATCTCGGACGGATCGATGGTCTTCTTGATCTCCTGGTACTCCTGGGCGTGCAGCACGGCTTCAGCAAAGGCAGCATTTCCATCCTCGCACTCTGGCGCTTTCTTCGGGTCTCCCCTGGTGATCACGCCGTTGGGACCTGGAATTTTCATCATATTTTAAATGTAACACGGACGAGCCATAATAGCCCAATAAGTCGGATGTCCAAATATAGCATGGTATGTGCTCTTGAACGGGACCACTTCGAAGGAAAGTGCTTCCGTCTGGTAGTTCTTTGGAGTTCCAAAGGTAACATGCAAATTGATCTCTCCCAAGGAATTTGCTTGTCTTCCTTGGACAACTCCATGAAAGATCACGGAGCTGTGATTCAGCTGGGTTTCCGAGATTCTCATCCGGCGTAGCGTTTCGACATATAAAATGTTGATGTTGCCACCAATGTCCATGAGGGTCTTGGAGAAACCATAGTCGTCAATAAGTGGATTGGCGACTAAGGCGTATTTTCCTCGCCTGTGCAACTTAGGCGGATGATCAGCATGGTCAAAGGTATTTGCAACTTCCGACCAGTCCAGGTATTGAGGGACAGCCAGAACTATCGCGTTGAGCTCATGTAGAACTGCTTTCTTGACCTTAGCTGGTTGAGATCCGAGGAAGGTGACATAGGTGTCTTTCTTTGTGGGAAAGGTTTTCTTCCCCTCCGTCTTGGGATTTGAAGCATCAGCTTCCTCCATGTCAGAATCTTCCTTGGTCTCTTTGTCCTTTTCGGGATTCTTCTTTCCCTTCTTCTGCTTAGCCCTCTAGCCAGCGGTGTCATCTTTCTTAATGTCGTCATTGAAACGACACTCGATGTTTGTGTGAGATGAGCCCCCATTGGCGTCGAGGTGATGCAAACATGGGTTATTGGCAATGTCGGCCCAAGAGTAGGTTTTGCCAGGTTGCCGGTCTCCTCTACCTTGAACTCTTGATGTCCCACGACCGCGTCCGTGGCCACCGCCATGTCCTCCTCGTCCTCTAGACCCGAAATTACCAATAACCACTACCGTTTCCGCGCTGGGCTTTTCTTCCGAGGTATTCTTGTGCTTCTGAGCTTATTGCTTTGGTTTTTTGCTGACTGAGGCACAACCAGGGCGTTTAGTAATCCCTCTACATCGTCGTCAGCATCTGCATACTTGCTCACTATTTCTATCATCTCTCCCAAATTAGTGACCTTGTCACACTTCAAGCGATGATGTAGTAGACCAATTGGGAGACCTGCAATGAAAGCTTCAATCACAGATTAGTCATTTACTCCCTCATAAGAGTTCTTGGTGTCGATCCATCGTCCGAGATAATCTCGGCAAGTTTCTCCGGCTTTCTGGGTGCAACGCTGTAGGTCTCCTACCGTATAGGGCCTCCGGTATGTGCCTTCGAAATTATGAAAGAATGCACTTTGCATGTCATACCAGTTGTGGATGGTGTTCTCCGGAAGTTCATTGAGCCATGATCGTGCCGTCATCCGCAACATGAGTGGGAGATACCGGGTTGCGACCAGGCTGTTTCCGCCTTTGGTGATGCAGCAAGCCTGGAAAAAATCCTGGAGCCAATATCTGGCCGAGCTATACTGTCGTAGGCTTGAATGTGTCTTGAGATAGCGAATCCTTCTGGGAATTTTGTTGCTCTTATGCGTGGTCCGAAGAATTTTGGGCCCACATATATATCATCATTTTCGTAGCGCCGCGCCTCTATGTTGGAGTTAATCTGGTGTCGCGCATCACTTGGAGACAAAGATCGTCATCCTAAGGGACGGCTATGGCTCTGGTGCCTTGGAGCCAAACTTTGGCTTCTACCACCACCTCCTCCGCCATGTCACCCTCCTCGAGAGCCGTTGTGATGGCTTCTTGGTGGAGAGTGTGGAGCAGCTGGGTTGTTTCCGGCTGATCGCCGGCCTCCATCCGGAGCATCATTATTCCGGTTCTAGGGATGGTCTTCATTGCGACGAGCCCCTAGCCGGCTTGTCTTGGTATGGTTTCCCGTCACTCCCACCATGGTGGGGCTCAGCCGGACGGTTTGTAGGTCTAGGAGGTGGCATCCTTTGACGGTCCTCCTCCTGACGTTTCTCTTTATCTTCTCCCCTACGATTGTTCGACTCTCGTCGAGGAGGATTTCTTGGATACAGTGCAGCAATTGCTTCTTGCTCAGCAGCTGGAGCGACATTGCGCCAGTCACGTGCAGGTTTGTGATGCTGTCCTGAAGATCCGGTTCTTGAGTAGTTGTCTTCCCGGCGATCAAAATGGTAATGCTGTTCCGGAACACGCTGGGGCCGTGTCTGTGTCCGTGCGGCATTGGTCCGATTTCGAGACCAGTTTTCCGCTTCCGGATTTTGTGGCCTTTTGCTGTTCTAGACCCTTGGTGAGTAGCTTAATGCCCAATCGAACCTATTCTGGGCCTGGATTGTTCGATAGGATATCTCGAGCTGCAACAGTGTTCTGTACTGGAATTGGATACACCAGATCTCCTTTGCTGTCGAGATGATGCATCCCTGGGTCTGCTTCAAAGAGGACCTTGTGGACTTCCTGGAATTGATCGTCACATGTGTGACGCTTCCGGGTCTTCCGATGTTGCCGAGAGATGTACTTCTCTGAAGTTGCCATGCGTTTCTTCTCCTCCTCGATGTTTTTGGCTTCATCCAGAAGTACTTGAAGACGCGCTTCTAGGGCCTGAGCCCTTTCATCTAGTTCTTCGGCAGTAAGTTCTGCGGCTCTAGGGATAGGTGTGGTTAATGCAGCATCGATGAGTTTACACGCACCTTCAGTGATCACGTGTCCATCCACCGATTCTTCTTTTGGCTCGTCTGGGATAAGTGCTCCATCCGAGTCTTCTTCATATTCCTCGGCAATCACTTCCTCTGCCGGAAGATCTTGTTCTTCTTGTTCTTCTTCTTTGCCTTCTTGGCATCGCCGGTAGCAAAGACGGCTTTGAGCCCGTTTCTCGGAGTCAAACTTTGATCGGTACTTTTGGCCATTTGGTTCTCGGGATTGTCTCCGAGTTCCATGTTGTCCTGTGCTTTGGGAGAGTTTTCTTCGGATCCTTCGTCCATGTCTGCTGCTTCTACAGCAGCTGTGGAGTTAAGCTCCTCTTCATATTCCATGGAGAACTTCCGGAAATCTACCGACGTCATGGAGTCATCCGAGGCTGGTAGTTCGACGCTTGTTTCGATAGCCTCCAGCACAGAGTCTTTGTTGTCTCCAGCATCGGCAGAGCCGGATCCAGATCCAACATATTCGACAAAGTGCGACGCGTGCCTCCTGAGGGGTCGCTTGTTCGTCTGCGGTACCAAAGTTCGCAGGCCAGCGCATGGCGGTACCTAAGTTGCCTGAAATTGCCGTGTTTCGAAAAGTTGGGCCGCCAACTACTGAGAGGGGCCATTTCGAGGCAAACTCATCTCACCCCTGTCAAATTCAAACATTCCGTTAAACTGCCCCGTGAAGTAGATGGTCGAGACCCTCATGTCAGTCATCTGTCCGTGACGCGAGCGCTAACGCGGCAACCTCTTAGGCAAATCGAGGAACTAAGTGAATTGGATGCGTTGACCAATTTCACAAATCCATTCCCACCTTTCCCTTGGCACCAGCGGCGTCGGAATCCACCCTCCAGGCAGGACGGTCCCTTCAGACATTTGACTTCTGGCGCCAAGTTGCTGCGCCCAATCGATGATCCCGAGCTCCAATGGCGCTTGCCGTAGCCGCCGTTGTGAGGCTCTAGCCCGCCTCCGCTGCTAACGAGCTGAGCAGTTCAGAGGATGGCAGATCCTACTATCAAGGAAGAAGAAGTTCTGGCTACTAGCGGGTGACCTACCCTTCTCTTTGCTATTCGCACTAATTATAACTGCTAGCTGGCTACTGAACCTCAAATTGTTTGTTAGCCCAACGCTGACAAACATATGTTGTCCACAGTTTTCTGTCAAGTGGGATCTGTGCGAACCCCGCTTACCTGGTTACGGTAGTCCTCTACAGGTACGACTCTAAGGGCAAGTGTTATGGACACCATTGTTTCACGATGGAAGAAGCGCCTGCGCAGATCTGCACTATATCTGGTATGGTTGCTGCTCTGCGTAATCATGTTGAATTATGGCCAAAGCAGACTGCAAAGTTCAGCTTCATGGATGAACGTGGCATCATGGTTACTATAACGTGTGACCGTCAGCTAATTGGGTTGATGAAAAGGTATGCTTCGGTTGCTATGTTTGAGCTGAAATGTGATGTATTGGATGTGGAAGCTGCTGCAACTGGGATTCGCCCTTCTATTCTTGGACAGGGTGGTTGCTCGAACTCAACTAGCTCCTGGTAAGCAAAGGTCTCTTGGGGTTCGCATGTTTGTGCTGAATTGTAATTTTTGTTTTATTTACTCTCTAGATATTGGGCAGTTATGCAACAGTCTTGTTTCTTTGACAGGAAGGGCCGCAAGGTTAGAAACATGACCGCCGAGTCAATCATTTTGCTGCCCGAAGAAATTAAAAACGAGTGGAAAGAAGATGCTAGACATGATTCTGGTGCCCATTGTCCCAGCGATGCAGATTAGGTGAAGCTAAGAAAATTGGCACCGAGGAAGAGGAAGAAGGCACGAAATGAAGAAGCCAGTGGACGTGAAGGCTTGGCACCCAGGCTACGGAAGAAGGCTGCTGGCAATGAAGATGCATAGTAATGTGTTGAACTTGAACCTATATATGTAATTCTGTTAAATTCTGGAGCTCTGTGTGTGGCACGTTACTGGGCGAAACAATCTACCCACGTTCTCTGAGTAAATTGTACCGCGACTTAGGGTTTGGAAACGCCTGAGTCAGTAGTTGAATCTGAAATTGTGATTGTGCCACTACTATCTGAAAACAAGGATCCACCGGTTCCACGATTACTGAGGGATAGGAGGTCTCCAAATACGACGGAATGTAAGTGGCACAGAAATAAATTATTTAAGCTGCCACACTCCACAAAGCAACAATTTATTTCAGATGCTGCACAACGACGTGGCAACATAAACAACAATGTTCTTACCGATAATGCCAAGATGAGGAGGAAACCGGTACCACTTTTTTTCCTAATCGTGAGCCTGTCTATCTCACCGCCTCTCTACTCCTGCATCCCCTGCATCTGGCGAAGCTCCCGGATCTCCAGTAACCGCGTGTACGTGCTTCCACTTTATAAATTGTGGTTGTGCCATTTGCATGCGGCACAATCCACGTAGATTACGTTTAAACAAACCACCAATGTCAGAATACACTAGTAGAAAATGTGTCTTTGGTCCACGGTCACGTTCCTAATCCGGGACAGAGATCTAAATCGATGCAGAAATTGATCTAAATCACAAATTCTTCCACAAATTAATCGAGACAGAGATCTAAATCGAGACATTTCATTAATTCAACCACAAATTCTTCTAAAAAAAGGTGCGATTTCACATCCTACATTAATTCAACCACTAGTCAACAATTTCACTTCCGCTGCCACTATCCTCCGAGCCGCCGGCTTCCTCGTCGCTGTCGGACGGAACCTCCACGATTTCCGCATCGTTCGCAAGACGGAGCACCTCTTCGCGGCGAGCGGCGGCGATGACGGTGTACTTGGTCCGTCCAGGAATGGACCAGAACCTCTCCCACCCTTCTCGGTTGCGGAGATCCCAGTGCACCACGCGCCCGTCAACGATGTGGTTGCCAATCTTGGCCTTCCGCTCCTTCTTGAACAATGCCGGCCAGTACGGGCTGGCCGCCGCGTACCGGGGCAGTGCCCTCTTCCACGTGGGCATCTGGCAGCGGCGCGCCACGGTTTCGCTCTCCATCTCGGCTTGTCCAGGGAGCGGAGCCTCCGGCACCCCCGCAGAGCTGATGCGTCATCCGTGGGGCACCGTCGCGGCTGGTGGCGCGAGGATGTCGAAGTTTGCGAACATCACCGCCTCGTAGAGGTTCAGATCGGGCATCTCCATGGAGGCGCGATGGAGATTGGAGAGGGAGCAAGGGGATGGACGACGAAGCGACGCGCTGTGGCGCCTCCTATTTGTACACGAGGACGACGAAGCGATGGGCGGAATATCTAAGGGGCATTGGTCAGACAAAAGAATTAATGCGGGGTCAGACTAATGGGAGAGAAAGTTATTTCCTCCCTGGACTCTGGGACCAATAGTTCAGACCGCTAGGTCAACAAGTACAACTATTACAACTTAAAAAGGCACGGAGCTTAAGCTAAATAGAACTAGTTATCACACATCTCCTTGATCTTCCTAATCTTATTCTGATGCGCATCTTCCTGCGAGAGCAAGGATTGAATCGTCTGCTCCTTCCTTTTAGCATCTTCCTTGCACAACTTCAATTGTTTCTCTGCATTTTTCCTCATGCACTTGTCAATACTCGTAGTTGTGAACTGCAGGACTTTGGCCTGGTGGAGATCATTCTTTGCTTGAGTCAGTTCTTGCTCTGCTTTAGCCTTCAGGGCCAACGCCACATCCCTCTCCTTCTCGACTTTGCTAACCTTGTCTTGCACCCACCAGAGATATCACTTATGCTTGGTCGTGTCAACTGGTTCCCATAGCTTCATCTCAACTCTCTCAACAAGTGAGCTCAATACAGATTCTTTCAACTCAACAGTCATTTCCCATAGTTTATCCAGCATTTTCTGCATCGATTTGGGCCACTCTGGATCTACCCATTTGACAACACCGCAACTTCTGCCTTGCATCATTGCACGATGTCCTAGACACCGTAGAAACCTCCTGCATGTGTTTCGTCCTTCAAACACTACAAATTTAGTAGGCACATATCCATGTTTACATACCATAGGACTGTCTTCATCCGCTAAACCGTGATAGTCGGATTCATACATCGTCTAGTTGGCCTCACACATCATACGCGCATGATTAAACAGATTAGATCTAGCTCAAAAAATAGAGATGAGACGACTCACATCGAAATCACCGTCCCTGTCATCACGACGCGTTTCCTCATGTGGTTCATGAGAAGAACACACATCCAATGACACTGGTGGACTCTAGCTGTGGTTCATGAAAAGAACAGACATGCAATGACACAAGTGGATCCATATGTGGTTTGTCTAGAGGAACACACATGCAATGACACTGGGTGTGGTTCATGCAAAGAATAGACATGCAATGACACCGGTGGATCCATGTGTGGTTTATGGAAGTAACATACATGTAATGACGCTAGCTGTGGTTCATGAAAAGAACAGACATGCTATCACACTGGTAGATCCATGTGTGGTTCAAGAGAAGAACACACATCCAATGACACCGGTTGATCCTTATGCGGTTCATGAAAAGAATAAACATGCAGTGACACCGGTGGATCCTTATGTGGTTTGTCTAGAGGAACACACATGCAATGACACCGGGTGTGGTTCATGAAAAGAACAGACATGCAATGACACTGGATGTGGTTCATGAAAAGAACAGACATGCAATGACACTGGTGGATCCATGTGTGGTTCATGAGAAGAACACACATCCAATCACATTGGGTGGATCCATATGTGGTTTTTCTAGAGGAACACACATGCAATGACACTGGGTGTGGTTCATGAAAAGAACAGACATGCAATGACACTGGTGGATCCTTATGTGGTTTGTGAGAAGAACAGTCATGCAATGACACTGGTGGATCCTTATGTGGTTTGTTTAGAGGAACATACATGCAATCACACTGGGTGTGGTTCATGAAAAGAACAGACATGCAGTGACACCGGTGGATCCATGTGTGGTTTATCGAAGTAACAAACATGCAATGAGTCTAGCTGTGATTCATGAAAAGGACAAACATGCAATGACACCGGTGGATCCATGTGTGGTTCATGAGAAGAACACACATCCAATGACACTGATGGATCCTTATGTGGTTCATGAAAAGAACAGACATGCAATGACACTAGTGGATCCTTATGTGGTTTGTCTAGAGGAACACACATGCAATGACACCGGGTGTGGGTCATGAAAAGAATAGACATGCAATGACATATCTGGTTTGTTTAGAAGAACACACATGCAATGACACTGGGTGTGGTTCATGAAAAGAACAGACATGCAATGACACTGGTAGATCCTTATGTGGTTTGTGTAGAGGAACATACATGCAATCACACTGGGTGTGGTTCATGAAAAGAACACACATCCAATGACACTGGTGGATCCTTATGTGGTTCATGAAAAGAACAGACATGCAGTGACACCGGTGGATCCTTATGTGGTTTGTCTAGAGGAACACACATGCAATGACACTAGGTGTGGTTCATGAAAAGAACAAACATGCAATGACACTGGTGGATCCTTATGTGATTTGTGAGAAGAACAGCCATGCAATGACCCTGGTGGATCCTTATGTGGTTCATGAAAAGAACAGACATGCAATGACTCTGGGTGTGGTTCATGAAAATAACACACATCCAGTGACACTGGTGGATCCTTATGTGGTTCATGAAAAGAACAGACATGCAGTGACACCGGTGGATCCTTATGTGGCTTGTCTAGAGAAACACCCATGCAATGACACTGGGTGTGGTTCTTGAAAAGAACAAACATATAGTGACACCGGTGGATCCATGTGTTGTTTATGGAAGCAACATACATGCAATGACTCTAGCTGTGACTCATGAAAAGAACAGACATGCAATGACACTGGGTGTGGTTCATGAAAAGAAGAGAAATGCAATGACACTAGTGGATCCTTATGTGGTTCATGAAAATAACTGACATGCAATGACACTTGGTGTGGTTCATGAAAAGAGCATACATGCAATGACACTGGTGGATCCATGTGTGGTTTATGGAAGTAACAGACATGCAATGACTCTAGCTGTGGTTCATGAAAAGAACAGACATGCAATGAAACTGGTGGATCCCTGTGTGGTTCATGAGAAGAACACACATCCAATGACACTGGTGGATCCTTATGTGGTTCATGAAAAGAATAGACATGCAGTGACACCGGTGGATCCTTATGTGGTTTGTCTAGAGGAACACACATGCAATGACACCGGGTGTGGTTCATGAAAAGAACATACATCCAATGACTTATGTGGTTTGTTTAGAAGAACACACATGCAATGACACTAGGTGTGGTTCATGAAAAGAACAAACATGCAATGACACTGGTGGATCCTTATGTGGTTTGTGAGAAGAACAGCCATGCAATGACCCTGGTGGATCCTTATGTGGTTCATGAAAAGAACAGACATGCAATGACACTGGGTGTGGTTCATGAAAATAACACACATCCAATGACACTGGTGGATCCTTATGTGGTTCATGAAAAGAACAGACATGCAGTGACACCGGTGGATCCTTATGTGGTTTGTCTAGAGAAACACCCATGCAATGACACTGGGTGTGGTTCTTGAAAAGAACAGACATGTAGTGACACCGGTGGATCCATGTGTTGTTTATGGAAGCAACATACATGCAATGACTCTAGCTGTGACTCATGAAAAGAACAGACATGCAATGACACTGGGTGTGGTTCATGAAAAGAAGAGAAATGCAATGACACTAGTGGATCCTTATGTGGTTCATGAAAATAACTGACATGCAATGACACTTGGTGTGGTTCATGAAAAGAGCAGACATGCAATGACACTGGTGGATCCATGTGTGGTTTATGGAAGTAACAGACATGCAATGACTCTAGCTGTGGTTCATGAAAAGAACAGACATGCAATGAAACTGGTGGATCCATGTGTGGTTCATGAGAAGAACACACATCCAATGACACTGGTGGATCCTTATGTGGTTCATGAAAAGAACAGACATGTAGTGACACCAGTAGATCCTTATGTGGTTTGTCTAGAGAACACACATGCAATGACACTAGGTGTGGTTCATGAAAAGAACAGACATACAATGACACTGGTGGATCCTTATCTGGTTTGTGAGAAGAACATCCATGCAATGACACTGGTGGATCCTT
Source organism: Avena eriantha (assembly GCA_910589775.1). Lineage (NCBI taxonomy): Eukaryota > Viridiplantae > Streptophyta > Magnoliopsida > Poales > Poaceae > Avena > Avena eriantha. The sequence continues at coordinate 78,447,939 of OU342745.1, read as the reverse complement.
ATGTGGTTCATGAAAAGAACTAACATGCAATGACACTGGTGGATCCATGTGTGGTTCATGAGAGGAACACACATCCAGTGACACTGGTGGATCCTTATGTGGTTTGTTTAGAAGAACAGACATGCAGTGACACTGGTGGATCCTTATGTGGTTTGTCTAGAAGAACAGACATGCAATGACACCGGGTGTGGTTCATGAAAAGAACATACATGCAATGACTTATGTGGTTTCTTTAGAAGAACACACATGCAATGAGACTGGGTGTGGTTCATGAAAAGAACACGCATCCAACGACACTGGTGGATCCTTATGTGGTTCATGTAAAGAACAGACACGCAATGACACCGGTGGATCCTTATGTGGTTTGTCTAGAGGAACACACATGCAATGACACTAGGTGTGGTTCAAGAAAAGAACAGACATGCAATGACACTGGTGGATCCTTATGTGGTTTATGAGAAGAACAGACATGCAATGACACTGGTGGATCCTTATGTGGTTCATGAAAAGAACTAACATGCAATGACACTAGGTGTAGTTCTTGAAAAGAACATACATGCAATGACACAGGTGGATCCATGTGTGCTATATGGAAGTAACAGACATGCAATGGCTCTAGCTGTGGTTCATGAAAAGAACAGACATGCAATGAAACTGGTGGATCCATGTGTGGTTCATGAGAAGAACACACATCAAATGACACTGGTGGATCCTTATGTGGTTCACGAAAAGAACAAACATGCAGTGACACCGGTGGATCCTTATGTGGTTTGTCTAGAGGAACACACATGCAATGACACCTGGTGTGGTTCATGAAAAGAACAGACATGCAATGAGTTATGTGGTTTGTTTAGAAGAACACACATGCAATGACACTGGGTGTGGTTTATGAAAAGAACAGACATGAAGTGACACCGGTGGATCCTTATGTGGTTTGTGAGAAGAACAGACATGCAATGACACTGGTGGATCCTTATGTGGTTCATGAAAAGAACTGACATGCAATGACATTGGGTGTGGTTCATGAAAAGAGCAGACATGCAATGACACTGGTGGATCCGTATGTGGTTTGTGAGAATAACAAACATGCAATGACACTGGTGGATACGTATGTGGAATAACTGACATGCAATGACACTAGTGGATCCATGTGTGGTTCATGAGAAGAACACACATCCAATGACACTGGTGGATCCTTATGTGGTTTGTTTAGAAGAACAGACATGCAGTGACACCGGTGGATCCTTTTGTAGTTTGTCTAGAGGAACACACATGCAATGACACCGGGTGTGGTTCATGAAAAGAACAGACATGCAATGACTTATGTGGTTTGTTTATAAGAACACACATGCAATGACACTAGGTGTGGTTCATGAATAAAACACATATCCAATGACACTGGTGGGCCTTATGTGGTTCATGAAAAGAACAGACATGTAGTGACACCGGTGGATCCTTATGTAGTTTGTCTAGAGGAACACACATGCAATGACACTGGGTGTGGTTCATGAAAAGAACAGACATGCAATGACACTGGTGGATCCTTATGTGGTTTGTGAGAAGAACAGACATGCAATGACATTGGTGCATCCTTATGTGGTTCATGAAAAGAACTGACATGCAATGACACTAGGTGTGGTTCATGAAAAGAACAGACATGCAATGACACCGTTGGATCCATGTGTGGTTTATGGAAGTAATAGACATGCAATGACTCTAGCTGTGGTTCATGAAAAAAACATACATGCAATGACACTGGTGGATCCATGTGTGGTTAATGAGAAGAACACACATCCAATGACACTGGTGGATCCTTATGTGGTTCATGAAAAGAACACACATCCAATGACACTGGTAGATTCCTAAGGTGGGTGTCTAGAGGTCCACACATGCAATGACACTGGGTGTGGTTCATGAGAAGAACAGACATGCAATGACTCATGTGGTTTGTTTAGAAGAACACACATGCAATGACACTGGGTGTGGCTCATGAAAAGAAAGGACATGCAATGACACTGGTGGATCCTTATGTGGTTTGTTTAGAGGACCAGACATGCAATGACACCGGTGGATCCTTATGTGGTTTGTGAGAAGAACACAGATGCAATGATACTGGTGGATCCTTATGTGGTTTGTGAGAAGAACACACATGCAATGACACTGGTGGATCCTTATGTGGTTCATGAAAAGAACTGAAATGTAATGACACTGGGTGTGGTTCATGAAAAGAACATACATGCAATGACACCGGTGGATCCATGTGTGGTTTATGGAAGTAATAGACATGCAATGACTCTAGTTGTGGTTCATGAAAAGAATAGACATGCAATGACACTGGTGGATCCATGTGTGGTTCATGAGAAGAACACACATCCAATGACACTGGTGGATCCTTATGTGGTTCATGAAAAGAACGGACATGCAGTGACACCGGTGGGTCCTTATGTGGTTTGTCTAGAGGAACACACATGCAATGACACCGGCTGTGGTTCATGAAAAGAACAGACATGGTGGAGTACCGTGACAAATTCCTGTCACTTAGCCGCCTCCTAAACATCATCACCGGCGATCTCTCTCTCCGGTGAGCCTTCTCAGATTCTGATCCGATCACCCTCTCCCCCTCCCTCCCCTCTATATGTCTGTCCTGTTTTTTCCTTGATCATGTTGCCGCCGACGTGGCAATGGAGGGCGATGTTCACCGCATCTGGCTTAGATGTCAAGGAGGGTTTCATCTACATCTGGGCTCATTGGATTGCACTTACTAATGTCAAAGGGGCGGGCATTGTTGGAAGGAACCTGCACGAGAATGAGTTGATCTCTCTAGGTGCTGAGGTAATTTTCCCTGATCATGTGGCTATTGTTGGCCCTTGCACTATTACTCCGACAGGTGACCTTTTCCTGATCACGTCTGGTGATCTCTCTCTGAATGCTGGATCTGCTTTGGGTCATGTGGATTGTATCCCTACGCCGGACTCTGATCCTCCTGGTTTTTCGGATCTTGAATCTATCTGTAAATGTTGGAAGATCGCGTACTCTACTTTGCACGATCTTGATCGTGATCGTATGAAGTCCTATGACAGTTCTTTAGTTCTTTGGACCAGGAATAATTGGTTAGTGTTGCATAATGCTAAAGGTATTGCTATTGCCCGAAAATTTGTTCAAAGGATTGATTCCTTTATGATTGGGAATAAACTACAGTTCAATTCGCGTGTGGTCAGAATGGGAAAGGCACTCTCTTTGGCTGAGTCAATAGATTATCTTCCTGTCCCAGCTTGTGTTCGATCTCTGTCAGGTTATTCGAGTTTCTTACTTGGGCTTGACTTCTCGCATGGGTGTTATTTTGCCAAGGATGTCCGTAAGAAGTTTAATGTGAGTGTTCATCCAAATGAGGACTCTGGTTTTTTCACCCTTGTGGATTCTTTTGGTCGTGCTGCTTTTCGAATGGATAAATTCCTGGTGGGAATTGTGCTTGAATCCATTCTTGGAGGGTTTGCCAGTGAGCTAAGAGTTAATATGATTAGAGATAGAGTTTTCTCTTTCTGTGTATCCAGTAAGCTGGTGGATTTTCATATTCTGAAACTGGCAAAGTTCTTCTGTAAGAATTTCAGATGCTTCTTCCATCTTTGGAGTCAAGGTGGACCAAATTGGTTGAGGGAATTTAAGTTGTGGCAAAAAGAATCCGATGAAGAATGGACGGTGGTTAGTCCATCAAAGGTTTATGTCCGTAGAGGTCTGGCTGCTATCAATAGATTCAAGCCCAAGTCCATCTTGAACTCTAGAAAGACTCCTAATAAGAAACTGGTTTTCTCTGAGCCTTTATGTTATTCTGCATGCCAGGGTTACTCTCACTCTAGTACTACTGGTGTGATTTTACCTGCTGATCTATTGGCCAACACTTCCACCTCTATTAAATTCGGTGATCTGCATTCCTCTAGTCAGAGTTCTGGGTGCAATTCTAGTTCTGATAATCTAATTAAGGAAGTGGATTGTTCTATTCCTGGACGGATAGGGCTGAAGGGGGAGTTGGGTGATCATGATGATGCATTTGAAAGGTTGATTGATGATATGGCTTATCAAGTGTGGACTTGTGGTCGCTGTTTGAGCATGAGTCATCAAACTAAGGTATGTCTTAATGATGTCAGATGTCGAGCTTGTTACAGTTACGGACATGTTAAAAGACACTACTTAAAATAGGAAATCCTTGTTGTACAAAAAGTGGGTTCCAAAAGGTGTAAAGAGCCCTCAGGACACTACCGGATCAGAGTCTGCTAAGGTTGCTGTTTCGGCTTCTATTACAACTTCTGTCCCTATTAACCAGAGGATCCCGTCGCTGCAGAACTTAACGCCTGCCTCTAACCCTAGTCTCTCTGGTGCGACTAGTGTTTTCCCTTCTTTGCCGCAGGTTGAGCCAATCTCGACAATGACAGTGTTTGCTGTTGATCCTCTGCCATGGCTACCTTGGGGCCATGACATTATTGATGGTGGTGGTACGAGGATTCCGAGGACATACTACTATGTTGCACAAGATCCGCCGGCGCAACATCAGTCGTTCTGCATCGCTGTGGTGGAACCCCGTCCACCACCTTAGACTGCTGCTCTTTGGCGCAACCAGGTACAGAATTTTCTTGTTGGACCACTCCAGCGTAATGTCATCGATGCCCAGCCTAGTTTGTTTGGAGTGGGGGTATTTCAGTTAGGAGGTCCAAACTCTGTTAATGCCCTGGTTCAGCATGGAAATTATCAGATTGAAAACCGAGTGGTCCGTTTTTTGCATGTGGATAATGCTGAAGAGAACTATCGTGCTACTCATGGTTTCCGTAGGGGCTGGTTAATGATTTTAGGAATCACCCCAGATTACCGCAACAATATTGACATTGCTAATGTAGTTTCTACGTTTGGGCAATTTCACTTTTGGAACAATAATGATCCCATCTTGGAGCGTACTCTAGTTTATGCCTCTTTTCCTTCTCCACAACTAGTACCACGAGATGTTGTCTTTGGGAAATTTGCTTCAGTAGGAGGAATTAAAGTTACTTGGACTGCTGCTATTTATATTTTATCTACGGATTTTGCGGATGAGTTACCTGCTGATGAGGATCAGATGCCGTTTGATGGAAACCCTCATCCTTTTCCTGGCAATTTACATCCCAATAATAACCTGTTTGCTGGGCCTCAATATCCTGAGGTGGGCTGGGATGCTGTACCTAATAACCATGCCCAGCACCATCATAATGCAGATCAAGAGGATGAGGAACAGAATGTTGATGAAGATGATGAGCAGGAGTCGATGGTTTTGGACCTTTCTGTGAACTCTAGGTCCACCAATGATGAGGTTCTTTAGAATTTTGCTGGTCACATGGCTTTCAATGTGTTGCATGTTGGACGTATGACAACTGTGTTTGGGCTTGTTTTGCCTCCGGAATTGCAATGGAAGCGGATGTTTGATCTTCTCCTACGATCTTTAATGGCTAAACATGTACCACTTTCTCTGCAACTACCTCCGTTTACTCTGATAAAAAGATCATGGGCAGTTGCTTTTGATCCTGATGTGCTTGGCCAATTTGATTTCTATGTGCCTCAGTCTGTGAATCAGAGGAGCAAGGTTCTGATCCCAAAAAAGAGTGTTGTGGCAAGGACTCTATCTTTTGAAGATAATGCAGTGGATTTGGTTGCTCCACTGTTCTCGGCCTCACCTACATCTGTCAGGAAACCTAAATCTAGGAAAGGAAAGACCCCGTTGGTAAAACCGGCAGAACGTATATTCACTTGCAGATGTTTACAAACTGATGGTTGTCGGCCAAAACCTGTCATGGAGTCGGTTACCAGGCCTAAGAAAAAATGCAGATAAAAACTGCTTGTAGTGGAATTGGATAATGAGGAGCAAGAGGGCAAACAGAAGCATACAGAGGACAATGACCAAGAGGAGCTTCAGATTCCCATTACTCCAATTTCAGTTTTGCAGAGAGTTGGAATGGAGCAAGGTATTGATCCATCAAAACTCACCAAGGATCAGCTTGAAGCTGGGCCTTCTTCTTCTCACCAATGCAAGGGTTCTGATGATATCTGAAGATTTGTCATGGTCATATGTGAGGCCTTGTGTTCTAGCTGGGGTATGCTTGGGTTTGAGTCAGTTTGATGTTTTGGGTCATGTGTACTCTGTCTTATGTCTCTATGCTTCAGTCTGTTTTTCAGTCTATGGGTCAGTTGATGCACCTTTGTTGGATGGATGTTGTACCTTATTTTATCAGTATTTTGGGGTCTGCTTGTCAGTAGAACATTATGTTTTATGGTGTTTTCTCTTTTGGCAGTATCAGTACTTGATCCTTTATATTTAGTGTTATGCATTGAGTTATCCTTTAACACTATACTACTGTTTTAATGAGTAACTTATCTAAAAGAAGCTGGAGAATCTTGTGTTGGAATGTCAGAGGGTTAAATGCAGAAAGCAGACAGAGGGATGTGAGATCTAAGATTGAAGAGTGTGCTTGTGATATTTTATGTTTACAAGAAACAAAATGTGAAAATATTGACTGGAGATTCATTAGAAAATTTGCTCCCAAGAAATTTGATTGTTTTGTCTTCTCTCCTTCAAGGGGAGCTTCTGGGGGAATTCTAGTCCTTTGGAATTCCTCTGTATTTTCTGGTGAGCTGATGGATACACAGTAGTTTGGTGTTAGGGTCAGATTTACTTCTTTGCATAACAATGCTGCCTGGGTTCTGGTTTGTGTTTATGGTCCATGCCAGGGTATTGAGAGAGATAATTTTGTGGCTTAGCTTTATTGTCTTCAAATTCCTCTGACTGAGAATTGGTTATTGCTTGGTGATTTCAATTTTATAAGATCCCAAGATAATCGTAATAGACCTGGAGGAGATACTAATGACATGTTCTTATTCAATGAAATAATTGGTCATCTTGGTTTACTGGAATTGCCACTAACAGGACGCTCTTTCACTTGGTCTAATATGCAACGTTCACCTTTGCTAGAACAACTTGGCTGGTTTTTTACTAGCTCTAATTGGATTTCTGATTATCCTAATTCCATTGTACTACCTTTAGCCCGTTCTGGTTCTGATCACCTTCCCTTTGTGGTTGTCATGGATACAATGATACCTAAGTCTAATTTATTTAGATTTGAAAATTACTGGGTACAAATGCTGGGATTTAATGATTGTGTGGAAAATTCTTGGAAGAGAGGTTCTCAAAGGCCACACATCTCAACTAGGGTGGTTGATAAGCTTAAATGCCTAAGATATGAACTTAAAAATTGGCAGACTAATCAGTCCCAGTTGAAGTATCTAATTAAAAGGTGTAATGAAGTTATCCTAATTCTGGACAATTTGGAAGAAAACAGGCCTCTGTACACTTCTGAATTTAATTTCCTTCAAATTGTAAAGCTGCACTTGGAGGATTTACTTCTAGCAAAAAGCAGATATTGGAAAAAGCGATGCTCTATTAGATGGATTAAACAAGGGGAAGAGAATACGAAGTTCTTTCATGCTATGGCCACAGAAAGATACCGTAGAAATGTGATTTCTATGCTTAAGGATGCTGATGGAAATGATGTGAATGATCACCAAGCCATGGCAAGTTTGTTATGGTCTAGCTATAAGCAGAGGATGGGTTAGTCTAAAGGCATTGACATGCAATTTGATTTGCAGACCTTACTGCCAAAAGTTGATGGTTTGTAGGATTTGACTGTACCTTTTACAAAACCTGAAATGGATGATGTGATAAAATCCATGCCTACTGACAGAGCACTTGGCCCAGATGGATTCAATGGTTTATTCCTTAAAAAATGTTGGTCAATTGTTCAAGAGGATTTTTATCTCCTTGCTAAAGAATTTCAGGAAGGAACTCTTAATTTGGAAAATATTAATGGATCCTATATTACTTTGGTGCCCAAGAAGCAAGTTCCTGTTAATGTCAATGATTTCAGGCCAATTTCCTTGACAAATGTGTGCTTAAAGTTTTTAACTAAGCTTGCTGCCAATAGACTACAAGAGGTCATTATTAAATGTTTACATAAGAACTAGTATGGGTTTTTGAGATCTAGATCCATACAGGACTGTCTAGCCTGGTCTATGGAATATATTTATCTATGTCAACTTTCCAAAAAGCCTATTGTCATTATCAAGCTAGACGTTGCTAATGCTTTCAATACAATTGAGCATGAGGCAATTTTACAAATAATGAAGCACAAGGGATTTAATGATTTGTGGTTACTATGGATCAAAAGACTGCTATCTTCTGGTTCATCATCCATCCTTCTAAATGGGGTTCCAGGGAAACAGTTTGTTTGCAAAAGAGGAGTCAGACAGGGTGACCCCTTATCACCTTTGCTTTACTCTTTTGGGTCTGATCTCTTGCAGTCTGTAGTAAATGATTTATCTAGACAGGGTATTATATCCAGGCCTATTGAAACTTATGATGAGGACTTCCCTATCTTACAGTATGCTGATGACACACTCTTGATCATGCCAGCTGATTTAAAACAATTGAAAGAGCTTAAAGTGGTTCTGAATAAATTCAGTATATCCACTGGTCTGGATATTAATTTTGATAAATCTATGATGGTACCCATTAATGTGGCTCCTGATATCATGCTACAGATTACCTCTGAATTTGGTTGTATATGTGGTAATATGCCTTTCACTTATCTGGGACTGCCTCTTGGTACTACTAGGCCAACAATTAATGAATTCATGCCTCTAGTGTGTAGACTAGAAAGAAAATTGTCTGCTAGCTCAAGCTTTTTATCTAGAGGGGCCAGACTGCAGTTGATTAATTCAGATTTGGCTTCCATGCCATTACACTTTCTCTCCACTTTACAACTGCCAATTGGTCTTACCAAACAACTGGACAGAATTCTCAGACAATGTTTATGGAGAGATAAGATTGATGAACCTAAGCAATCTCTTGCTGCATGGGATCTAATTTGTCAGCCTAAGTCAAGTGGTGGTCTTGGGATTCTTAACTTTCAGAAACAGAATGCTGCTCTTTTAATTAAATTTTTGGACAAGTTTTATAATCATAAGGATATACCTTGGGTCAATCTTATCTGGCATGCTCACTATCAGGGGAAGGTCCCGCATGCAGAAAAGATGTGTGGATCGTTCTGGTGGCGTGATGTACTTAAGCAAGTGGATAATTTCAGAGGTGTGGCTGCAGTCACTTTGGGTTCTGGGAACACCTTCCTTTTCTGGACTGACAATTGGATTATGTAAGGAGACAATAAGCCTTTAAACCTGAGATTCCCAAATGATTAGCTCTCTGCAGCACAGGTCTTGGATAAGGATGATTTTATGAGTCTTTTTTATCTCCCACTTTCGAGTAGGGCGTTTCATGAGCTGCAGGAATTGCAAGTGATGCTTGAATCTCATCCTATAACTGGTCAGCTGGATATTTGGTCCTATCAGTGGGGGGAGTCTTATACCCCTGGTCAGTTCTATCGTCTTATTCATAAGCATACTGTTGTTCCCTATGTATTCAAATTGCTCTGGAAATCTAAATGCACAATGAATACCAAGGTTTTTGCCTGGATGCTTCTGTGTGACAGACTAAACACCACAAATTTACTACAATGTAGACACTGGAATGTGACTTCGGACACACGCTGTGTGCTTTGTCCTCTACGGATATATGAGGATCAGGCCCACTTGTTTTTTGAATGCAACTTCAGTATTCGTATCTGGAATTATTTGCAAATTACCTGGCAGTCTAATGATAGTATTCAGGCAATGGTGCCATCTGCTAAGCAAATTTTGGTAAACCGTTTTTCATGGAAGTGCTTATCACTGCATGTTATAATATATGGCTTCTCAGAAATGGAAAAATATTCAACAACACTGTGGCTATGTTTTCTAGTTGGAAAGGTAAATTCATTCATGATATGACCATGCTGCAATACAGGATCAAAGCTAAGCACAAGGACAAGCTGCTATATTGGATCAATGGATTACCTTGAGTTATGATATAGGTGCGGTGATATAGTGTTGGTGTTACCCTCTGTATATTTTGTAATTATTGTAATTACTTTGTTCTTGTTTCTTTGAGTTTAATAAATTTGCTGTGGGGCTCTTTGCCTCACAGTCCCGAGTCAAAAAAAAGAACAGACATGCAATGACTTATGTGGTTTGTTTAGAAGAACACACATGCAATGACACTGGGTGTGGTTCATGAAAAGAACAGACATGCAATGACAATGGAGGATCCTTATGTGGCTTGTTTAGAGGAACAGACATGCAATCACACTGGGTGTGGTTCATGAAAAGAACACACATCAAATGACACTGGTGGATCCTTATGTGGTTCATGAAAAGAACAGACATGTAGTGACACCGATGGATCCTTATGTGGTTTGTCTAGAGGAACACACATGCAATGACACTGGGTGTGGTTCATGAAAAGAACAGACATGCAATAACACTGGTGGATCCTTATGTAGTTCGTGAGAAGAACATACATGCAATGACACTGGTGGATCCTTATGTGGTTCATGAAAAGAACATACATGCAATGACACTGGGTGTGGTTCATGAAAAGAACACACATGCAATGAGACTGGTGGATCCTTATGTGGTTCATGAAAAGAACAGACATGTAGTGACACGAGTGGATCCTTATGTGGTTTGTCTAGAGGAACACACATGCAATGACACTGGGTGTGGTTCATGAAAAGAATAGACATGCAATGACACTGGTGGATCCTTATGTGGATTGTGAGAAGAACAGACATGCAATGACACTGGTGGATCCTTATGTGGTTCATGAAAAGAACTGACATGCAATGACACTGGGTGTGGTTCATGAAAAGAATAGACATGCTGATGGCTCAATGCACGGTGCCCAGAAAAATGCTTGATGGTGGTGTTGATGTAGAGCTCGTTGGGGACCCCAAGAGGAAGGTATGATGAGCACATCAGCAAGTTTCCCTCAGTTATGAAACCAAGGTTTAATCGAACTAGTAGGAGCAAGGAAACACCCCAAAGGTGTTACTAGCTGAGCTTTGGCAGGGCGTACTACCGGTGCTAGTAGAAACGTCGAGACCTACACAACACAACCACAGAACTTTGTCCCCAACTTGCGATGAGGTTGTCAATCTTACTATGTTTTGCAGAAAATAAAGGATTAAACGTATCAAATGGAAAGTGAAAGTTTGCAGAAAGTAAACACAAAGGAGTACAAGATTGTAGATTGTATGTAAAAGACAAAGGACCGGGATCCATAGTTCACTAGAGGTGGCTCTCCTTAGATAGATAACATGTTGGGTGAACAAATTATAGCGGGGCAATTGACAAACACCGAGAAAGCAATACATGCATATACTAATCATCTTGACTCCTTTGAGATTCGATTGGGCATTATAACATTATACATAGACCGCCATCCAACTGCATCTATGACTAATAATCCACCTTCAGGTTATCATCCGAACCCCCTCCAGTATTAAGTTGCAAGCAACAGATTATTGCTTTACGAACTGCGTGTAAAGTAAACAATACGATTGTTCTATGAAGAAAGGATTGTTGTTTTCTCCCGAGTAGCAACAGCACATCTAGTACCTTAGAGATTTCTATCACTTCCCCAGATTACTAGAGGCATGAACCCACTAACGAGCATAAATACTAACTCTTGGAGTTGCTAGAATCTACTTGGCCAAGATAGCTACTAACTACGGAAAGCATGCAATATCACAAATAACATAGACATGATAGAATCAATAATCAATCTGAAATAGCATCTCAATATCCATCGGATCCTCGCAAACACAACATGCAGAATTACAAATAGATGATCTTGATCATGAATGGAGCTCCCAAGATCTAGACATTAAAGCACAAAGGAGGAGAACCAGCCATCTAGCTACTACATGGACCCGTAGTCTAGAGATGAACTACTCACGCATCACACCGAAGGCTTGCATGGTGATGAAGAAGGCCTCCAAGGTAAATTCCCCTCTCCAATAGGGTGCCGGGAAGAACTTCAGATCCCTCCCGATCTAGGGCTGGAGATGACGGCGGCTACAGACTCTTTCGTGGATTTTTGATCGGGTACTTAGGGTTTTCGTCCCAAAGGCAATGTATAGGCGGAAGGAGAGGCCGAGGGGGTGCCAGGAGCGGCCACACCACCCCCTGGCATGGGCCAGGCCTAGCCGCGCGACCAGGTGGTGTGGTGTCCCCCTGGCCACTCTCCGTCTCGTATTGTGGCACTTGATGACATCCGTAAAAATAGGCACTTTGGCTTTTGTCCCGTCTAATTCCGAGAATATTCATTTTCTGACTTTCCTGGAACCAAAAACAACAGAAACCAGGCAGCTGGCACTGTGGCTCTTGTTAATAGGTTAGTCCAAGAAATCATATGAAAAGTACTCCAAAGTTGGAACAAAACACAAGAAAGTGGATAAAACCAAGCACGGAACATCAAAAATTATAGATACATTTACAATGTATCACATGCAATGACATCGGTGGATCCATGTGTGGTTTATAGTAGTAACAGACATGCAATGACTCTAGCTGTGGTTCATGAAAAGAACAGACATGCAATGACACTAGTGGATCCATGTGTGGTTCATGAGAAGAACACACATCCAATGAAAACTAGTGGATCCTCATGTGGTTTGTTTAAAAGAACACACATGCAATGACACTAGGTGGATCCTTATGTGGTTTGTGAAAAGAACAGACATGCACTGACACTGGCTGTGATTCATGAAAAGAACAGACATGCAATGACATTGGTGGATCCACATGTGGTTTGTCTAGAGGAACACACATGCAATGGCACTGGGTGTGGTTAATGAAAAGAACAGACATGCAATGACACCGGTGGATCCATGTGTGGTTTATGGAAGTAACAGACATGCAATGACTCTAGCTGTGATTCATGAAAAGAACAGACATGCAATGACACTGGTGGATCCTCATGTGGTTCATGAAAAGAACTAACATGCAATGACTCTAGCCGTGGTTCATGAAAAGAACAGACATGCAATGACACGGGTGGTTCCATGTGTGGCTCATGAGAAGAACACACATCCAATGACACTGGTGGATCCTTATGTGGTTCATGAAAAGAACAGACATGCAGTGACACCGGTGGATCCTTACGTGGTTTGTCTAGAGGAACACACATGCAATGACACCGGGTGTGGTTCATGAAAAGAACAGAGATGCAATGACACTGGGTGTGGTTCATGAAAAGAACATACATGCAATGACACTGGTGGATCCATGTGTGGTTCATGAGAAGAACACACATCCAATCACATTGGGTGGATCCTTATGTGGTTTGTCTAGAGGAACACACATGCAATGACACTGGTGGATCCTTATGTGGTTCATGAAAAGAACTAACATGAAATGACACTGGGTGTGGTTCATGAAAAGAACATACATGCATTGACACCGGTGGATCCATGTGTGGTTTATGGAAGTAACAGACATGCAATGACTCTAGCTGTGATTCATGAAAAGAACAGACATGCAATCACACCAGTGGATCCATGTGTGGTTCATGAGAAGAACACACATCCAATGACACTGGTGGATCCTTATGTGGTTCATGAAAATAACAGACATGTAGTGACACCGATGGATCCTTATGTGGTTTGTCTAGAGAAACACACATGCAATGACACCGGGTGTGGTCCATGAAAAGAACAGACATGCAATGACATATGTGGTTTGTTTAGAAGAACACACATGCAATGACACTAGGTGTGATTCATGAAAAGAATAGACATGCAATGACACTGGTGGATCCTTATGTGGTTTGTTTACAGGAACAGACATGCAATGACACTGGGTGTGGTTCATGAAAAGAACACACATCCAATGACACTAGTGGATTCCTAAGGTGGTTTTTCTAGAGAAACACACATGCAATGACACTTTGTGTGGTTCATGAAAAGAACAGACATGCAATGACTTATGTGGTTTGTTTAGAAGAACACACATGCAATGACACTGAGTGTGGTTCATGAAAAGAACAGACATGCAATGACACTGGTGGATTCTTATGTGGTTTATTTAGAGGAACATACATGCAATCACACTAGGTGTGGTTCATGAAAAGAACACATATCCAATGACACTGGTGGATCCTTATGTGGTTCATGAAAAGAACACACATGCAGTGACACAGGTGGATCCTTATGTGGTTTGTATAGAGGAACTCACATGCAATGACACTAGGTGTGGTTCATGAAAAGAACAGACATGGAATGAACTGGTGGATCCTTATGTGGTTTGTGAGAAGAACAGACATGCAATGAAACTGGTGGATCCTTATATGGTTCATGAAAAGAACTGACATGCAATGACACAGGGTGTGGTTCATGAAAAGAATAGACATGCAATGACACCGGTGGATCCATGTGTGGTTTATGGAAGTAACAGACATGCAATGACACTAGTGGATCCTAATGTGGTTCATGAAATGAACAGAAATGCAGTGATACCAGTGGATCCTTATGTGGTTTGTCGAGAGGAACACACATGGAATGACACTAGGTGTGGTTCATGAAAAGAGCAGACATGCAATGACACTAATGGGTCCTTATGTTGTTTGTGAGAAAAACAAACATGCAATGACACTGGTGGATCCTTATGTGGTTCATGAAAAGAACAGGCATGCAATGACACAGGGTGTGGTTCATGAAAATAACACACATCCAATGACACTAGTGAATCTTTATGTGCTTTATGAAAAGAATAGACATGTAGTGACACTAGGTGTGGTTCATGAAAAGAACAGACATGGAATGACACTGGTGGATCCTTATGTGGTTTGTGAGAAGAACAGACATGCAATGACACTGGTGGATCCTTATGTGGTTCATGAAAAGAACTAACATGCAATGACACCGGGTGTGGTTCATGAAAAGAATAGACATGCAATGACACCGGTGGATCCATGTGTGGTTTATGGAAGTAACAGACATGCAATGACCCTAGCTATGGTTCATGAAAAGAACAGACATGCAAAGACACTGGTGGATCCATGTGTGGTTCAGGAGAAGAACACACATCCAATGACACTAGTGGATCCTTATGTGGTTTGTTTAGAAGAACACACATGCAATGACACTAGGTTGATCCTTATGTGGTTTGTGAAAAGAACAGACATGCAATGACACTAGTTGTGATTCATGAAAAGAATAGACATGCAATGACACTTGTGGATCCATATGTGGTTTCTCTAGAGGAACACACATGCAATGACACTGGGTGTGGTTAATGAAAACAACAGACATGCAATGACACTGGTGGATCCATGTGTGGTTTATAGAAGTAACAGACATGCAATGACTCTAGCTGTGATTCATAAAAAGAACAGACATGCAATGACACTGGTGGATCCTTATGTGGTTCATGAAAAGAACTGACATGCAATGACACTGGGTGTGGTTCATGAAAAGAACAGACATGCAATGACACCGGTGGATCCATGTGTGGTTTATGGAAGTAACAGACATGCAATGACTCTAGCTGTGCTTCATGAAAAGAACAGACATACAATTACACTGGTGGATCCATGTGTGGTTCATGAGAAGAACACACATCCAATAACACTAGTGGATCCTTATGTGGTTTGTTAAGAAGAACACACATGCAATGACACTAGGTGGATCCTTCTGTGGTTTGTAAAAAGAACAGACATGCAATGACACTGGCCGTGATTCATGAAAAGAACAGACATGCAATGACATTGGTGGATCCATATGTGGTTTGTCTAGAGGAACACACATGCAATGACACTGGGTGTGGTTAATGAAAAGAACAGACATGCAATGACACTGGTGGATCCATGTGTGGTTTATGGAAGTAACAGACATGCAATGACTCTACCTGTGATTCATGAAAAGAATAGACATGCAATGACACTGGTGGATCCTTATGTGGTTCATGAAAAGAACTCACATGCGATGACACTGGGTGTGGTTCATGAAAAGAACATACATGCAATGATACCGGTGGATCCATGTGTGGTTTATGGAAGTAACAGACATGCAATGACTTTAGCCGTGATTCATGAAAAGAACAGACATGCAATGACACTGGTGGATCCTTATGTGGTTCATGAAAAGAACAGACATGAAGTGACACAGGTGGATCCTTATGTGGTTTGTCTAGAGAAACCCACATGCAATGACACCGGGTGTGGTTCATGAAAAGAACAGACATGCAATGACACTGGGTGTGGTTAATGAAAAGAACAGACATGCAATGACACTAGTGCATCCATGTATGGTTCATAAGAAGAACACACATCCAATCACATTGGGTGGATCCTTATGTGGTTTGTCTAGAGGAACACACATGCAATGACAGTGGGTGTGGTTCATGAAAAGAACAGACATGCAATGACACTGGTGGATCCTTATGTGGTTTGTGAGAAGAACAGACATGCAATAACACTGGTGGATCCTTATGTGGTTCATGAAAAGAACAGACATGCAATGACACTGGTAGATCCTTATGTGGTTCATGAAAAGAACTAACATGCAATGACACTAAGTGTGGTTCATGAAAAGAACAGACAAGCATAGACACCGGTGGATCCATGTGTGGATTATGGAAGTAACAGACATGCAATGACTCTAGTTGTGATTCATGAAAATAACAGACATGCAATGACACCGGTGGATCCATGTGTGGTTCATGAGAGGAACACACATCCAATGACACTGGTGGATCCTTACGTGGTTCATGAAAAGAACAGACATGTAGTGACACCGGTGGATCCTTATGTGGTTTGTCTAGAGGAACACACATGCAATGACACCGGGTGTGGTTCATGAAAAGAACAGACATGCAATGACTTATGTGTTTTGTTTGAAGAATACACATGAAGTGACACTGGGTGTGGTTCATGAAAAGAACAAACAAGCAATGACACTAGTGGAATCTCATGTGGTTTGTTTAGAAGAACAGACATGCAATGACACAGGGTGTGGTTCATGAAAAGAACACACATCCAATGACACTGGTGGATTCCTAAGGTGGTTTGTCTAGAGGAACACACATGCAATGACACTGGGTGTGGTTCATGAAAAGAACAGACATGTAATGACTTATGTGGTTTGTTTAGAAGAACACACATGCAATGACACTGGGTGTGGTTCATGAAAAGAACAGACATGCAATGACACTGGTGGATCCTTATGTGGTTTGTTTAGAGGAACATACATGCAATGACACTGGGTGTGGTTCATGAAAAGAACACACATCCAATGACACTGTGGATCCTTATGTGGTTGATGAAAAGAACAGACATGCAGTGACACCGGTGGATCCTTATGTGGTTTGTTTAGAGGAACACACATGCAATGACACTGGGTGTGGTTCATGAAAAGAACAGACGTGCAATGACACTGGTGGATCCTTATGTCATTTGTGAGAAGAACAAACATGCAATGGCACTGGTGGATTCTTATGTGGTTCATGAAAAGAACAGACATGCAATGACACTAAGTGTGGTTCATGAGAAGAACACACAGCCAATGACACTGGTGGATCCTTATGTGGTTCATGAAAAGAACAGACATGCAATGACACCGGTGGTTCCTTATGTGGTTTGTCTAGAGGAACACACATGCAATGACACTGGGTGTGGTTCATGAAAAGAACAGACATGCAATGACACTGGTGGATCCTTATGTGTTTTGTGAGAAGAACATACATGCAATGACACTGGTGGATCCTTTTGTGGTTCCTGAAAAGAACTGACATGCATTGAAACTAGGTCTGGTTCATGAAAAGAACAGACATGCAATGACACCGGTGGATCCATGTGTGGTTTATGGAAATAACAGACATGCAATGACACTGGTGGATCCATGTGTGGTTCATGAGAAGAACACACATCCAATAACACTAGTGGATCCTTATGTGGTTTCTTTAGAAGAACACACATGCAATGACACTAGGTGGATCCTTATGTGGTTTGTGAAAAGAATAACATGCAATGACACCGGCTGTGATTCATGAAAAGAACAGACATGCAATGACACTGGTGGATCCATATGTGGTTTGTCTAGAGGAACACACATGCAATGACACAGGATGTGGTTAATGAAAAGAACAGACATGCAATGACACTGGTGGATCCATGTGTGGTTTATGGAAGTACTAAACATGCAACGACTCTAGCTGTGATTCATGAAAAGAACATACATGCAATGACACTTGTGGATCCTTATGTGGTTCATGAAAAGAACTGACATGCAATGACACTGGGTGTGGTTCATGAAAAGAACATACATGCAATGACACCGATGAATCCATGTGTGGTTTATGGAAGTAACAGACATGCAATGACTCTAGCTGTGCTTCATGAGAAGAACAGACATGCAATGACACTGGTGGATCCATATGTGGTTCATGAGAAGAACACACATCCAATGACACTGGTGGATCCTTATGTGGTTTGTTTAGAAGAACACACATGCAATGACACTAGGTGGATCCTTATGTGGTTTGTCAAAAGAACAGACATGCAATGACACTGGCCATGATTCATGAAAAGAATAGACATACAATGACATTGGTGGATCCATATGTGGTTTGTCTAGAGGAACACACATGCAATGACACTGGGTCTGGTTAATGAAAAGAATAGACATGCAATGACACTGGTGGATCCATGTGTGGTTTATGGAAGTAACAGACATGCAATGACTCTAGCTGTGATTCATGAAAAGAACAGACATGCAATGACACTGGTGGATCCTTATGTGTTTCATGAAAAGAACTCACATGCGATGACACCAGGTGTGGTTCATGAAAAGAACATACATACAATGATACCGGTGGATCCATGTGTGGTTTATGGAAGTAACAGACATGCAATGACACTGGTGGATCCTTATGTGGTTCATGAAAAGAACAGACATGCAATGACACTGGTGGATCCTTATGTGGTTCATGAAAACAACAGACATAAAGTGACACAGGTGGATGCTTATGTGGTTTGTCTAGAGTAACACACATGCAATGACACCGGGTGTGGTTCATGAAAATAACAGACATGCAATGACAGTAGGTGTGGTTCATGAAAAGAACAGACATGCAATGACACTGGTGGATCTATGTGTGGTTCATGAGAAGAACACACATCCAATCACATTGGGTGGATCCTTATGTGGTTTGTCTAGAGGAACACACATGCAATGACAGTGGGTGTGGTTCATGAAAAGAACAGACATGCAATGATACTGGTGGATCCTTATGTGGTTTGTGAGAAGAACAGACATGCAATAACACTGGTGGATCCTTATGTGGTTCATGAAAAGAACAGACATGCAATGACACTGGTAGATCCTTATGTGGTTCATGAAAAGAACTGACATGCAATGACACTAAGTGTGGTTCATGAAAAGAACAGACAAGCATAGACACCAGTGGATCCATGTGTGGATTATGGAAGTAACAGACATGCAATGACTCTAGTTGTGATTCATGAAAAGAACAGACATGCAATGACACCGGTGGATCCATGTGTGGTTCATGAGAAGAACACACATCCAATGACACTGGTGGATCTTTACGTGGTTCATGAAAAGAACAGACATTTAGTGACACCGGTGGATCCTTATGTGGTTTATGTAGAGGAACACACATGCAATGACACCGGGTGTGGTTCATGAAAAGAACAGACATGCAATGACTTATGTGTTTTGTTTGAAGAACACACATGCAATGACACTGGGTGTGGTTCATGAAAAGAACAAAAATTCAATGACACTAGTGGATCCTCATGTGGTTTGTTTAGAAGAACAGACATGCAATGACACTGGGTGTGGTTCATGAAACGAAAACACATCCAATGACACTAGTGGATTCCTAAGGTGGTTTGTCTAGAGGAACACACATGCAATGACACTGGGTGTGGTTCATTGAAAGAACAGACATGCAATGACTTATGTGGTTTGTTTAGAAGAACACACATGCAATGACACTGGGTGTGGTTCATGAAAAGAACATACATGCAATGACACTGGTGGATCCTTATGTGGTTTGTTTAGAGGAACATACATGAAATGACACTGGGTGTGGTTCATGAAAAGAACACACATCCAATGACACTATGGATCCTTATGTCGTTGATGAAAAGAACAGACATGCAGTGACACCGGTGGATCCTTATGTGGTTTGTTTAGAGGAACACACATGCAATGACACTGGGTGTGGTTCAGGAAAAGAACAGACATGCAATGACACTGGTGGATCCTTATGTCATTTGTGAGAAGAACAAACATGCAATGGCACTGGTGGATTTTTATGTGGTTCATGAAAAGAATAGACATGCAATGACACTAGTTGTGGTTCATGAAAAGAACACACATCCAATGACACTGGTGGATCCTTATGTGGTTCATGAAAAGAACAGACATGCAATGACACCGGTGGTTCCTTATGTGGTTTTTCTAGAGGAACACACATGCAATGACACTGGGTGTGGTTCATGAAAAGAACAGACATGCAATGACACTTGTGGATCCTTATGTGGTTTGTGAGAAGAACATACATGCAATGACACTGGTGGATCCTTTTGTGGTTCATGAAAAGAACTGACATGCAATGACACTGGGTGTGGTTCATGAAAAGAATAGACATGCAATGACACTGGTGGATCCATGTGTGGTTTATGGAAGTAACAGACATGCAATGACACTGATGGATCCATGTGTAGTTCATGAGAAGAACACACATCCAATAACACTAGTGGATCCTTATGTGGTTTGTTTAGAAGAACACACATGCAATGACACTAGCTGGATCCTTATGTGGTTTGTGAAAAGAACAACATGCAATGACACTGGCTGTGATTCATGAAAAGAACAGACATGCAATGACACTGGTGGATCCATATGTGGTTTGTCTAGAGGAACACACATGCAATGACACAGGATGTGGTTAATGAAAAGAACATACATGCAATGACACTGGTGGATCCATGTGAGGTTTATGGAAGTACTAGACATGCAATGACTCTAGCTGTGATTCATGAAAAGAACAGACATGCAATGACACTGGTGGATCCTTATGTGGTTCATCAAAATAACTGACATGCAATGACACTGGGTGTGGTTCATGAAAAGAACATACATGCAATGGCACCAGTGAATCCATGTGTGGTTTATGGAAGTAACAGACATGCAATGACTCTAGCTGTGCTTCATGAAAAGAAAAGACATGCAATGACACTGGTGGATCCATATGTGGTTCATGAGAAGAACACACATCCAATGACACTGGTGGATCCTTATGTGGTTTGTTTAGAAGAACACACATGCAATGACACTAGGTGGATCCTTATGTGGTTTGTCAAAAGAACAGACATGCAATGACACTAGCCGTGATTCATGAAAAGAACAGACATGCAATGACATTGGTGGATCCATATGTGGTTTGTCTAGAGGAACACACATGCAATGACACTGGGTCTGGTTAATGAAAAGAACAGACATGCAATGACACTGGTGGATCCATGTGTGGTTTATGGAAGTAACAGACATGCAATGACTCTAGCTATGCTTCATGAAAAGAACATACAAGCAATGACACTGGTGGATCCTTATATGGTTCATGAAAAGAACTGACATGCGATGACACTGAGTGTGGTTCATGAAAAGAACATGCATGCAATGATACCGGTGGATCCATGTGTTGTTTATGGAAGTAACAGACATGCAATGACTCTAGCCATGGTTCATGAAAAGAACATACATGCAATGACACTGGTCGATCCTTATGTGGTTCATTAAAATAACAAACATGAAGTGACACAAGTGGATCCTTATGTGGTTTGTGTAGAGGAACACACATGCAATGACACTGGGTGTGGTTCATGAAAAGAACAGACATGCAATGACACTGGTGGATCCATGTGCGGTTCATGAGAAGAACACACATCCAATCACATTGGGTGGATCCTTATGTGGTTTGTTTAGAGGAACACACATGCAATGACACTGGGTGTGGTTCATGAAAAGAATAGACATGCAATGACACTGGTGGATCCTTATGTGGTTTGTGCGAAGAACATACATGCAATAACACTGGTGGATCCTTATGTGGTTCATGAAAAGAACAGACATGCAATGACACTAGTGGATCCTTATGAGTTCTTGAAAAGAACTGACATGCAATGACACTAAGTGTGGTTCATGAAAAGAATAGACATGCAATGACACCGGTGGATCCATGTGTGGATTATGGAAGTAACAGACATGCAATGACTCTAGTTGTGATTCATGAAAAGAACAGACATGCAATGACACCGGTGGATCCATGTGTGGTTCATGAGAAGAACACACATCCAATGATACTGGTGGATCCTTACGTGGTTCATGAAAAGAACAAACATGCAGTGACACCGGTGGATCCTTATGTGGTTTGTCTAGAGGAACACACATGCAATGACACTGGGTGTGGTTCATGAAAAGAACAGACATGCAATGACTTATGTGTTCTGTTTGAAGAACACATATGCAATGACACTGGGTGTGGTTCATGAAAAGAACAGACATGCAATGACACTGGTGGATCCTTATGAGTTCTTGAAAAGAACTGACATGCAATGACACTAAGTGTGGTTCATGAAAAGAATAGACATGCAATGACACCGGTGGATCCATGTGTGGATTATGGAAGTAACAGACATGCAATGACTCTAGTTGTGATTCATGAAAAGAACAGACATGCAAAGACACCGGTGGATCCATGTGTGGTTCATGAGAAGAACACACCTCCAATGACACTGGTGGATACTTACGTGGTTCAAGAAAAGAACAGACATGTAGTGACACCGGTGGATCCTTATGTGGTTTGGCTAGAGGAACACACATGCAATGACACCGGGTGTGGTTCATGAAAAGAACAGACATGCAACGACTTATGTGTTTTGTTTGAAGAACTCACATGCAACGACACTGGGTGTGGTTCATGAAAAGAATACAATGCAATGACACTAGTGGATCCTCATGTGGTTTGTTTAGAAGAACAAACATGCAATGACACTGGGTGTGGTTCATGAAAAGAACACACATCCAATGACACTGGTGGATTCCTAAGGTGGTTTGTCTAGAGGAACGAAAATGCAATGACACTGGGTGTGGTTCATGAAAAGAAAAGACATGCAATGACTTATGTGGTTTGTTTAGAAGAACACACATGCAATGACACTGGGTGTGGTTCATGAAAAAAACAGACATGCAATGACACTGGTGGATCCTTATGTGGTTTGTTTAGAGGAACATACATGCAATGACATTGGGTGTGGTTCATAAAAAGAACACACATCCAATGACACTGGTGGATCCTTATGTGGTCCATGAAAAGAACAGACATGAAGTGACACCGGTGGATCCTTATGTGGTTTGTCTAGAGGAACACACATGCAATGACACCGGGTGTGGTTCATGAAAAGAACAAACATGCAATGATTTATGTGGTTTGTTTAGAAGAACACACATGCAATGACACTAGGTGTGGTTCATGAAAAGAACAGACATGCAATCACATAGGTGGATCCTTATGTGGTTTGTTTAGAGGAACAGACATGCAATGACACTGGGTGTGGTTCATGAAAATAATAGACATGCAATGACTTATGTGGTTTGTTTAGAAGAACACACATGCAATGACACTAGGTGTGGTTCATGAAAAGAACAGACATGCAATGACACTGGTGGATCCTTATTTGGTTTGTTTAGAGGAACATACATGCAATGTCACTGGGTGTGGTTCATGAAAAGAACACACATCCAATGACACTGGTGGATTGATGACCCACAAGTATAGGGGGTGTATCGCAGTATTTTCGAGGGAAGTGAAACCCAATTTATTGATGACCCACAAGTATAGGGGGTGTATCGCAGTATTTTGAGTAAGGAGGCAATTTAATAGCATCAGTCAAAGGAATTTGCAGGAATAAAGGATTCATCCACTCACAAAACTTATTATAGTGTTCATCTTCCTTTGACTTGTGTTTCTTATCAGGGAAAGGCATAGGTTTTTGGACCCAAGGCTCTCTTTCACTACCATGTTTCTCAGGAATAAAATCTTCTTTAGTGTATTTAGTATTCTTATTGTGCTTTTCAGGTTCTTCTTCAACTTTTTCTTCATTTGGAGCTTCATTTTCTTCATTACCACTTTCAATTTCAGCATCAGAGACAGATATACTATTAGGATCTATAGCAGGTTCAGAGGGTTCTACAATAGTTCTATGTTTATTTTTCCTTTTTTAGGAGTAGAGCCACTCAGCTTGTTGAGAATCCTGCTCAATTCTTTTGGGATGCCCCTCAGGATATAGAGGATCTTGGGTAGCAGCACCACTTATAGTTCTAATTTCATAAGCATGTTTTTCTTTAGCAACATTAACTAGCAAGTCTTTTTGCACTTTAATGAGTTGATCTATTTGAGTTTGAACCATTTGAAAGTGTTTAACAATCATTTTAACATCATTAGAGGTTCTTTCCACAATATATTTTAACTCAACAATAGCTCTAGTGTTTTCCATTAGATGATTTTGCACCCTTTTATTAAAATTATCTTGCTTAACAATAAAGATTCGAATTCTTCTACGCATTGATCAGGAGGTTTAGAGTAAGGGATATCACCTTCATCAAACTGTTGGAGAGAGTGTACCTCAATAGTGGATGAGTAAGGGATAGGCTTACATAATTCTTCAATAGGAGGTAAATTATTGACATCTGCAACTTTAATTCCCTTCTCCTTAAGACATTTCTTAGTTTCCTTCATCACTTCATCATTTAATTCAATAACTCCCCTCTTCTTTGATGTTGGAATAGGCACTGTAATAGTTGGTTCAGGTATAATTACTTCAGGTACAGCTGGTTCAGGAGGAGTCCAATCCTCATAGTTCTTGCTTATTTTAGCCATTAATTCCTCAGCTTCCTTGGGAGTCCTATTCCTGAAAACACAATCAGCACAACTATCTAGGTATGTCCTAGATTTTTCGGTTAGTCCATTATAAAATATATCAAGAAACTCATTCTTAGGTAAGGGACTTCCAGCCTATGCATGAAACAAAGCACAAAACCTTGCCCAAGATTCGGGCAATATGTCTTTTTCTCCCTGTTTAAAATCAAAAAGTTCTTGCAAAATAGCATGTCTAGCACTAGCAGGAAAATATTTCTGCAGGAAAGTAGTAATCAAGCAATCAACGCTATCAATAGATCCAGGAGGTAAATTACTAAACCAAGTTTTAGCTTCTCCTTTTAGTGAAAAGGGGAAAATCTTAGCAACAAAGTAAGTACGCATCTTAATATCATCAGAAAACAAGCCACTCATGGTAGAAAGCTCATTCATATGTGTTACTGCACTTTCATTCTTAGTCCCATAAAAAGGTTCTTTCTCAACAATAGCTATATAAGATAGATCGAGAGAGAAATCATAATCTTTATCTATAATGTTTATGGGAGAAGCAGCAAACTTAGCAATATGAGACAACTTGGGTCTAATAGTACGCCTCTCAAGGAGACTCTTAGCAGCGCTCCTATCATGGGTGTTTTTACATTCTTTAATAAATTCATCGGTCATCTCAACATAACCATCTTCAATATCATAACTCTCACTAGACTCAGGTGAACTAACAGGTGTAATAGTGTCTTCATTAGGAGTTTCAGTATTTCCAGCTATAGTTCTAGCAATCGTAGCATCTAGGAAAGGACCTAATGAACCACTCTTATCAAGCACAATAGAAGTAGCATCATAAGTACCCAAAGTTTCAGATTCAGCAGTAGTAGCAGTGTGTGTAGCATGTTTATGCGGTGGTGTAACAAGCTTACTCATAACAGATGGTGAATCAAGATCAACAGAGGTGTTCAGAACCATACCTCTTCTTGTAGTGGATGGTAAAATAGGAACCTTGCCATCACGAGACTTACCCATGATGGATGGATAGCAGCGAACAATAGAGAATCTAAGTGAACTTAATAAATAAAGCTATGCTCCCCAGCAATGGCGCCAGAAAATAGTCTTGATGACCCACAAGTATAGGGGGTGTATCGCAGTATTTTCGAAGGAAGTGAAACCCAATTTATTGATTCGACACAAGGGTAGCCAAAGAATATTTATAAGCCTTAACAACTGAGTTGTCAATTCAGCTGTACCTGGAAACAATCTTGCTCACAGCAGTTTATCAGTAGAAACAGTTTTGTAGTAGGAATAGTAAAGTAACAGCAGTAGTAAAGTAAAGACAACAGTAACAATAGCAGTAACAGTAGGATTCGAGTGCGATAGGCATAGGGATGGATGGATGGGCGTTGCATGGACAAGACAATTCACAAAGCAATAAGAACATAGGGCAATTTCAGATAAATAAGATAAAGCATCCAAGTACTAGATAATCCTAGGCATGTGTTCCATATATAGTCATACGTGCTCGCAATTAGAACTTGCACAACATCTTTTGTCCTGCTAGCCCGTTTGCAGCGGGGCCTCAAGGGAACTACTGGCAATTAAGGTACTCCTTTGAATAGAGCACCGGAGCAAAGCATTAACACTCTGTGAACACATGTGATCCTCACATCAAAGCCATTCCCTCTGGTTATCCCGATTTCTGTCACTTCGGGGCCATTGGTTCCAGACAACAACGTGTGTATACAACTTGCAGGTAAGACCAAAAACAATACTATCATAATGAGTCAATAACATGTTCAGATCTGAAATCATGGCACTCGGGCCCTAGTGACAAGCATTAAGCATAACAAGTCGCAACAAAGTTAAAAAACACTAATAGAAGATACTAGGCACCATGCCCTAACAATCTGATGCCATTACATGAACGATCTCATCCAAGCCCTACCATCCCCATAGCCTACAGCAGGGGATTACTCACTCATAGATGGGGGAAACATGGATGGTCGATGGAGAAGCGATGGTGATGATGATGGCGATGATCTCCTCCAATTCCCCGTCCCGGCAGGGTGCCAGAACGGAGTTTCTAGTGTGATGGCTCGGTGCTGATGTGGAGCTCGTTGGGGAACTCCAAGAGGAAGGTATGATGAGCATAGCAGTAAGTTTTCCTCAGTTATGAAACCAAGGTTTAATCGAACTAGTAGGAGCAAGGAAACACCCCAAAGGTGTTGCTAGCTGAGCCTTGGCAGGGCGCACTACCGGTGCTAGAAGCAGCGTGGAGACCTGCACAAAACAACCACAGAACTTTGCCCCCAACTTGCGATGAGGTTGTCAATCTCACCGGTTTTGCTGAGAAAAAAGGATTAAACGTATCGAATGGAAGGAAGTAATAGTTTGCAGAAAGTAAACACAAAGGAGTAAATAGTTTCTAGATTGTATGTAAAAGAAAAGACCAGGGTCCATAGTTCACTAGAGGTGGCTCTCCTTAAGATAGATAACATGCTGGGTGAACAAATTACAGCGGGGCAATTGACAAACATCGAGAAATCATACAAGCATATACTAATCATCTTGACTCCGTTGGAACTTGATTGGGCATTACAACATTATATATAGACCGCCATCCAACTGCATCTATGACTAAAAATCCACCTTCAAGTTATCATCCGAACCCCCTCCAGCATTAAGTTGCAAGCAACAGATTATTGCTTTACGAATTGCGTGTAATGTAAACAATACGATTGTTCTATGAACAAAGGATTGTTGTTTTATCCCTAGTAGCAACAACACATCTAGTACCTTAGAGATTTCTGCCACTTCCCCAGATTACCAGAGGCATGAACCCACTATCGAGCATAAATACTAACTCTTGGAGTTGCTAGCATCTACTTGGCCAAGATATCTACTAACAACGGAAAGCATGTAAGATCACAAATAACAAACACATGATAGAATCAATAATCAATCTGAAATAGCATCTCAATATCCATCGGATCCCCGCAAACACAACATGCAAAATTACAAATAGATGATCTTGATCATGAATGCAGCTCACAAGATCTAAACATGATAGCACAAAGGAGGAGAACCAGCCATCTAGCAACTACATGGACCCGTAGTCTAGAGATGAACTACTCACGCATCACACCGGAGGCTTGCATGGTGATGAAGAAGGCCTCCAAGGTAAATTCCCCTCTCCAATAGGGTGCCGGGAAGAACTTCAGATCCCTCCCGATCTAGGGCTGGAGATGACGGCGGCTACAGACTCTTTCGTGGATTTTTGATCGGGTGCTTAGGGTTTTGGTCCCAAGGGCAATATATAGGCGGAAGGAGAGGCCGAGGGGGTGCTGGGGTCGGCCAGACCACCCCCTGGGGCGGGCCAGGCCTGGCCGCGCGGCCAGGTGATGTGGCCGGCCCGCAACCCTTCTCCGTCTCGTATTCTGGCATCAGATGTCTTCCGAAAAAATAGGCACTTTGGCTTTTGTCCCGTCCAATTTCGAGAATATTCATTTTCTGACTTTCCTGGAACCAAAAATAATAGAAAACAGGCAGCTTGCAATGTGGCTCTTGTTAATAGGTTAGTCCAATAAATCATATGAAAAGTACTCCAAAGTGTGGACAAAACACAAGAAAGTAGATAAAACCAAGCATGGAACATATAAAATTATAGATACATTTGCAATGTATCATGGTGCTGTTTCGTGGAATCTGGTGGTGGTGGCGGAGCGGAACTCCTTCTGGAAAAACGTCGAACCCTCACTGAGTTTTTAGGTCAGAAGGCTTCTTATAGGCGAAGAGGGAGACCGAGGGGGTGTCTAGGGCGGCCAGACCACCCCCTAGCTCGGCCTAGGCCAGCCCGCGTGGCCAGGTGGTGTGTCTTGGGCCTAGCCCCCCCTCCGTAGCGTATTCTGGCTCTGGGAGTCTTCTGGTGAAATAGGATTTTTCCTGATAATTGATTTTCTGCAGAAAAAGTAGACACCAAAGCAATTCTGCTGAAAACAGCGTCAGTCCGTGTTAGTTGCATCCAAATCACACAAGTTTAGAGGAGAAACGATAGAAAAAGTGTTCGGGAAAGTAGATACGTTTTGGACGTATTAACTCCCCCAAGCTTAGCTTATTGGTTGTCCTCAAGCAATTTAGTTGAAAACTGAGTGCGATAAAAGAACTTTCACGAACACATTTGCTTCATATGATGTATATATTCTTAGCATGTGGTCAACTACTTAGACAATTCATAATAAAGAGTATGCAACTAAGTTTACTTAATAGGCATTGCAAGCTATGAAGAGATTCCAACTTAAAAATAATAAGCAGCATGAAGTATAAATATAAGCAACATTGCAATGCTCATAACAAGGTATGATAGAGTGGTATCTCGCTTGCCTTTGATTGTGAATGCCAAGGCACCTCTGAAGTTCAGGTGAAGACTAGAAGTAAAGATGTCAAAGATACAAGCATCAAAGTCATAACACAAATAATCAAGTAATGAGACAAACACAAAGAATGACAACTATGATCTCAAGAAAGTGCTCATAGAATATGTGGAGACTCAACAAGGAAATGAAAAGGTTTTGAATAATTTGAAAGGCTTCCAAATGCTGAAAGTATGGTACTCATTAGCTTTGAGCTCTCATTGCCCCTATCATAAGCATCTTTTAATATGGTTAAGGTGAAAGTGAGGTCCAATCTGAGTTATATGCTTGGCAGACGATAAACTGGAAATTCCATGTCCCTTGAGTATGAGGGCCGCTCCTCATGCTACTCAACTTTAGTTACCAGTAAGTTCTTATCAAATACGTGCGTATCATAGAGAACCGCCAACGGGGTACCCCTTGCCCGATGATACGGAAGAATCCCCATATCAAAATGACAAGGCAAGCAGACAATGAGTATCTCAGCAATCTTCTTATTTACCATGGGAAAATGGTGGTTTTCTCTCTCTTTCCTCTTTTCATATACCTCTTTTTTTCTTTTTCTCAATAGCTATCTCTCTTTTTTAATAAGAAGAATGCTTCATAGATATCATTATGGTTACGCTGCAGGTTTTCACCATGACGGCATGGATTAGACCGGTGGCCCAGGCGTTTCTCTAACACACATACATAACTCTATGGACTTACAAGCTCCCCTTTTATTGCACACCAACGACATCCGCAAACAAAAGAGCATGGTATCAACTGGGTATATATTAACAAGTGTTGAAAGCGTTCCCCGTGACAGCACGGTTCTGCTAATCCCCCGCCTATAATTTGCAAGCATATAACTTTCATGGACAGTCACACTGGTTCAGGTTTATTGAGTGCAGGAAATAAAGTGTGCCATCATGTTCGTGAGAGCTTTACTAACTAAATTTCTCATAACAAGCAAACATTTTACTCGGAAGAAAACAAGGCATATTGAATATGCATGGAAGTAGCAAATGATGCTAATAGGTAGGTATGGTGGACACTCTGGCAATATTTGGTTTTAGGGAGTTGGAAACATGAGTAAAACATACTCAGTGAAAGTGAAGGCTAGCAATAGGAAGGGAGCGACAAACGAGAGAGCAATAGCTGTCATAATCATGCTTGCAACAAAAACAGGAGTAATCATGGCATGAAAGTGATTCAAGATCCTCAAGGCAAAACAATTCATCGAGGCATAACTGATTATTTTAGTCATATGCATGCGTGAGCATGTGCCAAGTCAATTCAAACGAAACATTCAGAGAAGGATACCACAGTGTCATACCAAGTTATGAATAGAGTAATGCAAACAAACATTCATATGACATGGTACAAACTATTAGCAAGCTGGGACTAATCATATGAAAGCAAGAACTACTAAGCATCCAAAGATAACATACACCCTACACGAACAGACTAAGCATGCCCGCAATGATGAGTATATGTACAAAAATGAAAACAAATAGAGTTCGTTACCAGCCTCTTACCACACCTTAAGTTGTCATTAATCCTCATTATTGCTCTTCACTTGTGTGGCTTGAATAATAATATGAAACCAATATCCACTGAGGACTGCTAAACCCTACAACAAACTCACAAGGCCAAAGAAGAACAACAAATATTTTTGGTGTTTTTGATTTTTTTTAAACAAGAACCAAAAAGGAAAAGCAAGCAAAGCAAAATCTTTTTGGGTTTTTCGAATAGTTCAAACAAAGAAAAAAAGGGAAAAACAAACCAAGGCAAAAAGAAAAAGAAGCAAACCAAAGAGAAACAACAGAAATATTTTTGGTCTTTTTGTATTTTAGAAAGCAAAAGCAAAGGAGTAATGAAAACTAAAAAGAGAACGAAACATGAATGCACAAAGTACCGATGCAAAATGATAGGGAGATGAGTGCGATGTCGGCGTACCTCCCCCAAGCTTAGGCTTTTAGCCTAAGTGGGTGTCAATCGAGATACGGGTAAGGGTTCCAAGAAGGAGGATCATGATAATAATGGTCATAGTTGGGCCCTTGGGAGGAAGAAGAAGCTCCCCAATCATAGATAGGATGCTCATATGAAGACTCCCCCTCATTCGAGGGCTGGACCGAATCATCTGTGACCTCCCTTCTAGTATCCTGCTCCTGTTGGGAGAGCTCTCCCAGGTACGTGTCAAGCTCCTCCTCAGTGAGGGACCATCCTACCCTGTTATCAAGGTTAAACAAAACAGGTGCAGGCAAAAGAACACGCCGCTTGGACTTTCGCTTTCTCCAACCAGCTTTGGGAAAGGTTATTTTATAAGACAACTCACTCAAACTAGCCCACGAGGAAACAAATTTATGTTGTATCATGGAACTAAGATCAAGCCTCTCTACGGGAAACTGTAGGTCTAGATGATGAGGCACTAAACCATGCAATGCTAGTAAACGAGAAGCAATGGGGCCCCCACAAATTCCACCTTTCTCGCGGTTAGCAGCAAGACAGAAAGCTATCAAAGCACCCAAGTTGTAGGACCTATCTCGTTTAAGAGCAGCATAGATGAATGCTAGATCATAAGAAGATAAATTATTGGCAGTTTTCCTAGCAAGAACACACTTGGCAATAAAGTAGGCAAAGTAGCGAATGGAGGGGAGATGAATGTTACGGAATTTTCCATTCTCCTTCGAGAAGCTGCTCCCTTGTCAAATTTCTGCGTATAAATCCATGAGTGGTGCAGGTCGCTCTTTAATCCTTCCACATGATCCCCACTGAGGTACCTTAATATCTGCACAAAAGTCATCGAGAGAAAGGTTGATAGCAATATTGTAAATTTTGTAGTGGACTATGGGGTTAGGAAAAGAGTAACTAAATTGAAAGTCCTACACCACAGACATGGTTAGCTTCACAAATTGACATGGTTCATCATCCAAAAAGTGCTCCAACCCTGCATTAGAAACCAAAGTGTGGACATCTTGGAGAATTCCTGCAGCTCTCATGAACTTGGAGCATGGATAAATGGAAGGAAAAACTTCCTCCTCCCGGTGGACCTTCATAACCTCAGGCACCCATAGTTCATGTTGGTTTAGTTGATGCTCATTCATCTTCTATTCTGAAATTTAAACACCTATTAAACAAGTGATTGCAAATGAATATAATGAAGGGTACTATTCATAGGGACTTGTAAGAGGCCTAAACATGCATCAAAACTATATCTCTAAGCATCAAACAAGCTTACAAGCTCTCATAACCTGTCACCTACAGCAGCAAAATACTCAAGATATAATCCACTAAACACAAATATACTTGGACAAGCATACGGGAGAACAAATGCTCCAAATTTCAGCAACAAAGATGGGCTGAGCAAGGAGATCGAAAAAATCGAGAGCAAGCACAGCAAGAACGCGATAGTGAGCAATGAACTGGAGTTTGCTCGGGACAGAGAAGAAAGTGGCAGGTGAGAGAGTTAGTGGAGGGCCAGGGGTGGCCCACACCATGGCATGGCGCCACCCAGGGCAGGCCACGCCACCAGGTGGTGAGCCTGCCTGGTGGGTCCCCTGGTACCTTCCAGGCACTCCTCTGCCCCTTTTTTTACGTAAAAATTTAATATGAATTTTCTGGAATTTTTCGAGACACTTTATTTTTGGGGATTTTTCAGGTATAGAAGAATGATTTTCTAACAGACAGATTTTTTTTTGGAAATGATGCAATGACAAAACAAGGCTAGAACTACAAAAGTTCTAAGACACTCTAACATGCAAGAAACTAACACCAAAGAAAACTAAATGAAAGCAAAACTAAAATGGATAGAATAAAAGTAAACGGAGATAATCACGGTGAAAACATTGTTTTGTTCAATGAGATCCTTTTGTTAACAAGGTTGATCAGGTCTTGTTACCAAAACAATTTCATATGAGACAAAACTTTGTATTCCACTAATGATTATGTTACCTCAACCTTGATAGCAACGGTCCCAATCATAATATTTTCAAATTTTTCTCTTGGTATGGGACAATATATCTCTCCAACTTGAATGCCCTCAACATGTTCAATTGAATTCAAACCATAAGTCCTTTCAATCTTCTTGGGGAAATAGACAGTATGTTCCTTGTCATTAACATTAAAGGTCACCTTTCCTTGATTACAATTAATAACAGCTCCTGCAGTATTAAGAAAAGGTCTCCCAAGAATAATCAACATATTATCATCTTCAGGCATTTCAAGCACAACAAAATTAGTTAATATCAGGCAATTATGAGCCACTTGAATAGGTACATCCTCACATATACCAACAGGAATAGTGGTAGATTTTTCAGCCATTTGCAAAGATATATCAGTTGGTATTAATTTTTCTAGTTGAAGCCTCTTATAGAGAGAGAAAGGCATAACACTAACTCCAGCTCCCAAATCACACAAAGCAGTTCTAACATAACTATTCTTAATAGAGCAAGGGATAGTTGGAATCCCTGGGTCTCCAAGTTTCTTTGGAACCTTACCATTAAAGGAATAATTAGCAAGCAAAGTAGAAATTTCTTCATTAGGGATCTTCCTTTTATTCAGGACAATATCCTTCATATACTTTGAGTAAGGAGGCAATTTAATAGCACCAGCCAAAGGAATTTTCAGGAATAAAGGTTTCATCCACTCACAAAACTTATTATAGTGTTCATCTTCCTTTGACTTGTGTTTCTTATCAGGGAAAGGCATAGGTTTTTGGACCCAAGGCTCTCTTTCACTACCATGTTTCTCAGCAATAAAATCTTCTTTAGTGTATTTAGTATTCTTAGTGTGCTTTTCAGGTTCTTCTTCAAATTTTTCTTCCTTTGGAGCTTTATTTTCTTCATTACCACTTTCAGTTTCAGCATCAGAGACAAATATATTATTAGGATCTATAGCAGGTTCAGAGGGTTCTACAATAGTTCTATGTTTCTTTTTCGTTTTCTTACGAGTAGAGCCACTATTTTCAGCTTGTTGAGAATCCTGCTCAATTCTTTTGGGATGCCCCTCGGGATATAGAGGATCTTGGGTAGCAGCACCACTTCTAGTTCTAATTTCATAGGCATGTTTTTCTTTAGCAGCATTCACTAGCAAGTCTTTTTGCACTTTAATGAGTTGATCTATTTGAGTTTGAACCATTTGAAAGTGTTTAACAATCATTTTAACATCATTAGAGGTTCTTTCCACAATATCTTTTAACTCAAAAATAGCTCTAGTGTTTTCCATTAGATGATTTTGCACCCTTTTATCAAAATTACCTTGCTTAACAATAAAGATATCAAATTCTTCTAAGCATTGATCAGGAGGTTTAGAGTAAGGGATATCACCTTCATCAAAGTGTTGAAGAGAGTGTACCTCAATAGTGGATGATTAAGGGATAGGCTTACATAATTCTTCAATAGGAGGTAAATTCTTGACATCTGCAGCTTTAATTCCCTTCTCCTTAAGACATTTCTCAGCTTCCTTCATCACTTCATCATTTTATTCAATAACTCCCCTCTTCTTTGATGTTGGAATATGCACTAGAATAGTTGGTTCAGGTATAATTACTTCAGGTATAGCTAGTTCAGGAGGAGTCCAATCCTCATAGTTCTTGCTTATTTTAGCCATTAATTCCTCAACTTCCTTGGGAGTCCTATTCCCTAAAACACAATCAGCACAACTATCTAGGTATGTCCTAGATTCTTCGGTTAGTCCATTATAAAATATATCAAGAAGCTCATTCTTAGGTAATGCACTTCCAGCCTATGCATGAATCAGAAAACAAAACCTTGCCCAAGATTCGGGTAATATGTATTTTTCTTCCTGTTTAAAATCAAAAAGTTCCTGCAAAATAGAATGTCTAGCACTAGGAGGAAAATATTTCTGCACGAAAGTAGTAATCAAGCAATCAGGGCTATCAATAGATCTAAGAGGTAAATTACTAAACCAAGTTTTAGCTTCTCCTTTCAGTGAAAAGGGGAAAATCTTAGCAACAAAGTAAGTGCGCATCTTAATATCATCAGAAAACAAGCCACTCATGGTAGAAAGCTCATTCATATATGCTACCACACTTTCATTCTTAGTCCCACAAAAAGGTTCTTTCTCAACAATATCTATGTAAGATAGATCGAGAGAGAAATCATAATCTTTATCTATAATGTTTATGGGAGAAGCAGCAAACTTAGCAATATGAGACAACTTGGGTCTAATAGTACGCCTCTCAAGGAGACTCTTAGCAACGCTCCTATCATGGGTGTTTTTACATTCTTTAATAAATTCACCGGCCATCTCAACATAACCATCTTCAATATCATAACTCTCACTAGACTCAGTGAACTAACAGGTGTAATAGTGTCTTCATTAGGAGTTTCAGTATTTCTAGCTATAGTTATAGAAATCGTAGCATCTAGGAAAGGACCTAATGAACCATTCTTATCAAGCACAGTAGAAGCAGCATCATAAGTATCAGAAGTTTTAGATTCAGCAGTAGTAGCACACTACAAGAAATGTGTTATTCTATGACCTTCTAATTGTGACCGTGGACAAAATCGTCATAGAGTTATGACGATTTTGCACCAGATGGTCTCAAGCCGTTCGAGAGGTTCAAAACCTTACATAATTATGACGATTTGCTTAGAAACGTCATAGTTTCATTATCTCAAATCATCATAACCTGACGGATGTAGCCTACAACGTTATTTCTACCTCACTATGACGATTTTAAATCGTCATGACGTTCAAATTAGGATAAGTTGAAATTAGTAGTCGGACACGTCAGCAATTGTACTTATGTGTCATGTCTATGTGTCAGTTTTCAACTATGTGTCATATCCATGTGTCAATATCTGCTTATGTGGCGCTTACGTGGCACTGCTTGAATATTTGCAAAAAATAATAGTAGTAGAGATTTGAACTCACGACCTCCTAATTAAACATGCCACTTCTTGCCACTACACCAACAAATATTTCTTGTCATATTATTACAGCGATATTTTATATGTATATGTAATCCGTCAATTACCCAATAATCACGCAAAAAATAGGTGGTTGGTGGGATTCGAACCCACGACACAAGAGACCAACCTAGCGTGGCTAGCCACCGCACAAACCAATCTTTCTGGTCATACTACTACAACTTAGGCCACAAGAGACCAACCTTTGTTCAAACCCGCGATTGGGCCATATTTATCGGGCTGATCCACTTAGGCTAGTTTTTTTCTTTTTTATTTTTTCTTTTCTTAATTCTTTTGTATCTTTTTCATAACAAGTCTAAAAGAATTGATTTTGTTTATAAATTTTTATAAAATTCAGCGGATCATATTAGGGTGTTTATTAGCAATACTTTGATTATTTAAAAAAGTGAATTTACTAATCCCATATTAGTCTATGGTAGGGACATATCGTAATTCAAAATATAATTTTGAAACTAGCATTTTGACTTAAAAAAATACATGAGTGCAATGGATGAATTACCATGATGAAACATCATATTGTGAGTCTAAAACTGATTTTTTTCAAAAAATCTTGAGCATTAGATCATGTACCTGTAGTTCAAATCAGACCCACTTCCTACCGATTCGGCAGGAATTTGTCTTTTTCGCCAGGGGTGGACGGAAAGGTATGAGATACCTCGGTTGGGATATTGTCCATGTAAGGTGGTCTACTATTTTTGAAAAATGTGGTGGTAGCATTCTAAAACTGTCGTTTGGTGGTTGCTTCACTAAACGCCCCGTTTTTTGCACTCGGAAAATGGAAAATGGATTTTCCGTGCGACAAAAAGAAAAACTTCCTCCTACAATATTGTTCTCCATCTCATGATACACATAGGTGCACAATATGGGCACATTATCACAAACTATACCATGGTTCTGTTCATAACACTGTTCGTTTGGCCCGAAAGCCATGAAACCCTAGACATGATAGGTCATTTTTGAGAAGGTTTTTTTGAGACACTTACAATATATCAAGTTGGGTATTTTTCCAACAAACTATGTCACATAATATGGCACCATGCGAAGGATTTGCATTGATCGGACCGTTTTTGAATTTTTTATGCCCGTTTCAAACTATGGTCAAAACGGCGGGCATGAAGGTTCTTAGCTAGGGGCCGAGCCTTGCTAAAATTGCATTGGATCTGAGAAGAAATAGCATATGGTGAGTCTAAAACTGACTTTTTCAAAAAATCTTGAGCACTAGATCATGTACCTGTAGTTTAAATCGGACCCACCTCCTACTGATTCGGCAGGAATTTGTCTTTTTTCTCCAGGGGTGGACGGAAAGGTTTGAGATACCCCGGTTGAGATATTGTCCATGTAACGTGGTCTACTACTTTTGAAAAATGTGGTGGTAGCATTCTAAAACTGTCGTTTGGTGGTTGCTTCACTAAACGCCTTGTTTTTTGCGCTCGGAAAATGGAAAATGGATTTTCCGTGCGACGAAAAGAAAAACTTCCTCCTACAACATTGTTCTCCATCTCATAATTCACATGGGTGCACAATATGGGTATATTATCACAAACTATGTCGTGATTCTCGCCATAACACTGGTCGTTAGGCCCGAAAGCCATGAAACCTCACACATGATAGGTCATTTCTAAGAAGGTTTTTTTGAGAAACTTACAATATACCAAGTTGAGTATTTTTCCTTAAAACTATGTCACATAATATGACACCACGCGAAGGATTTGCATTGATCGGACCGTTTTTGAATTTTTTATGCTCGTTTCAAACTATGGTCAAAACGACGGGTATGAAGGTTCTTAGCTAGGGGCCGAGCCTTGCTAAACTTGCATTGGACCTGAGAATAAATAGCATATTGCGAGTCTAAAAATGATTTTTTCAAAAAAAAATTGAGCGTCAGATAATATACCTGTAGTTCAAATCGGACCCACTTTCTACCGATTCGGCAGGAATTTGTCTTTTTCGTCAGGAGTGGACGGAAAGGTTTGAGATATCCCGGTTGGGATATTGTCCATGTAAGGTGGTCTACTATTTTTGAAAAATGTGGTGGTAGCATTCTAAAATTGTCGTTTGGTGGTTGCTTCACTAAACGCCCCATTTTTTGCGCTCGGAAAATAGAAAATGGATTTTCCGTGCGACGAAAAGAAAAACTTTCTCCTACAACATTGTTCTCCATCTCATGATACACATGGGTGCACAATATGGGTACATTATCACAAACTATGTCGTGGTTCTGGCCATAACACTGGTCGTTTGGCCCGAAAGCCATGAAACCCTAGACATGATAGGCCATTTTTGAGAACGTTTTTCGAGACACTTACAATATACCAAGTTGGGTATTTTTCCTTAAAACTATGTCACATAATATGGCACCACACGAAGGATTTGCATTGATCGGACCGTTATTGAATTTTTTATGCCCGTTTCAAACTATGGTCAAAACGGCGGGTATGAAGGTTCTTAGCTAGGGGCCAAGCCTTGCTAAAATTGCATTGGATCTGAGAAGAAATAGCATATGGTGAGTTTAAAACTGACTTTTTCAAAAAATCTTGAGCACTAGATCATGTACCTGTAGTTTAAATCGGACCCACCTCCTACCGATTCGGCAGGAATTTGTCTTTTTCTCCAGGGGTGGACGGAAAGGTTTGAGATACCCCGGTTGAGATATTGTCCATGTAATGTGGTATACTATTTTTGAAAAATGTGGTGGTAGCATTCTAAAACTGTCGTTTGGTGGTTGCTTCACTAAACGCCTCGTTTTTTGCGCTCGGAAAATGGAAAATGGATTTTCCGTGCGACGAAAAGAAAAACTTCCTCCTGCAACATTGTTCTCCATCTCATGATACACATAGGTGCACAATATGGGTACATTATCACAAACTATGTTGTGATTCTCGCCATAACACTAGTCATTTGGCAAAAAGCCATGAAACCTCACACATGATAGGTCATTTCTGAGAAGGTTTTTTTTGAGAAACTTACAATATACCCAGTTGAGTATTTTTCCTTAAAACTATGTCACATAATATGTCACCACGTGAAGGATTTGCATTGATCGGACCGTTTTTGAATTTTTTATGCTCGTTTCGATCTATGGTCAAAACGGCGGGTATGAAGGTTCTTAGCTAGGGGCCGAGCCTTGCTAAACTTGCATTGGACCTGAGAAGAAATAGCATATTGCGAGTCTAAAAATGATTTTTTCAAAAAAAATTGAGCGTCAGATAACGTACCTTTAGTTCAAATCGGACCCACTTTCTACCGATTCGGCAGGAATTTGTCTTTTTCGCCAGGAGTGGACGGAAAGGTTTGGATATCTCGGTTGGGATATTATCCATGTAAAGTGGTCTACTAATTTTGAAAAATGTGGTGGTAGCATTCTAAAACTGTCGTTTGGTGGTTGCTTCACTAAACGCCCCGTTTTTTGCACTCGGAAAATGGAAAATGGATTTTCCGTAGGACGAAAAGAAAAACTTCCTCCTACAACATTGTTCTCCATCTCATGATACACATGGGTGCACAATATTGGCACATTATCACAAACTATGTCGTGGTTCTGGCCATAACACTGGTCGTTTGGCCCGAAAGCCATGAAACCCTAGACATGATAGGTCATTTTTGAGAAGGTTTTTTTGAGACACTTACAATATACCAAGTTGGGTATTTTTCCTTAAAACTATGTCACATAATATGGCACCATGCGAAGGATTTGCATTGATTGGACCGTTTTTGAATTTTTTATGCCCGTTTCAAACTATTACTCAGTGCAAAAGAGGTGTTTTGTGAAGCGACCAATCAAAACACAAGAAACCTCCTCCCACAGATCATCCTTATGGGCCTGATTTGGACCGTTCATTTCTGATCCAGCGCCTGGCCGCTCGTCCAAAGAAGCACACTGGAGTCCCCACTCCCCCACCGCACCCACGAGGCCACAACACCAACCCTAATCTCACGAAGCCTTCCCTCGTCCTGCCAATTCTCTCCTCTCCCTCCCTCATCTCCCCGTC
This sequence comes from Avena eriantha, assembly GCA_910589775.1. Classification (NCBI taxonomy): domain Eukaryota; kingdom Viridiplantae; phylum Streptophyta; class Magnoliopsida; order Poales; family Poaceae; genus Avena; species Avena eriantha. Next base: position 78,407,709 of record OU342745.1, on the reverse strand, counting down.
GCCCCCACCACCCACCCCCATCACTCCCGATCGCCATCGCGGATCTCTGCTCGGCCCCATCGCCGATTCGGTCGCCCCCATCGCCGATCTCTGCTCGCCCTCTCCACCCAGCACCATAACCTCTCTCCCTCTGTCGCTCTCCTCCCCAACACCACCCATGGCATCCTAGATCGCGTACGCGCCGCCATGGATCTCGTGGATGCGGATGCGCATGATGTGGTAGTAGTTGTTGCGTTATTTTCAGAAGTTGTATATCCATGTCCAATCAGAGAAATGTAGTAGTAGTTAAATTAGATTACTAAGTAAATAAGTGAGATGCTGACTAGCGATGAATACTTCTCCACAAATATGGTATCAACGATCCCATGTTATGCAAGACTGTTATGTTTAGGCTTAGACTTCTCTACTACATACATGTTTATGTAAAGAGTCATGTTGAATTTCTGTTATCAGCTCATGGTATTGTTGTAAAGAAGATTTCTTCATTCATTGCGATGTTTATTTTTCACTTGATAGAACATCATGAATGTGGTAGACACATCATTTACTTGGATAGTACACGTTTTTGATAGTTCTACAATTGGTTGCCAGGTTGATTTTCTGTATTTTAGTTATTTATGTCTAATGTGGTTGTTCCTTGTTTACAGGAGCTCGAGGGCGAAGAAAATTGAAGTCAGGAAAGCCTTGAAGAGTAGCCAGCAAAGAGTAGCCACTTCTTATAATAGTTAGGAATATTTCTAGGTTGTAATATAATGTGAAAGATTGTAATAGCCTAGTTTTAGTAGTCTTAAATAATTTCATGTGTTCTCTATTATCTGTCTCAAAAATTGATTATGTATGTGATCTAAAATGACTGAAATGAATATGCGTTTTTGGACCTTTCTGATGCGTGTGGCCAATGTGAGTTGAACTTGTCAGGTGGGACCGATTTGAAAAAAGGGAGTAGGTCCTAAAATAGGGCCGAACTTCAATTTAAATAATTATACCGTAAAAAGTTTAAGACCCATAACAGAAAAAGGCTGAAATTTTTTATTTGGCCCATATAGCTGATGAGAATCAGCAAGAAAAAAGATAAAATGCTGAATTCTGGGCTTGGCCCATTTAAATGACTGATGTGGACTGGGCTATTTTTTTGAGACGTCAGATTGGCCACGCAGGATCCTACTTGTCTTCGCCACGTCGGATTAGCCACGCAAGATCCTACTTGGCAGGGCAGTTTGCGCGTGATGATTATGGAACGTCATGGAGGTTATGACGATCTCAAATCGTCATAGTGTCTATGACGATTTCAGTAAAATAGTCGTTATAGTTCATTAGCGACGCCCAGCTTTTGACGATCTCAAAATCGTCATAAACGGAGTATTGTGACGATTCTGTGACGAAAATAGAGGGTCATATATAGCCAGATTCCTTGTAGTGGCAGTGTGTGTAGCATGTGTATGCGGTGGTGTAACGAGCTTACTCATAACAGATGGTGAATCAAGAACAACAGAGGTGTTCAGCACCGTACCTCTTCTTGTAGTGGATGGTAAAATAGGAACCTTGCCATCACGAGACTTACCCATGATGGATGGATAGCAGCAAACACTAGAGAATCCAAGTGAACTTAATAAATAAAACTATGCTCCCCGGCAACGACGCCAGAAAATAGTCTTGATGACCCACAAGTATAGAGGGTGTATCGCAGTATTTTCGAGGGAAGTGAAACCCAATTTATTGATTCGACACAAGGGGAGCCAAAGAATATTTATAAGCCTTAACAACTGAGTTGACAATTCAGCTGCACCTGGAAACAATCTTGCTCACAACAGTTTATCAGTAGCAACAGTTTTGTAGTAGGAATAGTAAAGTAACAGCAGTAGTAAAGTAAAGACACCAGTAAAAATAGCAGTAACAGTAGGATTCGAGTGCGGTAGGCATAGGGATGGATGGACGGGCGTTGCATGGACAAGAAAATTCACATAGCAATCAGAACATAGGGCAATTGCAGATAAATAAGATAAAGCATCCAAGTACTAGATAATCCAAGGCATGTGTTCCATATATAGTCATACGTGCTCGCAATGAGAACTTGCACAACATCTTTTGTCCTGCCAGCCCGTTTGCATCGGGACCTCAAGGGAACTACTGGCAATTAAGATACTCCTTTTAATAGAGCACCGGAGCAAAGCATTAACACTCCGTGAACACATGTGATCCTCACATCAAAGTCATTCCCTTCGGTTATCCCGATTTTTGTCACTTCGGGGCCATTGGTTCCGGACAACAACGTGTGTATACAACTTGTAGGTAAGACCAAAAACAATACTATCATAATGAATCACTAACATGTTCAGATCTGAAATCATGGCACTCGGGCCCTATGACAAGCATTAAGCATAACAAGTCGCAACAAAGTCAAAAAGCACTAATAGAAGACACTAGGCACCCTGCCCTAACAATATGATGCCATTACATGAACGATCTCATCCAATCCCTACCATCCCCATAGCCTACATCGGGGATTACTCACTCATAGATGGGGGAAACATGGTTGGTCGATGGAGAAGCGATGGTGATGATGATGGTGATGATCTCCTCCAATTCCCCGTCCCGACAGGGTGCCAGAACGGAGTTTCTGGTGTGATGGCTCGGTGTTGATGTGGAGCTCGTTGGGGAACCCCAAGAGGAAGGTATGATGAGCACAGCAGTAAGTTTCCCTCAGTTATGAAACCAAGGTTTAATCGAACCAGTAGGAGCAAGGAAACACCCCAAAGGTGTTGCTAGCTGAGCCTTGGCAGGGCGCACTACCGGTGCTAGAAGCAACATGGAGACATGCACAACACAACCACAGAACTTTGCCCCCAACTTGCGATGAGGTTGTCAATCTCACCGGTTTTGCTAAAAACAAAGGATTAAACGTATCGAATGGAAGGAAGTAATAGTTTGCAGAAAGTAAACACAAAGCAGTAAACAGTTTGTAGATTTTATGTAAAAGAAAAGACTGGGATCCATAGTTCACTAAAGGTGGCTCTCCTTAAGATAGATAACATGCTGGGTGAACAAATTACAGCGGGGCAATTGACGAACATTGAGAAATGATAAAAGCATATACTAATCATCTTGACTCCTTTGGAACTTGATTGGTCATTACAACATTATACATAGACCGCCAACCAACTGCATCTATAACTAATAATCCACCTTCAGATTATCATCCGAACACCCTCCAGTATTAAGTTGCAAGCAACAGATTATTGCTTTACGAATTGCATGTAATGTAAACAATATGATTGTTCTATGAACAAAGGATTGTTATTTTCTCCCTAGTAGCAACAACACATCTAGTACCTTAGAGATTTCTATCACTTCCCTAGATTACCAGAGGCATGAACCCACTATCGAGCATAAATACTAACTCTTAGAGTTGCTAGCATCTACTTGGCCAAGATAGCTACTAACAACGGAAAGCATGCAAGATCACAAATAACAAAGACATGATAGAATCAATAATCAATCTAAAATAGCATCTCAATATCAATCGGATCCCCGCAAACACAACATGCAGAATTACAAATAGATGATCTTGATCATGAATGGAGCTCACACGATCTAAACATGATAGCACAAAGGAGGAGAACTGTGGCATCCCGGTAAAACCACTACTAGAAAATTGCTCATTATTTTATTTTTTCTGCATCATCATGCATCATCATGTTCATCATGCCACCTTGCATGGGACATATTATTAAATCATTGCATTCAAATTATTACACTCGTGTTTGGTTCTTGATATATTTATTTAAGCTTGCCATTGCTTCCTCTCTATTTTAACCTCCATCTATTCTATCTCTAGTTAGTGCCATTTGGTATGGAACCATAATGTCCAAATTCTATTACTTGAGTCTTGCTATTTTATATTTGTAAAAATGCCCAAATTGAGTTGGGGGCATCATCTCTTAAATTCTCTTTATCACTAACTTTCCAATCTATCTAGTCCTTATGATTAATTTCAATTTCTACCACATATGACACGTGGGTTCCTTTTATTTGCCTTATGGATTTCAATCATGCCCATTGGATTTGTGTGGATCTTTACATCTTGTGATCATCTATTTCTTCCTTTCATTCTATTGTATCTCTATTCCATTCTATTATTTCTTTAAATCTTGGCTTGATCTATTCCTTTTCTTGTTGGAATTTTTTTTAATCCAACCATGCTATGATCATCTATCCTTGTCCTTGCTACACGTGGTATTTATTCTTTCCATTATACATGTGAGCATGCCACTATATGACCACATACATGCACTAATAGCCTTCTTGCTATCCCTCTACCTTGCTTAATCTCCCTCTTTCTCTTATTCCTATACATACCTAGGCCTTTTCTCTCTAATATTTTTTTTTCATCTCTTGTGATATTGTAATGGTCACATAATGCATTGACTCTCCTTCCTACTTTTTATTCTTTTCTCCTCCTAAAATCATAGCCAAACCTTCCCATCCTAATACATATTTTGAATCATAAATTATTGTATTAAAAACCATATTTTGTTTGCTTAAATATACGTATGGTTAAATATATGACGTAGTCTTTCTTTTTCCTCGTGTTATAACAAAACAAATAATAGTTTTTGGTTTATTATAAAACTACAAAAGGTTCTTTTTTATTTTACTAAAAATAAAACTAGGCAAAATGCCCGTCTAAAGTTTTAGCCTAAAACTAGTCTCATCTAGTCTGCTTTGGACTAGATAAATACCTCGATCCCCTCTTTTCCTTTCCCACACATTAGCCCCAAATCTGAGATCTGACTTTTTTTCCATTCGTCTCTTCCCCACCACAGGTGCGTGCCTCTGAAATTCTCGCCGCCGACAAAACGCTGCTCTCGATCTTGTTCTCCTGCGCGCAGCGATTCTCTTTGTTTTAATCCAAGCAGCTAGCATAATTGCATGTGATCCATCGGCTGGCGTGCAATTTTGTTCCTGGCTACGCTTGTTTTTCCGGCGATAGCCGCATGTAGAGGCCTCGGGTCTTGTTCCTTGTTTTGCTTCCACCTGCGCGCCATATCAGAGCAGAACCACACAGCCGCGATCGCCGCACATGCTCCCATCTCTGCAGCAACACGTGCTCGCCACCACCAGATTTCCCTGCTCCGCATCGCCACCTCATGTCGTCTCTCCATTCCGCATGCAAGCACCAACAACAACGACAGATGCAATCGAGCGTGCCAGATCCACGCCGCCTTGTCCCTGCCTCGAGCCTGCAGCCCAGCGATGTATGATGTCTTGCCTGTGTGTGCACATACTTTTTCATGGAAGGCCATTTCGGATCAGAACTCCTCCAGGAGCTGAAGCTCCTTCTGATTTACCTTCGGCCACAACGACAGCGTATGCCCCAGTTTGTCCCGTACCTCTGCAATTTCTGTTCCTTGTTTCTTATCTGTTGTGCGCCTCTAACTGAGCTCGTCTGCCCCTCAGGCGTTTAACAAAATGAATGAAAGTGTTTAGTCTCAGTTTCTCTCACCCGATGTCCGAAGTGGCCACTATTAGTTCAGGTCTGCATCTGGCGCTCACTACTTCTGCTTCTTCCTGTTTGATCTGAAGACGATAGTATGGATCCGAAGACCTCAGTATGGACTACCCCCGCTACTTCAACCATATTCCGAAGACCATCTCTCCAACTTCGATCTGAACCGTGAAACCCCGCCCCTAAACCATATTTTCTACATATGACATATCTTGTTGCATATAAATTATCCTGACATATCTTGTATACATATTCTTTTGGGTGGGGATACCTTGTCGATTGACCTCATAATTTAATATGGAGACTATATGTGGACTATTCTAGTCTTATACTAGCTCCATTTAAATTGGTGTAGCGAACCGATGCCATGTTCTGTCTTGCTAATCCAATATTTAATTTGCGGGGTTGCTAAATAACTTGAACCGTCTATTTAATTGCCGGGATCCCGGTTCCGCTTAATTTTGACTAATTGCACAGCATCTTTGCCATGTCATGCATCATATCATAAGCATGCCGGATCTTCTGCCGTAGTATTAAATATTGCATCCGGTGTTTCTTCTAGTGTATGCTTCTTCGCAGATTAGGCCGATGAGTTGATGCGAGTATCGACAAGTTCTCCGGATATGAACCTTCGGCAGTGTTTCCCAGGCGAGCATCTCTTCCCCTTCTACCTATTTTGCTTTTATAGTCTTTATTTCCTCCTGTTGATCTATTGCTATCCGTGTCGCGATGCTTTAGTTTCCGTATCCGAGTTATATCCCGTGCAACCTCTATATTGCCTTGGACACCTCCTATTACCTGTGTTTGGTAGATAGCTGGCCTTGCGAGTCTTAGTCGCTTGCTCAGGTGTGATCTCGTGTTGTCAAGTACCACAGTTGTTGGAATGCTGGCAGATGTTAATGGTGGAGATGATCATGACTTTAAATACAACTATTAAAATGCTAGATATAACTAATGCAGATGCATCGGTGGGCAATAGATGTTATTTGGTTCTTCCACGCTCACTTGTGTCCCGTAGGACCCCGAGTACTTGATACCTCTTCCTTGATTTTTCGCACTATCCACATCCGGGAGGCCTTATGGACCCCCCTGAGCCAGAGCTTGATTCATTTCTATTTCTTGGGGCCACAAGTAGTTTGGGGCTTTATTACTATTCTGTACCTATGCCATGCTTTACTGCTTTATTTAAGATTGTGCGTGGAGCACCTGTACTGTTTTGGAACGTGGAATGTTTTCGCGGTATCGACAAGCCTAGTCACACTTTCGGGTTCCTAGTCGTTTACAGCCATTGACACAAACCCTGGGTCCGTTCCGGAGCCGGCCAACTTCGTTGCGGGTAGCTTAGTGGGGTGGCCCCCTGAAATATTTTATGAATCCTGTGATCGCTTTGTCGTGAATGCCTCGTTGGTTTTTGAGTTGGTTTTTTCCGAGGTTGATCAAGTGTGTGTTGCTATTTGTGCACCCCTGCAGGGTAAAACTTTTTGAAAGCCGTGTCCGCGGTTATGGACGAGTTGGAGCACAGTATCTCGATCATAGACAAGCATAACTAAAGTAGTGCTATAAATTTGACTTAATATGTGACTAGTAATCAGATGCAACTATAATGGAATGGATAATAAAAATGCCAACAAATGGTGGACCTGTGGTGATCTGTGTCAAACTATACCTGCCTAGTAAGTATTACAACTCCAATGGAATGTGATAAAAGTGCCAACAACTCCTGGGTTTTGGGATTCCTCAGGACAATTATATCTGACTAGTAAATGTTCCAACTACAATGGAATGCTAACTAAAACTGTCCACTACTTATGCTTCATGATGACTCAGGCTATCTATATCTGATTAGTAAGTGCTACAACTATAACGGAATGAATAAAACTGCCAACTGTGTGAGTTCCTCGGTTTGACTTCCTCGTTTGGTCTCGAGGGGGAATACTAGGATGGGTTTGTTTGGTGTTAGCTTCAGGTTGGATCCGAATAGGCTTTCTTATCTCTCTCTGATAACCGCCAGTTGTACCGAGTCTCTATAGGTTGTTTAGTGCCGCTGCGCTGCCGCTTCAGCCCACCATACCTATGTAGGCGAGAGCCGCCGAATTCTAGCCTCGCCGTGTACTGGCCTCAGTACTGACGCTCCTCTTTTTCCTTTTCCCTTTGTCGTCACCCCTTTTGTTTTAGCAGGTTTGAGATCACCGTCGTTAGCAGAGTTACCCTTCTGGCTTGGTCTGGGCAGGGTTATGGACGCCATTGGTCATTCTTCAGGGCTCTTGGCCCCATTTGCATCTTGTCCATAGTCGGACGCTCTATCGTTTCGAGGTGATTTGAATCTTTGTATAGTATATCTGTATTCTTGACTCATGGAGTTGTTGTTGTATATATCTGTTCTGTGGGTCCCATCGAGGACTGTTGTGTAATGTTATTACTTCGTTTTCCACCCGCACGAAAGTGCCTGGTGGGCGTCCTTGAATCGTTTCTATGCGGGTTTGGCGGAAAGGGCTAAAACTTGCATAGGTCCGATTCGAGGGTGTTACAAGAACCATCCATCTAGCTACTACATGGACCCTTAGTCCAGAGATGAACTACTCATGCATCACACCGGAGGCTTGCATGATGATGAAGAAGGCCTCCAGGGTGAATTCCCCTCTCCGGCAGGGTGCCGAGAAGAGCTTCAGATCCCTCCCGATCTAGGGACAGAGACGACGGCGGCTATAGACTCTTTCATGGATTTTTGATCGGGTGCTTAGGGTTTTGGTCCCGAGGGAAATATATAGGCGGAAGGAGAGGCTGAGGGGGTGCTGGGGTCGGCTAGACCACCCCCTAGCGCGGGCGAGGCCTAGCCGCGTGTCCAGGTGGTGTGGCCGCCCCCCAGCCCATCTCCGTCTCGTATTCTGGCATCAGATGTCTTCTGCAAAAATAGGCACTTTGGCTTTTGTCCCGTCCAATTCTGAGAATATTCATTTTCTGACTTTCCTAGAACCAAAAACAGCAGAAAACAGGCAGCTGGCACTATGGCTCTTGTTAATAGGTTAGTCCAAGTAATCATATGAAAAGTACTCCAAAGTGTGGACAAAACACAAGAAAGTAGATAAAAACAAGCATGAAACATCAAAAATTATAGATACATTTTCAATGTATCAACGTCCCCAAGCTTAACTCCTGCTCGTCCTCGAGCAGGCAAGTGATAAAAATAAAGAATAATTTTTGAGGTGACATGCACCATCAAAGACTTGAGCAAAGTATTTGTAAAACATTCAAAGCTAGGATCATAGTACTTCAATCATATCATGAAAGACAAAGTTCTAGCAATAAGACAAAGAAACTATGATGCAACATGAAAATGCACAAACAAAAGATTCATGAATAACAAAGCTTTGCAAGACATTTGTTTGTTTCACATAAAGAAAACATAGCCTAATAGTACTGAGCTTGTCCCTCATAGAGTAGCAAATATAAATGCGTAGGACACCTTCAAAGTTCATAAGAGTGACTAGATACAAATAGTTTAGAACAAGCAATATCAAGTTATGCATCAATCAACTAGTCTTGGGACAATGCACATAGAACTAAGAATGGCCACTATGCTCTCAAAGTAGGTGCTTAAAGGTAGAAGGTGGAGACTCAATATAATGGTGGAAGAAGGGCCTTCATAGAAGGAAGTAGAGATTCAAGTTTCATAAAGAGCTTCCAAAATTATGGTACTTATAGCTTTCATATCTCATTGCCCCTATCATAAGCATCTTGAAGTGATTAAGGTTAAAGTGAACAACCTATGGTGTACATGCTTGACAAAGTATAAGTTAGAAATCTCATGTCCCTTGAATACGATGGCCGCTCCTCATGTTACTCAAGTTTAGTCACCAGTAATTTCTTGTCATCGTAAGTACATGTGTATCATAGAGAACCGCCAACGGGGTACCCCTTGCCCAATGATACGGAAGAATCCCCATATCAAAATGACAAGGCAAGCAGACAACGAGAATCTCAGCAATCTTCTTATTTACCATGGGAATATGGTGCTTTTTTCTCTCTTTCCTATTTTCATAATCTCTCTTTTTTTTCTCTTTTTTTTCTCAATATACGACTCTTTTTTTATAAGAAGAATGCTACATAGACAGCTCATTATGGTTACACTGCAGGTTTCCACCATGCCAGCATGGATTAGACCAGCGGCCCAGGCGCTTCTCTAACACATATACATAACTCCATGGACATACAAGCTCCCCTTTCATTTCACACCGACGACATCCCTAGATAAAAGAGCATTATATCAACTAGGTAGAAAGTACTAGTGCAATGTTGAAAGCGTTCCCCATGACAGCATGGTTCTGCTAATTCCCTACAAATAAGTGCAAGCATATACAACATAGGTGACACAATGGTTCAAATTTATTAAGGGCAAGAAAAGTAAAGTGTGCCGTCAAGTTCGTGAGAGCTTTAATCACTAGTTTTCTCATAACAAGTTTAATTTGGAAGGTAAACAAAAACATGGATATACTTGGAATAGCATAAGCTAGTAGGTAGGTATGGTGGAATCTTTGGAATAACTTGGTTTAGGGAGTTGGATGCATGAGTGGAACTCATAATTGGTTGTGGAGGCTAGCAAAATACTAGGAGCGACAAACTAAGAGAGCAATAATGGCCATAATCATGTAGAGCGACAAAACATCATTGATCAAAGCATAAAGTGATTCTACAAGTTGAAAACTAAAGGATCATAAAGGCTTATGGTGACTTGAGATAGTCATAACATAGGGTGAGCATGCACCAAGTCAACCCAAATAAAGCATCAAAGGAGAATACCACTATAATATGCTTTAATATGCTAAAACAACGCATGATTCATCCAAGGCACATTAAGCAATCTTAATTGTTTATAACAAGTCATGCAAGAGCAAATAATACTAAGCATAAAGCCAAAACAATATCAAGCATGGCATGACAAAGCATAGGTCACAGTCAAAAACAAGCTCCTTTTACCCCTTAAGCATGAGCTTTACTACTCTTCTCTAAACCAAACCAAACTATTTGAAAACCAATGTATGAAAGAGGGGGTCCAACCAATTTATTTAGCAAACTAAGAAAACAAAAGAAAACGAAAAACCAAAACGAAAACGAAAAAGAAGACACTCCAAGAACAACACACTGTGCATGAAACAATAAAAATGAAGCGTTTGGAAGAAACATGGGATTTTTATTGATGAAGAAGGGGATGCCTTGGGCATCCCCAAGCTTTGACGCTTGTACAGACACTGGGTGTGGTTCATGAAAAGAACAGACATGCAATGACACTGGTGGATCCTTATGTGGTTTGTGAGAAGAACAGACATGCAATCACACTAGTGGATCCTTATGTGGTTCATATAAAGAACTGACATGCAATGACACTGGGTGTGGTTCATGAAAAGAACAGACATGCAATGACACCGGTGGATCCATGTGTGGTTTATGGAAGTAACAAACATGCAATGACTCTAGCTGTGGTTCATGAAAAGAACAGACATGCAATGACACTGGTGGATCCATGTGTGGTGCATTAGAAGAACACACATCCAATGACACTGGTGGATCCTTATGTGGTTCATGAAAAGAACAGACATGCAGTGACACCGGTGGATCCTTATGTGGTTTGTCTAGAGGAACACACATGCAATGACACCGGGTGTGGTTCATGAAAAGAATAGACATGCAATGACTTATGTGGTTTATTTAGAAGAACACACATGCAATGACACTGGGTGTGGTTCATGAAAAGAACAGACACGCAATGACACCGGTGGATCCTTATGTGGTTTGTTTAGAGGAACATACATGCAATCACACTAGGTGTGGTTCTTGAAAAGAACACACATCCAATGACACTGGTGGATCCTTATGTGGTTTGTCTAGAGGAACACACATGCAATGACACTAGGTGTGGTTCATGAAAAGAACAGACATGCAATGACTTATGTGGTTTGTTTAGAAGAACACACATCCAATGACACTAGGAGTGGTTCATGAAAAGAACAGACATGCAATGACACTGGTGGATCCTTATGTGGTTTGTTTAGAGGAACAGACATGTAATGACACTGGTTGTGGTTCATGAAAAGAACACACATCCAATGACACTGGTGGATCCTTATGTGGTTCATGAAAAGAACAAACATGTAGTGATACCGATGGATCCTTATGTGGTTTGTCTAGAGGAACACACATGCAATGACACTGGGTGTGGTTCATCAAAAGAACATACATGCAATGACACTGGTGGATCCTTATATGGTCTGTGAGAAGAACATACATGCAATGACACTGGTGCATCCTTATGTGGTTCATGAAAAGAACTGACATGCAATGACACTAGGTGTGGTTCATGAAAAGAACAGACATGCAATGACACCGGTGGATCCAAGTGTGGTTTATGGAAGTAACACACATGCAATGACTCTAGCTGTGGCTCATGAAAATAATAGACATGCAATGACACCGGTGGATCCATGTGTGGTTTATGGAAGTAACACACATCCAATGACTCTAGCTGTGGTTCATGAAATGAACAAACATGCAATGACACTGGTGGATCCATGTGTGGTTCATGAGAAGAACAAACATCCAATGACACTGATGGATCCTTATGTGGTTTGTTTAGAGGAACATACATGCAATCACACATGTGGATCCATGTTGGCATAATTTGATGTTTTCCACGATGTATTTCATTGTACAAGATGAAGGAAATATGCCCTGAGAGGCAATAATAAAGTTGTTATTATATATTTTTTGTATATGATAGATGTTTATTTTGCATGCTATAATTGTATTGATAGGAAACATCAATACATGTGTGTTTAATAAACAAAAAGGGTTCCTAGTTATGCCTCTCTTATAGACTAGCTTGTTGATTAACAAGATGATCAAAGTTTCCTGATCATGGACATTGGATGTTGTTAATAACAAGGTCACAACATTTGTGAAATGATGTGATGAACATTCATCCGAAGTATAGAATTACGATCAAGTCATTATGTTTATATTGCTATAACATAATACAAAGTAGTCTTAGTCCTTATACCATGAGATCATGTTAATTGCTAACACCGTAAGAGTATCTTGATAACATCAAACGTCACACCGTAACAGGGTGACCATAAAGGTGGGTTCAGTGCTATGAAGGTGTTATGTTGAGGCTCATGGATCAAGAGTGGAATTTGTCAATCCCGATGACGGATAGATATACTCTGGGCCCTCTCGGTGATATCACATTAAGATAGCTTGCAAGCAAGTGATGTGATCACTAGAATGTTATATCACGGGAACGAGAAAAGAGTGCATGTCGGTAACGAGATCAAACTAGGTATTTGGATACCGATGATCGAATCTCGGACATGTATTATATCATGAGACAAAGGGATTAAATTGCTGACGTTAAAGGTTCTCACGATCACAGAAGTCATCATTGAATATGTAGGAGTCAGTATGGATCTCTAGGTCCCGCTTCTGATTATTGATCTGAGAGGAGTCTCAATCATGTCTGCATTATTCGCAAACCGTAGGGTGACACACTTAAGGGTTGCCGGACACCATTTAGGAGCACATATGTTCCAGACAAAAGGTTTGCAAAGCGCAGGAAATGTTTCGATAGAAACCGGAATTGTTTCGGGTGAAATTGCAGAAAGTGGTTCTGCATGTGATATTGAAATGTTGCAAGGGATTTTATGTGAATGTTTGTTAATTAAAGTAATTAACAAAATTCTGAATAAAAATAATAAAAGAATTTTATTAAATGACAGAGCATTAAATTTGGAGAAATTTAATGCATTTAAAATGGAGACTTTAAAAGAGAATGTGAAGGGGCATTTTAATGTGGAGGGGTTACCACCACATGAATGGGGGAGGTGAGGGGTCACCCCCCCATGCGCCGGCCATGGAGAGAGGGGGAACCCCCCTCCTCCTATAAAAGGCCACCCATTCCCTCCTTCATCCACGCACCTCCTCGTGAAGGATCTCTCTCCCCCTCTAGATATTCCCCCATGGTCTCGGATTAGCGAGATACATGTTCCCGGTGGCCTTGCGTCTAGAAGGAGTTGCTGCTTCCGCTGATTCGCTTGAGCGAGGAGGTAGAGGTTGTTCGGTGGCTTGAACGTGTGTGCGAGGACGGATGCGCTGCTGATTTGCGGCGCTCGGACTTCCACACGATCTTGAGATCGGCAAGCGTACGACTACATCAACCACGAGTTCCTACTCGTTAACAAAACTCGTTGTCTTCGAGGGTAAGTTCTCCATGGATGTATGTCCACCCGTTGCTCTGTATCTAGTAGATAGATCTTGGCGTATAGTTCTCATCGTAGGAATTTTTTTGTTTTCTATGGTGCGGACCCAACAGTGGTATCAGAGCCTGATCTATGCGTAGGTGCTTTGCACGGGTAGTACACATATGTTTATTTGTGGGCGATGATGATCATGTTATTGCATCTTCTATGTACTTTGGATATTGGTGGCATAGTGGGATGAAGCGGCCCGGACCAACCTTACATGTCATCGTACATGAGACCGGTTCCACGACTGACATGCAACTTGTTTTGCATAAGTGGCTGGCGGGTGTCTGTCTTTCCTACTATAGTCAATATCTAATTTACAACGAGTTGCTAATAAGTTGGTTATCCTCGTTGTGGTTCATGTTCGTAGGTAAGACCGGTTCTATCTCCAAAAGCCCTAAGCCACGTAAAACTTGCAATTGATAAATTAGAGGCGTCTAGTTTAGGTCGTTGCTGGGCTAGTGTCTTGATATGGTATTGTTGTAAGTAGATGTATGATAGATACTCTTACAACTCACTTAACGTGTAAGTTCCATAGACCTTGGCCTTACACACAAAGGAATGATAGAGATCATACCACGATGCAAATGATAGAGATCAAATGCATGGACCATATCACCTCACTTCACACATTAGATGTTAGCATCTTATATTGCTAGTTTGGCGCTTTTGGTAGCATTATAAGATGATCCCTCATTTAGATATCAAGATAAAATGTGTTCTTCCTTAAGTATGCACCGTTTTGTGGATTGTGTTTTGAGGCATCACGTGATGATCGGGTGTTCTCGACTCTACGCTTTCATACAACGGGTGTAAGATAGTTTTACACACGCGAATACTAAGGTTCTTACTTGACGAGCCTAGCATGTATAGACATGGCCTCGGAACACGGACTGAAAGGTTAAGCATGAGTCATATAGTTGATATGATGCCTATATAGATACTCGCCTTTGAAGCTACACCGACTCACGTGATGATCGGACTTGGTGTAGTGGATTTGGTTCATGTCATCACCAAAAGGACACGAGGGATGTCGTTTTTGAGTGGGAGTTCATTAGTAATTTGGATTAGTTGAACTCAATCTATCATAAACTTAGTCTAAATATATTTTACAAATTGTGTTGTAGATGGCACCACCTGCTTTTAATTTCAATGTGTTCATGGAGAAAGAGAAGCTTGCTGCGAATGGTAGCAACTTCACCAACTGGGCTATGAATTTGAGGATTCTCCTCACTGCTGCACAAAAGCAATATGTGCTAGAGGCGCCGCTAGGCCCCCCACCAGCTCCTGATGCCCCTGACGAGGAAAAGAACATCTATATAACTCGTCAGGAGGACCACAATTTAGTTCATTGCGGCATACTGTATGGGCTAGAACCAGAACTTCGAAAACGTTTCGAAAATGGCAATGCCTTTGCTACCATGGGAGAATTGAAAATGATTTTGGATACCCATGCTGCCGTAGAGAGTTATAATGCTTCTGAAAAGTTCTTTAGCTGCATGATGGAAGAGAACAGCTCCGTTAGTGAGCACGTACTCAAAATGTCTGGGTACGCCGATAAGCTTGTGTCCTTGGGAATAACGATTCCCATTGACTTAGGCATACATCGTGTTCTCTAATCTCTGCCACCTAGCTACAAGAGCTTCGTGATGAACTATAATATGGCAGACATGAAGAAGTCTCTTCCCGAGCTTCTATCAATGCTTGAGACTGCAGAAGTGGAGATTAGGAAAGAACATCAAGTGTTGATGATCAATAAGACCACCGGTTTCAAGAAGGACAAGAAAGGCAAGCAGAAGGGAAAGAAGGGCGGCAAATCTGTTGCCGCGCCTAAAAAGAAACCCCGAGCTGGCCCTAAGTCTGACACCGAGTGCTACTATTGCAAGGGGACTGGCCATTGGAAGCGCAACTGCCCCAATTATTTGGCGGACAAGAAGGCCGGCAAGGCAAACAAAGGTATATGTGATATACATGTTATTGATGTGTACTTGACTAGTACTCGTAGTAGCACCTGGGTATTTGATACGGGATCGGTTGCTAATATATGTAACTCGGTTCAGGGGCTGCGGAACAAGTGACAACTAGCAAGGGATGAGGTCACGATGCGGGTCGGCAATGGATCAAGAGTTGATGTGATCGCTGTCGGAACGCTGCCTCTCCATATGCCGTCGGGATTAGTTATAAACCTGAATAATTGTTATTTGGTGCCTACACTGAGCACGAACATTGTATCCGGATCATGTTTGATGCAAAGTGGTTATTCGTTTAAGTCTGAAAACAATGGTTGTTCGATTTATATGAATAATATCTTTTATGGTCATGCACCTATGTTGAATGGTTTATTTCTATTGGATCTCGATAGTAGTATTACGCATATTCATAATGTTGATGCTAAAATGATTAAACTTGATAATGATATATCTGCATATATGTGGCACTGCCGTCTAGGTCATATTGGCATAAAACGCATGAAGAAACTCCATTCTGATGGACTTTTGGAATCACTTGATTTTGAATCATTTGATACATGTGAGCCATGCCTTATAGGCAAGATGACTAGAACGCCGTTTTCCGGTTCAATGGAACGGGCGACAGATTTATTGGAAATCATACATACTGATGTGTGTGGACCAATGAGTGTGTCGGCGCGAGGTGGATATCGTTATTTTGTTACTTTCACGGATGATTTGAGTAGATATGGATATATCTATTTGATGAAACATAAGTCTAAAACCTTTGGAAAGTTCAAAGAATTTCAGAATGAAGTGGAAAATCATCATAACAGAAAGATCAAATTTCTGCGGTCCGACCATGGAGGAGAGTATCTTAGTTACGAGTTTAACACACATATGAAAGACTGTGGAATAGTTTCACAACTCACGCCTGCCGAAACACCACAACGTAATGGTGTGTCAGAACGTCGTAATCATACTTTATTGGATATGGTTCGATCTATGATGTCTCTGACTGACTTGCCACTATCATTTTGGGGTTATGCACTGGAAACCGCTACATTCACTTTAAATAGGGCACCATCTAAATCCGTTGAAAAGACACCGTATGAATTATGGTTTGGAAACAAACTTAAGCTGTCATTTCTTAAAGTTTGGGGATGTGATGTTTTTGTGAAGAAACTTCAACCGGATAAACTCGAACCCAAAGCGGAAAAATGCGTCTTCATAGGATACCCTAAGGAAACGATTGGGTATACCTTCTATCACAGATCTGAGGGCAAGGTTTTTGTTGCCAAGAATGGATCCTTTCTTGAGAAGGAGTTTCTCGCAAAAGGTGTGAGTAGTCGGAAGGTAGAACTCGAAGAGGTTATTGAACCTTCTCTTCATGAAATGGCAAGTAGCGCAGCACCGGAAGCTGTTTCGGAGTTGACTTCACCTAATGAAGAGAGAGCTAATGATATTGATCATGAAACTCCAAAAGAGGACACTACCGAACCTCGCAGGTCAAGCAGGACACGTGCAGCTCCTGAACTGTACGGCAATCCTGTTATGTATTTCATGATTGATGAAATAAATGACCCTGCGACGTATGAAGAAGCGATGATGAGCCCTGATTCCAACAAATGGCTAGAAGCCATGAAATCCGAGATGGAATCCATGTACGAAAACCAGGTTTGGACCTTGGTGGACTTACCTCATGATCGAAAGGCCGTTGAGAATAAATGGATTTTCAAAAGAAAAACTGATGCTGATGGTAATGTAACCATCTATAAGGCTCGACTTGTCGCAAAGGGGTTTCGACAAATTCAAGGAGTTGACTACGAATGAGACATTCTCTCTCGTAGCGATGCTTAAGTCGGTTAGGATTATGTTAGCAATTGCTGCATATTTCGATTATGAAATATGGCAGATGGATGTCAAAACTGCGTTCCTCAATGGTAATATTGAAGAAGAGTTGTATATGATACAACCAAAGGGTATTGTCGATCCTAAGGATGCTAATAAGGTGTGCAAACTTCAGCGATCCATATATGGACTGAAGCAAGCATCACGGAGTTGGAATCTCCGCTTTGATGAGGTGATCAAAGAGTTTGGATTTGTCCAAACTTATGTAGAGGCTTGTATTTACAAGAAAGTGAGTGGGAGCAATGTGGCATTTCTGATATTATATGTGGATGACATATTATTTATTGGAAATGATATAGATCTTTTAAACAGTGTTAAAAGTTATCTAAACAGCAAATTTTTGATGAAGGACCTTGGTGAAGCTTCATATATATTAGGCATTGAAATCTATAGAGATAGATCAAGACGCCTAATTGGGCTATCGCAGAGTACATACCTTGATAAGATATTAAAGAAGTTTAATATGGACGAAAGTAAGAAGGGGTTCTTACCTATGTTGCAAGCCAAGACATTGAGTAAGACTCAAAGTCCGGCTACGGCGGAAGAAAGAGAGATGATGGATAAGATCCCCTATGCCTCGGCCATAGGCTCTATTATGTATGCCATGCTATGTACAAGACCGGATGTGGCACATGCTATTAGTTTGACTAGTAGGTACCAATCTGATCCAGGTTCGGAACACTGGATAGCGGTAAAGAACATCCTCAAGTACTTGAGAAGAACTAAGGATATGTTTCTTATATACGGAGGTGAAGAAGAGCTAGTCGCTAAGTGTTATGTCGATGCTAGATTTGACACCGATCCGGATGACTCTAAGTCTCAATCCGGATACGTATTTCTCTTGAACGGAGCAGCAGTTAGTTGGAGGAGTTCCAAACAACCTGTGGTGGCTGGATCAACAACGGAGGCGGAATATGTTGCTGCTTCAGAAGCGGCGCAGGAGGCAGTTTGGATGAAAGAGTTCATTACATAACTGGGCGTGGTTCCCAGTGCGTTGGACCCGATGGTGATCTATTGTGACAACAATGGAGCCATAGCCAACGCAAAGGAACCAAGGTCTCACAAGAATTCCAAACATATTAAGCGCCGGTTTCACTCCATCCGCGAGCATTTCAAGGATGGAGATATAAAGATTTGTAAAGTGCACACGGACCTAAATGTAGCAGATCCGTTGACTAAAGTACTCCCTAGGGCAAAACATGATCAACACCAGAACTCCATGGGTGTTAGATTTATCACTATGTAAACTAGATTATTGTCTCTAGTGCAAGTGCAAGACTGAAGGAAATATGCCCTGAGAGGCAATAATAAAGTTGTTATTATATATTTCTTGTATATGATAGATGTTTATTTTGCATGCTATAATTGTATTGATAGGAAACATCAATACATGTGTGTTTAATAAACAAAAAGGGTTCCTAGTTATGCCTCTCTTATAGACTAGCTTGTTGATTAACAAGATGATCAAAGTTTCCTGATCATGGACATTGGATGTTGTTAATAACAAGGTCACAACATTTGTGAAATGATGTGATGAACATTCATCCGAAGTATACCATTACGATCAAGTCATTATGTTTATATTGCTATAACATCATACAAAGTAGTCTTAGTCCTTAGACCATGAGATCATGTTAATTGCTAACACCGGAAGAGTATCTTGATAACATCAAACGTCACACCGTAATAGGGTGACCATAAAGGTGGGTTCAGTGCTATGAAGGTGTTATGTTGAGGCTCATGGATCAGGAGTGGAATTTGTCAATCCCGATGATGGATAGATATACTCTGGGCCCTCTCGGTGATATCACATTAGATAGCTTGCAAGCAAGTGATGTGATCACTAGAATGTTATATCACGGGAACGAGAAAAGAGTGCATGTCGGTAACGAGATCAAACTAGGTATTTGGATACCGATGATCGAATCTCGGACATGTATTATATCATGAGACAAAGGGATTAAATTGCTGACGTTAAAGGTTCTCACGATCACAGAAGTCATCGTTGAATATGTAGGAGTCAGTATGGATCTCCAAGTCCCGCTTCTGATTATTGATTCTTAGAGGAGTCTCAATCATGTCTGCATTATTCGCGAACCGTAGGGTGACACACTTAAGGGTTGCCGGACACCATTTAGGATCACATATGTTCCAGACAAAAGGTTTGGAAAGCGCAGGAAATGTTTCGATAGAAACCGGAATTGTTTCGGGTGAAATTGCAGAAAGTGGTTCTGCATGTGATATTGAAATGTTGCAAGGGGTTTTATGTGAATGTTTGTTAATTAAAGTAATTAATAAAATTCTGAATAAAAATAATAAAAGAATTTTATTAAATGAGAGAGCATTAAATTTGGAGAAATTTAATGCATTTAAAGTGGAGACTTTAAAAGAGAATGTGAAGGGGCATTTTAATGTGGAGGGGTTACCACCACATGAATGGGGGAGGTGAGGGGTCACCCCCCATGCGCCGGCCATGGAGAGAGGGGGCTCCCCCCTCCTCCTATAAAAGGCCACCCATTCCCTCCTTCATCCACACACCTCCTCGTGAAGGATCTCTCTCCCCCTCTAGATATTCGAGATACATGTTCTCGGTGGCCTTGCGTCTAGAAGGAGTTGCTGCTTCCGCTGATTCGCTTGAGCGAGGAGGTAGAGGTTGTTCGGTGGCTTGAACGTGTGTGCGAGGACGGATGCGCTGCTGATTTGCGGCGCTCGGACTTCCACACGATCTTGAGATCGGCAAGCGTACGACTACATCAACCACGAGTTCCTACTCGTTAACAAAACTCATTATCTTCGAGGGTAAGTTCTCCATGGATGTATGTCCACCCGTTGCTCTGTATCTAGTAGATAGATCTTGGCGTGTAGTTCTCATCGTAGGAAATTTTTTGTTTTCTATGCTGCGGACCCAACACAAGACACTTTTCATTTTTATACTACTCAGTTTTGCCCTTGGTTTTATGTGTTACTACTTAGTTTTGCCCCCCTCTCTCTATCTTTCGTAGAAGCCCAAACCTGTGCTCACCTTGTCTACTACTCCCTAATTGGTTGTCACAGTTGTCACGCGGATCGTGCGCACCAACCGTTGATTCTGTGTGATCCAATGATGATCTATGCACACGTCGTGCCCTTCACAGTACAGCGTGAGACAGCACAGACGTCTCCGTCAGCAAGACTTCTACAGGAAGGAACATGATGCCATCCATGGAAAAAGTCGTCGAGCAGTCATGTCAAGCTTAATCAAGTCTGAAAAGCATAGTACTACTACTACAACACATGCACAGGGCAACAAGGTCATCGAGTGCACGGTTGTCGATGGGACGCTGCAATTTATTACCACTTGATTTTAATAAGACATATCCCATTTTTACGTAGCGCTCTCAATCTCACTTCCAACTAGGCCCTACCGCTAGTAACTTCCATGAGTCAAGGGCCCCCTGAAGTAGATCTAACGTTGCTAGAAATTGGTTCCGCGCCACTTGCATGTAGTGGAATTGAGGTCTGCCATGAGCGTGTTTTCAATGCAGCTCTAAAGTGGAGATCATGGTTGTTTCAAAAAAAAGGGAACCCCAAAAAAGGGTGGAGATCATGGTAGTCCCCCACCCACCACACGTGTCCACTCGAGGACTACGAACGGTCCGGTGTTTATAACCCCCCTCAACCTTCTTCTTCCATGAGGTCGTGTCACTTCCCCCCAGTCTGTCTAGTCCCAAGACCCCAATCTATACCTGCCACGCGCGCTGAAGCTCCCTCGCTTGCACTACCTCCTTCCCTTGGTGCACCATGAAGCGTACGCATGGAGACGAGCCGGAGGTGAAGCCAGTTGAAGGAGCAGCAGCAGATGGCTCGGTCGTTGCCAAGCAGGCGGAGGCGTCTTCTTCGGGCACGAACGCCGCTCCTCGCTGCGCTGTCGAGGGTGCGATCTCATCCGTCCAGCCAGTAGCCGTCGCCGCCGAGTAGTAGGTGGTAGTCGTCGCAGCCGAGCAGCAGGTGGTAGCCATCGCCATCGAGCAGCAAGTAGTATCCATCGCTGCCGAGCAGCAGGTGGCCGACAACATCGTGGCCAACAACGTCATGGTGCCAGCGGCAGATCTGGATGGGGCAGGCGGCAGGCGGAGGCAATCCGGTGATCTACATCAACGACCCCATCGCCATACAAGAAATCTTCGACACAATCGTGGAGAATGATGAGTTCAAGGAGGAGGTCCCTGACGAGGAGTCCGAGGTACTACATTGCTAGCTTCTCTAGTCGCAGCCGCAGTTTTCACTGTTCATACATAGGATTTGCGCAATCGTGTACAGATTCTTTTGCTCTTGAAGTAGGGTAGTATATATATGGTTCGGTCGGTTGATTGATGCATCTGCCATCTAGTCACAAAACCCCAATCCGTCTAGTCACAAAACCCGAATCTGCTCATCTGCCATCTAGTTGAGTTTGCTAGTTGAGTGTTGATTTCGATACACAGCAGACCTATAACACTACATTTCTATTCCTTACTGAGCGCAATGATTCAATTTTTCCCCAAAATAGTGCAAGGGCATCTGATGGTGACGTTTTCTTAGGGATGGTTAGTGAACCTGAGGCAGCAATGCACATAAACAATATAGGTTGTGTGGTTGGTATTTTGGTTCTCCGACTCCATCACTGAAAAAAATGAGGCCCTAATTTTTCTCTCATATGGAACCTAAATATATAATCTTTGTATTGTTTCTGATCTATGAATGTGTTGTATGATGCATTTGTATTTTCCTGAATATTGTTTGGTATGATTACATTTCAAAATTTTATTGTGGCCAATGATTCAAATTTGCCCCAAAGAGAGGCAGACACATTGGTGTCAGATTTTTTCAGGGATGAGTGAGCGAACCCGGGGCCATGTACAAGATCAATATAAGCTGTGCAATTGTTACTTGGTTCGCTTATGCCATCTCTATAGAAACTTATGAGGCTGCAATCTTTATTCTACATTCATAGAACTATGATATTTGAATTATCTATTCCATGCATTCATAGTGTATAAGAATTGCATTTTAGTTTGTCGCCGAGGCCGATGATTGAAATTTGCCCCAAGAGAGTTCAAGGGGAGACACGTATGATGCTGTCGTGTTTTAGGGATGGGTTGGTGATTCTGAGGCAGCAATGCACACAAACAATATAGGTTGTGTTATTGGTACTTTGGTTCTCCAACTCCATCTCTGAAACAAATTATGAGGCCCTTGGTTTATTCTCATATGGAACTACATATATAATCCTTGAATTGTTTCCGATCTTTTAATGATTGGTATGATGCATATGTATATGAACGGTTTTGATCATAAGTATTTTTATCATGTACGTGAAGATTAATTGTTTGATTTTTTATTTATAATTACAATATTTAGGCTTGTTTTTGTACCTGACTATATATATCCCTGAATATTTTTTTGTACGATTACATTTCAATTTCTTATTGTGTCCAATGATTCAAATTTGCCCCAAAGAGAGGTAGACACATTGGTGTCAGATTTTTTCAGGGATGAGTGAGCGAACCTGGGACCATGTACAAGAACAATATAAGTTGTGCAATTGTTACTTGGTTCGCTCACGCCATCCCTGAATAAACTTATGAGGCCTTAGTCTTTATTCTACATTCATAGAACTATGATATTCGAATTATCTATTCCATGCATTCAGTGTATAAGAATTACATTTTAGTTTGTCACCGAGGCCGATGGTTGAAATTTGCCCCAAAAGAGTTCAAGGGGAGACACATATGATGGTGTCGTGTTTTAGGGATGGGTTGGTGAACCTGAGGCAGCAATGCACACAAACAATATAGGTTATGCTGTTGGTACTTTGGTTCGCCAACTCCATCTCTGAAACAAATTATGAGGCCCAAGATTTATTTTCATATGGAACTACATATATGATCCTTGAATTGTTTCTGATCTTTTAATGATTGGTATGATGCATATGTATATGAATGGTTTTGATCATAAGTATTTTTAACATGTACCTAAAGATTAATTGTTTGGTTTTTTATTTATAATTACAATATTTAGGCTTGTTTTTGTACCTGACTATGTATATCCCTGAATAATGTTTTGTATGATTACATTTCAATTTCTTATTGTGGCCAATGATTCAAATTTGTCCCAAAAGAGAGGCAGACACATTGGTGTCAGATTTTTTCAGGGATGAGTTAGTGAACCTAGGGCGATGTACAACAACATTACAGGTTGTGCAATTGTTACTTGGTTCACTGACTCCATCCCTGAAGAAACTTATGAGGCCCCTAGATTTATCCTACATTCACTCTGATGCAATTATTTATCATTGTGTTGAGATGAAATGATATATGAACCGATCAAACTATTGCTGAGATGCTTTATCTTTGATATCCATGGATATATTGTCTTACATATACATGTTGTCAATTCTTGAGTTGTAATACAATTCAATCATATGTATGAGTTCTAAGTTATGTTCTTAAAAATCCACAGGAGGATGATGATGAAGTGGATGATAGCAAGGTATCTAGGGACAACAAGAGCCGCTACGTGCTGAGGCGGTTACGGTGTGGGCTAATCCGTTTCCATCGTAGGGGGAGACTGTTTTGCCCATTATGTGGCAGAGCAATCAACGTAGACCTCAACAGCTTGATCCAGCATGCGGAGGGCGTTGGCAGAGGCGGAGGCAGAAGCCATAGGCCGATTACCTTGGCGCGGCACGCAGCCTATGGCAAATTCATCCGGGAGTATGTCAGGACTAGCCTATATCCCATCGACTAGGCTGTCGCTGCCTCCTGCTGATAAACCCCTGCCCTGCTAGGCGTCTCTATGTCCCGGCCTCCTGCTGCATCCCCTGCTTTTATTTTGTTCTAGTTAATTTTTACCTGTGTGTGGCATGTAAGACAATATATCCGTGGTGTCTCTGGTGAATCTTCTATATTAATATACTCCTTTATATGGAGTGCTTTAAAGTTTCTAGTGTTCAATTATATTTACTGATCATGCTCATGCACACTACAAAATATTTCTAGTGCTCGATTATATTATAATTGTCAAGAAATACATCAACAAGTTAAATTGGTCGAAATTTTGTATTGAAGTAACTAAATGTATCAAACACATAATAAACTAGAAACTAAAATCTAGTTCAAACACATAATGTATCACCACCACTTGTTGTCGTCCTTGACTTGCTTCCTCTTTAACCGATTGATGTTGCCACCGTTCCAAGATCTTTGCTCGTCCTGAAACCGCTTGCTATCCTCCTCGCGCTTCTTCTCCTGGGCTAGCTTGCAACCAGGACATAGCTCTCTCACGAAAAAGCCCGCCTTAACCATCCTATCTTTCATGGTAATGAGCTTACTATACAACTCGTACGCCATGTAGGCGTCTCTGGCTGCATACTCGAGGCGCACCTGGCTCATAGGCTTCCACTCCCAGTAGTCGTGATCGAGTCGCTTCAATTTCTTCAGTTTTTCATAGGATTTATCGGGTATGGTTTGATCTTGTACAGATTTAGGATGTCGATGTGGTGCCCATCTAGGATTTTTATGAACGCACGAGAAAGCATAATCGTGTCATTTGTGATATCCACGCTAGTGAAAGTTATCCCTTTCCTACACAAGAACTCGACCAGAGCCAGACAATGCATCTCAGTTGGTTTACTCCTGCACTTAGATGGTTCTAGGGATGTAAGGGAACAAGGGATGCAGAAGTGGTGATCTCAAATTTAAATTTCACATACCTGCAGAAGTGGTAAACGAGGACCTCCTCATGTATGGTGATTTGTACGACAGCGATCTCTTGTGGAGGACTTTTTCGCTTATTTGCACGGGTGTACTCCAAGTCTAGCCCCACACACTTGTGCTTCTCTTTCTCAAGCAATTTCTCAAACCTGGCGAGAGTTGTCTCCACAGTCGCTTCATCATTTGTGTACACCAATGTCAAAGTCGTGGTGCCATGGGCAGGGACCAAGTGGGTCTCTGTTGTGCGTTTCCCATTGTCCATGCCTGCAAGGAAATGGGTGAAAGGAAATGCCTGCAAGGAGCTGCCTGTGAGAGGAAGAAGAAGATGAACCGACAGTTCCAGAACAGAGGAAGAAGAAGCGCCTAGGAAAAACTGCGGAGGAATGACTGAGGAAGAAGAATGACTGCAGAAGAAATGTGGTAACTGCAACTTTCGGTTCGAGAACTCACCGTGGTTATGTGGAGATCGTGGCAGTGCTGCCGGTTCAACAAGTGGGGCCAGTTCCCGCGAGAATATGAAATTAGCTGTGCATTTTCTATGCGAGAAATTGAGATTAATCATTTATATTTTTTCTTTCATAATAAAACACAATGAAGTTGGTACAACCCAAGAGATTTGAACAAAAGAGATTTGCCAGTTTAACATACAACAACACAAAAGTTTCTGAGCATGTATTCTTGAAATTTAAATTCTGATGATTTATTTAGAAGTTCTGAGCTACAACCGACATTACAGAGCCAACGCTCTCGTCTTCTTCCTCCTCGTGCTGCTCGTCGTTGTCGTCTTCCACATCCTCCTGTTTCCTCTGCCGGACCGGTGACCACCTCAATAATTAGCTTGATATAGTGCCTCATCACCTTGACCTAGACAACGAGCAGATCATCAAGGAAAATTCTATTTTTAGCACCGAATTCAGCCCAGGGGTCGGTGAACTTAATGCAATTGTCATATACTTCCGATATGCGATATCGCCCCAAGATTTTCAGGCCTTTGTTACAATTATTCTTCATGCCTACATAATATAACCCTTACAGGCCCAACATGGCAGAACTTGAGCTACCACGGAGACCTCGACAGAGGTGGCAGAATTGGTGCGGGTGCAACCACGGTGACGACGAGCTCAGATTCTAAAGGAGGAAAAAAGAACTGAGCATGGTCAACAAGGTGATAGATCTCATCGGGAACCAATTCTCGTCCCCGCACCGTGCCATGGGTGCGTCCACGGTGAGGGCAAGCTCCGACTCGGGATGGGGAGGAGAGCAGGGCCGAGCAGCTTCGTCACGTCCCAGCTCTGCGCCATGGCCGCGACCACAGATTGCCGCTCCGGGGAAGAAGATGCGTAATGGATGCAGACGCCAATGCTGCAAGCCTACAGGGAGGTGAGCTGGGCCGAGCAGGTTCGTCCACGTCCCTGCTCCGCGCCATGGCTGCGACGCCCCACAGATTGCCTCTCCGGGGAAGAAGAAGATGCGTAATGGATGCAGGCGCCAATGCTGCAAGCCTAATTGACACCTAAGCGACGGGAGCGATAGGAGCGACATAACGGAGAGAACTACCAGGGGGGGCCCAACTTGACGGCCATTAGCCTGATTTTTTGTATTGAAACGTAAAGTTGAATTTGTGCTGAAAAAGACTGATGACCCACAAGTATAGGGGGTGTATCGTAGTATTTTCGAGGGAAGTGAAACCCAATTTATTGATTCGACACAAGGGGAGCCAAAGAATATTTATAAGCCTTAACAACTGAGTTGTCAATTCAGCTGCACCTGGAAACAATCTTGCTCACAGCAGTTTATCAGTAGCAACAGTTTTGTAGTAGGAATAGCAAAGTAACAGCAGTAGTAAAGTAAAGACAACAGTAACAAAAGCAGTAAACAGTAGGATTCGAGTGCGGTAGGCATAGGGATGGATGGACGGGCGTTGCATGGACAAGACAATTCATATAGCAATCAGAACATAGGGAAATTGCAGATAAATAAGATAAAGCATCCAAGTACTAGATAATCCAAGGCATGTGTTCCATATAAAGTCATACGTGCTCGCAATGAGAACTTGCACAACATCTTTTGCCCTGCCAGCCCGTTTGCAGCGGGGCCTCAAGGGAAGTACTGGCAATTAAGGTGCTCCTTTTAATAGAGCACCGAAGCAAAGCATTAACACTCCATCAACACATGTGATCCTCACATCAAAGCCATTCCCTCCGGTTATCCCGATTTCTGTCACTTCGGGGCCATTGGTTCCGGACAGCAACGTGTGTATACAACTTGTAGATAAGACCATAAACAATACTATCATAATGAATCAATAACATGTTCAGATCTGAAATGATGGCACTCGGGCCCTAGTGACAAGCATTAAGCACAACAAGTCGCAACAAATTCATAAAGCACTAATAAAAGATACTACCATCCCCATAGCCTACAGCGGGGGATTACTCACTCATAGATGGGGGAAACATGGATGGTCGATGGAGAAGCGATGGTGATGATGATGGCGATGATCTCCTCCAACTCCCCATCCTTGCAGGTTGCCAGAACGGAGTTTCTGGTGCTGTTTCGTGGAATTTGGTGGTGGCGGCGGAGCGGAACTCCTTCTGGAAAAACGTCGAACCCCCCGAAGTTTTTAGGTCAGAAGGCTCCTTATAGGAGAAGAGGGAGACCGAGGGGGTGCCTGGGGGGCCCACACCACCCCCTGGCGCGGCCTGGCCTCGCCCGCGCCATCAGGTGGTGTGGCCACGCGCTGGCACTTCTCCGTCTCGTATTCTGGATCCTGGAGTCTTCGGGTGAAATAGGATTTTTGGCATATTTTCCTGGATTTTTCCGGATAGTTGGTTTTCTACACAAAAAGTAGACACAAAGGCAATTCTGCTAAAAACAACGCCAGTCCGCGTTAGTTGTATCCAAATCACACAAGTATAGAGGAGAAACAATAGCAAAAGTGTTCGGGAAAGTAGATATGTTTTGGACGTATAAACTCCCCCCAAGCTTAGCTTATTGCTTGTCCTCAAGCAATTCAGTTGAAAACTGAGTGCGATAAAAGAACTTTCACGAACACATTTGCTTCATATGATGTAAATATTCTCAGCAATGTGATCAACTACTTAGACAGTTCATAATAAAGAGTATGCAACTAAGCTTACTTAATAGGCATTGCAAGCTATGAAGAGATTCCAACTCAAAAATAATAAGTAGCATGAGGCATAAACATAAGCAACATTACAATGCTCATAAAAAGGTATGATAGAGTGGTATCTCGCTTGCCTTTGATTATGAATATCAAGGCACCTCTGAAGTTCAAGTGATAAGTAGAAGTAAAGATATCAAGGATACAAGCATCAAAGTCATAACACAAATAATCAAGTAATGGGACAAGCACAAATAATGACAACTATGCTCTCAAGAAGGTGCTCAAAGAATAAATGGAGACTCAACAAGTAAAGGAAAAGGTTTTGAATAATTTGAAAGGCTTCCAAATGCTGAAAGTATGGTACTCATTAGCTTTGAGCTCTCATTTCCCCTATCATAAGCATCTTTAATGTGGTTAAGGTGAAAGTGAGGTCCAATCTAGGTTATATGCTTGACAGACTATAAACTGAAAATCCCATGTACCTTGAGTACGAGGGCCGCTCCTCATGCTACTCAACTTTAGTTACCGGTAAGTTCTTGTAATCGTAAATATGTGCGTATCATTGAGAATCGCCAACGGGGTACCCCTTGCCCGATGATACGGAAGAATCCCCATATCAAAATGACAAGGCAAGCAGACAATGAGTATCTCAGCAATCTTCTTATTTACCATGGGAAAATGGTGCTTTTTTCTCTCTTTCCTCTTTTCATAAATCTCTTTTTTTGTTTTTGTCAATAGCTATCTCTCTCTTTTTTATAAGAAGAATGCTTCATAGATATCATTATGGTTACACTGCAGGTTTCCACCATGTCAGCATGGATTAGACCAGCGGCCCAGGCATTTCTCTAACACACATACATAACTCCATGGACTTACAAGATCCCCTTTTATTTCACGCCGACGACATCCGCAAACAAAAGAGCAAGGTATCAACTTGGTATATATTTACAAGTGTTCAAAGCGTTCCCCATGACAACACGGTTCTGCTAATCCCCAGCCTATAATTTGCAAGCATATAACTTTCATGGAGAATCACAATGGTTCAGGTTTATTAAGTGCAGGAAATAAAGTGTGCCATCAAGTTTGTGAGAGCTTTACTAACTAACTTTCTCATAACAAGCAAACATTTTATTTGGAAGAAAACAAGGCATATTGAATATGCACGGAAGTAGCAAATGATGCTAATAGGTAGGTATGGTGGACACTTTGGCAATATTTGGTTTAAGGGAGTTGGAAACATGAGTAAAACACTCAGTGGAAGTGAAGGCTAGCAATAGTAAGGGAGCGACAAACGAGAGAGCAATAGTTGTCCTTATCATGCTTGCAACAAAACAGGACTACTCATGGCATGAAAGTGATTCAAGATCCTTAAGGAAAAATAATTTATCGAGGCTCAACTGATTATTACATTCATGTGCATGCGTGAGCATGTGCCAAGTCAATTCAAATGAAACATTCAGAGGAGGATACCACGGTGTTATACCAATTTATGAATAGAGCAATGCAATCAAACATTCATAAGACATGCTACAAACTATTAGCAAGCTGGAGCTAATCATAAGAAAGCAAGAACTACTAAGCATCCAAATGAAAACATACACTCTACATGAACGGACTAAGCATGTCCACAGTGATGAGTATATGTACACAAATGAAAACAAATAGAGTTTGTTACTAGCCTCTTACCATGCCTCAAGTTGTCATTAATCCTCATTATTGCTCTTCACTTGTGTGGCTTGAATAATAATATGAAACCAATATTCCACTAAGAACTGACGAACCCTGTAGCAAACTCACAAAAACAAAGAAGAACGACAAAGACTTTTGTTGTTTTCGATTTTTTAGAACAAGAACCAAAGAGGAAAACAAGAAAAGAAAAATCTTTTTGGGTTTTTCGAATAGTTCAAACAAAGCAAAAAGGGAAAAACAAACCAAGGCAAAAATAAAAAAAAGCAAACCAAAGAGAAACAACAGAAATATTTTTGGCCTTTTTGTGTTTTAGAAAGCAAAAGCAAAGAAGAACGAAAACTAAAAAGAGAACGAAAACATGAATATACAAAGTAGGTAGTCTTGGGGTAAACTGGGTTCCTCGGTCTGATACTATGGTCTTGGGGGTTCCATGCAGACTAACAATCCTAGCAATATATAGTTCTGCTAGCTTCGAACTCTGGTAGGTAGTCTTGACAGGCATAAAGTGAGCAACTGTAGCACCCCGGTAAAATCACTACTAGAAAATCGCTGTGTTTTTCTTTTGTGCATCAACATGACCGCATGCTCATGTCATCATGCCACATTGCATTTGAGCATCATCATCATGCATAATTTTGTCTAAAACTATTTTATAAAAGCCTATGTTTAGTTTCTTAATATCCCCCGTCTTTATTTCAAAATAAAAACCCCGGTCTTTTGTGGATCTTTTATTTGTCTAAAAACTAATTACAAAAATATTCTAAAATAAAAATAAAAGTATTTTTAGGGAAGGCAGCCGGCCAGGCCCAATCGGCCACCTACTACCCATGCTGACCAAACCCAAATCCCCAGACACTCTCTCCACCTACCACTCCACCTGGCCCCACTAACCCTAGCCCCACCCTTTGCCGCCAGCCCTCTACGTAACCACACCCGCAGCCGTGATCGGTCGCACGTAGGCGCGGTGCACCGCACCTACACGCTACCTAGCCCCACTAACACCACCGCACGACCCTAGCCACCCCGCTCGTGTACGGCATACGACGTACGTCGCCCTCAACCCTCTGACCCCACCCATCGATCCCACCTCACGTCACTCTCCCTGGTCCCACCACGTGATCCTCTCCCCACGATCGATCCCCACCCCGGCCTCTCACCTCGATCCAATCACCATCGTTTCTCCCTAGCGCCGCTGTGCGCCATCGCCCCTCTCCGCGGCGTCCCTCCTACTCTGGCCGACCGTCGACGCCCAGCGATCTCGTCCGCCGCTTGTTCCCCCTGCTAAGCTTCGCCGTCCGCGTGGACATTGTCGCCTCACCCTCTTCCCCAGAGCCCCGCCCCGTCGAGTCCCTACAGCACCGCCGCGCGCCTCCAAGCTCGGTCACCACTCGCCGGGTCCGCGACGCCCCTCCACGCTCGCCTCTTCCTCCTTGGGCGACGCCGGCCCCTGTCCCCGATGCCCGTGCGCGTGTGCCCCTGCCCCTGTCCCGAGTCGATGATGCCCTACTCCTCGATGCTCCGGCCACGCGTCGCTATTCGTCGGCCTCGACCTCTCCTCCTTGCGCGCCTCCGTCCCCTGCAGGATCCGCTGTCCCTACCGCTAGAGCTCGCCGCCAAACCGTGGCCGCCTGCCCACTTCCGCAGGTGCTCCAGCTCGCCGGCGCATCCTCGTCCTTCTTCTGCGTTCCCCCGCGCCTTGCAGCATCCCCAGGATCCGCGGCCGCACCCCAGTTCGTTGCCTACCCCTGCATGTCAAGGCCCCTGCTTCTCTGTCGGTACTAATCAACCCGACTTATTGTTGTCTTCGATTGATTTTGATCCCGACGTAGTGGCTTCGTGCTGTATTATATCCGCTCTGATGGATGTGCTCTGTTTGTGTGAAGTGTAGTCATGGATGTGAGATGGTGGTGCCATGCCTAGGCAATTCTGTCTTGTGCCGTTGTGATGTGATGATGCGAACCAAGAGCACCAGCGCTAATCCGAGTTCACCCCGACAAGGATCTTCGACACGGATCCGAACATCTTCGCTGGAAGCCAAGACCTTCTTCATGCACCGCGAAGACCTCCTTCACGGACGCCAAGTTCACCGAGGCCCCGGGTGTGCAGTCATGGATTCTAAGACCGATCCCGGTGAGACCAAACTGAACCCTCGGAACCAAGTTTGCCGAACCCTAATGTGATCCCCTTTCCGAGACCCCTATTTTTATAATATGACATATATACTTGTTGCATATTAAATGGTTCATGCTCGCACACATACTCATTTGTTTGGGGGTATCTTGTCGATTCACCTCACAATTAAATATGGAGACCATATGCGGGCTTTTCTAGTCTTATATTAGCTCCATTTAAATTTGTGTAGAGAACCGATGCCATGTTTTTCCTTGTTAATACAACATTTAATTTGCGGGGTAGTTAAAAAACTACGAACCTCCTAATTAATTGTCGGGACCCCGGTTTCGCTTAATATTGTCTAGTTGCACCGCATCTTTGCCATGCCGTACATCATACATGCATCATGCCCGATCTTCTGCCGTAGTATTAAATAGTGCATCTGGTGTTTCTTTTAGTGTTTTGTTCTTTGTGGATTAGGCCGTTGAGTGGATGCGAGTATCGACAAGTCCTTCAGATATGTATCTTCGATAGTGTTTTCCAGGAGAGCATCTCCCCCTTTCTACCTATTTTGCATTTATAGTCTTTATTTCCTCCTGTTGATCTATTGCTATCCGTGTTGCGATGCTTTAGTTTCCATGCACCATTTATATTCCCTGCAGCCTCTATATTTCCTTGGACACATCCTATTGCCTGTTGTTTGATAGATAGTCGGCCTTGCGTGTCGTAGTTGCTTGCTCAAGTCCTGCTTCGCGTTGTTGTTGGGAGGTTGGCACATGCTAATGGTGGAGATGCTTAATGGTGGATATGATCATGACTTTAAATACAACTATTAAATTGCTGGGATAACTAATGAAAGAGGCACCGGTGGGCAATATATGCTATTTGGTTTTTCATGTCCACTTGTGTCCCGTAGGCCCTGAGTACTTGATACCTGTTCCTTGATTATTCACACTATCCACATCCGGGAGACTCTATGGATCCCCATTACCAGAGCTTGATTCATTTCTTATTACTTGGGGCCACAAAGTAGTTTGGGGCTTTATAACTATCATGTACTTATGCCATGCTTTACTGCTTTATTTACGATTGTGCGTGGAGCACCTGTACTGTTTAGGAATGTGGAATGTTTTCGCGGTATCGACAAGCCCAGTCACACTTTCGGGTTCCCAGTCGTTTACAGCCATTGGCACAAACCTTGGGTCCGTCTCGGAGCCAGCCAACTTCGTTGCGGGTAGCTTAATGAGGGGCCCCCTGAAATCTTTTATGAATCCTGCGATTGCTTTGTCGTGAAAGCCTCGTTGTGTTTTGATTTGGTTTTTCCGAGGTTGATCATGTGTGTGTTGCTATTTGTGCACCCCTGCAGGATAAATATTTTTGAAACTCGTGTCCGCGGTTATGGACGACTTGGAGCACAGTATCTCGATCATAGACAAGCATAACTAAAGTAGTGCTATAAATTTGACTTAATATGTGACTAGTAATCAGCTTCACTACAATGGAATGGATAATAAAAGTGCCAACAACTGGTGGAATTGGGGTGTATCGTGTCATGTTATACCTGCCTAGTAAGTATCGCAACTCCAATGGAAGACAACAACTGCTGGGTTTGGGATGTCACATGCTAATTGTATCTGACTAGTAAGTACTGCAACTACAACTGAATGGTTAACTAAAACTGCCCACTACTTATGCTATTAGGATGACTCATGCTATCTATATCTGACTAGTAAATGCTTCAACTATTATGAAAAGAATAAAGCTGCCAACTGTGTGAGTTCCTCGTTTGGTCTCGAGGGGGCATACTAGGATGGGTATGATTGGTGTTAGCATAAGGTTGGTTCCGAATAGGTCTTTCTTATCTCTCTCTAAAAGCTGACAGTTAATCGAGTCTCTATAGGTTGTTTAGTGCATGCTGCGCTGCCGCTTAAGTCCACCATATCTATGTAGGCGAGAGCCGCCGAATTCTAGCCTCGCCGTGTACTGGCCTCAGTACTAACGCTCCTCTTTTTTCTTTGCCCTTTGTCGGCACCCGTTTTGTTTTAACAGGTATGAGATCGACATCGTTAGCAGTGTTACCCTTCCGTCTTGGCCTGGGCAGGGTTATGGACGCCATTGGTTATTCTTCAGGGCTCTTAGCCCCATTTGCATATTATCCGTACTCGGATGTCATATCATTTTTCGGGTGATTTGGATCTTTGTATTGTATATCTGTATTCTTGACTCATGGATTCGTTGCTGTATATATATGTTTTGTGGGTTCCATCGTGGACTAATGTGTAATGGTATTACTTCGTTTTCCACCCACACGAAAGTGCCTGGTGGGCGTCCTTGAATCGTTTCTATGCGGGTTTGGCGAGAAGCGCTGAAACTTGCATAGGGCCGATTCGAGGGTGTTACAATGACCCTGGATAGTCTATCAACGATGACCCAGATTGAGTCATTTCCCCTACTAGAAGTAGGCAAACCGGTGATAAAGTCCATTCCAACAGAATCCCATTTCCATTCCGGAATCTGCAATGGTTGCAATAGTCCTGTGGGTCTCTAATGCTCTGCTTTGACTCTTTGACAGATGTCACACTTGGCGATGTAGCTTCCGATTTCTCTCTTCATCTTGTGCCACCAAAATTTCTCTTTCAAATCTTGATACATCTTCGTTCCTCCGGGGTGAATAGAATAAAGAGTATCATGAGCTTCCTACGTGATAACTTGCTCCAGCTCCGAATCTGCTGGCACACAGATACGTCCTTTGTACTACATCACTCCTTCTTCATCTTCAGTGAATCCAGGTACCTTTCCTGTACCAATACGACGTTTGATTCCGTCGATACCTTCATTCCCCTTCTGGGCTTCCTTGATTTGGCTAATCAAAGTGGGTTGAAGTTCAATGCTAGCTAAGAATCCTTTGCTAATTAATTCAGTTCTGAACTGCTCCAACTCCTCATACAAACTTGGCTGCTTCTCTTTGATCATGGTATTAACCTACACGGCAATCTGCTAAGAGCATTCGCTACCACATTGGCTTTGCCAGGGTGATAGTGAATGTCAAGGTCATAATCCTTGATTAACTCTATCCATCTCCTTTGCCTCATATTCAGCTCCTTCTGAGTGAAAATATACTTTAAGCTCTTGTGATCTAAGTAAATCTCACAGCGATTACCCATCAGATAATGACGCCATGTCTTTAATGCCAAAACTACGGCTGCTAGCTCAAGATCATGAGTCGGATAGTTCTGCTCATGCTGATTCATTTGTCGAGACAGATAAGCGATGACTTTGCCTTCTTGCATCAATACACATCCAAGACCAATCTTGGATGCATCACAATATACATCAAACGGCTTCTTGATGTCTGGCATGATCAATATTGGGGCTGATATCAATCTCTTCTTCAGCTCCTGGAAACTGGCTTCACATTTATCGGTCCATTCAAACTTCTTGTCCTTCTTCAGCAATTGAGTCATGGGTCTGGCGATGCTCGATAATCCTTCTACGAACTTGCGGTAGTATCCTGCTAATCTGAGAAATGCACGGACTTGGGTTTGAGTGGTTGGGGTTTCCCATTCTTCGACATCTTTGATCTTGGCGGGATCCACAGAGACTCCTCCGACAGACACAATATGTCCTAGGAATCCTACTTCTTTCAACGAAAACTCACACTTGCTGAACTTGGCATATAACCAATGCTCTCTCAGGGTTTCGATGATTCTCAGATGTTGCTCATGCTCTTCTTATGACTTGGAGTAGATAAGGATGTCGTCGATAAACACAACTACAAACTTATCTAGGAAATTCATAAAGATCTTATTCATGAGATTCATGAAATAACCAGGGGCATTGGTTAATCCAAAAGACATAACCGTATACTCGTATAAACCATAGCAAGTAGTAAAGGCGGTCTTCGGAATATCCATTGCACGAATCTTAAGTTGGTGATAACCAGTCCTAAGATCAATCTTTGAGAATACCTGGGCTCTAGTCAACTGATCAAATAGATCCTCTATCTTTTGCAAGGGGTACTTGTTCTTGATAGTGACGTCATTCAACTTTCTATAATCTGTCACAAACGGTTGCCTCCATCTTTCTTGTCGACGAATAACACTGGTGATCTCCATGCCGATGTGCTTGGTTGAATCAAGCCTTTTGCTAACATGGCATCCAACTGCTTCTTCAGTTCCACTAACTCTGAGGGGTTCATGCTATAGGGTCTCTGGGCTATGGGTCCGGTTCCGGGGATTAGTTCGATAATGAACTCAATATCCCTATCTGGGGGCATACCTGGAAATTCATCTGGGAATACGTCGGGGTATTCACAGACTACTCTGACTTGGTCTATGGTTGGTAGGGCTAGACTCTTATTGCATTTGAATTGGCGAGGTAAGGTTTTAGATATATGCTCTATTGTGACTCCAGAGCTACTGGTCATGGTAATGGCTTTCTTAGCACAATCTATCATTCCTTTATGCCTTGACATCCAGTCCATACCTAGTACTACTTCCAATCCTTTGGTTCCAAGTACAATTAGGTTGGCATAAAAATCTATCCCTTGTATCCCGATAGGCACAACTTTGCAAATTGTTCTAGCTTTTGTAGTTGACCCGGGGATTTGAACTATCATGACATGCTTCAAGTTGGTTTGGTGAATCTTACTAGTGCATGCAAATTCTTCGGTGATAAATGAATGCGATGCACCCGAATCAAACAATACCTTTGCTAAAACTGAGTTGACAGAAAACATACCCAGCACTACATCTGGCGCTTCTTGGGCTTCTTCGGCGTTCATGTGGAAGAGACGGCCTTTGCGGTTGTGAGGGTTCCCTGGGGCAAACCTTTTCCCTGGTTGAACACAATGCTGCTGTTGAGCTAGGGCATTCACATTGGCAGTGGCGACAGTCTTCTTGGGACACTCATTGGAATAGTGACCCTTCACTCCACACTCGAAACAAGTGATCTGGGACTTGTCTTTTGCTGCGATAGGCACAACATTGCTGCCAGTTCTGGGTGCAGTGTTATTGTTTTTGTTGCTCTTGGGAGGTGCACGGTTGAAGTTGTTGGCATTGCCGGAGTTGTGGTTGTTTCCTCCGGACTTCACATTGCCTCCGCTACGGTTGGGGTAGCTTGGACGAGACATTGGAGGTCGATTGTTCCTTGGTGCATATCCTGGTGAGGGGTTGGGACGGTACTTCTGGTGACTGCTAGATCCAGATTGCTGCATCATACGACGTTTGCAGTTGTCGTTTGCCTGATTAATCTTCCCTTCCGTCTGAATGGCAGAGTCGACTAGCTCTTCGAGATCCTGAAAACAGATGTTGACGAGGACAGTCTGCATCTCATCATGCAGTCCGTTCAGGAATCTCTCCTTCTTCTTGGCCTTTGTGTTGATCTCATTAGGGGTGTACCTTGCAAGCGACAGGAATCTATCACGGTACTCTACCACCGCCATTCTGCCTTGCTTCAACTCTCTGAATTCATCCCTCATTCTGGTGACTAGACCCTGCGGCACGTGGGTGCGGCTGAACTTGATTTTGAAGGCTTCCCATGTCATCACTTGACCATGGTTCATGTTATGGATACTATTCCACCAAGCTCTTGCATCTCCTGCCAGGTAGTGGGTGGCGAAAAGAACTTTCTCGTTGTCATCAACTCCTGCAACTTCTAAGTTGTTTTCCATTGTCTGTAACTAGTCATCAGCATCTAGTGGGTTTTCAGCTTGGTTAAAGATTGGGGGATTGGTATTCTGAAAGTTTTCGAGTTTGGATCCATGGTGATCCTGGTTTCCATGCCCTTGGTTGTTGAGAGCCATCTGGGCGATCTATTGCAGTGTTGTTAGATTTGCTTGGCGTTCTGCCCTACTTGCTTCTCTGCCTGCGATGAGATTCTGCAAGATTTGTAGCATTGGGTCTTGTGACGAGCTGCTCCCTCCGTGGTTTCCACGTGTCATCTGAAGATTGAGGTAGATAAAGGGATAACATGGAAATTCTAAGGTTCATGGTTTTGGTTTCAAGCTAAAACTTTGAGTTAGACTTAGGTTTTGCAACTAACTTCATTTCATTCATGCAAACAAGCACACAATACAAACACACACCACAAAAACAAGGGAAAACAGATGGTTTGAAGAACCATTCTGCAAGCTACGATATAGTGGGACCGATACGTCTCATGCTACGATAGTACTCTAGTGCATCTACTCATCGTCAATGAAGTCGGAGTCCTCATCTTCAGTGTAGAAGTCCACGGCATCCTCCTCCAGAAAATCATCATCATTGCTGAGGTAAGAATCCATGTCTCCCTGGATGTCTTCACCCTCCTCTTCTTCCTCCTTTGCTGCAAGCTGAGCTTCTTGCTCCTTGACTGTCTTCTCGAGATCGGCCACCTTCTTGCGAAGACGGGCGATGGTGCGATCCTTCTTCTCGCGCTGGAGGCGAAGAGACTGATGATGTCTACGCACTTCTATTCTTGTAGATAGTCGTTGGGCCTCCAAGTGCAGAGGTTTGTAGAACAGCAGCAAGTTTTCCCTTAAGTGGATCACCAAAGGTTTATCAAACTCAGGGAGGAAGTGGTCAAAGGTATCCCCTCTCAAGCAACCCTGCAATCAAGATACAAGAAGTCTCTTGTGTCCCCAACACACCCAATACACTTGTCAGGTGTATAGGTGCACTAGTTTGGCGAAGAGATAGTGAAATACAAGTGGTATGGATAATTATAAGTGGTAGCTGTGATAGCAAATAGCTTGATGGCGTGGAAAAGATTGAAGGCAAACTGAAATAAAGATGGAAGCAAGCAAACATGTAACAAATCTAATTGCAAACGGTGTTTCAATGCTAAGAAACGAGGCCTATGGATCACACTGTCACTAGTGAACACTCTCATATAAAATATCATCTTCATGATACTACGCTGAACTACTCTCCGGTTGGACACTCTAATCCATGGTAGGGCTATAACAGCACACCTCAAAGTAAGCCTTCCCCATCTAGAAAACCCCACACTGTCACCTTGAGCACTAGATAGTTCCAACAAACACCACAATTTCATAAAGCCATCCAACTCCAAATATAACTCATAACATGTATTTGTAATCTCTAGCCTAAGTGCCACCATGGTGTGTACGCTGTCACTTTCACACACATGGGGAGAGCAGAGATCTATTAAAGCACTTGAGTAGCAAGTTAGATCTATAGATTACAAGCTCATGGTCACAATATGATCATGCATAGAGAGAGAGATTAACACATAGCTACCGGTAGAACCCTTAGCCTCGAGAGAGAACTACTCCCTGGAATAAGCAATGGTGATGGACATGGTGGTGGAGATCGATGGAGATGGCTCCGAGAGCACTTCCCCGTCCCGGTAGGGTGCCGGAACAGAGACTTTCTGTCCCCCGAATATCCCCTTCGGTGGCGGCGGCGCTGCGGAACTTTTCGTGGCTGGAGGCTTGACGATTTAGGGATATCGCATCGAGAGGCTTCTTATAGGCGAAGAGGCAAGGTTGGTGGAGTTCCATGGGGCCCACACCACCTGGTGGCGCGACCAGGGCTAGCCCGCGCCACCATATGGTGTGGCCAGGCCCTGACCCTCCTCCGTCTCTGCTTTTGGCTCCGTGAGTCTTCCGGTAAAATAGGAACTTTGGCTTTTGTCCCGTCCAATTCCGAGAATATTGATTTTCTGACTTTCCTGGAACCAAAAACAGCAAAAAACAGGCAACTGGCACTGTGGCCCTTGTTAATAGGTTAGTCCAAGAAATCATATGAAAAGTACTCCAAAGTTAGAACAAAACACAAGAAAGTAGATAAAACCAAGCATGGAACATCAAAAATTATAGATACATTTGCAATGTATCAACATCCCCAAGCTTAACTCCTGCTCGTCCTTGAGTAGGTAAGTGATAAAAAGAAAGAATAATTTTTGAGGTGACATGCACCATCATAAACTTGATCAAAGTATTTGTAAAGCATTGAAAGCTGGGATCATAGTACTTCAATCATAACATGAAAGACAAAGTGCTGGCAATAAGACAAAGAAACTAAATTGCAACATGAAAAGGCACAAACAAAAGTTTCATGAATAACAATGCTTTGCAAGACGTATGTTTGTTTCACATAAAGAAAACATAACATAATGGTATTCAGCTTGTCCCTCATAGAGTAGCAAATATAAATGCATAGGACACCTTCAAAGTTCATAAGAGTGACTAGATACAAATAGTTTAAAACAAGCAGCATCAAAGCTATGCATCAATCAACAAGTCTTGGGACAATGCACATAGAACTAAGAATTGCCACTATGCTCTCAAAGTAGGTGCATAAAGATAGAAGGTGGAGACTCAACATAAAAGTAATAGAAAGGCCTTCATAGAAGGAAGTAGAGATTCAAGTCTCATAAAGAGCTTCCAAAAATTATGGTACTTATAGCTTTCAGCTCTCATTGCCCCTATCATAAGCGTCTTGAAGTGATTAAGGTTAAAGTGAACAAACTATGGTGTACATGCTTGATGAAGTATAAGTTAGAAATCTCATGTACCTTGTATACGAGGGCCGCTCCTCATGCTACTCAAGTTTAGTCACCGGTAAGTTCTTGTCATCGTAAGTACATGTGTATCATAGAGAACCGCCAACGGGGTACCCCTTGCCCGATGATACAGAAGAATCCCATATCAAAATGACAAGGCAAGCAGACAACGAGCATCTCAGCAATCTTCTTGTTTACCATGGGAATATGGTGCTTTTTTCTCTCTTTCCTCTATTCATAATCTCATTTTTTCTTTTTCTTTTTTTTCTCAATATAGGACTCTTTTTTTATAAGAAGAGTGCTTCATAGACAGCTCATTATGGTTACGCTGCAGGTTTCCACCATGTCAGCATGGATTAGACCAACAGACCAGGTGTTTCTCTAACACATGTACATAACTCCATGGACTTACAAGCTCCCCTTTCATTTCACACCGTCGACATCCATATACATAAGAGCATGATATCAACTAGGTACAAGTACCAAGTGCAATGTTGAAAGCATTCCCCATGAAAGCATGGTTCTGCTAATTCCCAACAAATAAGTGCAAGGATATAAAACATAGACGACACAATGGTTCATGTTTATTAAGGTCAAGAAAATTAAAGTGTGCCATCAAGTTCGTGAGAGCTTTAATCACTAGTTTTCTCATAACAAGTTTAATTTGGAAGGTAAACAAAAGCATGAATATACTTGGAATAGCATAAGCTAAAAGGTATATATGGTGGACTCTTTTGGAATAACTTGGTTTAGGGATTTGGATGCATGAGTGGAACTCATACTTTGTTGTGGAGGCTAGCAGAAGACTGGGAGCGACAAACTAAGAGAGCAATAATGGCCATCGTCATGCAGAGCGACAAAACATCATTGATCAAAGCATAAAGTGATACTACAAGTTGAAAACTAAAGGATCATAAAGGCTATGGTGACTTGAGATAGTCATAACATGGTGTGAGCATGTGCCAAGTCAATCCCAAATGAAGCATCAAAGGAGAATACCACTATACTATGCTTTAATATGCTAAAACAACGCATGATTCATCCAAGGCACATTAATCAATCTCAACTGTTTATAACAAGTCATGATACAACAAATAATACTAAGCATAAAGCCAAAACAATATCAAGCATGGCATGACAAAGCATAGGCCACAGTCAAAAACAAGCTCTCTTTAACACTTAAGCATGAACTTTCCTACTCTTTTCCAAACCACACCAAACTATTTGAAAACCAATGTATGAAAGAGGGGGTCCAACCAATTTATTCAGCAAACTAAGAAAACCAAGCAAACAAAAAACCAAAACGAAAACGAAAAAAAAGACGCTCCAAGAACAACACAACTGTGCATGAAACAATAAAAATGAAGCGTTTGGAAGAAATCTGGGATTTTTATTGATGAAGAAGCGGGTGCCTTGGGCATCCCCAACCTTTGACGCTTGTACTTCTTGGATATTTCTTGGGGTGACACGCGTGGCATCCCCAAGCTTGAGCTTTAGTCCATCCTTCATCTCATTACTCATTCCTTCCATACACCTGAAATTTTTCCTTCATACAAAACTTCACACAATCTTTATTAGCAACATTAGTGCACTCAAGATAACATGTCTTAACGTTCAGTTCTAACACCAAATAAACTTCCATTAGAACACTAGCTACTGTAACACTTCCTTCAAAAAGCTCAATTCCCCAAAAGAACTCAAAAAGGAACCAACGAGAAGCAAATGCAAATAATGGCAGAAATCTGTCAAAACAGACCAGCAGGTAAAGACGGATTTTTTCCAGGACCCTCTGTTGCTCAAATCAAAAAGTGTTGAACTAACGAAAGTTAGATAACAACCTGGGGCAAAAGCACAAACATTCACGCCTCAAAAGGACGTACAGAGATTTTACACGATTTTTTACGGTGAAGCACATAAATCTGTTTCGGGACAGCAACTTTCCCAATCATTACTTCTCTCTCATTAGAGGTTACTCCTGGCACAAAAAGCAAATAAAAAGGATAAGG
The DNA here is from genome assembly GCA_910589775.1 of Avena eriantha. NCBI lineage: Eukaryota > Viridiplantae > Streptophyta > Magnoliopsida > Poales > Poaceae > Avena > Avena eriantha. The sequence goes on along the minus strand of OU342745.1, from coordinate 78,364,874 downwards.
AGCGGTTATTACAGAGGTAATAACTTCCAAGACTCATCTAAAACTCTTGGGTTATCTCCCAACAAGTACTTTTCTTTAACGCCTTTAAGTTAGGCATGATAGTTTGAGAAAATGCTCACATAAGAAATATGAAATGAAATAAAAGAGAGCATCAAGAAGCAAATTCAAAACACATTTAAGTCTAACCCACTTCCTATGCATAGGAATCTTGTAAAGAAACAAGTCATGAAAGCACAAAGCAACAAGCATAGTAAAGCAAAAAAAGTGCAACTTCAAGACTTTCAACATAAAGAGGGGAAACTTAATATTATTGAGATGCATAAAACCATGTTTCCCTCTCTCATAATAACTTTCAGTAGCATCATGAATAAAATTAACAATATAACTATCACATAAAACATTCTTATCATGAGCCACATGCATAAACGAATTAATACTCTCCACATAAACATAATCATTCTTATTAATTGTAGTGGGAGCAAATTCAACAAAATAGCTATCATTATTATTCTCATCACCATAATCATCAAATATAGGAGGCATATTGTAATCATAATTAATTTTCTCCTCAATAGTAGGTGGACTGAAAATATCATATTCATCATTGTAATCATCATATATTGGAGGTTTGGTATCATCATAAGCAATAGAATAGCTATCTTCCAAAGCTGGGGAACTAAAAAGACCATTTTCATAAAAACTAGCTTCCCCAAGCTTAGAATTTTCCATAGCATTAGCAATAATGGTGTTCAAAGAATTCATACTAATAACATTGCTATCAGCATGCAAATAAAGTTCCATCGGTTTTTTAATTTTCTCTTCAAACACTTCATGTCCTAACTCAAGATAAATACTATAACGCTCTCTAATTTTGTTGTTGTTTTCCATTAAGCCTAACTAGTGAAAACAAGAAACAAAAATAAAAAATTGCAGAATCTAAAGGAAATAACTTCGAGTACTCACACCGGAAAATAGGCGTTTGTCGTGGGAGGTTCTTCTTCTTTAATCCTCCGGTGTGAATACATTTTACCTTAGCTCTCCGGCAACGGCGCTAGAAAATAGCTTGATGTATACGCACTTCTATTCTTGTAGACAGTTGTTGGGCCTCCAAGTGTAGAGGTTTGTAGAACAGCAGCAAGTTTTCCCTTAAGTGGATCACCCAAGGTTTATCGAACTCAGGGAGGAAGTGGTCAAAGGTATCCCCTCTCAAGCAACCCTGCAATCAAGATACAAGAAGTCTCTTGTGTCCCCAACATACCCAATACACTTGTCAGGTGTATAGGTGCACTAGTTCGGCGAAGAGATAGTGAAATACAAGTGGTATGGATAATTATAAGTGGTAACTGTGATAGCAAATAGCTTGATGGCGTGGAAAAGACTAAAGGCAAACTGAAATAAAGATGGAAGCAAGCAAACATGTAACAGATCTAGTAGCAAACGGTGTTTCAGTGCTTAGAAACAAGGCCTAGGGATCATACTTTCACTAGTGAACACTCTCATATAAATATATTCTTCTTTATGATACTACGCTGAACTACTCTCCGGTTGGACACTCTAATCGATGGTAGGGCTATAACAGCACACCTCAAAGTAAGCCTTTCCCATCTAGAAAACCCCACACTGTCACCTTGAGCACTAGATGGTTCCAACAAACACCACAATTTCATAGAAACATCCATATCCAAATATAACTCATAACAAGTATTTGTAATCTCTAGCCTTAGTGCCACCATGGTGTGCACGCTCTCACTTTCACACACATGGGGAGAGTAGAGATCTAATAAAGCACTTGAGTAGAAAGGTAGATCTATAGATTACAAGCTCATGATCACAATATGATCATGCATAGAGAGAGAGAGATGAACACATAGCTACCGGTAGAACCCTTAGCCTCGAGAGAGAACTACTCCCTCCTCATCATGAGAATCAGCAATGGTGATTGAGATGGTAGTGGATATCGATGGAGATGGCTCCGGGGGCACTTCCCCGTCCCGACAGGGTGCCGGAACAGAGACTTTCTGTCCCTCAAATCTCCCCTTTGGTGGCGGCGGCGCTGCGGAACTTTTCGTGGCTGGAGGCTTGACGATTTAGGGTTTTCGCATCGGGAGGCTTCTTATAGGCGAAGAGGCAAGGCCGGTGGAGTGCCATGGGGCCCACACCACCTGGTGGTGCGGCCAAGGCTAGCCCGCGCCACCATATGGTGTGGCCAGGCCCTGGCCCTCCTCCATCTTTGCTTCTGGCTCCGTGAGTCTTTCGGTAAAATAGGAACTTTGGCTTTTGTCCCGTCCAATTCCGAGAATATTAATTTTCTGATTTTCCTGGAACCAAAAACAGCAGAAAATAGGCAACTGGCGCTGTGGCTCTTGTTAATAGGTTAGTCCAAGCAATCATATAAAAAGTACTCCAAAGTTGGAAGAAAACACAAGAAAGTAGATAAAACCAAGCATGGAACATCAAAAATTATAGATACATTTGCAATGTATCAACTGACGATCCTTGACAAGCAGTGAGAAAGTCTGGCCTTCTGGGCGGCAATGGCATGGTTGTGGTTGGCAAACTCCCTAGCATTGTCCAACTCCTTCTGGCGATCGTACAACATGAAGTCAAGGTTCTCCACTTGACGCTTCAGCTCCGGGTGACTTGGCATCTCCATTGGCATTCTCATGAAGTCACGTTTTGCATAGTGAGCAAAACGGGTTCCTTGGATTTGGTTGACGCTAACGGCACATAGAAGTGCGAGAGCTTCATGCATTGCCCTGGCTAATCCATCTAGCCAGTTGTTCTCTCTCACAGAGAACTGGATTCTCCCGGACGTTGGTACTTCGATGTTTCCTCTAAGATCAGCTATGACTAGTGACTGTAAATCTCCTCTTGGGGGTCCTAGAAGTTGAGCTCCAAGAAACTCCGGATGTGGGCGTCCCAATAACTCCGACAGTGAATCCAGATCCCTCTCGAAGATCAGTTGACCTCCGTTTCCCAACTGGTAGAACTTGCTGAACTGAGTCTCCATCTACAAGAATTAAGGATGAGGAAATTAGTGAAGTGATCAAGTGTGTCAAATTATAAGTAGTAATTGTAAGTATTTTGAGGAACATGAATGTTTTAGAAAGAATGAATTCTCAAGGATAAGAGAGGAAATAGTTTTTCATAAATACTCACTTTGGTTTTGAACTAAGTTTTTGTTTGGACGTCCATTCTAACTAGGGTCTCCTATGGTCAGGATGGCTCTGATACCAACTTGTCAACACCCAGATTTTTAATACCAGATGCCTGTTATGTCATTCATCGCAATCACAGGATTACCATTTCTGCGAGACATAACAGATTGGATATCACAGTACATCATCCATTACAAACCATACATAAGGTCTTACACAAATAAGGATCTCATGATCCAGTCTTAATACAACAAGAAGCGGAATAAAAGATAAGTGTAGCGGTGGGGTCCATCTTTAGGGGCACAGGCAATGCTGACAAAGGCAGATAGTCCTAGTTATCATAGCCGTACTGCTGGCCATCATCTTGGTAGTCTCCTTCATAGTCTGGCCATGAGAATAGCCAGGGACAAAAGCCATGAGTACTCTTTAAGTAATCGCAAACTACCACTAACAAGTAGTATAGTTCTAAGTTAAAGTGCTAACTCTAAGTTAAACTATAAAGTTAAGTTTGAAACCTAAGCTGAATTCAGAAGCAAAGAAAGATAAAATAAAGTTCTAGAATCACTTAAGTTGGGAAGCTAGTGTCATAAACACAACCCTATTGTGGTCAAGTCAAGATTCATCATTCATATCATAAGTTATTTTGAAAACATCTGACAACGAAACAATATGGCCATTCCAACTGTCCATAACCGTGGACGCGGCTATTCGAATAGTTTGACAATCTGCAGAGGTGGTACACTTTCACCATAAGATTCGATACATCTGTCAGGGATAACCCTGAATCATCATACTTAGTATGCAGATAATCAAACATAACCTTTCCTTTACACACCCTAGTATAAGCACCTCTCCTATGAGCATGGCCTCCCAACCATGACCATCTCTCATCTTGGGCACTGCATAGGTGGACAACATTGAGAGGTAGCCTCAGCTCAAACCTCTCCCACGAGGGAACTAATACTAATGCATATAAACTTCTGGCTAAGCCTTACCCAATTCAGGTATTGTGGTTGTATGGTAAATTTGGCATGGTATCGCATCCGAATCCAACCATTAGTTTTGCAAAAGGGTTAAGGCCCATGCCTCAACATTTTCATCATCATAAACCATTTGTGTTTCTCAACACATGTCAAAACATCTCAATAGAATATATCATCATTCCAAGGTTTTCATAATTCATTTTCACCAAGTATTCCCATCTAGAGTGACTCAAGTTTTTATCTACTCTAAACTACTAAGTTAAGAGTGCTCACTAAGGTGGAAAGATGGGATCAATCTCATGCCATAGAATGACATCTAAAGTTATCTATATAGGTCAAGTTTTATACTCTTTATGCTACCTTCAAAATAGGTAAAGGACTTTGGGTAAAGTAAAGGAAGTAAAGCTTGAAAATAATACTTGGGGTAAATATTAGTCAAAGTGGTATAACCAAAGCATGCCTAAAGCATCTTTGCTTGGGTTATCTAGATTGCAAGGGTTAGCTTGCATTGTTAATGGTGGCTTGCCTTGTGCAGTGCAGTGGTTGAAGTTTTCTTCCTCCTCTTGATAGAACTCCTCCTCCTCGAAGGCTTGGTCAGTACTATCGTCTATAAATACATACGGAATACACAATCATCAAACAATACTTAACTAGTCTAATTATCACTCTAAGGCACACACTTGATGATCTATTATCATCACAAGCATCACAAGTTTTGTTAACTAGTTTCATTCTTTTTATTTAAGAAAAGTAATTTCTACTCATTGAAAAATAAATAATATTTAATATTCACCACTTAAAATATGGGATCATGTGGACACTTGTAATCACCACATATTCTAACATGTGGGAATGTGATTTAAGGGTTTGATCACAATTACTTTGGTTTAAGTTCATTATTTAATGATTGAAAGTGACTAGAAATGCCTATATAGCATTATTTTGGTACTAGTCCAAAGTCACTGCATGTAAACCTTTATATTGTTACATATTCAGATAGATATGGTGAAATGTGATTTTTGAGAGTTGGAATCAACTCAAAAGCTATCATGGTTGATTGTATAAATTTTTTTGAATGTGTAAAAGCTTCTGTCTTATTATTTTTACTAGGAGAGATCTCTAACTCTAATTGAATTAAATCCAACTGGCTTGGGTAGATCTTTTCAGTAGCTTTCTAACAAAATTGGAATCACTCCATTTGGATTTGTAAATCTCTCTGAATTGATTTTGAAACTAAGGGATAGAACTAGGTTTAAACTAAAATAGAAAAATCCTAATTTGAATTAAATGGGTCGCGCAGGAAAGCAAACGGGCCGGCCCAGTGGCACTTCGTGGCGCGGGCACATCTGATAGGGGGGTCCACCGGTCAGCGGCTCTTTACACGCGAAGCGGTACGGGGCGATGTGGGCTGTTAGATTAGAACTAGGATCTACGGCTGGGGTTCGTCGTCGACGACGGACAGGTCGCCGGCGAGGTCTAACCCTAGAGGCTCGGTAGGGGTGCTCAGGGGGCATACCAGGGCTCCAGCAACGACGGCAAGGCGGGCAAACAAACTGGTGGACGACGGCGAGCTCAGGGGTGGTCAAGGCAATTCCTGGGGTGGTCGCAATCAGCGGGGCCCTTCTCCTCCAGAAGCGGCCAGCTCCGGTGGAATTCCGACGACTCCGAGCTCGAGCGGCTCTGGGGAGAAGTGGGGAAGTACTAGTGAGGAGAGGGGAGTGGAATGGTGTGAGTGGATCGTGCTGGGGTGGCCTCTATTTATAGCTGGACGAGGCGACCGAGAGTGATGGGCGGGCGACTCCGGCAAGGGCTGCGCAGCGTGCTAGCGGCGTGGCTCAAGGTAGGGGACGGTGGCCTGCCTCTTGGCGGTGCGCTACAGCTTAAATGCGTGGCTAGGGGCGGTGACAAACAGTCGGGCGGTGCTCACGCTCTGAGCGGCAGAGGCGGCGGTCTTCACGGCGTGCGGTGGTTGTGGTTCAAATGGCGGTGAACAGGCATGTCTGGGTTGTTCCCTAGGTCATGGCAATGCGGTGAGCGCGGGCTGTGGTCGAGGCGCGGCGTGTGCATGCTTGTCGGGCGTGGCGCTCTGGTGCGTGCTCGGCATGGCGCAGACACTCTGGCCGCGGCGCTCTGCTAGTGGTCCACGGCTCGGCTCTGCTCGGGGAGGGGACAGAGGGGGGCGGTGTGGTCTGGGCTAGCTCCTAGACATGGCGAGAGAGAGAGAGGGGCGGTCTGCTGCTGTGTTGGCAAGTTTGGCCGGCGAGCATGTCCTCGGGGTGGCATGGCACTGCTGCTAGGGGATAGGGGATGGGGTTATTAGGCTTTAGTTAGAGCTAGAAGGGACATAGGGAGTAAATGGGAGGTCAATTGGGTGGCAAAACCCTGTAGAAAACAGTGAGCTATTGCTAGGTGTAATTCCTGCCTGCCAAGTGTTTGTTAAAATGGCCGCAAGAAATTTAGTTTTAAACTTTGAAAAGATTTTTGGTGGGTGTGTTAGTCATAAGCTTGAGACTCTATGGTTTCTTGGGTTTTGAAAATGAAGCTCATTTGAGTGGTTTTTTGAAATAGTGCGATCTTCCCATATGAACTAGATTCAATTTTCAAATGCCATTTAAAATTATTGTTTGAAAGTTTTTGGCAGATCACAAAGTGGGCCTTGGTACACTATTATATGTACTACCAAGGGGTGCAAAGATCCACATTTGTCTCTGTTAACAATTGAGTACTAGGAATAGCCAAAGTAGGCATGTTGATTAAAATGGCACAAATGACCATTCGCTTCTTTTATTCATTTTGATTTGTTTTTCTTTGGGATTTGTTTGGGAATGATCTAGATGATGTTTATTTCACCTAAGAATCATTTTACAAGAAATGGATCACTTAATCATGGCAATTCAAATCAACTCCTAATTAAAATGCACACACATATGAATGCTTTAATAATTTTAATTGGAAAAGTTTTTGTTAACCCTAATTTTTGATGATTTGGATCTTAATAACCTTGGATTAAAGTTTTGGGATGTTACAGTAAGAGGCGTCCAATAGCTGGCTGGGCGAATCATGGCGCTCAGTCAATTCATCAGTCGAATGGGCGAAAAGGCACTGCCCTTCTACCAACTTCTCCGCAAAACTGACAAGTTCGAGTGGACAGACGAGGCGCAAGAAGCATTCGAAGACCTGAAGCTTCTACTATCCACCTCGCCAGTACTGGTGACTGCACGTGAAAAAGAGTCGACGTTGCTCTACATCTCCGCCACCAACCAGGTGGTCAACACAGTGCTCGTGGTGGAACGAGCCGAGGAAAACAAGGTCCACGGGGTGCAGCGCCTAGTCTACTACCTCAGCGAGGTGCTCACGCCAACAAAACAGCGGTACCCGCACTACCAGAAGCTGGCGTACGGCGTCTTCATGACAGCCAGGCAACTGCGCCACTACTTCCAGGAGCACGCAATCGTGGTGGTCAACGACGCCTGCTCGGGCATATCCTCAACAAACCTGATGCCACCGGACGAGTCGTGCTCTGGGGAATCGAGCTGTCTCCACGAGACATCACATATGAAAAGTGTGAAGCGATCAAGTCGCAGGTCCTCCCTGATTTCTTTGTGCATTGGATGGAGAACCAGCTCCCCAAAAAACCAGATACGTCTTATCTTTGGACAATGCACTTCGATAGGTCCAAACGAAAGGATGGGGCCGGCGCAGGTGTCATACTGACATCGCCCCAGGGGACAAGCTGAAATACATTCTATGAATGCAGTTCACGGGCTCCAACAATGAAGCTGAGTACGAGGCCCTAATCCATGGGATGTGGATGGCAAAAGCCTGCGGCACCAAGAGGCTCATCATCTATGGCGACTCCAAACTGGTGGTTAACCAGACAATGCACGAGTACGACGCACTGAACGACAACATGATCGCCTACCGTGACCTCTAACGACACACACGCTGTGAACTGCGGCACGTAGGACACGAAAGCAACGAAGAGGCGGACACACTTGCCAATATTGGGTCCACCTGCGCGCCCATACCACCTGGGGTATTTCTCGAGCGTATCTGCGAATGCTCCATCAAGCCAAAGGCTACAGAGAAGAAAGAAAGCGTGTCAACGAACTCGGGGGCTACACCACCTAATGATCCAATGGAACTCGACGACCTGAAGGTCGACACAGGAATCGAAGGACCAATGGGTGTCATGATGATCGAGCCATCGTGGACTCAACCCTACATCACATATCTTATCAGCAAGAGGCTGCCTGACGACCTGACTGATGCGCGACACATTGCGCAGCGATCCAAGGCATTCGCCGTTATCAACGGCGAACTATTCAAGCGCAGCATCACAGGAGTACTCCAACGGTGCGTATCCAACGCGGACGGAAGGGCCGTCCTCCTCGACATCCATGAAGGGACTTGCTGGCACCATGCTAGCAGTCGCTCCCTTGTCGCCAAAGCTCTACGAGCTGGATTCTACTGGCCCACGTCGATGCGCGACGCCAAGGACATCGTCCAGCGCTGCAACGCTTGCCAGCGATTCGTGGACAAACCGCACGCACCTGGCGTGGAACTCCGGCCAATACCATTGGCTTGGACCTTTGCACAATGGGGACTCGACATGGTCGGCAAGCTCCCGAAATCCTCACGAGGAGGTTACGTCTACCTCCTAGTCGCAGTCGACAAATTTACCAACTGGATCGAGGCCATGCCGGTGACAAACCAGTCAGGAGCCCGCACCGTCAAGTTCTTCGAATCCATTATCTATCGCTTCGGAGTGCCACACAACATCATCACAGACAATGGAACGAACTTCACCTCTAAGGAGTTCCATGGTTTCTGCGAGAACCTGGGAATCAACATACGCTATGTATCTGTAGCTCATCCACAGACCAACGGTCAAGTCGAAAAGGCCAACGGCCTCGTCTACGGTGGAATCAAGAAGCGACTCCTCCGGCCACTCGAACAAGCCGCCGGATGTTGGCCAGACGAGCTGCAGTCCGTACATTGGAGCCTGCGCACAACTCCAAAAAGCGCCACGAGATACACCATGTTCTTCATGGTGCACGGTGCTGAAGCGGTTCTACCCGCAGAAGTACGCTTCAAAGCCCCACGGGTGGTCACGTACAGTTAGAAGGAGTCAACCCTTGCACTCAAAGACTCTGTCGATCTCCTTGACGAGGCGCGGGACATCGCAGCAGAAAGATCGACGATCTACTAGCAGAACCTGCGCAACTACCACAGCAGAAGGCTACACCCCAGATCCTTCGTCGAAGGAGACCTGGTCCTACGACTGAAGCAGCAAGGACGCCTCAAGCTCGAGTCCCCTTGGGAGGGACCATACGTGATTACAGAAGTAATCCCAGGTGGCGCCTATTGCCTTAAATATTTCGAGAGCGGAGTCGCATACTCCAACCCCTGGAACATCGCACAGCTGCGTTGCTTCTACCCCTAGTCATTTTTTACATTACAAATAAGGCTATTCAGCCAGGCTACTTAGCCACACATTGTACCTCGTACAATTCTGCAAATAAATAAAGCTAAGTGCCCCGAAACTCTGTGTTTTCCCTCATTTTTCTGGCAATCATATCCCTTAGGGGCTACGCCACCCTTTACATCCTCGTTCTACGAACAAGTCGCAGTATCCCAAGTAGCTGACACAACATCAATCGAACCCTTGATAAAACACAAACCTAGTTGCAATGCACCTGACAGGTGGGCAAGGTGCTGAGATAATATAAGTCAGGCTAACGAAAAGGAACCGCAGAGTACAAATACACTCGCAAAAACATATAATCTAGCAAGCTCTTTACATATCAATATAAATTAATTACATCCAATATATCCATACGAACTTTACAACACTAGTACACTTATGTGGAGGATACAAGTTGAACTACTGCTGCAGCAGAAGAACATTTTTTTATTCCTCAAAGAAGTCGACAATTTCTTCTACTAGACGATCCACCGCCTGGTAATGTGGCACCATGTTCCAGGTCGAACCTTCCGGCAGGGTCGGCGACCTAGCAGCAACAGCTGCAATGTCTACATCCAGCCTATACAGTCGCACCAGCGACAAAGCAGCCTTGGCACCAGCCACTAACTGCTGACGCACACACTCGCGAACTGCACTCAAATCCTGGAACTTAGCCAGGAGAGCCAACAGGCTCGAAGGGACGTCGTCTAGTGCAAACATCATCTGGTAGATATGCCTCAAGCACGACTGGGCCTTCTTCAAAAAGTGGAGTACTCGCGAAGCACGATCCTGCAGGGTCGCAAGTGCGATCGCACGATCATGGTCCACCCAAAAATACCCACTCGCCTGAAGCTGCTCCTGGGTCAGGTCATTCATTCGAATGGCGATTTGGTCTTTCTCATCCTGCGGATGACGAGCACTGACAACTACACCAAGCAAAAAGGGCAAAGTATGAAGACAAAGAAGTGTCACGACGGACTAAAAGAAAAGATAAGAGGGAAGAAAGCTATTACTTGAATTGATCGCCCAGCTGCGTCACCTCCTCCAATAGATACTGCTCACAGGTGGTATCCTTCTCTGCCCTCGACTTCCATACATCTGTGTTACCGCGGAGGATGGGCAACTCACATTCCAGCTGGTTAACGCGATCGCACAGTCGCGAAAGTAGGGACAACTCATCCACCCTTGAGCGCGGCTGCGCCGTGGTTTCATCGGCTAATGGAAGATAACGAGGATCACTCGAAGGACCACTCGATGTACCCTATCACGAACCAAGAAAAAGCAAATAAGAGGTCGAGGGTATATTAACGAAAGGCTTAGATGCATTCAAACATATCAAAGTCCTGACTGAGGCAACCCCATAAAAGTATTGTTCCACAAACAAAAGGCCAAACACTAGAGCTATTACACAGACAAACTACAGAGCATTCTTCTTCGACTTAGATTTGAGCTTCGGGGGATTCATCGCATCTGTGGCAGTCTCCGACGCCACGGACTTGCCGGCAGTACCCCAGATGCCACAGGCTTTGTAGCCTTCGCTTGACGCCGCTCCTTGGAATACTTGGCGAGTGTCTTAAATAGCTGAGGACCATAATTTTTGCATTTACCAGCAAAGGGAGCAAACACTACCTGCTGGCCTCCAGCGTCGACATGCATCGCCTCCGAAATAGCGGTAGGATCCATCTCCACGCCATGGGCTTGCACCATTGTGAGTGCCATGGTGGTGCCGATGGAGCACTGCGAGTTCTTGAAGTCCGCAAGGATTCCTCCAGCTAGGGACTCCACCAAGTCTCCAAGGTCGTCGATCAGTCCGGCCTTAGGAGTTAAGTCCTCGCGGATACGACTGAGTACATCCTTGGCCTTCCCCAACGTCTCCTGGAGGGATATACTGCGGTCTTCGACTGCAGCAATGGCGCCTGCCAAAGCTTCCGTGTGGTGCAGAGATTGGGCGTCAAAGCTCAAGCCGCTGGCATCTGCATACACAAAAGTGTTAGTATAACAACCATACGTCAAAGAACAGAAAGAACAAGGCACATCCAGATGAAAAAGAAGACCTGAGAGGGACTTGGCAATCGAGAAAAGTTGCTCCTCGAACAACTTCTCCCTCTCAGCAGTGGAGATACAGAGATCCTCCTCCCGCTTCTGTGACTCTTCCAAAGCTGCGACCGCCTCGTCGCAATTCTTCGTCACCGCGACTAGCATCTTCTCCAGTGCAGCAGCATGGCAAAGTAATTCATTATGCTCAGCTGCGACATACAGGGAATATTACCAAATCGAATCAATGAAATTCGCAAAGACAAAGGCGAAGTCAAGACTTACTTTCGACAATGCGATGGCGATTGTCCAGTCGCGCATGCTGTCGACCCATGTTAAGGACTTTCTCCGCCAGGCGGGCAGCCTCATTCACGATGAGCTGTATCAGGAGACAATAAAAGTTCAAGTAAACAGCGCCAAGAATAAATTCGACTGCCAATTACAAGATCCCTACATGATCCTCCACAGACTCCGAAGAAAGCTATCGCACAGTCATCCAGGTAACCATCTGATGTTCCCCAACATGTGGGGAACTCGATGAATTATGCCCGGAGTGGGCCGCCAATGGAGGAGAAGGAGACCGCTCGGCCATCTTCTTGGCCTTGGAGTCTATGACTCTGGACTCCTTCACAAATTGGACGTCGTCAGAATATGACGATGCCGCTTGGCTGGAACACACATCAAGCAAAAGCTTCAGGAAAAACAACAACTCAAAGAGGAAACCAAAACAAGGTCGCGAATATAGAACTTACCAGTCAAATCTATCAAGGTCGGAGGATTGCTCCTCCGACTCCGACGACTCCTTTGGTGGTCGTAGCTTATTCCGAGCAGGAGGAGCCACGGACCGCACAGGAACGGCGGGAATCGGCTCCTTTGCACCAACAGAGTGGCCTTCTGGAGTTGACAGCGACGAAGCATCCGAGTCCTTGCTGTGGGAACGCTTGCGAGTGTCCGGATCACTGGACTCGGGGGCTCCCTCCTCCTCTTCAATTGGGATGATCGATTCTGACTCGTCCTCTTCATCCATTTCGCGAGGAATAACCCCTTCAGGATGAGGGGGCAAATTGGGAGACACCTTCCAATCTTGCATTCAAAAGATAATTCATTATACATCAAGAACTTAACGGTAATCAACAAAGAAAGCTACTTCGTAGCACAATTCTACCTCAGGAGGAGGGTTAGAGGCGTCGAAGGGAGGCACAACTGGTTTGCCTAGGAGAACCTCCTTCGCGGTATACTTCATCACCAGTCGCAGCCTCTTATCTACTTCACCCGCGGAAATGCCATCGGTAGATACGCGAGTGGCATCGTTCACACCAGCCCATCGGAACATGGGGTGGACTCTGGCCTACAGAGGGTGGATACGACGGCGCAACCTTGTGCGAATGAGGGCGGTGCCTCCCTCTTGTTTACCTATGTGACTCTCAAGGTCGCAGACGCGCTTTAACATCATGTTCGTCTCCTCGGACTCGCCAGGCATCACTACATTCTTCCAAGAACGCCTCCTCTTGCATGGCATTGCGGGAACGAAGGGCGCGAGTCCGTAGTGCTCTCCGTCGGCCTTCTGGTCGCAGATGTAGAACCACTTGTCTCTCCACCCTTGGACGGATGCCATGAGTTTGATATCGAAATAAGTAGCAGAGGAGTCGACATGGATTCCGCAGCCTCCTACGTCGTAGACTACAGAACTAGACGCTGACTGGCGCTTCAGCTTAAAAATCCTCTTAAAGAGGCCAAAGTGTGGCTCGACTCCGAGCCAGCACTCGCAAAGGGTAAAGAAGCAGGAGATGTGGAGAATTGAATTTGGGGACAGCTGATGCAGTTGGAGCCCATAGAAGCAAAGAAGGCACCTGAAGAAAGGATGCAGGGGCAGAGAAAGACCTCGGATGATGAGCACAAGGAACATCACCCGGAAACCAGCAGGAGGGCAAGGAGTTACCTCCAAGCTGGGCACTCGTGAGTCGTCCTCCACGGAGGGAAGAACTCCATCTTGACGCAGGAGATGAAGCTCGGAGGACTTGATGATGGATGTGCTCCATGCGCCATTGGTTACGCGGGTACCTGCGCCCTTCTTCTTCCCAGTGCCGGCAGAGCTGGTGCCCATAGTGGCAGAGCTGCCCTTCTTCTTGGCGGCGGCAGACCCAGCGGAGGAGCCTCCCTTCTTCTTGCCCATCTTGCGATGACGGTGAGAACGGAGGAAGTAGCTCGGAAAAACACGGAGTTGGTCAAGTGCCGTGAAGAGGATGTGTGTAGAGAAGCAGAGAGCAGTAGCAATGGCAAAGGAGGCACGAGCAGAGAAAGGTAAATGGGAAAATTACCGCAGCTGCGCTGCTACTTAACGCCCTTGCGAATGCCATCCAACAGCCAGCAGAAACCCTACTGGACGTGTGGCACACATCGCCTTCGGCACGTGGTGAAGCCAAAACATGAACCGTCCCCCACGACCTCCATTATGCGCAGAAATCGAGGAGACGTAGTTAAAATAGAAGATTACGCATGCCCGGTCAAATCAAAGTCAGAAAGTGGGACCCCCGACTCGTCACGTCCCGTCAAAACCGCTCACACGGGCAACCAAGGTCATCACATCGTCAGCACTGACATTATTTCAGCAGTAGAAAATTTTGACTACTTTAGTCCTTGCTCAAGTCTTCGATTCAACTAAGCACTCGGGGGCTACTCCCATAGGGAGCGCTGGTCGTGCACCCTACGATATTTCTTTCTGCAGGTATAAGAACATTAAAGTCATACCCACCACTCGAATCTATAATTCGATTGAGGATTATGGGTTACTCCAATAGGGAGCGCCGAAAGCAAATCGACTAAAACAAGCAACAAAATACGACAACAGTCACAAAAAGTTTTAGTCCCCGCCTGAGTCTTCGACTCAACCAGGCACTCGGGGGCTACTCCCATAGGCAGCGCTGGTCGCGCACCCTATGATTATTTGTACATTGTACTGTGTGTTGATAACATCCACACTCGAATGCTATGGCGACTCTGCCTCATACTATCCCTACAAAGAGACTGCGTCTCCTGGGCCACCCGAATCATCTCCGCGATGACAAAATTTTGGATGTCGCGCTTACAACGTGAAGATAATACCTGAATAAGGCCTGACAATGCATCTACTGCGCACTACTAGAAAACATATCCGTTCCTGCAGGTGCGATGAACATGCCTTGACGGACGTGTCGAGTGCTCACACCCATACACTGGAATTCGACTTCTGTAAGACCTTCGCGGCCCGAGTCGAATTACACCAGCACTTTTCCGAATTCGAGTCCGGGGACTCGAGTTTGAGTAGATTGCGTTGTTTTCCCTAAGTTAGTTAATTGATACTGATACATCGGCTAAATCAGGCACGTATATCAACAATCCCTATGACATGGACTGAACACTTGAAAAATACTCAGTCACGCACTCGAACGGCTTCATAAAGTCCCCAGTCGAATCTGCGATTCCACTAGACACTCAGGGGCTACTGACATGGGTATACCCTACAAGTACTCGTGCTTGGTATATACGGTCCAGATACGGCAGAAGCCTACGGTGTTGCCAAGGCCCAAATGGAGAATTCGAGTGGCCCATGGACTCTCGATTGCTTGCGAGACAAGAAGAAGCTTAAGATAGAAAGTTCAATGGGAAAACCCTAATCTGTAACCGACTCGACCTGCTACCCGAGACCTAGCCTATCTATATAAAGGCTAGGAGGGGGCGGCGAGGAGGACACACGTAACCCTAGTTTCCACAAGTCTCGCCAGATTGCATCTGCGCACCCCTGTAATCTTCGATTCCTTCGTTAATTCCAGGAGCAGACAAGCAGGAGTAGGGACCTCTATGAGGCCTGAACCTGGGTAAAACTTGCGTCCCTGTGTGCTTGTTTGCTAGCCGACTCATGCCTCCAGCGCTCCCTCCTTCTCCAAAACCCAAGTCCATAACAATGGGCATTGACGAGTTAAACCCTCGTCAAGTACCGTTCCGGCCCTCAGGAAGACAACTACTCAAGAACCAGATCTTCAGGACAGCGGCACAGACCCGTACGAAGCTGGAGTAATGTTGCCCCAGCAGCAGAGCGAGACGCTATTGTAGCAATGGTCCAGCCTCCCCGGTGATAATCGAACAATCGACCGCCGAAGAATGCCCTCTCCTAGACACACTAGTCATCCGGCTGAGCCATGTCACGATGACGACAATGACTGATGAAGGAACGATGGACATCACGTTGGAGCAAGCCGGCATGGTGGCCGTCATCATGAAACCCTAGCTGGGGGTAATACTCCACCACCACCCTCTCTGCCAAGCAGTCACCATAGCGGCTCTCATGGAGGGAGTTTATGTCTATGCACGCTTCTATTCTTGTAGATAGTGTTGGGCCTCCAAGTGCAGTGGTTTGTAGAACAGCAAAAAGTTTCCCTTAAGTGGATCACGCAAGGTTTATCAAACTCAGGGAGGAAGTGGTCAAAGGTATCCCTCTCAAGCAACCTTGCAATCAAGATACAAGAAGTCTCTTGTGTCCCCAACACACCCAATACACTTGTCAAGTGTATAGGTGCACTAGTTCGGCAAAGAGATAGTGAAATACAAGTAATATGGATGATTATAAGTGGTAATTGCAATCTGAAATAAGAGTGGCAGCAAGCAAACATGTAACATGACTGATTGTAAACGGTGTTTCAATTCTTAGAAACAAGGCCTAGGGATCATACTTTCACTAGTGGACACTCTCATATACATATCTTCTCTTCATGATGCTACCCTGAACTACTCTCCGGTTGGACGATGTAGGGCTATAACAACACACCTTAAAGTTCGCATTCCCCATCTAGATAACCCCTCGCTGTCACCTTGAGCGCTAGATGGTTCCAACAAACACCACAATCTCATAGAGACATCCAATTCAAAATATACACATGATAAGTATTTCTGTAACCTTAGCCTAAGTGCCACATGGTGTGCACAATGTCAACTTCACACACGTGGGGATAAGTAGGGATTAATTAAAGCACTTGAGTAGCAGAATATATCTACTTATTTAACTAGATTACAAAGCTCATGATCTCAATAAGATCACGCATAGGGAGAGAGATGAACACATAGCTACCGGTAGAGCCCTTAGCCTCGAGAAAGAACTACTCCCTCCTCGTCATGGGATTCAGCAACGGTGATGGAGATGGCGGTGGATTCGATGGAGATGGCTCCGGGGGCACTTCCCCGTCCCGGTAGGGTGCGGGGACAAAGACTTTTGTCCCCCGAATCTCCTCTTCGGTGGCAGCCGTGTTGTGGAACTTTTCGTGGAATTCTGATCTGTTCCTTAGGGTTTTCGTCTCGAGGGGTTTATATAGGCGAAAGGAGAGGTCGAGGTGGAGACCGAGGCGGCCACACCACCCCCTGGTGCGGCCTGGCCTGGCCCATGCCACCAAGTGGTGTGGGCCCCTCATGGCCCCTCTCTGTATCGTCTTCTTGCTCCGTGAGTCTTCTAGTAAAATAGGAACTTTGGCTTTTGTTTCGTCCAATTCCGAGAATATTTCTTTACTAGCTTTTCTGAAACCAAAAACAACAGAAAATAGGCAACTGGCACTGTGGCATCTTTTCAATAGGTTAGTTCCAGAAAATGTATAAAAATGCCTCAAAGTGTAAACAAAACATAAGAAAGTTGATATAAAACAAGCATGGAGCATCAAAAATTATAGATACATTTACGACGTATCAAGCATCCCCAAGCTTAACTCCTACTCGTCCTCGAGTAGGTAAGTGATAAAAAGAATAATTTTTGAGGTGACATGCACCATCATAATATTGATCAAGGTATTTGTAAAACATTGATAGTTGGGATCATAGTACTCTAACATAGACATGAAAGATATAGTTCTAACAATAAGACATAGAAACTATGTTGTAACATGAAAAGGTACAAACAAAAGATCATGAATAACAATGCATTGAAAGACGTTTGTTTGTTTCACATATAGAAAACATAATAAGAGTGGTATTCAGCTTGTCCCTCATGGTATAGAAAAACATAAATGCATAGGACACCTTCAAAGTTCATAAGGGTGACTAGATACAAATAATTTAACAACAAGCAATATCAAAGTTATGAATCAATCAACAAGTTTTGGGACAATGCACATTAAACTAAGAATGACCACTATGCTCTCTCAATAGGTGCATAAAGATAGAAGATGGAGACTCAACATAAAAGTAAAAAAGAAATGCCCTTCTAGAGGGAAGCAGGGATTCAAGTTTCATAAAGAGCTTCCAAACATTATGGTACTTATTAGCTTTCAGTTCTCATTGCCCCTATCATAAGCATCTTGAGGTGATTAAGGTTAAAGTGACATAAATATGAGGATATGCTTGACAAGTTATAAGTTGAAAATCCCATGCCCCATGCTTACGAGTACCGAACCGCATGCTACTCAACATTAGTCACAAGTAAGTTCTTGTCATTGTAAGTACATGTGTATCATGGAGAACCGCCAACAGGTTACCCCTTGCCCCATGTCAGAAGAGATTTCCCATATCAAAATGACAAGGCAACAGACAATGAGCATCTCAGCGATCTTCTTATTTGCTATTTGCATAGGTTTTTATTGAGGATGCTTCACATAATGCTCACTATGGTTATGCTGCAAGTTTCCACCATGTTTAGGCATGGCTTAGGCTAGCCACCTAGGCGTTTTGCTAACACACATACAAACTCCATGACCTTACAATCTCGCCTTTTATTTCACACCACCGGGATCCATAAACAAAAGAACATGATATCAAATGAATAATAAGTGCAATGTTGAAAGTGTTCCCCATGGTAGCATGGTTCTGCTAATTCACAACTTATAAAGTGAAAGCATATAAGCAACATAGATGGACACAATGGTTCAAGTTTATTAAGTGCAAGAAAATAAAGTGTGCCATCAAGTTTGTGAGAGCTTTAATCACTAATTTTCATATAACAAGTTTAATTTGGAAGATAGATAAAAACATGAATATACTTGGAATGGTATAACACACCATGCATAGGAATTTATAGTTGACTCTTTGGAATAACTTGGTTTTCTTGGAGGTTGGATGCATGAGTGGAACTCATACTTGGTACAGGTGGATGCTAGCAAAAGACTGGGAGCGACCAACTAAGAGAGCAATAATGGCTGATGACCCACAAGTATAAGGGGTGTGTCATAGTATTTTTGATAAGTAAGAGTGTCGAACCCAACAAGGAGAAGAAGGTGTTGATGAGTGGCTTGGAGCAGGAATTCTCTGTAAATACTTAGCAAACGGATTTTTAGGGGTTTTTGATAATGCATAAGTGCGAGTAAATAAAAGAAAATAATAATAGATGTAGAAAGTGGCCCAATCCTTTCTTTAGCAAAGGACAAGCCGGTTGTATTACTTAAGATGACCAAACGTTCCCGAGGACACATGGGAATATCGTCAAGTGCTTTCGCTTCATATAGTTGATTAATCTTCTTTAGTTTGACAAGTGTTATGTGGGTGAACCTGTGCTAATTTACCAACCTTCCTAGGACTAATACATACTTGTGATTATACCCCTTGCAAGCATCTGCAAGTACAAGAAAGTAATTAAGGTAAAAACCTAACCACAACTTTAAACTCTAAGACCCTGACATCCCTTGTGCAAAGGTTTCCTAATGGGGGTTCATGTTTCTATCACTCTGGCAACCCCTACGATTAGTAGCCAAATACACAATGCATTCCCCTAGGCCCATATAGGTGAAGTGTCATGTAGTCGACGTTCACATGACACCACTAGAAGAAATTCACCGCAACTTAAATATCAAACCATTGAATCTTTCTCAACACAATTCCACTACTAACAACATGACTACTCCCATGTCCTCAATTACTAAATGAACTACTCACAAGACATCATATTGATCAAGATCAGAGATGATATAATGATATGTAACAATCTAAACATAAACGATAATTCAATGGTTCACTTAATAGCATCAACTACAAGGAGTAATCAACACCGGGAAAGTTCCCCTAAGAACTATGCAAGATTCAACCCAATTGTTACAGCGGTATGAAGTGCTGGCAATGGTGCTGGTGGAGATGATGATGGTGATGATGATGATGATGATCCCGATGAAGTCCATCTTGATAGTGGTGTTGATGGCGATGATCTCCCCTCTCTAGGAAGGAATTCCCCCGGCAGAATTCTGTCTGCCGGAGAGATCTTTCTCTCTTGGTGTTTTCCGCCCCGCAGAGGCGATGGAATCTTTCTATGGTCGCTCCCCCGGGTATTAGGGTTCCCTGGGGATAATATACACCAAAGGGCAGAGCCTGGAGTGGGCCAGGGTGGCCACACCACCTACTGGCGCGGCCTAGGGCTGCCCGCGCCAGGGGTGGTGTGGGCCCCCTGTGGCCCATCTCCACTCCCCCTTCTGGTAATCTTCGTCTTTTGGAAAAATAGAATTTTCCATGTATTTTTCCGGATTTTCTGATCTTCACGAATTTCGCCTCCAAACAGCACCTTTTCCATCAGAATCTTGACTGTAGCGGTCCATGCTCCAAAAGGCATCAACCATGGAAAAAAAGATGAAATAACATAAGTATCATCTCTTAATATGAAATATATCAATGAATAACGGTAAATTATGATATAGAATAGTAATGCAAAATGGACGTATCAACTCCCTCCAAGCTTAGACTTCGCTTGTCCCCAAGCAAAAACCGAGCTCAATAAACATGACCTCAGGTTTATGGAGTGAAGAGTCGATAAAAAAATGCGGACAAGAATCATCACACTCATCAATACATAAATCATAATAGAAGACAACTCACTATTATATAACTTAACTTGCAATAAGTAAAGGAAACACAATAAAGATACATAACGTAAATAACAATTGGTAATGGCAAACTTAGCTCTTGGTCAAAGAATATTTGACAATTTGCAGGAGTTCACACATAAAGGGGTTTTCAATGATAGCTTTCAAAGTAGTATTCACTAAGATAAGAGCAATGTGCAAAACAAGGAACATAAGAAACATGATTGAATAAATCATCATATGAATGAATGAAACACAACAACTCAAAATATTTGCTGAGGTAGAAGGGAATAGGTTTACCGACTCAACTAAAAAGTAAAAGAAAGGCCCTTCACGGAGGGAAGCAGGGATTTCAAGTTTCATAAAGAGCTTCCAAAAATTATGGTACTTACTAGCTTTCAGCTCTCATTGCCCCTATCATAGGCATCATTAGGTGATTAAGGTTAAAGTGGCACAACTAATAGGATATGATTGACAAGTTATAAGTTGAAATCTCATGCCCCTTACTTATACCGAACCTCTTGCTACTCAAATTCAGTCATAAGTAAGCTCTTGTCATTGTAAATACATATGTATCATAGAGAACTGCCAACGGGGTATCCCTTGCACATGATACAGGAGTTATCCCATAATCAAAATGACAAGGCAAGCAGACAATGAGCATCTTAGCGATCTTTTTATTTGCTATTTGCATAGGTTTTTATTGAGGATTCTTCATAGAGTGCTCATTATGGTTATGCTGCAAGTTTCCACCATGATTAGGCATGGCTTAGGCTAGCGGCCTAGGTGTTTCTCTAACACACATACAAACTCCATGATCTTACAAGTTCCTCTTTTATTCACACCGGCGGGATCCATAAGCAAAAGAATCATGATATCAACGGAATAATAAGTGCAATGTTGAAAGCGTTCCCCATGATGCATGGTTCTGCTAACTTCAGCTTCTAAAGCGCAAGCATATACGCAACATAGATGTGCACAATGGTTCAAGTTTATTAAGTGCAAGAAAGTAAAGTGTGCCATCAAGTTCGTGAGAGCTTTAATCACTAATTTTCACATAACAAGTTTAATTCAGAAGGTAGATAAAAACATGAATTTACTTGGAATAGCAATAATGCTAATAGGTAGGTATGGTGGACACAAATGGCATAGGTTTTGGTTTAAGGATTGGATGCACGAGAAGCATTCCCTCTCAGTACAGGTTTTTGGCTAGCAAGGCTGGTAGCAAGCATAAGAGTTGAAGGAAACAAACAAACATACAAGTGATAAAAACAAACATGCAATCTTCCTTGGAAGCACAAAAGATCTTAACTAGAGAATACTAAGCTTATGAGAAAATCAAGAAAGAAAGATGATGAAATTATATTTCTTTAGAGTACTTTTATCTTTTCATTCAATTCTCAAAATAGTGTTGCTACTGACCGAGCCAGGTTTGCCAAAACCAACTAAATTAACTCAATGATCCCAAAGTGATACCAATACTAACAACAAGATCCATCATATAACAGAAATTGAAAACTAATATAAGATATGCAAAAGAGTAAATGAAAGAACTTCTCATTAATATTCCATAACGACACTCACACCAAGGGATACATAGATATCTAACGAGAGGGGGACACTTCCATAATGCAAACCATCCTACATGATAACTTCTCAATTCATGATATGACTCTACTAGAAAGGTAAAAAGATAGAAGATAGTGATATGATACCGCGGCACTCCCCCAAGCTTGGAACAAACCCGGGGATGCCAAAACCTGATGATGAATTACTCCTTCGGTGGTGGTGGTATTCTCTCTTCATTGTCCGACTTCCAAGGTAAGAGCTCCCCATCAACAAAAGACATCGTGGTCTCCAACAACCTGAAACTTGCACCAGCACTTATGCGTTTAAACCTAACCTCATACTCATAGTTTTGATTATGCACGTTGTAGATATACGCTTGTAGTTGGTTGGTTATTTGGTGGAGTGAAAGAATTTCATCCTTAAGCTCAGCAGTCTCCTTCTGGTGCTTGGCGATGAGTTTGGAACAAATCTTATGGATGATGTCCACTTCGTGTTCCGCCATCTTCATGTACCTAAAGACTTCTTGCTCCAGCGCTTCCATCCTGTCTTCCCGACTTCCTTCACCTTTAGGGCCTTGAACCTCTTTTATCTGTACCTCCCCATCTTCAAGCAACAACTCCTTGGGATGAATCTTGAACTCACGCATGTACGGGTTGATGATATCCACGGAGGAATCTTCCTTGGCTGATCCAGAGGAAGACATTGTGGCTCCAAAACTAGGACTCTACCTGTCAGAAACATATTGAAACAAAAACACGATGAGAGCACGATATACGAACCTCTCGGGATCCGGGGGATTATATATTACAAAGTTTTACAACAAAAGGAAGGTACTGGGAGAAAATGGGCCGGAGACGGAGTCCGAGGTGGCCACACCACCTGCTGACGCGGCCAGGGGGCCTGTGCCAGGGGGTGGTGTGAGACACCCTGGCTCTGTTTCCGTCCCTCTTTCGCTTCGTTGCTTTCCTTGTTAGATAAAAACTGCAAAAATATAATTGGACATACTTTTCGCGGAACTTTTCTTACCATAACTGTTACCTATTCAAAAAAGGACTGTGCAGGTCTCTGAATTTGGTCTTTGATAAATTTTTCCAGAGTTACTACTTGAATAGCATCAATATCTTCATTGTATGAATCTCCAGCAATATAATGCTTGAGTCGCGGACCATTCACCACTTGTGTAGTGTTATCTTTTAAGGACGAAATTTTAATTGCACCTGAACGATATACTTCTTCGATAACAAAAGGTCCTTCCCATTTTGAAAGTAATTTCCATACAAAAAATCTGAGATGAGACCTATACAATAGAACTTTCTCACCAACATGGAACTCTCTCTTAAGAATTCTCCTGTCATGCCATCTTTTAACTTTTTCCTCAAAGAGTCTAGCATTCTCATATGCTTCACTCCTCCATTCATCCAACAAACTTAAGTCAAATAATCTTTTCTCACCAACAAGTTTACAGTCCCTATAAAGTTCTTTCACTGCGCAATAAGCTTTGTGTTCTAATTCTAAAGGAAGGTGGCAAGCTTTCCCATAAACCATTTTGTAAGGAGACATTCCCATAGGATTTTTTATAGGCAGTCCCATAAAGCATCGTTGAAATTTTTAGCCCAATTTGTTCTAGATCTCTTAAGAGCCTTTTGCAAGATAGATTTAATTTGTCTATTTGATAGCTCTACTTGCCCACTAGTTTGACGATGATAAGCTAAAGCAATTCTTTGATTAACATCATATTTAGCAAGGGTCTTTCTAAAACCACCATGAATGAAGTGAGAGCCTCCATCAGTCATAAGATACATAGGCACTCCAAACCTAGGAAATATAATATCCTTAAGCATTTTTAAAGAGGTCTCCCCATCAGCACTTTTTGTATATATGGCTTCTAGCCACTTAGTAACATAGTCAATAGCAACAAGAATGTGGGTATAACCTTTTGAAGAGGGAAAAGGACCCATAAATTCAAATCCACAACAATCAAATGGTTCAAGAACTAGAGAGTAATTCATGGGCATCTCAGTGCGCCTAGAAATGTTACCAACTCATTGGCACTCATCACAAGATAAGAAAAATTTTCTTGCATCTTTAAAAAGGGTAGGCCAGTAAAAACCTGATTGTAGCACCTTATGTGCGGTTCTATCTCCCGCATAATGTCCTCCATAGGCACTACCATGACATTTTTTCAGTATTTCCTTTTGTTTATATTCTAGAACACATCTCACATAATACCATCTACTCCTTCTTTATATAAATGTGGGTCATCCCAAAAATAATGTCTCAAATCATAAAAGAACTTCCTTCTTTGCTGAGCTGTAAAAGTTGGAGGCAAATACTTGGAGACAACAAAGTTAGCATAATCAGCATACTAAGGGCTCCCTCGCGAGCTTACCCCTACTACAACCAACTGTTCATTTGGGAAACTATCATTAACAGGAAGAGGATCAGAAGAGATGTTTTCCAATCGAGATAAATTATCAGCAACAGGATTTTCAGCACCTTCCTATCTACAATATGTAGGTCAAACTCTTGTAAGAGCAGCACCCATCTAATAAGCGTAGGCTTAGCATCTTTCTTTGTCATAAGGTACTTGATAGCATCATGATCAGTATGAATCGTAACTTTTGAGTCAACAAAATAAGGTCTAAACTTATCACAAGCAAAGGCAACAACTAAGAATTCTTTTTCAGTAGTAGCATAATTCTTTTGAGCAGCGTCAAGAGTCTTACTAGCATAATGGATAACATTTAACTTTTTATCTACTCGTTGCCCAAGGACAGCATCTACAGCAAAATCACTAGCATCACACATGATTTCAAAGGGTAAGCTCCAATCAGGTGGTTGAACAATAGGAGCAGTAGTTAAAGCCTTCTTTAGAGTTTCAAAATCTTCCTTACAATCATCACCAAAAACAAAAGGGGTTTTGAAGAAGATTAGTGAGGGGTTTTGATATCTTAGAGAAATCTTTAATAAACCTTCTATAGAAACTAGCATGACCAAGGATACTACGAATACCTTTGACGTCTCTTGGACAGGGCATTTTCTCGATTGCCTCAACTTTAGCTCTATCAACTTCTATGCCTCTTTCAGAAATATTATGTCCAAGGACAATCCCTTCATTAACCATGAAGTGGCATTTCTCCCAATTAAGGACAAGATTAGTTTCTTCACATCTCTGCAAAACTTTATCAAGGTTGTGCAGACAATTATTAAAAGAAGTTCCATAGACGGAAAAATCATCCATGAATACTTCCACAATTTCCTCACAAAAACCATGAAAGATAGCAGACATGCATCTTTGAAAAGTAGCAGGAGCATTACACAAACCAAAAGGCATACATCTATAAGCATAGGTTCCATAAGGGCATGTAAAAGTAGTTTTTTCTTGATCTTGTTATTTAACAACAATTTGCGAAAACCCAGAGTATCCATCAAGAAAACAAAAATGGGTCTTTTAGACAATAGGATAAATAATACCAGCATCAAGGTGTTTTAATACCTCGTTTCTTACCACTTCCTTCATCTTAGGATTTAAACGACATTGATGTTCTACCACTGGCTTTGCATCTGGTTATATTGATAGCATGCTAGCATATAGTAGGAGAAATCCCCTTTAAATCATCCAGAGTATAGCCCATAGCTCCTCGGTGTTTCTT
The DNA here is from genome assembly GCA_910589775.1 of Avena eriantha. Taxonomy (NCBI): domain Eukaryota; kingdom Viridiplantae; phylum Streptophyta; class Magnoliopsida; order Poales; family Poaceae; genus Avena; species Avena eriantha. The sequence continues at coordinate 78,339,215 of OU342745.1, read as the reverse complement.
TAATACCTCCAATAATCTTTCCTCTTCCTTCCCTGAAAGTTTAGAACTAATAATAACATGATATATTTTAGTATCATCAATTAAGCATATTTAAGATCGTCAGGTAAAGGTTTTAGATCGAAGACCAGATGCTTTTTAGGTGGCAATGTGGTACCCAAATCTTCCACAGGCAAGTTATGCTTAAGAATCTTAGGTTGAGGACGGAGAATCTTGTCAATCTCATTTCTTTATTCCATGAAGATTTCACTTTCGTGGTCTTCCATGAATTGCTGCGAAGCATTGTTAGGAGCAAGAGAAATAGAAGCAAGTTGTTCAACTCTAAAGTCCTCATTATGGGTTTCATTTTCATAAGGTATTTTAGTAAATTTCAAAAAATTAAAATCATAAGATTCCCCATCAAATTTAGTTAAAATTTTCTCCCTTTTATAGTCTATATGGCTCCACATGTGTTCAAGAAAGGTCTACCAAAAATGATAGGATAGGTTTTACTAGTAGCTGAACTAAGTACTAGAAAATCAGCAGGATATTTAATCTTACCAGAAAGAACTTCCACGTCTCTTACAATACCAATTGGAGAGATGGTCTCTCGATTAGCAAGGTGAATAACCACATCAATCTATTCTAGTTCACAAGGACTAATTTCATGCATAATTTCTTTATAATTCTCGTAAGGAATAGCACTTGAACTTGCACAAATATCACATAAACCATAATAGCAATGATCACCAATTCTAACAAAGAGCACAAGGACACTAGCCTTTCTAGTTCTATTTGGATGTGAGATGATATTAGAAGCATCCTCACAGAAGACAATATGTCCATCTTCTACATTTTTAGTGACAAGGTCTTTCACAACTGCTACTACAGGTTCAATGTTTATTTGTTCATCAGGTTTTACAGTTCTCTTTGTACTTTTATTAATTACACTAGTTATCATAGGATGCTCCTTTACCTTATCCGGGAAGGGTATTTTCTCGATATAAGGTTCAGGTAAGATGTGATCAATAGTGCAAAATTCAGTACTTCTATTAGGAACATAATCAATAATATCTTTATATGGTGCATGATACTTGTTCCATTCCTTTTTCGGAATTTCAATATAAGAGGAAAAAGCCTTAAAACAATTTGCAATAACTTGAGAATCAAGACCATAATCATTACTAATATTATGAAAGTCACCAGTTCCCATAAAAGATTCAATGCATTCATAATCATAATTTATACCTGACCTCCTTCCTTTGTCATTCTCCCATGCTTCAGCATTGTCTTGGATACGGTCTTGAAGATCCCATTTAGCTTCTTCTTCCATGCGTGTAAATGATCCAGTAGAAGAAGCATCCAATAAATCCTTATCATGAAGAGAAAGCCTTGCATAAAAGTTATTGATAATAATATTGTGAGGGAGCTCATGAATAGGACATTTGAGCATTAGTAACTTCACTCTCCCCCAAGCTTGAGTTGTACTCTCTCCATCAAGAGGACAAAAGTTGTATATTTGATTACGATCTTTATGAATCTCACTAGGAGGATAAAATTTAGAATAAAAGAGAGGTATTACTTCCTCCCATTCAAGAGCTTGACCATTCTTCAGCAGCTTATACCATTCCTCAGCTCTTCCTTTCAGTGATAATGAGAATAACTTCTTCTTGACTTGATCTGTTGTAATACCTGCACACTTAAACAGCCCGCATAATTCGTGTATAAAGAGCAAATGATCACCGGGATGGATAGTTCCATCTCCAACATAATAGTTATCCATAACACGATCAATAATTCTTGTAGGTATTTTAAAAGTATCATTCTCAGCAGGTGGTGGTTCATCTACTTCTGTGTAGTGGTAGTAGCATTACGAAATAAGAAACTCAGGGAACTATCTATATTGAAATAAAGCAACTAACAGAAGTAAACAATAATCACAGTAGAAGTTTACTTTACCAGTTCCACTCTCCAATAGCGCTTCACTCCCCGGCAAGGGTGCCCGAAAACTGTCTTGATGACCCACAAGTATAGGGGGTGTATCACAGTATTTTCGATAAGTAAGAGTGTCAAACCCAACGAGGAGCATGTTGGGAATATGCCCTAGAGGCAATCATGGTTGATGATATTTCCCAATATATTCATAAGGTTATGGTCCATGTATGAACTGCTGATATGTATCATCGAATGTGTGATTTGATTGTGGAACTATATATTCATGTTGTTCATACTATTTGTCCTTGGTCATTGAGGTTGTGCTGGACACATGACTTAGACCAATGTGAAAGTCGGCAGATGACTAGGTTCCACTTGTCATGGGCATGGACATGCTATTCCGACTTACACGGATTCGACTAATGAGTTTAGTGAGTCAGACTGACCCATATTGAGATGTAACGAACAAGTCGTCATTTGCATATCTCAATCAATGTAATCCTTAGACCTGAGGTTATTGCACAATCCAAGTTGAGGATCACCGACTTAGGTTCTTTCAAACGATGTTCCGTCACTGGGCAGTTATAAAGGCAGAGTTCGGGTCGACTGAGAATCAAGCTGCGTGATGTGAATAACCGAGATGGGATTTTGCCCCTCCATCTGGAGAGATATTCTCTAGGCCCTCTCGGAAGATATGATTCGGAAAGCATGGCCATGCCCGTCTCGGATAAGTGTTAACTGAGGCAGCCGACTAAGAGTTAGTCGGATGAATCACTTATCTCGGATCGAGAAAGAGACTCGTACTATTTAAGGGATGACGATCATTCGCCTATAGTCCAACAAGGTATATCGTGAGGTAAAAGGGACTTAGACGAAAGTCACATTGAAAGGCATGTCGTCATGACTCTTTGGTACTTGGGAGTTGGCACGTTCTACTAGGAGCCGCTACCAACTAATCGATCACGAGTGAGACTCGGAATCGTGTCCGGGTTACCATGAGCCTTTCGGGTCACACACTTAAGAGCAGGAGCAAGTTTGGGTTAGACCCAAACAGGAAATCTATTTGGGTTGGACCCAAATAGAGACATGGACTTAGTTAGCAAGTGAGACTTGTAGTGGCTAATATAGGCCTTTTAGTGAATGGGCCACAAGTGAGTGGAGCCCACTTTCACTCCCTATATAAGCTGGGGCGCAGGTGCTTAGAGCACACGGTTAGGTCACTCCATGTGTTGGAAACCCTAGCCCCAGTCCGTCTTGTCGCCGCCGTACCGGACCTAGCAGTCCATTGCCGGCGCTCCTCCTCGTACGTGTGGATACTGGGGGAGGTGATGTACATTCAGCACTTCGATGATCGTGAAGAAAGAACGGATCATGGATCGTGGAACCGGAACGGATTGCGAGGACTGCACTGCATCAAGCGACGTGCTTCATCGATTCCGCAACCGCGCGTCTAGTGGTAATTCTCGTGGCCTACTACCTTAGCTAGATCTTGGGATCACCACGTAGGAAAAAGTTTTGTTTTTCTCTGCGTGGCCCAATAGTGGTATCATAGCGTTAGCTTCTGGTTTTAGGCTCGAGATCATGCATATGTGATATGCAGTTGGCGTTAGATTGGATCAAATTGCAGTTTTGGTGGTCGATCTATGAGATAGATCGGTTTTGTACAAAGTTGATTGGATCAACTGTACTCGGGGGAATGGATGATCTGGTTTCTGTGATCTAACTGCTAAGGTCGTGGAACGACATACCCCTACCGGTCGGCTTCTGCCATCGGGCTAGACTGTGACACGTAAACCCGGATGCAGTGATCGAAGATCAAAGAGTTTGGTCAAATCAGAGCCTGGATCGGATTTGGGTAAATTTTTTTATCCGATCACGAAATCCATGTCCGGAATGCAGATGAGATCTGCGTTTTTGGATGCGCCTTAGATGTCGTTGCGAGTTTCACAACGCCGGTAGATATCGTATCTATTCATAACTTGTTTTTGCAGGATGATGTTGTGAATGGTATGACTTATATGCATGTGATGTGTGTAATCCATACATGATCTACGTATCATGGTTTTTGTCAGTCAGCTGGAGCCTAGGTGTTGTCATCTTATTGTATAATGACCTGCGTGTCGGATTCTCTATGTAATTTACATTGCTAGCTAGTGTAGCTGTTTGGAGAATCTGGAAGGCATGCAAGTCGATGTACAAGTCGGCTACATGGTCTAAGGCGGCACGTGACAAGAGTTGACACGAGTCGAATTACAAGCTTTGTGGAGATGGAGATCGCCATGAAGAGAGCCATACCATTTCATATTATAATTTCTTTATTTTGTGCTATTGTTATGTCTCTGTTTTACCTCTATTAGATAGTTGGTAGAAAGTAATCCCTCAAAGAAGGTCTAGTCGGTTTCCCCGCCAGTGCTGCACCATCACAAGTCGGACATTTTTGGTAGTAGGCTCATAAAATTGAGGTGCTATCAATTCTTTCCGACTAGGTGGGTTCGAGTCGGACTCTTACAGTAGAAGCACTTGGTAATCTAGACGGGTCTATCACAACGGTTGTGGGACTCGGGGAAAAGTCAGATGGGAGCCGGGGCATGTGATGCCACCCATTCAACAGGAGTTGTATGAGATACGATTGACAAGGAGTTGTCTACCTAGATCACTTGACGACTAGCGGTGATGCTAAAGCTCACTAGTCGACTTGCTTATTTAGGGTCATGAATCACTAAGTAACCATCGGAGGGGTGTTGGTTCTAGTGGGAGCATAAATATTAAAATGTTTAATATGCTTGCTCTTTATGGATACTTGTCTTAAGTGTTTTGCATATTTTCTGTTGTAGATCAATGGCACCTAGCAGTCTTCCTCAGATTTCCGGTTTTGCTTTGAGAACCATCTTAGAGAAAGATAAGCTGAATGGAACTAATTTCACCAACTGGTATCGTAATCTGAGAATTGTTCTCGAATAAGAAAAAAGGGACCGTGTCCCAGACAACCCACTTCCAGCTGAGCCGGATGAGTATGCGACTGTCGCAGCCACCAATGCCTACCGTTAGATTTGTGATGAATCCACGAATATTAGTTGTCTTATGCTTGCTCACATGGAACCGGACTTACAGCAGCAGTTCGAGAATGTTGAGGCCTACGATATGATCGAAAGCCTCAAAAGTATGTTCCAGGCTCAGGCAAAGACTGAGAGGTATCAAGTCTCTCAGGCTTTCTTGAGCTGCAAGCTTAAGGATGGCGATCCACTGAGTCTGCATGTGATCAAGATGGTTGGTTACGTGCAGTCTCTGGAAAGGCTAGGCTACCCCATTAGGGAAGAGTTCACTACGGACATAATTCTGAACTCTCTTCCTAGTGCGTATGGTCAGTTCATATCGAACTACCACATGCATGGTATGGATAAGAAGCTCACTGAATTGCATGGGATGCTCAAGCAAGCTAAGGCGGATCTCAAGAAAGGTGCCAGTCAAGTGTTGATGGTACAGGATAAGGCTAAGTTCAAGAAGAGTTCTTGGACTAAGCAGAAGAAGGCAAAGTCGGGAGGTAAGGCTGAGCACCCAGTCCAAAGCACTTCCTCAGGGACTAAGCCATCTCCTGTAGCCGGATCCACTTGCTTCTACTGCAAGTCGGATGGGCACTACAAGAGGAATTGCAACAAGTATCTGGCTGACAAAGCCAAGAGCGAAGGTGTGACTTCCGGCTCAAGCACGCTCGTTTGCAATGTTATAGACATTTATCTTGCTGATGCACCTGGTAGTTCTTGGGTATATGATACCAGATCAGTCATTCACATATGCAAATCGTTGCAGGGACTGGTAAGAACTAGGAGCATGGCAAGAGGCGAGGTTGGCATTCGGGTCGGCAACAAAGCAAGAGTTGCTGCGTTGGAAGTCGGCACGATGCAACTTCATTTACCTTCCGGATTCTTAATGGAGCTGAATAATTGTTATTATGTTCCAGTGCTTAGTCGAAACATTATTTCTGCCTCATGTTTGATGAGACAAGGCTATGAGTCGAATATTAAGAATAATGGTTGTTATTTATATTTGAATGATATGTTTCACGGCTTTGCACCCGTCCAGGACGGGTTATTTATTTTGAATCTTGAGGATGAATATGTCTTTAACATAAATGTGAAAAGGTTAAAACCAAATGATCTGAATATGACTTACTTTTGGCATTGTCGGCTTGGTCATATAAGTTGGAAACGCATGAAGAGGCTCCATGATGATGGACTCCTAACTTCGTTCGACTTAGAGTTGTTCGAGACATGCGAATCCTGCCTTCTTGGCAAGATGACCAAGACACCTTTTGCAAAGAGTTGTGAAAGGGCGTCCGACTTATTGGGACTAGTAGATAGTTATGTATGTGGCCCAATGAGCACGACAGCCAGAGGTGGTTATGAGTACTTCATTACCTTCACTGATGATTTGAGTAGATATGGATATATCTACTTGATGAAACATAAGTCGAAAGCCTTTGAAAAGTTCAAGGAATTCCAGAATGAGGTACAAAATCAACTTGGCAAGAAAATAAAGTTTCTTCGGTCGGATCGAGGAGGCGAGTACATGAGCCATGAGTTTGATGACCATCTGAAGAGTTGTGGAATATTTCCCTAGCTCACTCCTCAAGGAACGCCGCAGAGAAACGGTGTGTCGGAAAGGAGGAATTGGACCTTGTTGGACATGGTACGATCAATGATGAGTCGGACAGATCTGCCTTTATCATTTTGGGGTTATTGTCTAGAAACTGCAGCGTTCACACTAAACAGAGTACCATCAAAGTCGGTAGAGAAGACAACGCATGAGATGTGGACTGGCAAGAAGCCGAGTTTATCTTTTCTTAAGATTTGGGGTTGTGAAGCTTTTGTCAAGCGACTTCAGTCGGACAAGCTTACAGCTAAGTCGGATAAGTGTATTTTCGTAGGATATCCGAGGGAAACCTTGGGCTACTACTTCTACAACCAAGAAGAGGGCAAACTGTTTGTCGCTCGGAACGGTGTCTTCCTTGAGAAAGAGTTTCTCAGTCGGGTAGTCAGTGGGAGCACGGTGCAACTCGAGGAAATTCGAGAGGTACCGGCCAGTAGCGAGTCGGCAAAAGCCTTGGAGGTTGAGCCGGTCGTGGTACCTGAGCCGGAAACAGCACCGACACTGTGAAGATCGGCCAGATTGCGAAGTGTTCGTGATGTGTTACTGTTAGACAGTGATGAGCCGGCAACTTATTCGGAAGCAATGGTGGGTTCTGATTCTGTGTCATGGCTTGGAGCCATGAGATCCGAGTTAAAGCCCATGGATTAAAATCAAGTTTGGAACTTGGTTGATCTGCTAGACGGTGCAAGACCCGTCGAGTGCAAATGGGTCTTTAAGAAGAAAACTCATATGGATGGAAATGTTTCTGTCTATAAAGCACGGCTTGTCGCGAAAGGGTTCCGACAAGATCAAGGAGTTGACTATGATGAGACTTTCTCTCCCGTGGCGATGCTTAAATCAGTTCGGATCATGTTAGCTATAGCAACCTATTTCGACTATGAGATATGGCAGATGGATGTCAAAACAGCTTTCCTTAATGGAAATTTAACCGAGGACATGTATACGATACAGCCCGAGGGTTTTGTCGATCCGGCTAATGCTGACAAGGTATGCAAACTTCAGAAATCCATTTATGGGTTGAAGCAAGCATCTCGGAGTTGGAACATTCGCTTTGATGAGGTAGTCAAATCGTTTGGCTTCATCAAGAGTGATCATGATTCTTGTTTATACAAGAAGTTTAGTGGGAGTAAAATAAACTTTCTGATCTTATATGTTGATGACATATTACTGATTGGAAATGATGTCCAGATGTTGCAAGAGACCAAGGAATCATTGGAAAGGAGTTTTTTGATGAAAGACTTGGGTGAGGCGACTTACATACTAGGAATCCGGATCTATAGAGATAGATCAAAGCGGCTCATTGGATTGAGTCAAAGTACATATTTGGACAAAGTGTTGAAGAAGTTCAACATGGAATCGTCTAAGAAGGGGTTCTTACCGATGTCCTATGGCGTGAAACTTAGCAAGACTCAGTGTCCTTTGACAACTGATGAGCGAAGTCGGATGAGTGCGATTCCGTATGCTTCTGCAGTCGAATCCATCATGTACGCTATGATTTGTACTAGGCCAGATATTTCCTATGCTTTAAGTGTTGTGAGCAGATACCGGGCTGACCCTGGAGAAATCCACTAGGCAGCGGCTCAAAATATCCTAAAGTACTTGAGAAGGACTAGGGATATGTTCCTGGTTTATGGAGGTGAGGATGAACTCAGTGTAAGGGGTTACATGGATGCGAGTTATCTCACTGACTCGGATGATTCTCGTTCGCAATCCGGATATGTGTTTGTAATAAACGGAGGGGCTGTGAGCTGGAAGAGTTCCAAGCAAGAGACGGTGTCTGCGTCTACGACAGAGGCTGAGTATATTGCTGCCTCAGAGGCGGCAAAAGAAGCCGTTTGGATGAGGAATTTCCTCATGGATCTTGGTGTGGTTCAGGGCTTGTCCAATCCGTTAGACGTGTATTGTGACAACAATGGTGCTATTGCACAAGCCAAGGAACCTAGACAACACCAGAAGAACAAACATATACTCATGCGGTACCACCTTATTCGCCAGTTCGTGGATCAAGGTGATATTAAGTTATGCAAAGTACACACGGATGCAAACATTGTGGATCCGTTGAAAAAGCCACTTCCACAGCCGAAGCATGAGGCGAACCTGAGAGCAATGGGCATTAGATGCCTAGACATGTGATGTCGGATGATTGACTCTAGTGCAAGTGGGAGACTGTTGGGAATATGCCCTTGAGGCAATCATGGTTGATGATATTTCCCAATGTATTCATAAGGTTGTGGTCCATGTATGAACTGCTGATATGTATCATCGAATATGTGATTTGATTGTGGAACTATATATTCATGTTGTTCATACTATTTGTCCTTGGTCATTGAGGTTGTGCTGGACACATGACTTAGACCAATGTGAAAGTCGGCAGATGACTAGGTTCCACTTGTCATGGGCATGGAGATGCTATTCCGACTTACACGGATTCGACTAAAGAGTTTAGCAAGTCAGACTGAACCATATTGAGATGCAACGAACAAGTCGTCATTTGCATATCTCAATCAATGTAATCCTTAGACCTGAGGTTATTGCACAATCCAAGTTGAGCATCACCAACTTAGGTTTTGTCAAACGCCGTTCTGTCACTGGACAGTTATAAAGGCGGAGTTCGGGTCGACTAAGAATCAAGCTGCGTGATGTGAATAACCGAGATGGGATTTTGCCCCTCCATCTGGAGAGATATTCTCTGGGCCCTCTCGGAAGATATGATTCGGAAAGCATAGCCATGTGCGTCTCGGGTAAGTGTTAACAGAGGCAGCCGACTAAGAGTTAGTCAGATGAATCACTTATCTCGGATCGAGAAAGAGATTCGGACTATTTAAGGGATGACGATCATTCGCCTATAGTCCGACAAGGTATATCGTGAGTCAAAAGGGACTTAGACGAAAGTCACATTGAAAGTCATGTCGTCATGACTCTTTGGTACTTGGGAGTTGGCACGTTCTGCTAGGAGCCGCTACCAACTAATCGATCACGAGTGAGACTCGGAATCGTGTCCGGGTTACCATGAGCCTTTCGGGTCACACACTTAAGAGCGGGAGCAAGTTTGGGTTAGACCCAAACAGGAAATCTATTTGGGTTGGACCCAAATAGAGACATGGACTTAGTAAGCAAGTGAGACTTGCAGTGGCTAATATAGGCCTTTTAGTGAATGGGCCACAAGTGAGTGGAGCCCACTTTCACTCCCTATATAAGCTGGGGCGTAGGTGCTTAGAGCACACGGTTAGGTCACTCCATGTGTTGGAAACCCTAGCCCCAGTCCGTCCTGTCGCTGCCGTACCGGACCTAGCAGTCCATCGCCGGCGCTCCTCCGCGTACGTGTGGATACTGGCGGAGGTGATGTACGTTCATCACTTCGACGATCGTGAAGAAAGAACGGATCGTGGATCGTGGAACCGGAACGGATCGCGAGGACTGCACTGCATCAAGTGAAGTGCTTCATCGATTCCGCAACCGCATGTCTAGTGGTAATTCTCGTGGCCTACTACCTCAGCTAGATCTTGGGATCACCGTGTAGGAAAAAGTTTTGTTTTTCTCTGCGTGGCCCAACAGAGCAGAAGGTGTTAATGAGTGGCTTGGAGCAGGAATTCTCTGTAAATACTTAGCAAACGGATTTTTATGGGTTTTTGATAATGCAGATAAATAAAGTGTGAGTAAATAAAAGACAATAATAATAGATGCAGCAATTGGCCTAATCCTTTCTTTAGCAAAGGACAAGCCGGTTGTATTACTTAAGATGACCAAATGTTCTCAAGGACACATGGGAATATCTTCAAGTGCTTTCGCTTCATATAGTTGATTAATCTTCTTTAGTTTGACAAGTGTTGTGTGGGTGAACCTGTGATAATGTACCGACCTTCCTAGGACTAATAGATACTTGTGATTATACCCCTATAAGCATCCGCAAGTACAATAAAGTAATTAAGGTAGAAACCTAACCACATCTTTAAACTCTAAGACCATGACATCCCTTGTGCAAAGGTTTCCTAACGGCGGTTCAGGTTTCTGTCACTCCGGCAACCCCTACGATTAGTAGCCAAATACACAATGCATTCCCCTAGGCCCATATAGGTGAAGTGTCATGTAGGTGATGTTCACAGGACACCACTAGAAGAAATACACCGCAACTTAAATATCAAACCATTGAATCTTTCTCAACACAATTCCACTACTAACAACATGACTTCTCCCATGTCCTCAAGAACTAAACGAACTACTCACAAGACATCATATGGATCAATATCAGAGATGATATAATGATATGTAACAATCTGAACATAAATGATAATTCAATGGTTCACTCAATAGCATCAACTACAAGGAGTAATCAACACCGAGAAAGTTTCCCCTAAGAACTATGCAAGATTCAACCCAATTGTTACATCGGTATGAAGTGGTGATGATGGTGCTGGTGGAGATGATGATGGTGATGATGATGATGATGATCCCGATGAAGTCCAGCTTGATGGTTGTGTTGATGGCGACGATCTCCCCTCTCTAGGAAGGAATTCCCCTGGCAAAATTCTGTCTACCGGAGAGATCTTTCTCTCTCGGTGTTTTCCGCCCCGCAGAGGCGACGGAACATTTTTGTGGTCGCTCCCCTAGGTTTTAGGGTTTCGTGAGCCTAGAGTGGGACAGGGTGGCCACACCACCTGCTGGCGCGGCCTAGGGCTGCCCGCGCCAGGGGGTGGTGTGGGCCCCTTGTGGCCAATCTCCATTCCCCCTTCTGACAATCTTCGTGTTCTGGAAAAATAGAATTTTTCAAGTATTTTCCCGGATTTTTTGATCTTCGTGAATTTCGCCTCCAAACAGCACCTTTTCCATCAGAATCCTGACTGCAGCGGTCCATGCTCCAAAAGTCATCAACCATGCAAAAACAGATGAAATAACATAAGTATCATCTCTTAATATGAAATATATCAATGAATAAGAGTAAATTATGATATAGAATAGTGATGCAAAATGGACGTATCAATGGCCATAATCATGCAAAGCAACAAAACATTATTATTTAAAGCATAAAGTGATATTGCAAGTCAAAAACTAAATGATCATAGAGGCTATGGTGCGTGGTTCATAGTCTTAACATGGTGTAATTATGTGCTAATTCAACCCAAAAAAATCATTAAAGGAGAATACCACAATATTATGCTTTTGTATGCTAAAACAATGCATGATTCTTTAAAGGCACATTAAGCAATCTCAATTGTTTGAAACAAGTCATGCTACAACAATAATCACTAAGCATATGGTCAAAGCAACATCTAGCATGACATGATAAAGTCTAAGTCATAGTCAAAACAAGCTTCCTTTTGTACCACTATAAGCATGAAACTTCATACTCTTTTCCAACACCAATCAACTTATTTGAAACAACTCTCAAAGATAATAATCAATAAATACCAGAGAGCATGTATCACCCATCTACAAAGAAGAACGAAAAAGTTCTAAGCCAAAAGAATAAGAAAACTAAAGCTAAACGTAATGCTAGCAAAGGAGAACACTCACAGAACAATAAGAGTGAAAACTATAGTGTTCTAGGAAATGAATAACAGGGTGTGTCTCTCTCCAAAATAAGTGTGTTGGGATCCAACCAACTTATTGTAGCAAAGAAATCGAAAGAAAATTAAAAACAAAGATGCTGCAAGAACAACACATAGTGGATAAGGTAATAAAAATAAAGTGTCTTGAAAGAAGACTTGAGATTATTGATGAAGAAGGGGATGCCTTGGGGCATCCCCAAGCTTTGAAGCTTGTAATTCTTGAATATTTCTTGGGGTGACACGGGTGGCATCCCCAAGCTTGAGCTTTTGTCCATACTTCATCTCATCACATTATTCTTCCCTACACTTGAAATTTCCTTCATACAAAACTTCACACAATATTTATTCACAACATTAGTGTATTCAAGATAATAAGTCTTTGGGTTTAGTTTCAACACAAGTATATCATCCATTAAAACATAAGCTACGGTAGAAATTTCTTTAAAAGGCTCAAGTGTTCCAAGAGAACTCAAAAAGAAACCGGTTAAGAGGCAAATGCAAATAATGGCAGAAATCTGTCAAAACAGACCAGCAGGTAAAGACCGATTTTTTCGAAAATCTTTTGTTGCTGCTCTAATTGAAAAGTGCAAAACTAATGAAATTTGGATAACAACCTGGGGCATAAGCACAAACAATTACATCTCAATCCGACGTACTGAGATTTTTCATGATTTTGGTTTACAGTGACGCAGAGAAATCTGTTTCGGGATAGCAACTTCCCCATATCTTACTTCCCTTTCATTAGAGGTTATTATTGGCACAAAAACCAAACAAAAAGTATAAGTAGAGGTTATTACAGAGGCAATAACTTCCAAGATTAAACAAAACAAAAATAAACTGAAAGTAAAAATATAAAGGGTTGTCTCCCAAAAGCTCTTTCTTTATAGCCAGTAAGATAGGCATGATAATTTCGATGATGCTCACATACGAAATATGAATTGAAGTAAAAGAGAGCAGCAAGGAGCAAATTTAAGTCTAACCTACTTCCTATGAAAAATAATCTTGTAAAGAAACAAGTCATGAAACCACAAAGCAACAAGCATAGGAAAGCAAAACAAGTGCAACTTCAAAATTTTCAACATAAAGAGGGGAAACTTAATGTTGTTGAGATACATAAAACCATGTTTCCCTCTCTCATAATAACTTTCAGTAGCATCATGAATAAAATTAACAATATAAATATCACATAAAACATTCTTATCATGAGCCACATGCATAAAATAATTACAACTCTCCATATAAGCATATTCATTCTTATTAATCATAGTGGGAGCAAATTCAACAAAATAGATATCATTATTATTCTCATCACCATAATCATCAAATATAGGACGCATATTGTAATCATAATCAATTTTCTCCTCAATAGTAGGTGGACTGAAAATATCATATTCATCATTGTAATCATCATATATTGGAGGTATAATATCATCATAAGCAATAGAATAGTTATCTTCCAAAGTGTGTTCATTTGTAAACATATCATCATTGGAAGGAACATGGATAGTACTAATAGTATAACAGTTATTAACATCATAATTTTAAGAATTGGTACCGAAGATATTTTCAATATCAAAAGTAGTGTTCTTTTCCAATTCATGATCACTACTATAGGTAACAGGCATAGGAATATCATCGAGTTCAGACTCATCAAAAACTATAATAGGAGCAACATGCTTAGGGGAAAATACGTTTCCTCCCTCCTTTTACTCCTCCTCTTCTTCTTTTTATTCTTCTCTTTAGGAGGGAGAGGCTTGAAAGGAAGCTTCTCCATATACCCTGGTTTATCGTTAGATACAATAGAAGAAACTTTGGAGGATTCCTCCTTTTCATTAATAAGAACAGAACACATATTAGTCATGTCATATTTTGGTAAAATATCATCTTTTATAATATTTTGTATGTAAGTATTTGTGTGGCAATTATCAACACAATAAAGATGACAACCATGCAGGACGCTATTCATATCAAAAGCACTCATATCTACCAAAGAAGTTTTTCTTGATAACTCTTCACACCCCAAAAATAATGTAAGTTCATCATGTTGATTAGGAGTGATCATGTTATCACAATACAAACTTGCAGTACTCATTGGATTAGAAGGGCTATTATTATGGCCTGAGCATTTAAAATTGAATTGACCCACTTCAAAGCAAAGTTCACAAATAAAAGGATAGAGGGCACAAACTTTTTTATCGGGATCATTTAGAGCCCTATACCACGTTCTAGTTTTTTCATTCATGTGGGTGATAAAATATTTTTCTTCAATTAAATTATTATCACAAGGTATATGTACTCCACAAAAATTAACATGCTTATAAGAAATAGTACTTTCAGAGGTTTAAGCATGTTTATTGCTATCATTAATAATAATTTCAATTTTCATGCAAGTGTCTTTAAAAGGCTCATGATACATGTCCAATTTTTCTTTAGGAGCATTAATATGAGAAGCAAAGGCTCTACAACAATCAATAAGAATTTGAGGATCAAGACCATATTTAGCACTAAGCTCTTGAAAATCAGCAGTTTCAGCGAAAGACATAATGCAATCATACTCATAGTTTATACCTGGTTCTTTGCCTTTGTCGTTATCCCAATCTTCGGTATTTCCTTGAATTGTTTCAGAAGATCCCACTTAGATTTGACCTCCTTACTTATGAAGGATCCCTCTAAAGAGGTATCTAGGTAGTCCTTGTAATGTCCCGAAAGCCTTGCACAAAAATTATTAATAACAATATTACTAGGGAGCTCATGAATGGGACATTTGAGGATTAGTGACTTCAATCTCCCCCATGCTTGGGCAATACTTTCTCCATCATGAGGATGAAAATTATAAATATAATTACTATCTTTATAAATTTCATGAGGAGGATAAAAATTAGAGTAAAAGAGAGATTCAAGTTCCTTCCACTTTGAATGATGAGGATCATCTAGTAGCTCATACCACTCCCTTGCTTTGCCCTTAAGTGATAAAGAGAATAGCTTCCTCTTAACTGGGTTCATTGAAATACTTGCACACTTGAACCACTCGCATAATTCATGTATAAAGAGTAAATGATCACCAGGATGGACAATTCCATCTCCAAAATAACAGTTATTCATAACACGTTCAACAATTTCCATAGGTATTTTAAAAGGGGCGCTTTCAGTATTTGGATTTAAAATATCACAAGTATCATTAGAATTACCACATATGGGAGATAAAATATCATCAGAGCAAATTTTCTCCTCTAAAGCTGGGGAACTAAAAGGATCATTTTCATAAAAACTAACTTCCCCTAGCTTAGACGTTTCCATAGCATTAGTAACAAATGTGTTCAAAAAATTCATACTAATAACATTGCTATTAGTATGCAAAGAAAATTCCATGAGTTTTTTAATTTTCTTTTCAAACCATTCATGTTCTACCTCAGGAAAAATACTAAAAATCTCTCTAATTTTGTTGTTGTTTTCCATTAAACCTAACTAGTGAAAATAAAAAAAATAAAAAAAAAGATATAATTGCAGAATCTAAAGGAAATAACTTCGAGCACTCACACACCAGCAATAGTACTAGAAGATAGCTTATTAGCCAGAGGATGTGAGTACCTTTTACCTTACCTCCCCGGCAACGGCGCTAGAAAATAGCTTGATGTCTATGCATGCTTCTATTCTTGTAGACAGTGTTGGGCCTCCAAGTGCAGAGGTTTGTATAACAACAACGAGTTTCCCTTAAGTGGATCACCCAAGGTTTATCGAACTCAGGGAGGAAGTGGTCAAAGGTATCCCTCTCAAGCAACCCTGCAATCAAGATACAAGAAGTCTCTTGTGTCCCCAACACACCCAATACACTTGTCAGGTGTATAGGTGCACTAGTTCGGTGAAGAGATAGTCAAATACAAGTAATATGGATGATTATAAGTGGTAATTGCAATCTGAAATAAGAGTGAAAGCAAGCAAACATGTAACAGGACTGATTGTAAATAGTGTTTCAATGCTTAGAAAAAAGGCCTAAGGATCATACTTTCACTAGTGGACACTCTGATATAAATATCTTCTCTTCATGATGCTACAGTGAACTACTCTCTAGTTGGACGATGTAGGGTTATAACAGCACACCTTAAAGTTCGCATTCCCCATCTAGATAACCCCTCACTGTCACCTTGAGCTCTAGATGGTTCCAACAAACACCACAATCTCATAGAGACATCCAAATCAAATTATACTCATGATAAGTATTTCTATAACCTTAGCCTAAGTGCCACACGGTGTGCACACTGTCAACTTCACACACGTGGGGATTAGCAGAGATTAATTAAAGCACTTGAGTAGCAGAATATGTCTACTTATTCAACTAGATTACAAAGCTCATGATCTCAATAAGATCACGCATAGAGATAGATATGAACACATAGCTACTGGTAGAGCCCTTAGCCTCAAGAGAGAACTACTCCCTCCTCATCATGGGAGTCAGCAACAGTGATGGAGATGGCGGTGGAGTCGATGGAGATGGCTTCGGGGCACTTCCCCGTCCTGGTAGGGTGACGGGACAGATACTTCTATCCCCAAATCTCCTCTTTGGTGGCGGCGGCGCTGCGGAACTTTTTGTGGAATTCTGATCTGGTCCTTAGGGTTTTCGTCTCGGGGGGTTTATATAGGAAAAAGGAGAGGTCGAGGCGGAGACCGAGGCGGCCACACCACCCCCTAGCGTGGCCTGGCCTGGCCCGTGCCACCAGGTGGTGTGGGCCCCTCGTGGCCCCTCTCCGTCTCGTCTTCTAGCTCTGTAAGTCTTCTGGTAAAATAGGAACTTTGGCTTTTGTTTCGTTCAATTCTGAGAATATTTCTTTACTAGCTTTGCTAAAACCAAAAATAGCAGAAAACAGGCAACTAGCACTGTGGCATCTTGTCAATAGGTTAGTTCCAGAAAATGTATAAAAATGCCTCAAAGTATAAACAAAACATAAGAAAGTTGATGTAAAACAAGCATGGAGCATCAAAAATTATAGATACGTTTACGACGTATCAGGAGCCAGGGGGAAGCCATGGTGGAGGTGGTGGCAGAAGGAGCAGGAGTCCGGCTCATGGGCATCGTAGCCGCAGTGAACAACCAAGACAATGTTCCCTATCGCCAAGTGACACTAGGCACAACATCAATTCGAACATTGAGGCACGGCGCTATGAGTCGGACAACATCTATGTAGATCCAAAATGCTTCGGACCGCTTGTATGATACGTTGCTAACGTATCTATAATTTTTGATGTTCCATGCTTGGTTTTTATCTACTTTCTTATGTTTTGTCCACACTTTGGAGTACTTTTTATACACTTTCTTGGACTAACCTATTAACAAGATGCCACAGTGCCAGATGCCTGTTTTCTGCTGTTTTTGGTTCCAGGAAAGTCAGAAAATGAATATTCTCGGAATTGGGCGGGACAAAAGCCAAAGTCAGTATTTCACCGAGGGGGACACGGAGCCAGAATACGATATGGAGTGGGGACAGAGGGCCGCCAAACCACTTGGACACGCGACCAGGCCTGGCCCCCGCCAGGAGGTGGTGTGGCCGCCTAGGGCACCCCCTCGGCCTCCCCTTTTTCCTATAAGATGCCTCCGATACAGAAACCCTAAGTACCCGATCAAAATTCCACGAAAGAGTCTGTAGCGACCGTCATCTCCATCCCTTGATCGGGAGGGATCTGAAGCTCTTCCCGGCACCCTGCCAAAGGGGAGAATTCACCCTGGAGGCCTTCTTCATCACCATGCAAGCCTCTGATGTGATGCGTCAGTAGTTCATCCTTGGACTACGGGTCCATGTAGTAGCTAGATGGTTGGTTCTTCTCCTTTGTGCTACCATGTTTAGATCTTGTGAGCTCCGTTCATGATCAAGATCATCTATTTGTAATCATACATGTTGTGTTTGCGAGGATCCAATGGATATTGATATGCTATTTTAGATTGATTATTGATTCTATCATGTCTTTGTTATTTGTGATCTTGCATGATCTCCGTTGTTAGTAGATATCTTGGCCAAGTAGATGCTAGCAACTCCAAGAGGGAGTATTTATGCTCGATAGTGGGTTCATGCCTCTAGTAATCTAGGGAAGTGACAGAAATCTCTAAGGTACTAGATGTGTTGTTTCTACTAGGGAGAAAATAGCAATCCTTTGTTCATAGAACAATCGTATTGTTTACTTTATATGAAATGCGTAATGCAATTATCTGTTGCTTGAAACTTAATACTGGAGGGGGTTCGGATGATAACCTGAAGGTGGATTATTAGTCATAGATGTAGTTGGATTACGGTCTATGTATAATGTTGTAATGTCCAATCAAATCTCATAGGAGTCAAGATGATTAGTATATGCATGTATGCTTTTTCGATGTTTGTCAATTGCCCCGCTGTAATTTGTTCACCCAACATGTCATCTATCTTAAGGAGAACCACTACTAGTGAACTATGGACCCCGGTCCTTTCTTTTACCATCAATCTACAACTATTTACTATTTTCTGTTTACTTTCTGCAAGCTATTACTTTCTTCCACACAATACGTTTAATCCTTTGTTTTCAGCAAAACCGATGATATTGATAACCTCATGGTAAGTTGGGGGCAAAGTTCTGTGCTTGTGTTGTGTAGGATTCCAAGTTGGCAACAACACCTAGGAGGTGTTTCCTTGCTCCTACTGGTTTGATAACCTTGGTTTCATAATTGAGGGAAAACTTGCTGCTGTGCTCATCATACCTTCCTCTTGGGGTTCCCCAACGAGGTCGACGTGTTGAGCCAATAATCAAGCTTTTTCTGGCGCCGTTGCCGGGGAGTCAAGGACATCTTCACAAGGGGAGTCCCTCATAACCAATCTCTTTACTTTGTTTTATTTGTTCTGCTTAGTTTATTTTTTCTTTATTTGCTTGTTTCTTTATCAAAAACACACAAAAAATTAGTTTTACTAGTTTGCTTTCTTTATTAAAAACACAAAAAATGACTACTCTTGAAAATACTAAGTTGTGTGACTTCACTAGTACCAACAACAATGATTTCATGTGCACACCTATTGCTCCACCTGTTCCTGAAGCTACTTTCTTTGAAATTAAACCTACTTTACTCAATCTTGTTATGAGAGAACAATTTTCTGGTATTGGTAATGAAGATGCTGCTGCTCATCTAAATAACATTGTTGAACTTTGTGAGATGCAAAACCATAGGGATATAGATGGAGATATTATTAAGCTTAAATTGTTTCCTTTCTCTTTGAGAGGAAAAGCTAAAGAATGGTTGCAATCCCTAACTAGAAATAGTTTTGATTCTTGGACTACATGCAAAGATGCTTTCATTGGAAAATACTATCCGCCTGCTAATATTATATCTATGAGAAGTGAAATAATGAAGTTTCGACAATCTGATAATGAACATGTTGCTCAAGCTTGGGAAAGAATGAAATATTTGGAAAAGAATTGTCCCACTCATGGACAGACTACTTGGATGATTATCCAAACCTTTTATGCAGGATTGAACTATTCTTCAAGAAATCTACTAGATTCTGCTGCTGGAGGTACCTTTATGACCATTACTTTGGGTGCTGCAACAAAGCTTCTGAATAATATGATGGTTAACTATTCTGAATGGCACACTAAAAGAGCTCCACAAGGTAAGAAGATATATTTTGTTGAAGAAACCTCTTCCTTGAGTGATAAAATTGATGTTATTATGTCTATGCTTGTTAATGGGAAAGCTCATATTGATCCAAATCATGTTCCCTTAGCCTCTTTGGTTGCTCAAGAAGTGCAAGTTGATGTGAACTTTATAAGAAATAATAATTTTAGCAACAATGCCTACAAGAATAATTTTGGTAATAATAACTATAGGCTATATCCTCTCAATAATGGTAATGCTTATGGAAATTCCTACAACAATAATAGGAGTGCTCCCTCTGAACTTGAAGTTATGCTTAAATATTTTATTAGTAAACAAACTGCTTTCAATAAAACTATTGAGGAAAAACTCTCTAATGCTGCAAGAAATATAGCATCATTGGCTAAATCACAATCTTCTTTGAATAAAATGGCTGCTAAACCTGAAACTATTGATAATCCCTTTGCTGCTACTAATGTCATACAAGTTAGAATTGATGAAAATGTTAGACTATTAGCTGAATTGCATGCTAAGTGGGAAAGAGAAGATGAAATTGCTAGAATATTAGTGTTTCTACTATCACTACCACTAGTGTTGAAGCTAGTAATAGCTCTACCAATTTAGATGATAATTATGATTTTGATCTTGATGGTTGGAATATCTCTGAAGTAATTAAGTTCCTACAAAATCTTGCCAAAAATCCTAATGCTAGTGCCATGAATATGGCCTTTACAAAACACATTACTGATGCTCTCATAAAAATTAAAGAAGAAAATATGAAACATAAAGCTTCTATTCCTATGAAACTAGAAGATGGTTGGGAACCCATCATTAATATGAAAGTGACTGATTTTGATTTCAAAGCTTTATGTGATCTTGATAGTAGTGTTTCTATTATGTCTATAAAGATTTATGATATGCTTGATTTGCCACCATTGGAAGATTGTTATTTGAATGTCCCACTTGATGATAATGCTAAAAAGAAACTCATGGGGATTATTAATGATGCTCTTATTATGGTTAACAATGCCTAAGTCCCCATTGATTTCTATGTTTTGGATGTTGAATGCAATGCTTCTTGTCCTATTACTTTGGGAAGACCTTTTTCTTAGAACTGTTGGTGACATTATTGATATGAAAGAAGGCACCATTAAATATCAACTCCCACTCAAGAAAGGTATAGAACACTTCCCTAAGAAGAGAGAGAATATTACTTTTGCCTCTCCTATGAAAACAAAATTTGCTCTTAATGCTTCTTCATTTGAGAATACTTGATTATTTTTCTTACTTGTTATGCCTAACTTAAAAGCGTTAAAGAAAAGTACTTATTGGGAGATAACCCAAAAGATTTAGATGAGTCTTGGAAGTTATTACCTCTATAATAACTACTCCTTATCCTTTTTATTTGCTTTTTGTGCCAAGAGTAACCTCTAATGAGAGAGAAGTAATGCTTGGGAAAGTTGCTATCCCAAATCAAATGTTTGTGCTTCACCGTAAAAATTTGTGTAAAATATATGTACGTCGTTTTGAGGCATGAGTTTTTGTGCTTCTGCCCCAGGTTGTTATATAACTTTCGTTAGTTCAACACTTTTCGATTTGAGCAACAGAAGGTCTTCGAAAAAATTGGTTTTTACCTGCTGGTCCATTTTTACAGATTTCTGCCATTATTTGCATTTGCTTCTTGTTGGTTCCTTTTTGGGTTCTCTTTGGGGAATTGATATTTTTGCTTCAATAGCTTGTGTTTGAATGGAAGTTTTATTGGTGTTGAAACTGAACCCAAAGACTTATTATCTTGAGTGCACTAATGTTGCTAATAAATATTGTGTGAAGTTTTGTATGAAGGAAAATTTTCAAGTGTATGGAGAGAATGATGTAATGAGATGAAGAATGGATTAAAGCTCAAGCTTGGGGATGCCACGCGTGTCACCCCAAGAAATATCCAAGAAGTACAAGCGTGAAAGCTTGGGGATGCCTTGGGCATCCCCTTCTTCATCAATAAAAATCCTAGGTTTCTTCCAAACACTTCATTTTTATCATTTCATGCACAGTTGTGTTGTTATTGAAGCGTCTTTGTTTTTGTTTTTGGTTTTAGTTTGCTTGGTTTTCTTAGTTTGCTTGAATAAAATTGGTTGGACCCCCTCTTTCATACATTAGTTTTCAAATAGTTTGGTTTGGATTGGAAAAGAGTAGGAAAGTTCATGCTTAAGTGGTAAAGAGAGCTTGTTTTTGACTGTGGCCCATGCTTTGTAATGCCATGCTTGATATTGTTTTGGATTTATGCTTAGTGATCTTTGTTGTAGCATGACATGTTATAAACAATTGAGATTGCTTAATGTGCCTTGAAAGAATCATGCATTGTTTTAGCATATTAAAGCATAGTATTGTGGTATTCTCCTTTGATGCTTTATTTGGGTTGACTTGGCACATGCTCACACCATGTTATGACTATCCCAAGTCACCATAGCCTTCATGATCCATTATATCGACTTGTAATATCGCGTTGTGCTTTAATTAATGATGTTTTGTCTCTCTACATGAGTATGGCCATTATTGGTCTCTTAGTTGGTCGCTCCCAGTCTTTTGCTAGCCTCCATAACCAAGTATGAGTTCCACCCATGCATCCAAATCCTAAAACCAAGTTATTCCAAAGAGTCCACCATACCTACGTAGTAGCATTTGCTATTCCAAGTATATTCATGTTTTTATCTACCTTCCGAATTAAACTTGTTATGAGAAAACTAGTGATTAAAGCTCTCACGAACTTGATGGCACACTTTAATTTTCTTGCCCTTAATAAACTTGAACCATTGTGTCATGTATGTTGTATATGCTTGCACTTATATGTTGGGCATTAGCAGAACCATGCTGTCATGGGGAATGCTTTCAACATTGCACTTGTACTTTGTACCTAGTTGATATCATGCTCTGTTGTCTATGGATGTCGTCGGTGTGAAATGAAAGGGGAGCTTGTAAGTCCATGGAGTTATGTATGTGTGTTAGAGAAACGCCTGGGCCGCCGGTCTAATCCATGCCTAATCATGGTGGAAACCTGCAGCGTAACCATAATGAGTTGTCTATGAAGCATTCTTCTTATAAAAAAAGAGTCAGATATTGAGAAAAGGAGAAAAATAAAAAAAGAGATATGAGAAAAGAGGAAAGAGAGAAAAAGCACCATTTTCCCATGGTAAATAAGAAGATTGCTGAGATGCTCGTTGTCTACTTGCCTTGTCATTTTGAAATGGGGATTCTTCCGTATCATCAGGCAAGGGGTACCCCGTTGGTGGTTCTCTATGATACACATGTACTTACTATGACAAGAACTTACCGGTAACTAAACTTGAGTAGCATGAGGAGCGCCCTCGTATTCGAGGGACATGAGATTTTCAACTTATACTTTGTCAAGCATATACTCCATAGTTTGTTCACTTTAACCTTAATCACTTCAAGATGCTTATGATAGGGGCAATGATGTTGGAAATATGCCCTAGAGACAAATAGTAGTAAGGACAATTATCATATTTCATATAGTTTATGATTAAGTTTTATATCATGCTATAACTGTATTGAGTGGAAACATCAATACACGTGTGATATACAAACAACCAGGGGTCCCCAGTGAAACTCTAGTCACTGGTTCATTGGTCAACAGATGATCATGTTTCCTGATCATGTGGCATTTATGCCAGTTGGAAATGGAGTCAACTCATTCGGAGAATGAGATGATGAATCAATACCCAACCTAAACATCGTGACCCGATCATGTCACGAAGTTCAAGTTATGATGATTAGAAATGGATCCTCGTAGACTATTCCTTAGACCGTGAGGCTATATCAATCACTGTCTCCCGAGAGTGCTTAGATAGCATCAAGCGCCACTTGGTAATACAGTGGTTATAAAGGTGTGTTCAGGTACTCGGAGGAAATCGTAGAGGCAATATATGTCAAGAGCGGGATTTGTCCGTCCATGTGACGGGAAGATACTCAAGGGCCCACTCGGAGAGGTTATATCACATAGTTGCGCAGCGTGTGATATGATCACGAGGATATCACTTGTTGGAACGAGTCAAGTAGCTGTTGGGTCCGCAGCATAGAAAACAAAAAACTTCCTACGATGAGAACTATATGCCAAGATCTATCTAATAGATACAGAGCAACGGGTGGACATACATCCATGGAGAACTTACCCTCGAAGACAACGAGTTTTGTTAACGAGTAGAAACTCGTGGTTGATGTAGTCGTACGCTTGCCGATCTCAAGATCGTGTGGAAGTCCGAGCGCTGCAAATCAGCAGCGCATCCGTCCTCGCACACACGTCCAAGCCACCGGACAACCTCCACCTCCTTGCTCCAGCGAATCAGCGGAAGCAGCAACTCCTTCCAGACGCAAGGCCACCGGGAACATGTATCTCGCTAATACGAGACCATGGGGAATATCTAGAGGGGGAGAGAGATCCTTCACGAGGAGGTGTGGTTTGTGAGAGGGGGAGGGGGGCTTTATATAGGAGGGAGGGAGACCCCTCCCCTCCCATAGTCGGCGCATGAGGGGGGCACTCCTCCCCTCCTTCATTCATGTGGTGAACCTCCACTCACATAAACATGGCCTCCACCCAAAATCCCACTCACATGTATTTAATTTCCACCAAATTAAATGCAACTCTCAATTTAATAAAACTCTTTTATTTATTTTATTCAGAATTTTGTTAATTACTTTAATTAACAAACATTCACATAAAACCCCTTGCAACATTTCAATATCACAGCAGAACCACTTTCTGCAATTTCACCCGAAACAATTCTGGTTTCTATCGAAACAATTCCTGTTTCTATCGAAACATTTCCCGCGCTTTGCAAACCTTTTGTCTAGAACATATGTGCTCCTAAATGGTGTCCAGCAACCCTTAAGTGTGTCACCCAACGGTTCGCGAATAATGCAGACATGATTGACACTCCTCTCAGATCATTAATCAGAAGCGGGACCTGGAGATCCATACTGACTCCTGCACATTCAACGATGACTTCTGTGATCGTGAGAACCTTTAACGCTAGCAAGTTAATACCTTTGTCTCATGATATAATACATGTCCGAGATTCGATCATCGGTATCCAAATACCTAGTTTGATCTTGTTACTGACATGCACTCTTTTCTCGTTCCCGTGATATAACATTCTAGTGATCACATCACTTGCTTGCAAGCTATCTTAATGTGATATCACCGAGAGGGCCCAGAGTATATCTATCCGTCATCGGGATTGACAAATTCCACTCTTGATCCATGAGCCTCAACATAACACTTTCATAGCACTGAACCCACCTTTATAGTCACCCTGTTATGGTGTGACGTTTGATGTTATCAAGATACTCTTCCGGTGTTAGCAATTAACATGATCTCATGGTCTAAGGACTAAGACTACTTCGTATGATGTTATAGCAATATAAACATAATGACTTGATCGTAATGCTATACTTCGGATGAATGTTCATCACATCATTTCACAAATGTTGTGACCTTGTTACATCCAATGTCCATGATCAGGAAACCTTGATCATCTTATTAATCAACAAGCTAGTCTATAAGAGAGGCATAACTAGGAACCATTTTTGTTTATTAAACACACATGTATTGACGTTTCCTATCAATACAATTATAGCATGCAAAATAAACATCTATCATATACAAGGAATATATAATAACAGCTTTATTATTGCCTCTCAGGGCATATTTCCTTCAGTCTCTCACTTGCACTAGAGACAATAATCAAGTTTACATAGTGATAAATCTAACACCCATGGAGTTCCGGTGTTGATCATGTTTTGCCCTAGGGAGAACTTTAGTCAACGGATCTGCTACATTCAGGTCCGTGTGCACTTTACAAATCTTTATATCTCCATCCTTGGCATGCTCGCGGATGGAGTGAAACTGCCACTTAATATGCTTGGAATTCTTGTGAGACCTTGGTTCCTTGGCGTTGGCTATGGCTCCATTGTTGTCACAATAGATCACCATTCGGTCCAACGCACTAGGAACCACACCTAGTTTCGTTATGAACTCCTTCATCCAAACCGCTTCATGTGCCGCTTCTAAAGCAGCAACATATTCCGCCTCCGTCGTTGATCCAGCCACCACAGGTTGTTTGGAACTCCTCCAACTAACTGTTGCTCCGTTCAAGAGAAATACGTATCCGGATTGAGACTTAAGAGTCATCTGGCTCGGTGTCAAAGCTAGCATCGACATAACACTTAGCGACTAGCTCTTCTTCACCTCCGGATACAAGAAACATATCCCTAGTTCTTCTCAAGTACTTAAGGATATTCTTGACCGCTATCTAGTGTTCCGAACCTGGATCAGATTGGTACCTACTAGTCAAACTAATAGCATGTGCCACATCCGGTCTTATACATAGCATGGCATACATTATAGAGCCTATGGCTGAGGCATAGGGGATCTTATCCATTATCTCTCTTTCTTCCGCCGTAGCCGGACTTTGAGTCTTACTCAATGTCTTGCCTTGCAACATAGGTAAGAACCCCTTCTTACTTCTGTCCATATTAAACTTATTTAATATCTTATCAAGGTATGTACTCTACGATAGCCCAATTAGGCGTCTTGATCTATCTCTATAGATTTTAATGCCCAATATATATGAAGCTTCACCAAGGTCCTTCATCGAAAATTTGCTATTTAGATAACTTTTAACACTATTTAAAAGATCTATATCATTTCCAATCAATAATATGTCATCCACATATAATATTAGAAATGCCACATTGCTCCCACTCACTTTCTTGTAAATACAAGCCTCACCATAAGTTTGGACAAATCCAAACTCTTTGATCACCTCATCAAAGCGGAGATTCCAACTCCGGGATGCTTGCTTCGGTCCATAGATGGATCGCTGAAGTTTGCATACCTTATCAGCATCCTTAGGATCGACAATACCCTTAGGTTGTATCATATACCACTCTTCTTCAATATTACCATTGAGGAATGCAGTTTTGACATCCATCTGCCATATTTCATAATCGAAATATGCAGCAATTGCTAACATAATCCTAACTGACTTAAGCATCGCTACGAGAGAGAATGTCTCATCGTAGTCAACTCCTTGAATTTGTAGAAACCCCTTTGCGACAAGTAGGGCCTTATAGATGGTCACATTACCATCAGCATCAGTTTTTCTTTTGAAAATCCATTTATTCTCAATGGACTTTTGATCGTGAGGTAAGTCCACCTAGGTCTAAACCTGGTTTTCGTACATGGATTCCATCTCAAATTTCATGGCTTCTAGTCATTTGTTGGAATCAGGGCTCATCATCTCTTCTTCATATGTCGCAGGGTCATCTATTTCATCAATCAGGAAATTCATAACAGGATTGCCATACAGTTCAGGAGCTGCACATGTCCTGCTTGACCTGCGAGGTTCGGTAGTGTCCTCTTTTGGAGTTTCATGATCAATATCATTAGCTCTCTCATCATTAGGTGAAGTCAACTCTGAAACAACTTTCGGTGCTGCGCTACTCGCCATTTCATGAAGAGAAGGTTCAATAACCTCTTCGAGTTCTACCTTCCGACTACTCACACCTTTCGCGAGAAACTCCTTCTCAAGAAAGGATCCATTCTTGGCAACAAAAACCTTGCCCTCGGATCTATGACAGAAGGTATACCCAATCATTTCCTTAGGGTATCCTATGAAGACGCATTTTTCCACTTTGGGTTCGAGTTTATCCGGTTGAAGTTTCTTCACATAAACCTCGCATCCCCAAACTTTAAGAAATGACAGCTTAGGTTTGTTTCCAAACCATAATTCATACGGTGTCTTTTCAATGGATTTAGATGGTGCCCTATTTAAAGTGAATGCAACGGTTTCCAGTGCATAACCCCAAAATGACAGTGGCAAGTATGTCAGAGACATCATAAATCGAACCATATCCAATAAAGTACGATTACGACGTTCTGACACACCATTACGTTGTGGTGTTCCGGCAGGTGTGAGTTGTGAAACTATTCCACAGTCTTTCATATGCGTGCTAAACTCATAAATAAGGTTCTCTCCTCCACGGTCGGACCGCAGATATTTGATCTTTCTGTTACGATGATTTTCAACTTCATTCTGAAATTCCTTGAACTTTTCAAAGGTTTCAGACTTATGTTTCATCAAATAGATATACCCGTATCTACTCAAATCATCCGTGAAAGTAACAAAATAACGATATCCACCTCGCACTGACACACTCATTGGTCCACACACATCAGTATGTATGATTTCCAATAAATCTGTCGCCCTTTCCATTGAACCGGAAAACAGCGTTCTAGTCATCCTGCCCATAAGGCATGGCTCACATGTATGAAATAATTCAAAATCAAGTGATTCCAAAAGTCCATCAGAATGGAGTTTCTTCATGCGTTTAACGCCAATATGACCTAGACGGCAGTGCCACATATATGCAGATATATCATTATCAAGTTTAATCCTTTTAGCATCAACATTATGAATATGTGTAATACTACTATCGAGATCCAACAGAAATAAACCATTAAACACAGGTGCATTACCATAAAAGATATCATTCATATAAATCAAACAACCATTGTTTTTAGACTTAAACGAATAACCACTTTGCATCAAACACGATCCGGATACAATGTTCATGCTTAGTGCAGGCACCAAATAACAATTATTTAGGTTTATAACTAATCCCGACGGCATATGGAGAGGCAGCGTTCTGACGGCGATCACATCAACTCTTGATCCATTGCCGACCCGCATCATGACCTCATCCCTTGCTAGTTGCCGCTTGTTCCGCAACCCCTGAACCGAGTTACATATATTAGCAACCGATCCCGTATCAAATACCCAGGTGCTACTGTGAGTACTATTCAAGTACACATCAATAACATGTATATCACATATACCTTTGTTAGCCTTGTCGGCCTTCTTGTCCGCCAAATACTTGGGGCAGTTGCGCTTTCAATGCCTAGTCCCCTTGCAATAGTAGCACTCGGTATCAGACTTAGGGCTAGCTCGGGGTTTATTTTCAGGTGCGGCAATAGATTTTCCTCCCTTATTTCCCTTCTGCTTGCCTTTCTTGTCCTTCTTGAAACCGGTAGTCTTATTGATCATCAACACTTGATGTTCTTTCCTAATATCCACTTCTGCAGTCTTAAGCATTGACAGAAGCTCGGGAAGAGACTTCTTCATGCCCTGCATATTATACTTCATCACGAAGCTATTGTAGCTAGGTGGCAGAGATTGGAGAACACGATGTATGCCTAAGTCAACGGGAATTTTTATTCCCAAGGACACAAGCTTATCAGCGTACCCAGACATTTTGAGTATGTGCTCACTAACGGAGATGTTCTGCTCCATCATGCAGCTAAAGAACTTTTCAGAAGCATTATAACTCTTTACGGCAGCATGGGTATCGAAAATCATTTTCAATTCTCCCATGGTATCAAACGCATTGCCATTTTCAAAACGCTTTCGAAGTTCTGGCTCTAGCCCATATAGTATGCCGCAATGAACTAAGTTGTGGTCCTCCTGACGAGTTATATAGACGTTCTTTTCCTCGTCAGGGGCATCAGGAGCTGGTGGGGGGCCTAGCGGTGCCTCTAGCACATATTGCTTTTGTGCAGCAGTGAGGAGAATCCTCAAATTCATAGCCCAGTTGGTGAAGTTGCTACCATTTGCAGCAAGCTTCTCTTTCTCCATGAACACATTGAAATTAAAATCAGGTGGTGCCATCTACAACAGAATTTGTAAAGTATATTTAGACTAAGTTTATGATAGATTGAGTTCAACTAATCCAAATAGCTAATGAACTCCCACTCAAAAATGACATCCCTTGTGTCCTTTTGGTGATTACATGAACCAAATCCACTACACCAAGTCCGATCATCACGTGAGTCAGTGTAGCTTCAAAGGCGAGCATCTATATGGGCATCATATCAACTATATGACTCATGCTTAACCTTTCGGTCCGTGTTCCGAGGCCATGTCTGTACATGCTAGGTTCGCCAAGTAAGAACCTTAGTATTCGCATGTGTAAAACATTCTTACACCCGTTGTATGAAAGCGTAGAGTCAAAAGCACCCGATCATCACGTGATGCCTCAAAACACGACCCACAAAACGGTGCATACTTAAGGAAGAACACATTTTTATCTTGATATCTAAATGAGGGATCATCTTATAATGCTACCAAAAACGCCAAACTAGCAATATAAGATGCTAACATCTAATGTGCGAAGTGAGATGATATGGTCCATGCATTTGATCTCTATCATTTGCATCGTGGTATGATCTCTATCATTCCTTTGTGTGTAAGGTCAAGGTCTATGGAACTTACACGTTAAGTGAGTTGTAAGAGTATCTATCATACATCTACTTACAACAATACCATATCAAGACACTAGCCCAGCAACGATCTAAACTAGACGCCTCTAATTTATCAATTGCAAGTTTTACGTGGCTTAGGGCTTTCGGAGATAGAACCGGTCTTACCTACGAACATGAACCACAACGAGGATAACCAAGTTATTAGCAACTCGTTGTAAATCAGATATTGACTATAGTAGGAGAGACAGACACCCGCTAGACACTTATGCAAAACTAGTTGCATGTCAGTCGTGGAACCGGTCTCATGTATGATGACATGTAAGGTTTCTCCGGGCCGCTTCATCCCACTATGCCACCAATATCCAAAGTACATAGAAAATTCAATAACGTGATCATCATCGCCCACATATAAACATATGTGTACTACCCGTGCAAAGCACCTACAGATAGATCAGGCTCTGATTCCACTGTTGGGTCCACAGCATAGAAAACAAAAAATTTCCTACAATGAGAACTATACGCCAAGATCTATCTACTAGATACAGAGCAATGGGTGGACATACATCCATGGAAAACTTACCCTCGAAGACAATGAGTTTTGTTAACGAGTAGGAACTCGTGGTTGATGTAGTCGTACGCTTGCCAATCTCAAGATCGTGTGGAAGTCTGAGCGCCGCAAATCAGCAGCGCATCCGTCCTCACACACACGTCCAAGCCACCGGACAACCTCCACCTCCTTGCTCCAACGAATCAACGGAAGCAGCAACTCCTTCCAGACGCAAGGCCACCGGGAACATGTATCTCGCTAATCCGAGACCATGGGGGAATATCTAGAGGGGGAGAGAGATCCTTCACGAGGAGGTGTGGTTTGTGAGAGGGGAGAGGGGGGCTTTATATAGGAGGGAGGGAGACCCCTCCCCTCCCATAGCCGGCGCATGAGGGGGGGACTCCTCCCCTCCTTCATTCATGTTGTGAACCTCCACTCACATAAACATGGCCTCCACCCAAAATCCCACTCACATGTATTTAATTTCCACCAAATTAAATGCAACTCTCAATTTAATAAAACTCTTTTATTTATTTTATTCAGAATTTTTTTAATTACTTTAATTAATAAACATTCACATAAAACCCCTTGCAACATTTCAATATCACATGCAAAACCACTTTCTGCAATTTCACCCGAAACAATTCTGGTTTCTATCGAAACATTTCCTGTGCTTTGCAAACCTTTTGTCTGGAACATATGTGCTCCTAAATTGTGTCCGGAAACCCTTAAGTGTGTCACCCTACGGTTCCTGAATAATGCAGACATGATGGAGACTCCTCTTAGATCAATAATCAGAAGCGGGACCTGGAGATCCATACTGACTCCTGCACATTCAACGATGACTTCTGTGATCATGAGAACCTTTAACGCTAGCAATTTAATCCCTTTGTCTCATGATATAATACATATCCGAGATTCGATCATCGGTATCCAAATACCTAGTTTGATATCGTTACCGACATGCACTCTTTTCTTGTTCCCGTGATATAACATTCTAGCGATCATATCGGGATTGACAAATTGCACTCTTTATCCATGAGCCTCAACATAACACCTTCATAGCACTGAACCCACCTTTATAGTCACCCTGTTACGGTGTGACATTTGATGTTATCAAGATACTCTTTCGGTGTTAGCAATTAACATGATCTCATGGTCTAAGGACTAAGACTACTTCGTATGATGTTATAGCAATATAAACATAATGACTTGATCGTAATGCTATACTTCAGATGAATGTTCATCACATCATTTCACAAATGTTGTGACCTTGTTACATCCAATGTCCATGATCAGGAAACCTTTGAGGGAGGTAGTACCTCCCCTCCCCTATATATAGTGGGGGTATTTGGCCAGATAAATACACCCAATAATCAATAAAGGTCTTCACACTTTTGGGAGGACCTCCAATTGATATTTTCTCTCTCTCCCTCTCTCTCGCGTGACCGTGGTCCCAAGTTCGGACTGCGCGAATGAGAGACATCTTCACCGCAGAGCGCCGTCGCGCTGCGGGATTCGGATCCAGGAGCTCTACTTATGCAACTACTACTAGATCGAGGAAGCGGGAGTCATCGTCAGGCACCGTACGTGTGTAACTTCCCGTGAGGTGTCGCACTTGAGGCCCTCAAGTCGTTGGAGCCACATGAGCGCAAGGACTTCATCACGACCTTGAGGTTGGCTTCGGCTCGTCTACATCAACCACGCTCTCCTGAGCGTTGACAACGCTTTTCGGTCTTCAAGGGTAAGTTTGCGAAAAGCCGTCCCGTTACTGTATTACTAATAGATAGGTCCTGGCAGCTTCAGGGGTTCAGGGGCGTAGGGTAAAATTTATTGTTTTCATACGCGGAACCCCTACAGTGGTATCAGAGCTAGATCTGTGCATAGTAATGCTAGTACGGGTAGAACACACGAGATGTAACGTGTGGGCGTTGATATTTTAGTTGTTACCCTCCCACGTGTACTTGTGTATACCGCAGCAATTCTTGATGAAGCGGCCCCCAACCGGCTTTACGCGTTCATTCGCGAGACTGGTCCACGCTTGACATACGGCTTGTACCGTATAAAGTGGCTTAGGGGGGTGTATGTCTCTCTCGCATTAATTGGTATACCATTTGCAACGGAGGGCCTCGAAAGGGGTGTAGTAGACACAACTACTTGATCAACGTTGTGCTAAAAGTTCGTAGGTAAGAACGGTTCTTGTGCAAAAGCCCATTCAGCCACGTAAAACATGCAAAGATAAAGTAGAGGCGTCTAACTTTGTTTTGCAGGGGGCGTTGCTTTGTGATATGGTTGTGGCAATGGTAAAGTGATTACCTTATGTTACATAGTAGTAGATAGTCACGGAGATGACAAACTACCACGCCGGAATGACACCGGTACCCTGGTCTCTACGGCGTCGGAACCCTGGCGCCGGAATCCGGTGACGACGGATGGAGATCACGACGTAAAGGACCATATCACATCGCATTTACATTCAATGTTATTGTTTGTATATCTTATTTTGTGCTAGTACTAGATACTCGACGGTAGCCTAATAAGATGATCCCTCTTAAAATTACCAATGATTGTGTTCCCCCTTAGTGTGCACCACCAAGAAAGTTCTTCGGTATGAGGCAGGCTGTGATGATCGGGTGTGAGACATATCTACGTTCTCATACAGTGGGTGTAATCCATGTTGCATAGCGAATACACTAAGGTTGAGTTGGCGAGCCTAGCATGTACATACATGGCCTCGGAACACGGATGGTCGAAAGATCGAGCGCGAGTCGCATGAATGATGTGACTGACGTTTAGCGTCCACCCTTGAGCCCACATTGATGGCCGTGATGATCGGGGGAGATGTGGCTGATAGGGGTCGTGTTACCACTAGGAACCCTTATGGGGATAGGTGTTTCTGAGTGGAGTCATTATTAACTCATTTAATTATAAACTTAGTCTAAATTCCTTTTTGCAATTGTATATGTAGAAAAGTTCTCCCTGATGCCACCTTTCCCGTTGATGATTGATTGGTTAGAAGGAGAGAAGCTTAGATTAGATGGATCGAACTTCTCTATATGGGTTGCGCGTCTCCATGTTCTCCTTAGCGAGAATGACGTGGTCGACTACATACTCGACGGGATGGATTTGAATCAGCCCGTTGACTTAGAGACCCTAGAGCAGCCGGAAGACCGCTATCTCCGTCGGGAGATGGCCTCCTTCATTTCAGTTACTATGCATTTTGGAATGGTGGATGAGCTGTGGCCTTTCGTGGGTGATGTCAACCCTCGTACGGTAATGCTACAGCTTAGGACACATTTCGTGGAACAAGCACGCATATGGGAGCATGAGCTGATGGGAGACTTCCTCTCCATTAAGATGGAGGAGAACTCATCACTTGACGACCACTTGGAGCGCATGCATGATGTGTACATGAGGCCTGCATACTTCCTGGATAGCTGGATGACGGGCTCTTTTGCAAATGGCATTGTGCTACGGTCGCTGCCACCAAGCTACCAAGCACAAGTCAGGACTTGCATTATGAGAGGCGACGCGGAATCAATGGAGTTCCACCGGTTCGTAACACATCTCAAGAATGTGTTGGTTGAACCAGATGTCGCTCAGGTCATCAATGACAAAGGTATATATTTGATATACAATTTTATAAATGTTATAATCTTGCAAATACATTTGCAGTGTTAAGTATATTTGATACTTGTTCTGTTTTGCTGAAAACAGGTCCTTCTGCATGAGAGGTGCTTGCTGGAGAGGAGGTGACGTTGCGTGTTGATGGCGAGCATGATGATGATGGCCGACGACACCCTCCATCAACATTTATCACTTAGTTTATGTTTTGGATAGTTATTGTAATCAAAATATTATGAACTTCTTTAGT
This sequence comes from Avena eriantha, assembly GCA_910589775.1. NCBI lineage: Eukaryota > Viridiplantae > Streptophyta > Magnoliopsida > Poales > Poaceae > Avena > Avena eriantha. Next base: position 78,304,751 of record OU342745.1, on the reverse strand, counting down.
GTGTCTCACATTTTGTGAGATGGTTATTCATATGAGTTTGTAACAAACAGTTGTTCTACTTTTATGAATGATTTCTATTCGTGTTCATATCTTGTTTGATTATGCGTGAATTATCCTTGTTGTTTAAAACTAATTGATAATTCATGAACATTTGTAAAATATTGAAATGCCTTAAAATATCTAAATTAAATGATATTCATTAATGAATGAAGACCATTGTTTAAATTCAAAGTTATGTTGATAATATGTGAAAGACATTCGATTTCTTGTCACATATAAATCATGCCTCAGTTCGGCAAAATAAATTAAACACCATGTATTACTTGAATACAAAGTGTTTAATGAATAGTTGAAAGTAAATACATATTCGATGTATTGTGTTTTAACAAAAATGGTAATTATCATTATATGATTGTTTAAATGTGTAAAGTAGTTTACCAACGGAAACATGAATATGATACTATTTGATTTGATCAAAGTGTTTCATCAACAAAGGGTATAAATATAAAAGAGAATCTAATTACTATGATTTGATCAATGGTTACGAAATTCGACTTTATAAAGAATGGCATAAAAGGAAATTGTGAAATGCAAAGAGTTTTGAAACGTCAAAATGCAAAGCATCACAATGTGATATCAGATATCAAAGTGGGTAAATAGATGGCACCAAATAAATCATTGTAGTGTAGATGTAGAGACCATTAGTTAAGAAATAGTTAGCACTCAATTAGAATATATAGTGAACCATCTGGATTCGTGAAAGCGGCTCCATATCTAGTATGGATCATCGTAAAAGTTTTGGGGTTATTCGATATAACCAAAACAACAGCGAATAAGTCCTTATAGAGTATTCATTGGAAACTTTCAATACGAAATCCATAGCTAAAACCAAAAGAGAAGCAAAACTTGTATTGCTTGTTTTTTTGTGCATTTTCGAGAAAATTCGCATTCAGTGATATTTCTCGATTATGAAGCAAATGGAAGATAGTGAAAAACACGATGAGGATTCAAAACCCTGCATCATATTCTTGAGAAGCGCAATGGAAAATGTTCATGAACAATTTTCTTCACAAAAGGAAAGAATCAATGTTAATGATCATTATGTTTTCCCCACTAGTGTTTTCACTACATGAAGTAGGATTCAAAATGTAATCCTTATCTAGTATGGAGACATTTATGAATCATTTGCCATGATTCTTTGAAAATGACATACCTACGAACTACTAAGGAAATAATGGTAAACTCAAATTATGAGAAATCCTAGAAGCAAAATTCACTTGAGATTAGAAAGTAGTTCGTTGCTGAATGTCACAAGTAAAAGGGGTTACTTGGAATTTTCCAAAATGACTGCAAAGCCATAATGGAAAGGGGGTGAATGACAAAAGCACAATTTGTCAAGTATTGGATGAATTCAAATGAATTTTATTCAAGTGTGCTAAATGTCTAGTGGATTTAAAACTAATGAAAGTACTGGTTTCTCATAGTAAAACTCCAAGTTTGATATTTGATCAAAAGGATTTTGAAATTGTTCAAAATAGTGAGTGGATATGCAATTTGCATGAAATTGAGTGGGACCTATGAAAGTCTTCCTAAAACAATATGTGAATGACATATTTTTGAGTGGGAGCAATATAAGTCTCAAATTGAAATATGTAGGAACATAGTTTGAGTAAGGGTACTAACTCATACCCAAATATGGTAGGAACATATTTTGAGTGGGAGCTTATAGGAGTGATTCTTAAGTGTGTATTCGACAAATTAAGAATAAAAGCGCAAGTACCGATAAAAAAGATTTATGAGGTGTAGAAGTTGATAATAAGTGTATTATGATATTATGTAGTATTCCTTAAGGGATTCTGGAAAGGGTTTCAGAATACAAGTTAATTAAGGAATTGGTCCTTAATAACTCAAGTTAGGAATAGTATTAAGTTTAACATCAATGGTTGAAAGAAAGAAAAGGATGATTATCATCCACTATGTTGAGACATAGGTTCTATCTTAGAAAACCATGATGATAACTCCGCATAATATGTGATCTAAATAACGAACGTCTTGAAAGTGATTAAGTTTGAATCACAAAACATTGAGCTGTCTTTGTCTGCAGTGTCTAATAGTGAACTGTAGACATATTTTCCAAATCCATAAAGGATGATATATCTTAAAACATAAAGGGTTATGTTATAAGGGAATATGTTGGAAACTCCTGTAAATACTGATTAAATTCAAGTAGGAAGCAAGGTGAACAAAAACATCGAAAGTTGCACAGAGTGCACTCGTGTTTTGATGAATACATTTATAATAATAGATAAGGGTACCATCTAAAGTGTTGTATAATTTTATGGCGGGGCTAGTTCGCTTTTAACGTAGAATGACGTGTCCCAGGGCACAGTGCCCATGAGAAAGACCTCGAGGTTGATCTAAAGTCACTGTAGGCTCCTAGAATCAGGCCTCGTTCTGTTGCCATAGCAATGATGCATACACACAGATGCTATCATGTGATGATAAAGTATTAATGTCAATCAAGGTGACATTAGTAAGTTGCAAAGGATTTGGGACTGTAAAGTACAGACCCAAGACTCAACCTATTCCATGAGCAAGCATGTTCAGGGTACCAGATATATGGTGCCAATGATTAAAGAGCAAATACAGCTAGTGTATTTGTACTCTAGTGCAAGTGGGAGACTGTTGGAAATATGCCCTAGAGATAAATAGTAGTAAGGACTATTATCATATTTCATATAGTTTATGATTAAGTTTTATATCATGCTATAACTTTATTGAGTGGAAACATCAATACACGTCTGATATACAAACAACCAGGGGTTCCCAGTGAAACTCTAGTCACTAGTTCATTGGTCAACAGATGATCATGTTTCCTGATCATGTGGCCTTTATGCCAGTTGGAAATGGAGTCAACTCATTCTGAGAATGAGATGATGAACCAATACCCAACCTAAACATCGTGACCCGATCATATCATGAAGTTCAAGTTACGATGATTAGAAATAGATCCTCGTAGACTATTCCTTAGACCGTGAGGCTATATCAATCACTGCCTCCCGAGAGTGCTTAGATAGCATCAAGCGCCACTTGGTAATAAAGTGGTTATAAAGGTGTGTTCAGGTACTCGTAGGAAACAGTAGAGGCAATATATGTCAAGAGCGGGATTTGTCCGTCCATGTGACAGGAAGATACTTTAGGGCCCACTCGGAGAGGTTATATCCAATAGCTGCGCAGCGTGTGATATGATCATGAGGATATCACTTGTCAGAACGAGTCAAGTAGCATTGTCATGGGTATACCCTACAGGTACTCGAGTTTTGTATATACGGCCTGGAGATAGCAAAAGCCCACGGCGTTGCCAAGGCCCAAATGGAGAACTCGAGTGGCCCGTGGACTCTCGGTTGATTGCGAGACAAGAAGAAGCTAAAGATAGAAAGTTTAAAGGGAAAACCCTAACCTGTAACCGACTCGACCTGCTACCCGAGACCTAGCCTATCTATATAAAGGCTAGGAGGGGCAGCGAGGAGGACACATGCAACCCTAGTTTCCACAACCCTCGCCAGATTGCATCAGCGTGCCCCAAGTAATCTTCGATTCCTTCGTTAATTCCAAGAGCAGACAAGCAGGAGTAGGGACCTCTATGAGGCCTAAACCTGGGTAAACCTTGTGTCCATGTGTGCTTGTTTCCTAGCCGACTGATGCCTCCAGCACTCCCTCCTTCTCCAAAACCCAAGTCCATAACAATGGGCATTGATGAGTTAAACCCTCGTCAATTGGCGCCGTCCGTGGGGATTGGGAGTGCTGATGTCACAGCTTCTTCGGCCCCAACAACCGCGATCTACAACTCCGCAACAGCAGAGATTTGCCAGCTCTTCGGTGCATTTGACTTCACCGTCCACACGCTAGCCACTCGCCCGGCTTTCGAGTCCGTGGGCGATGGAATCAGCCTGGCGATCGGGAGCTTCCGTTTCTAGGTTGGTCAGATGGGCACACTTCGCATGCCTGACCAGCCAATGGCACCCGCGATTGCACCAGCATCGTGGTTCCTTCCACTAATCGGCACCCTCAGCGAGCTCAACACCTCGGCAATAGCCGGGAGCACGGATAGCGACACCAGTCGCGGATCCAATCTGGGTGACCTAGTGACGGAAGATGGATTCTATGGCTCCGGAACCGAAAGTTGCGGAAGCAACAGCTTCGCCAACCACTTCATGTGTGTCGTCATCAACATCGCCAATCACGAAAATGGTGGCGGCGGATCTGATCCGCCCAACGGTGGCATACCTAATGGCGGACCACCCAACGGCGGCCCCACCAACGGTGGAAATGGTGCGTCCGTCAACAACGGAGGGACAGTCGAACCTCTAACCATGGTGAACGAGCACACTGGTGAACGTGTCGTGATTAGACTCAACGACAACGAGTGGGCCTGCTACCGAGAAGCTCTGCGAGGCAATCCTCTGCCCCCCAGCACGCTGCAGGACATGCTGATGGGCTACCATTGGCTACTAAAGGAGGAGTACAGACGCCAACTAAAGGCAATCGTGCAACTCGAAGTGTGTAAAAAGGCGGCAGATGAGTCGAGTCTTTGTCAAGCTGGGCTCTCCTCCCACGGAGGATCCTCCTCCAAGGGCAACGAGTACGTGGCCAACAAGAGGCGATCTCGAATGGCCCATCTCATCGAGCAGGAACGCATAGAAGCTCCGAAAGTCCTCGACTTTGGCTCTATGATAGTCGACACGCGGGACAACATGGTCCCAAAGACACCGCAAGCCGCAGTGACAGCAGCCACCATGTATCTCCTCAACAACCAGCCACCGGCTGGAGATCCACAAGCCGCCATGCACCGATCTATGATCGCGGGCTTGGGATTAGTCAAGGCCGCTCTCAACAAAGAGCCAACGCCGGAGCCGAAGAAGGGCAAAGCTCTGGCAAAACGCTATTCATCACCTTCATCCGGCGATGACAGTCACGATCTGTCTTGGCGTCACTACTCACGGCGACATGATCGCGACTACGATGTGCGTGATGACCTCACACAACTCAATATCGACAAATCAAGGGCAAGACATGCTCGTTGGACTGACTCCGAAGAGGACGAGACTGAACTCTGCGGCGCCAGATGCTTCAGCAGAGCCATCGGGCAGAAGCAAATGCCTAAAGGGTTCAAACTCCAATCGGAGAACCCAAGGTTCGACGGGCTAAAAGACCCAAAGATCTAGTTGGAGGACCACATCTCCTCCATCAGGCTACATGGCGGGAGCCGAAGCACGGCCATGCAATGCCTGCAGCTACAGCTGCAAGGCGCCGCCCGCGCATGGCTCAACAATCTCCCGCGCGGATCCATTCGCAGCTGGGAAGAGCTGGTCTACAGCTTTGTACGCAACTTCAAGGGCACTTATAAAAGGCCCACATCAATCGAAGAGCTGAGGAGCTGCCAGCAAAGGTCAGGCGAATCGCTACGCTCGTACATCCAGCGGTGGTCCATCATCAAGAACTCCGCAGAAAACATCTCGGAGGATCACGCAATCAACGCATTCAACGGCGGTGTTTTTTCCGCATAGAGCTCAGGGAGGAGATAGGCTGCTCGACGCCCAAAACAATCGACCACCTGATGGAAATTGTGAACCGGTGGGCCGACGGAGAGGATTCGGTGAAAAACCGCACTTACTCCAACGACGACGACGACCTCAGGCGCAGACGCGGCCGTCGAGGCAAGCGGCGAATGCGCGTCTACGATGATCGTGACGATGTTAACATGGTCGCAGCCGGCTACGCTGACAAACGCGACGACAACCGGAACAGCGGCTATCGCAGCGGTGGATATCGTGACTCCAGGAAAAACCACGCAGGTGTGGCAGCGCCGCACTCGCGAAGAGGCACCCATAACAACCATCAAGGACAAACTATCCGAGCCATGCAACATGCACTTCTACATCGACAAGCATGATGGCAGGAAAAAATCCATCCACCTTCTCAAGGACTATCGCAAGTTTCTCAAGCTCCACGAGGGTCTGGCTCGGATGAATCGCGACGTAGTCAACAGGGGCTATGGGGTCGCCCCAGGCGCCGTGGCACATGGAGGTCCTCCACCACCGCCCGGAATACCACCACCCGAGGCTGCACCGGTCCAAAATCACGGTGGCAAACCATACCCATGACCCGTGGGCAACATGGGGATGATCCAAAAGGGGCGTCCCTCAAATCGAGTGCAGAAGGCCATCACTCGCCAAGTTAACTTGGCGATCAACTCTCCACCTTCCACCACTGAGTACCTCAGTGGAAGCGACTCCTGCATCACCTTCGACAGGCGTGACCACCCGCGTCAAGTCCCTCGTCCAGGCCACTGTCCCTTCGTACTCGAAGCATAGATTGGGGGCTTCGACATGAGCCGCGTCTTCATGGATGGCGGCAGCGGCATCAACTTAAGGTTCACGAGTACCTTGCGTGCAATGAGGATCCCTCTGATGTGTCTGGAAGTTTCAGACACAATGTTCCACGGCATCATCCCAGGGAAAGGCGTATATCCCTCGACAAAATCAACCTGGACGTCATCTTCGGTACGCTGCAAAATTTTCGGCGAGAGCGCATCTACTTCGAGGTTGTCGACTGGCCTTCGCAATATCACTACATCCTCGGACGTGTCGCGTTCGCAAGGATCATGGCGGTGCCGCACTACACCTACCTATAGATGAAGATGTCGGGCCCAAACAGCGTAATCACAATCAATGACAACTTCGAGAGGTCCGACAGTTGCGATAGGGAATTCAACAGAATCTCCTAGTCCTTCGGTATGTAGGAGGAACTTGCATGCTTAAAGGAGTCGATAGACAATAGTCTGCCTCCCCTGAGCCGGCCAAGTTCACCCGACCTGTCCTTCGACTCGTCGGTGCACACGAAGAAAGTCCAGGTCCACCAATGGACCTGTCCAAGATGGCCCTCATCGCCAATAACTTGAGTTCTGCATAGGAACTCGCACTTATCGAATTCCTCCGTGAGCACTGGGAAATCTTTGCCGGGTGTCCCACGGACATGCCAGGGATTCCTAGGGAATTCGCCGAGCACGCACTCAACGTCAACCAAGATGCTAGGCCAGTCAAGCAGACAATTCGGCGACTATCTAAACCAAGAGGAAAGGCGGTCGGAATGGATATCAATAGACTCCTCGATGCCAAATTCATGCGCGAGATCAAGGAAAGTACTTGGATCGCCAACATGGTGATGGTACCTAAAAACGACACGGATATCCTGCAGATGTGCGTGGACTTCACCTCCCTGAATAAGCATTGCCCAAATGATCATTTCCCGCTGCCAGGAATCGACCAAATCATCGACTCCACCGCGGGATGTGAGCGTCTATGCTTCCTCGACGCCTACTCAGGCTATAATCAGATTCGAATGAAGGAGGAAGACCAAGAAAAAACGGCGTTTACGACGCCTTTTGCTGTGTTCTGCTACAACACAATGCCCTTCGGGCTCAAAAATGTAGGAGCCACCTATCAGCGGTGCATGCAGGCTTGCCTTAAGAATCAAATTGGTTGCAACATCCAAGTCTATGTTGACGACATCATCATCAGAACCAAAGAGGAAGCCTCGCTAATCGACGATTTACGCGAAACCTTCGCCAACCTCGACTGCTACCGGATCAAGCTCAATCTGGACAAATGCGCCTTCGGCGTACCATCTGGGCAACTACTCGGGTATCTCATCTCCGCGAGAGGGATTGAGGCGAACCCGGAGAAAATAAAAGCCATACTGGCCATGGAGAAGCTGAAAAATGTAAGGGGCGTCCAACAACTGGCTGGGTGAAACGCGGCGCTCAGTCGATTCATCAGTCGAATGGGCGAAAAAGTACTGCCTTTCTACCAACTTCTCCGCAAAACTGACAAGTTCGAGTGGACCGACGAGGCGCAGGAAGCATTCGAGGACCTCAAGCGTCTACTATCTACCTCGCCAGTACTGGTGACTCCACGCGAAAAGGAGCCACTATTGCTCTACATCTCTGCCACCAACCAGGTGGTCAGCACGGTGCTCGTGGTGGAAAGTGCCGAGGAAAACAAGGTCCACGGGGTGCAGCGCCCAGTCTACTACCTTAGCGAGGTGCTCACGCCAACAAAGAAGCGGTACCCGCACTTCTAGAAGCTGGCATACGGCATCTTCAGGACAGCCAGGCAACTGCGCCACTACTTCTAGGAGCACCCAATCGTGGTGGTCAACGATGCCCCGCTCGGGCATATCCTCAACCACCCCGACGCCACCGGACGGGTCGTGCTTTGGGGAATCGAGCTGTCTCCACGAGACATTTCATACGAAAAGCGCGACGCGATCAAGTCACAAGTCCTCCCTGATTTCCTCGTGCACTGGATGGAGAACCAGCTCCCCGAAAAGCCTGATATGTCTTACCTCTGGACAATGCACTTAGATGGATCCAAACGAAAGGACAGGGCTGGCGCAGGCGTCATACTGACATCACCCTAGGGATACAAGCTGAAATACATTCTGTGAACGCAGTTCACTACCTCCAACAATGAAGCTGAATACGAGGCCCTGCTACACGGGATGCGGATGGCGAAAGCCTGTGGCGCCAAGAGGCTCATCATCTACGGCGACTCCAAGATGGTCGTCAACCAAACGATGCACGAGTGCGACGAGCTGAATGACAATATGATCGCCTACCGTGACCTCTACGACACACTCGAAGGGGACTTCGACGTCTGTGAGCTGCGGCATGTAGGCCGTGAAAGCAATGAAGAGGCGGACGCACTCACCAACATTGGCTCCACCTGCGCCCCCATACCACCTGGGGTATTTCTCAAGCGCATCTGTGAACGCTCCATCAAGCCAAAGGCCACAGAGAAGGAAACAAGCACCACAACAGACTTGGGGGCTACGCCACCCAATGAGCCAATGGCACTCGATGATCAGGAGCTTGACATAGGACTCGAATGACCAATGGGTGTCATGATGATCTAGCCATCTTTGACTCAACCCTACATCACATATCTTATCAGCAAGAGGCTGCCAGATGACCCGACTGACGTGCGACACATTGCGTGACGATCCAAGGAATTTCGTCATCATCAACGGCAAACTATACAAGCGTAGCATCACAGGAGTACTCCAACGGTGCGTATCCAACGCGGATGGAAGGGCCGTCCTCCTCGACATCCATGAAGGGACTTACGGGCATCATGCTGGCAGTCGCGCCCTCATCGCCAAGGCTCTACGAGCTAGATTCTACTGGCCCACGACCATGCGCGATGCCAAGGACATCGCCCAGCGATGCAACGCTTGTCAGTGATTCGCGGACAAACCGCACGCACCTGGCATGGAACTCCGGCCAATACCATTGGCTTGGCCCTTTGCACAATGGGGACTCGACATGGTCAGCAAGATCCCACAGTCCTCGCGAGGGGGCTACGTCTACCTCCTAGTTGCAGTCGACAAATTCACCAAGTGGATAGAGACCATGTCGGTGACAAACCAGTCAGGAGCCAGCACCGTCAAGTTCTTCGAGTCCATTGTCTATCGCTTTGGACTGCCACACAACATCATCACGGACAACGGAACAAACTTCACCTCTAAGGAGTTCCAGGGTTTCTGCGAGAACCTGGGAATTAACATAAGCTATGCCTCCGTAGCTCATCCACAAACTAACGGTCAAGTCAAAAAGGCCAATAGCCTCGTCTGCAGTGGAATCAAGAAGTGACTCCTCTATCCACTCGAGCAAGACGCCGGATGTTGGCCAGACGAGCTGCAGTCCGTACTTTGGAACATGCACAAAACCCCAAACAGCACCACGGGATATACCCCGTTCTTCATGGTGCACGGCGCCGAAGCAGTGCTACCCGTAGAAGTACGCTTTAAAGACCCACGGGTAGTCGCGTACAGTGAGCAGGAGTCGACACTCGCACTCGAAGACTCCGTCGATCTCCTTGACGAGGCATGGGACATCGCAGCAGAAAGATCGACAATCTACCAGCAGAATCTGCGCAACTACCACAGCAGAAGGCTACGCCCCAGATCCTTCATCAAGGAGACATGGTCCTGCGACTGAAGCAGCAAGGGAACCTCAAGCTCGAGTCCCCTTGGGAGGGACCATACGTGATTACAGAAGTAATCCTAGGTGGCGCCTATCGCCTTAAAGATTTCGAGATAGGAGTCACATACTCCAACCCCTGGAACCTCGCGCAGCTGCGGCGGTTCTACCCCTAGTCGTTTTTTTCTGACATTACAAATAAGACTATTCAGCCAGGTTACTTAGCCACACATTGTACCTCCTACTGTTCTGCGAATAAATAAAGCTAAGTGCCCCGAAACTCTGTGTTCTTCCTTATTTTTCTAGCAATATTATCACTCTGGGGCTACGCCACCCTTTTCATATTCGTTCTACGAACAAGTCGCAGTATCCTGAGTAGCTGACACAATATCAATCGAACCCTTGATAAAACACCAACCCAGTTGCAACGCACTTGACAGGTTGGCAAGGTGCTGAGATAAAACAAATCAGGCTAACAAAAAGGAACTGCCGAGTACAAATACACTCGCAAAGCATATAAGCTAGCAAGCTCTTTACATATCAATATAAACTAATTACATACAATATATCCATACGAACTTTTACAACACTGGTATACTTATGTGCAGGATACAAGTTAAACTACTGCTGCAGCAGAAGAACGTTTGTCTGTTCCTCAAAGAAGTCGACAATTTCTTCTGTTGGATGATCCATCGCCTGGTAATGTGGAACCATGTTCCATGTCGAACCTGTCGGCAGAGTCGGCGGCCCAGCAGCAGCAGCCGCAACGTCTACATCCGGCCTATGCAGTCGCACTAGCGACAAAGCAGCCTTCGCACTAGCCACTAACTGCACTCAAATCCTGAAACTTAGCCAGGAGAGCCAACAGGATCCAAGGGGTGGTATTTAGCAAAAACATCGTCTGATAGATATTCCTCAGGCATGACTACGCTTTCTTCACAAAGTGAAGTACTTGAGAAGCCCGGTCCTGCAGGGTCGTAAGTGCAATCGCACGATCATGGTCCACCCAAAAATACACTTTCCTGAAGCTGTTCTTGGGTCAGGTCATTCATTCTAATGGCGATCATGTCTTTCTCGTCCTGTGGATGACAAGCACTGACAACTACACCAAGCAAAAGAGGCAAAATATGAAGACAAGGGACTACCGCGATTGGCTACAAGAAAAGATAAGAGGGCAGGAAGCTAACACTTGAACTGATCGCCCAGCTGCGTCATCTCCTCCAATAGATATTGCTCTCGGGCAGTAGCCTGCTCTGCCCTCGACTTCCATACATCCGCGTTGCCGCGGAGGATGGGAAACTCGCGTTCCAGCTTCTTAACGCGATTGTGCAGTCGCGAAAGCAGGGACAATTCATCCACCCTTGAGCGCGACTGCGCCAAGATCTCGTCAGCAGGTGGCGGATCCCGAGGATCACTCGAAGGACCACTCGAAGTACCCTATCACGAACCAAACAAAAGCAAAATAAGAGGCTAAAGATACACTGATGAAAGGCCTAGATACATTCAAACATAAACAAAGTCTTGACTGGGGTACCCCCATGAAAGCATTGTCTCACGGACACAAAAGGTCAGACACTAGAGCTATTACATATAAAACTAAGGAGCAGCATGTTTCTTCAACTTCGACTTCGGCCTCGGGGGCTTCATCACATCCGTGCCAGTCTCCGACGCCACAGACTTGCCGACGGTATCCCCAAACGTCGTAGCCTTCACAGCTTTCGCTTGACGCCGCTCCTTGGAGTACTTGGCGAGTGTCGCGATAAGCTGGGGACCATAATTTTTGCATCTACCAGCAAAGGGAGCAAACACTACCTTCTGGCCTCCAGCGTCGACAGGCATCGCCTCAGAGATAGCGGCAGGATCCATCTCCACACCATGGGCCTGCACCATTGCGAGTGCCATGGTGGCGCCGACAGAGCGCTGCGAGTTCTTGAAGTCAGTAGGGATCCCTCCAGCCAGAGACTCCACCAAGTCGCCTAGATTGTCGATCATCCCGGACTTGGGAGTTAAGTCCTCACGGATGTGACTGAGCACATCCTTGGCATTCCCCAACGTCTCCTAGAGGGATATGCTGTGGTCCTCGACTGCGGCGATGGCACTAGTCAAAGCATCCGCGCGGCACAGAGATTGGGCATCAAAACTCAAGCCTCTGGCATCTGCATACACAAAAGAATTAGTACAACAATAACACGTCAAAATGTAGAAGAACAAGGCATATCTAGATGAAAAAGTCATACCTGAGAGGGACTTGCCAATCGACAGAAGCTTCTCCTCGAACATCTTCTCCCTCTAAGAAGTGCAGGCAAGGAGATCCTGCTCTCGCTTCCGCGACTCCTCCAAGGCTACGACTGCCTCATCGTGATTCTTCGTCGCCGCGGCCAATGTCTTTCTCCAATACATCAGCATGGCAAAGTAATTCATTGTGCTCAGCTACAACATACAGAGAGTGTTGCCAAATCGAATCAAAAATATTCGCAAAAGACAAGGACAAAGTTAAAACTTACTTTCGACAATGCGATGGCGATTATCCAGTCGCGCATGCTGTCGACCCATGTTAAGGACCTGCTCCGCCAGGCGGGCGACTTCCTTCACGATGAGCTGCATCAGGGACATTTAAAAGTTCAAGTAAATCACGCTAAGAATAAACTCGACTGCCAACTACAAGATACTTACATGATCCTCCATAGACTCCGAAGAAGGCTGTTGCACAGTCATCCGGGTAACCATTTGATGCTCCCGGCATGTGGGGAACTCGATGAGTTATGCCCGGAGTGGGCCGCCAGTGGAGGAGAAGGAGACCGCGAAGCCACCTTCTTGGATTTGGAGTCCGTGACTCCGGACTCCTTCAAAAATTGGACTTCGTCAGAAGACGACGTCGCCACTTGACTAAAACACAAAACCAAACAAGAGCTTCAAGACAGACGACAACTCAAAGAGGAAACCAAAACGAATTCGTGAATACAGAACTTACTAGTCAAATCTATCAAGATCGAAGGACTGCTCCTCTGACTCCGACGATTCCTTTGGCAGTCGAAGCTTCTTCCGGGCAGGAGGAGCCATAAAGCGCACAGGAACGGCGGGAATCGGCTCCTCCGCACCGATAGATGGGCCCTCTGGAGTCGAAGGAGACGAAGCATCCGAATCCTCGCTGTGAGATCGCTTGCGAGTGTCAGGATCGCTGGACTCGGGGGCTCCCTCCTCCTCTTCAAGTGGGACGGTCGATTTCGACTCATCCTCTTCATCCACTTCGCGAGGAATAACCCCCTCAGGAAGAGGGGGAAACTAGGAGACACCTTGCCATCCTGCATCTATACAATTCAGTATACGTCAAGAAATTAGAAGCAATCGACAAAGAAAGCTACTTCGTAGAGCGATTCTACCTCAGGAGGAGGGTTAGAGGCATCGAAGGGAGGCACGTCTGGCTTGCCTGGGAGAACCTCCTTGGTGGTATACTTTGTCACCAGTCGCAACCTCTTATCTACTTCACTCGCCGAAATTCCATCGGCAAATACGCGAGTGGCATCGTCCGCACCAGCCCATTGGAACATGGGGTGGTCCCTGGCCTACAGAGGCTGGATGCGACGGTGCAGCCATGTGCGAATGAGGGCGAAGCCTCCCTCTTCTTTACCCATGCGACTCTCGAGGTCTTAGACACGGTTGTACAGAACTTCCGTCTCCTCGGACTCGCCAGGCATAACTACGTTCTTCCAAGAACGCCTTCTCTTGCATGGCATCGCGGGATCGAAGGGCGCGAGTCTGTAGTGCTCTCCATCGGCCTTCTGTTCGCGGATGTAGAACCACTTGTCTCTCCACCCTTGGACGGACGCCATGAGCTTGATATCGAAATATGTGGCGGAGGAGTCGACATGGATTCCGCAGCCTCCTACGTCATAGACTACGAAACCAGATACTGACTGGCGCTTCAGGTTGAAAATCCTCTTAAAGAGGCCAAAGTGTGGCTCGATTCCGAGCTAGCACTTGCAAAGAGTAATATAGCAGGCGATGTGCAGAATAGAGTTTGGGGACAGCTGATGCAGTTGGAGCCCGTAGAAGCAAAGGAGGTCCCTGAAGAAAGGATGCAGGGGCAGAGAAAGACCATGGATGATGAACGCTAGGAACATCACCCGAAAACCAGCAGGAGGACAAGGAGTTACCTCGCCAGCTGCCACTCGCGAGTCATCCACCACGGGTGACAGAACTCTATCTTGACGCAGGAGACGGATCTTGGAGGATTTGATGATGGATGCGCTCCACGCACCATTTGTGACGTGGGTACCCGCGCCCTTCTTCTTCCCAGCGCCGGCTTCGCTAATGCCCACAATGGTGGAGCCGCCCTTCTTCTTGGAAGCAGCAATGGCGGCGGCGGACTCAGCGGTGGCGCCTCCCTTCTTTTTCCCCATCTTGCGATGGCAGTGCGAGCGGAGGAAGTAGCTCAGGAACACGCGGAGTTGGTCCAGCGCCACGAAAAGGACGAGCTCTAGGAAGCAGAGAGCAGTGACAATGGCGATGGAAGCACAAGCAGAGAAAGGGCAGATGGGAAAATTACCGCAGTTGTGCTGCTACTTAACCCCCTTGCGGATGCCATCCAACGGCCAGCAGAAACCCTACTAGACGCGTGGCGCACATCGCTGTCGACACGTGGAGAGGCTAAAACACGAACTGTTCCCCACTATCTCCATTACGCGCGGAAATCGAGGAGACACGGTTAAAATGAAAGATTACACACTCTCGGTCAAATCAAAGTTAGAAAGTGGGACCCACCGCTCGTCACGTCCCGTCAAAGCCGCTCACGTAGGTAACTGAGGTCATCACATCGTCAGCACTGATGTCATCAAGATGAGCATTAGAAGACTTTGATTACTTTAGTCCTTGCTCGAGTCTCCACCAAGCACTCGGGGGCTACTCCCATAGGGGACGCTAATCGCGCACCCTACGATACTTTTTTATGAAGGAATATGAACATTCAAAGCATACCCAACCACTCGAATCTACGATTCGATTATGGATCATGGGTTACTCCCATAGGGAGCACCGGAAGCAAATTCGATTGAAACAAGCAACAAAAGACAACAGCAGTCGCAAAATTTTAGTCCCTGCTTGAGTCTTTGACTCAACCAGGCAATCGGGGGCTAGTCCCATAGGGAGCGCTGGTCGCACACCCTATGACTATTTGTACACTGTACTATGTGTTGATAACATCCACACTCGAATGCTATAGCGACTACGCCTCATACTTTCCCTACAAAGAGACTGAGTCTCCTGGGCCACCCGAATCATCTCCGCGATGACAAAAAAATCGGATGTCGCGCTTACGGTGTGAAGATAAGACCTGAATAAGGCCTGGCAACGAATCTGATGCGCACTAC
The DNA here is from genome assembly GCA_910589775.1 of Avena eriantha. NCBI lineage: Eukaryota > Viridiplantae > Streptophyta > Magnoliopsida > Poales > Poaceae > Avena > Avena eriantha. The sequence continues at coordinate 78,289,343 of OU342745.1, read as the reverse complement.
CAGAAACATATCTGTACCTGCAGGTACGATGAACATGCCTTGACGGACTCGTCGAGTGCTCACACTTATACACTAGAATTCGACTCCTGTAAGACCTCCGCGGCTTGAGTCAAATTACGCCAGCACTTTTCCGAATTCGAGTCTAGGGACTCGAGTTTGAGTAGATTGCGTTGTTTTTCCCTAAGGCAGTTAACTGATACCGATGCATCAGCTAAATCAGGCACGCATATCAACAATCCCTATGACATGAACTAATAGTCGAAAAATAAAATATGGCTTCATAAAGTCCCCAGTCGAATCTATGATTCCACTGAACACTCGGGGGCTGCTGACATGGGTATACCCTATAGGTACTCGAGTTTTCTATATACGGCCTGGAGACAGCGGAAGCCCACGGCGTTGCCAAGGCCCAAACGGAGACCTCGAGTGGCCCGTGGACTCTTGGTTGCTTGCGAGACAAGAAGAAGCTAAAGATAGAAAGTTTAAAGGGAAAACCCTAACCTGTAACCGACTCGGCTTACTACCGAGACCTAGCATGTGTATATAAGGGCTAGGAGGGGGCAACGAGGAGGACACACGCAACCCTAGTGTCCACAACTCTCGCTAGATTGCATCCGCGCGCCCATGTAATCTTCGATTCCTTTGTTAATTGCAAGAGCAGACAAGTAGGAGTAGGGACCTCTACGAGGCCTGAATACCTGGGTAAACCTTGCGTCCCTATGTGCTTATTTTCTAGCCGACTGATGCCTCCAGCGCTTCCTCCTTCTCCATAACCCAAGTCCATAACAATGGGCATTGATGAGTTAAACCCTCGTCAAGCATTGTTCGGTAACGAGATTGAACATGACATTGTGATGTCATTGATCAGATCTTGGGCAATGCAAGTATCGAGAGACAAAGGGAATAAGACACGACTGTCCCAGTTCAAACGATGAAAGATCTTCATGGAACGCACAGGGGTCACATGGCCATCTACGTCCCTCTGTCGATCATTGGTGCGGGAGTGTCCCGACCATGTCTGGAGTGTTCCTGAACCGTGGGGTATCACGCTTAAGGGCTTGATGATGCTTGGAGAGTGTTTATAGGATCGGTAGAATCGTCGAAGAATTATAGGGAGAAAACCGAAAGGGTTTCGGTAAGTCCGGAGGATGTCCGGAGTGGAGGTGGAAGTGTTCCATAACCACGGAGGTTGAATAATATGTGAATGAATGTTAAATATTGATTTAATCATTTATTCATAATTATTTAATAAAGAGACAAGAAATTTAAAAGGTTAAAAGCCTTAATGGGCCAATTCTCGGAGGGGAGAGGGCCCATTAGGGAAAGGAGGGAGGGAGAAGGGGCAAGGGGTGGCCGGCTGGGCCAACCCCCCCGGTGGGGCCCACTAGGGCTGGCCGGCGGCCTCCCCTCCCCCTCCTCTCCTTTAGTCCCACCCCGGGACATTAAGGGAGGTAGTACCTCCCCTCCCTATATATAGTAGGGGTATTTGGCCAGATAAATACACCCAATAATCAATAAAGGTCTTCTCACTTTTGGGAGGACCTCCAATCGATATTTTCTCTCTCTCCCTCTCTCTCTCATGAGCGTGGTCCCAAGTTCGGACTATGAAAATGATAGACATCTTCACCGTAGAGCGCCGTCGTGCTGTAGGATTTGGATCCAGGAGCTCTACTTCCACAACTGTTGCTGGATCGGGGAAGTGGGATTCATTGTCAGGCACCGGACATGTGTAACTCCCCGCGAGGTGTTGCACTTGAGGCACTCAAGTCGTTGGAGCCACAGGAGCGCAAGGACTTCATCACGACCTTGAGGTCGGCTTCGGCTCGTCTACATTAACCACGCTCTCCTGAGCGTTGACAATGCTTTTCGGTCGTCAAGGGTAAGTTCGCGAAAAGCCCCTCCTGTTACTGTATTACTAATAGATAGGTCCTAGCAGCTTCAGGGGTTCAGGGGCGTAGGGTAAAATTTATTGTTTTCATACACGGAACCCCTACAAATGAGAGCTGAAAGCTAATAAGTACCATAATTTTTGGGAGCTCTTTATGAAACTTGAATCCCTACTTCCTTCTATGAAGGCCTTTCTTTTACTTTTATGTTGAGTCTCCACCTTCTATCTTTATGCACCTATTTTGAGAGCATAGTGGCATTTCTTAGTTCCATGTGCATTGTCCCAAGACTTGTTGATTGATGCATAACTTTGATATTGCTTGTTCTTAAACTATTTGTATTTAGTCACCCTTATGAACTTTGATGGTGTCCTATGCATTTATGTTTGCTACTCTATGAGGGACAAGCTGAATGCCATTATGCTATGTTTTCTTTATGTGAAACAAACAAACGTCTTGCAAAGCATTGTTATTCATCAATCTTTTGTTTGTGCCTTTTCATGTTACAACATAGTTGCTATGTCTTATTTTTAGAACTTTGTCTTTCATGCTATGTTGAAGTAAAATGATCCCAGCTATCAATGTTTTACAAATACTTTGATCAAGTTTATGATGCTGCATGTCACCTCAAAAATTATTCTTTCTTTTTATCACTTACCTCCTCGAGGACGAGCAGGAGTTAAGCTTGGGGATGTTGATACGTTGCTAATGTATCTATAATTTTTGATGTTCTATGCTTGGTTTTTATCTACTTTCTTATGTTTTGTCCACACTTTGGAGTACTTTTTATACACTTTCTTGGACTAACCTATTAACAAGATGCCACAGTGCCAGCTACCTGTTTTCTGCTGTTTTTGGTTCCAGGAAAGTTAGAAAATGAATATTCTCAGAATTGGATGGGACAAAAGCCAAGGTCAATATTTCACCAAGGGGGACACGAAGCCAGAATACGAGACGGAGACGGTCCAGAGGGCCACCTGGCCGCGTGGCTAGTCCTGGCCCACGCCAGGGGGTGGTGTGGCCGCCTAGGGAACCCCCTCGGCCTCCCCTTTCTCCTATAAGATGCCTCCAATATAGAAACCCTAAGTACCTAATCAAAATTCCACGAAAGAGTATGTAGCCGTCGTTATCTCCATCCCTAGATCAGGAGGGATCTGAAGGTCTTCCCGGCACCCTGCCGGAGGGGAGAATTCACCCTGGAGGCCTTCTTCATCACCATGCAAGCCTCCGGTGTGATGCGTGAGTAGTTCATCCTTGAACTACGGGTCCATGTAGTAGCTAGATGGTTGGTTCTTCTCCTTTGTGCTACCATGTTTAGATCTTGTGAGCTCCGTTCATGATCAAAATCATCTATTTATAATCATACATGTTGTGTTTACGGGGACACGATGGATATTGAGCTGCTTTTTCAGATTGATTATTGATTCTATCATGTCTTTGTTATTTGTGATCTTGCATGCTCTCCGTTGTTTGTAGATATCTTGGCCGAGTAGATGCTAGCAACTCCAAGCGGGAGTATTTATGCTTGATAGTGGGTTCATGCCTCTAGTAATCTGGGGAAGTGACAGAAATCTCTAAGGTACTAGATGTGTTGTTGCTACTAGGGAGAAAATAGCAATCCTTTGTTCATAGAACAATCGTATTGTTTACTTTACACGCAATGCATAAGGCAATTATATGTTGCTTGCAACTTAATACTGGACGGGGTTCGGATGATAACCTGAAGGTGGATTATTAGTCATAGATGCAGTTGGATTACGATCTATGTATAATGTTGTAATGCCCAATCAAATCTCATAGGAGTCAAGATGATTAGTAAACAATTTTTGATGAAATAATGTTGTAATGCTCAATTTTTGATGACATCAGTGCTGACGATGTGATGATCTCAGTTGCCCGCGTGAGTGGGTTTGACGGGACATGACGAGCGGTGGGTCCCATTTTCTGACCCTGACTAGATCGGGCGTGCGTAATCTTTGTTTTAATTGTGCCTCCTCGATTTCCGCGCGTAATGGGGGTAGTAGGGGACGGTTCGTGCTTCAGGTCCTCCACGTGTCGATCGAGATAGACACCACGCGTCTGATAGGGTTTCTGCTGGCCGTTGGATTACAGCTTCTAGTGGGTTAAGTAGCAGTGCTGCGACGGTAATTTTTCCCATCTGCTCTTTTCTCTGCCTTTGCCTCCATCTCCATTGTTGCTCCTCCCTACCTCCAAGAGTTTGTTCTGTTCGTGGCGCTGGACCAACTCCGTGTTTTCCCGAGCTATTTTCTTCGCTCTCATCGCCACCGCAAGATGGGGAAGAAGAAGGGAGGTGTCGCCACTGAGTCTGCCGCCACCGCTCTCGCTGCCAAGAAAAAGGGAGGCTCCATCACTGTGGGCACCAGCACCACTGTCGCTGGGAAGAAGAAGGGCGCGGGCACTCGCGTCACCAATGGCGCATGGCGCGCGTCCATTATCAAGTCGTCTGAGCTCCGTCTCCTACACCAAGACGGAGTTCTGTCTACCGCGGTCGGTGACTTGCGAGTCTCAGGTGGTGAGGTAACCCCTTTCCTCCTGCTGGTTTCCGGGTGATGTTCCTAGCGTTCATCATCCGCGGTATTTCTCTGCCCCTGCACCCTTTCGTCAGGGGCCTTCTTTGTTTCTATGGGCTCCAGCTGCACCAGCTGTCCCCCAACTCCACCCTCCACATTGCTTGCTACATTACACTTTGCGAGTGCTGGCTCGGAATCGAGCCACACTTTGGTCTCTTCGAGCGTCTCTTCAAGCTGAAGCGCCAGTCGGCGTCTGGCTCTGTAGTCTACGATATAGGAGGCTGCGGTCTCCATATAGACTCCTCCATCACGTATTTTGATATCAAACTCATGGCGTCCGTCCAAGGGTGGAGGGAAAAGTGGTTCTACATCCGTGACCAAAAGGCCGATGGACACCACTTCGGACTCGCGCCTTTCGATCCCGCAGCGCCGTGCAGGAGGAGGCGCTCCTGGAAGAATGTGGCGATGCCCGGCGAGTCTAAGGAGACAGATATGCTGTACGAGCGCGTATGCGACCTCGAGAGTCGCATGGGTAAAGAAGAGGGAGGTTGCGCCCTTATTCGCATGTGGTTGCACCGTTGCGTCCAGCCCCTGCAGGCCAAAGTCCACCCTATGTTCTAGTGGGCTGGCACGGACGATGTCACTCGCGTATCTGCCGATGGCATTTTCGCGAGTGAAGTAGATAAAAGGGTGTGACTGGTCACCAAGTACACCGCCAAGGATGTGCCCAAGTGAACCAGTCGTACCTCCATTCAATGTTGCTAATCCTCCTCCTGAGGTATGGTTGTGCTATGAAGTAGCTTTGTTTGTCGAATGCTTCTTTTTTCTTGACTTGTGCTAACTTGTTTCCTATATGCCGGATTGGAAGGCGTCTCCCTATATGCCCCCTCTTCCTGAGGGGGGTATTCCTCGTGAAGCCTTAGAAGAGGACGAGTCGGAGTCGAGCGTCCCATCTGAGGGGGAGGAGGAAGCCCCCGAGTCGAGCAGTTCGGACACTCACAAGCGTTCGCGCAGCGAGGATTCAGATGCATCATCTCCTTCGAATCTGGAAGGCCCAGCTATTGGTGTGGAGTCGCCAATACCTGCCATTCCTGTGAGTGCTATGGCGCCATCCTCCCGCAAGAAGATGCGGCTGCCAAAGGAGGAGTCGTCAAAGTCAGAGGGCCAAACCTTCGATTTTGACAAGTTTGATTGGTAAGTACACAATTCTTCTCTTGATTCTATTTTTGGATCTGCGTTTTCCTGATGTTAATTTTGCTCTCTAGTCAACCGGCGTCGTCATCTTCTAGCGATGTCCAAATTTTGAAAGAATCTAGAGTCGCGGACTCCAAAGCCAAGAAAGTGGCTGAACGGACTCCTTCTCCTCCATTGGCGGCCCACTCCGGGTAAAATTCATCGAGTTCTCCACAGAATGTGGAGCACCAGATGGTTGTCTGGACGTCTGCACGGCAATCGACTTCGAAGTCACTGGAGGATCACGTACGTGATGTTGCTTTTCCTTCCCAGTTGAATTAATCATCATGCGATCTGTTGATTGATACATTGCAAATGTATCTATAATTTTTGATATTCCATGCTTAGTTTTATCCACTTTCTTGTGTTTTGTTCCAACTTTGGAGTACTTTTATTATGATTTCTTGGACTAACCTATTAACAAGAGCCACAGTGCCAGCTGCCTGTTTTCTGTTGTTTTTGGTTCCAGAAAAGTCATAAAATGAATATTCTCGGAATTGGACGGGACAAAACCCAAAGTGCCTATTTTTCCGGAAGGGATCAAGTGCCAGAATACGAGACGGAGAGGGGCCAGGGGCCGGCCACACCACCTGGTCGCGCGGCCAGGCTTGGCCCACGCCAGGGGGTGGTCTGGCCGACCCCAGCACCCCCTCGGCCTCTCCTTCCGCTTATAAGTTGCCTTCGGGACGAAAACCCTAAGTACCCGATCAAAAATCCACGAAAGAGTCTGTAGCCACCGTCGTCTCTGTCCCTAGATCGGGGGATCTGAAGCTCTTCCCGGCACCCTGCCGGAGAAGGGAATTCACCCTGGAGGCCTTCTTCATCATCATGCAAGTCTCCGGCCTGATGCGTGAGTAGTTCATCCTTGGACTACGGATCCATGTAGTAGCTAGATGGCTGGTTTCTCCTCCTTTGTGCTTTCATGTTTAGATCTTGTGAGCTCCATTCATGATCAAGATCATCTATTTGTAATTCATACATGTTGTGTTTGCGGGGATCCGATGGATATTGAGATGCTATTTCAGATTGATTATTGATTGTATCATGTCTTTGTTATTTGAGATCTTGCATGCTTTCCGTTGCTAGTAGCTATCTTGGCCAAGTAGATGCTAGCAACTCCAAGAGTTAGTATTTATGCTCGATAGTGGGTTCATGCCTCTGGTAATCTGGGGAAGTGACAGAAATCTCTAAGGTACTAGATGTGTTGTTGCTACTAGGGAGAAAACAACGATCTTTTGTTCATAGAGCAATCGTATTGTTTACTTTACACGCAGTTTGTAAAGTAATAATATGTTGCTTGCAACTTAATACGGGAGGGGGTTCGGATGATAAACTGAAGGTGGATTATTAGTCATAGATGCAGTTGGATGGCGGTCTATGTATTATGTTGTAATGTCCAATCAAGTCTCAAAGGAGTCAAGATGATTAGTATATGCATGTATTGCTTTCTCGGTGTTTGTCAATTGCCCCGCTGTAATTTGTTCACCCAGCATGTTTTCTATCTAAGGAGAGCAACCTCTAGTGAACTATGGATCCCAGTCCTTTTTCTTTACATACAACCTACAATTGTTTACTGCTTTGTGTTTACTTTCTACAAACTTTTACTTCTTTCCATTCGATATGTTTAATCCTTTGTTTTCCGCAAAACACGGTGAGATTGACAACCTCATCGCAAGTTGGGGACAAAGTTCTGTGGTTGTGTTGTGCAGGTCTCCACGTTGCTACTAGCACCGGTAGTGCGCCCTGCCAAAGCTCATCTAGTAACACCTTTGGGGTGTTTCCTTGCTCCTACTGGTTCGATTAAACCTTAGTTTCATAACTGAGGGAAAACTTGCTGCTATATTCATCGTGCCTTCCTCTTGGGGTTCCCAACGAGCTCTACGTCGATCGTCGAGTGCATCAAGGTTTTCTGGCGCCGTTGCCGGGGATTCAAGGACATCTTCACAAGGGGAGTCCCTCATAACCAATCTCTTTACTTTGTTGTTTTTGTTTTGCTTAGTTTTATTTTTGCTTTGTTTGCTTGTTTTGTTCTTCAAAAATCAAAAAAATTAGTTCTACAAGTTTGCTTTCTTATTTCAAAAACACACAAAAAATTAGTTCCTTTCTTAAGTTTCCTTTATGACTAGCTCTGCTCCAATCACTATTTCATTATGGATAGCTCACTCAGTTTCCTATTTGGGAACAGTTTTATGACTGCTAAGGTAATAGATGAACCACCGCCTACAAGAACCTCCATGGAAGAAGAAATTGCTGAACTTGAAAGCTCATTAGATGAAAAAGAGGAGGAGAGTGATGGACAAAAGGAGGAAGAATGGATCTACCCATGCCTACCTTCTAATGAGAGTAACTCTTTATCCCTTACATTATTTGATTGTCCCCCATGCTTATCAAAGGAGGGTGAATGTTATGTTTTCGAGGATCCTTTTAAAAATGTTTATAATAAAGATCTAGTGCTTGTAGATCATGAAAAGCATGCCTTATGTGATAGTTATATTGTTGAGTTTATTCATGAGGCTACTGAAAATTATTATGAGAGAGGAAAATATGGTTGTAGAAGTTTTTATGGTAATGAAACACCGCTCTATGTGCTGAAAGTTTTGAAGTTACTTTTGTTTTATCTTCCTATGCCTGTCACTTTGTTCTTTGTGCATTTATTTGCATACAAGATTCATATGCATAGGAAGTGGGTTAGACTTAAATGTGTTTTGAATTTGCTCCTTGATGCTCTCTTTTACTTCAATTCATATTTCCTATGAGAGCATCTTCTCAAATTTTCATGCCTAACTTAAAGGCGTTAAAGAAAAGTACTTGTTGGGAGATAACCCAAGAGTTTTAGATGAGTCTTGGAAGTTATTACCTCTGTAATAACCTCTCCTTATCCTTTTTATTTGCTTTTTGTGCCAAGAGTACCCTCTAATGAGAGTGAAGTAATGATTGGGAAAGTTGCTGTCCCGAAATAGATTTCTGTGCTTCACCGTAAAAATTCCGGAGAGAGCTCTGTACGTCGGAATGAGCTATAATGTTTTGCGCTTCTGTCCCATGTTGTTATCTAACTTTCGTTAGTCCAACATTTTTTGATTTGAGCAACAGAAGGTCTTCGAAAAAATTCGTCCTTACCTGCTGGTCTGTTTTGACAGATTTCTGCCATTTTCTGCATTTGCTTCTTGGAAGTTCCTTCTTGACTTCCTTTGGAGAATTGAGCTTTTTGAGGGAAGTGCTACAGTATCTAGTGTTCTAATAGAAGTTTATTTGGTGCTAGAACTGAACTTTGAGACTTATTTATCTTAAGTGCACTAATGTTGCTAATGAGATTGTGTGAAGTTTTGTATGAAGGAAAAATTGTAGGTGTATGGAAGGAATGAGTAATGAGATGAAGGATGGACTAAAGCTCAAGCTTGGGGATGCCACACGTGTCACCCCAAGAAATATCCAATAAGTACAAGCGTCAAAGCTTGGGAATGCCCAAGGCATCCCCTTCTTCATCAATAAAAATCCCAAGTTTCTTCCAAACGCTTTATTTTTATTGTTTCGTGCACAGTTGTGTTTCTCTTGGAGCGTCTTCTTTTTCGTTTTCGTTTTGTTTTTTAGTTTGCTTGGTTTGCTTAGTTTTCTGAATAAATTGGTTGGACCCCCTCTTTCATACTTTGGTTTGCAAATAGTTTGGTTTGATTCAGAAAAAAGTAGGAAAGTTCATACTTATGTGGTAAAAAGAGCTCGTTTTTGACTGTGGCCTATGCTTTTTCATGCCATGCTTGATATTGTTTTGGCTTTATGCTTAGTATTCTTTGTTGTAGCATGACTTGTTATAAACAATTGAGATTGCTTAATGTGCCTTGGATGAATCATGCGTTGTTTTAGCATATTAAAGCATAGTATAGTGGTATTCTCCTTTGATGCTTTATTTGGGTTGACTTGGCACATGCTCACACCATGTTATGACTATCTCAAGTCACCTTAGCCTTTATGATCCTTTAGTTTTCAACTTGTAGTATCACTTTATGCTTTGATCAATGATGTTTTGTCGCTCTGCATGATTATGGCCATTATTGCTCTCTTAGTTTGTCGCTCCCAGTCTTTTGCTAGCCTCCACAACAAAGTATGAGTTCCACTCATGCATCCAGCTCCCTGAACCAAGTTTTTCCATAGAGTCCACCATACCTACCTACTAGCTTATGCTATTCCAAGTATATTCATGCTTTTGTTTACCTTCCACTTGTTATGAGAAAACTAGTAATTAAAGCTCTCACAAACTTGATGGCACGCTTTACTTTATTGCCTCTAATAAACTTGAACCATTGGGTCCTTCTTTGTTGCGTATATGTTTGCGCTTTATAAGTTGAAATTAGCAGAACCATGTTTCATGGGGAACGCTTTCAACATTGCACTTGTACTTTGTACCCCGTTGATATTATGTTCTTTTGCTTACGGATCCCGGCTGTGTGAAATAAATGTGGAACTTGTAAGATCATGGAGATTGTATATATGTTAGAGAAACGCCTGGGCCGCTAGCCTAAGCCATGCCTAATCATGGTGGAAACTTGCAGCATCACCATAGTGAGCACTCTATGAAGCATCCTCAATAAAAACCTATGCAAATAGCAAATAAAAAGATCGCTGAGATGCTCATTGTCTGCTTGCCTTGTCATTTTGGTTATGGGAAAGCTCCCGTATCATGTGCAAGGGGCACCCCGTTGGCGGTTCTTAATGATACACATATACTTACAATGACAAGAGCTTACTCGTGACTAAAGTTGAGTAGCATGAGGATCGGTCTTCGTAAGTAAGGGGCATGAGATTTCGGCTTATAACTTGTCAAGCATATCCTCTTAGTTGTGTCACTTTAACCTTAATCACCTTCAAGATGCTTACGATAGGGGCAATGAGAGCTGAAAGCTATAAGTATCATAATTTTTGGAAGCTCTTTATGAGACTTGAATCCCTACTTCCTTTTTACAAAAGGCCTTTCTTCCACCATTATATTGAGTCTCCACCTTGTATCTTTATGCACTACTTTGAGAGCATAGTGGCCATTCTTAGTTCTACGTGCATTGTCCCAAGACTATTTGATTGATGCATAACTTGTTATTGCATGTTTGAAACTATTGTATCTAGTCACTCTTATGAACTTTGAAGGTGTCCTATGCATTTATATTTGCTACTCTATTGAGGGACAAGCTGAATACTTTTATGCTATGTTTTCTTTATGTGAAACAAACAAACGTCTTGCAAAGCATTGTTATTCATGAATCTTTTGTTTGTGCCTTTTCATGTTCCATCATAGTCTCTTTGCCTATTTCTAGAACTTTGTCTTTCATGTTATGATTGAAGTACTATGATCCCAGCTTTGAGTTTTGCAAATACTTTGATCAAGTCTTTGATGGTGCATGTCACCTCAAAAATTATTTCTTTTTATCACTTACCTACTCGAGGACGAGCAGGAGTTAAGCTTCGGGATGTTGATACAATGCAAATGTATCTATAATTTTTGATGTTCCATGCTTAGTTTTATCCAGTTTCTTGTGTTTTGTTCCAACTTTGGAGTACTTTTATTATGATTTCTTGGACTAACCTATTAACAAGAGCCACAGTGCCAGCTGCCTGTTTTCTATTGTTTTTGGTTCCAGAAAAGTCAGAAAAATGAATATTCTCAGAATTGGACGGGACAAAAGCCAAAGTGCCTAGTTTTCCGGAAGGGATCAAGTGCCAGAATACGAGACGGAGAGGGGCCAAGGGCCGGCCACACCACCTGGTCGCGCGGCCAGGCTTGGCCTGCGCCAGGGGGTGGTCTGGCCGACCCCAGCACCCCCTCGGCCTCTCCTTCCGCCTATAAGTTGCCTTCAGGACGAAAACCCTAAGTACCCGACCAAAAATCCACGAAAGAGTCTGTAGCCACCGTCGTCTCTATCCCTAGATCGAGGGGGATCTGAAGCTCTTCCCGTCACCCTGCCGGAGAGGGGAATTCACCCTGGAGGCCTTCTTCATCATCATGCAAGCCTCCGGTGTGATGCGTGAGTAGTTCATCCTTGGACTACGGATCCATGTAGTAGCTAGATGGCTGGTTTCTCCTCCTTTGTGCTTTCATGTTTAGATCTTGTGAGCTCTGTTCATGATCAAGATCATCTATTTCTAATTCATACATGTTGTGTTTGCGGGGATCCGATGGATATTCAGATGCTATTTCAGATTGATTATTGATTCTATCATGTCTTTGTTATTTGAGATCTTGCATGCTTCCCGTTGTTAGTAGCTATCTTGGCCAAGTAGATGCTAGCAACTCCAAGAGTTAGTATTTATGCTCGATAGTGGGTTCATGCCTCTGGTAATCTGGGGAAGTGACAGAAATCTCTAAGGTACTAGATGTGTTGTTGCTACTAGGGAGAAAACAACGATCTTTTGTTCATAGAGCAATCGTATTGTTTACTTTACACGCAGTTCGTAAAGCAATAATATGTTGCTTGCAACTTAATACTGGAGGGGGTTCGGATGATAACCTGAAGGTGGATTATTAGTCATAGATGTAGTTGGATGGCGGTCTATGTATTATGTTGTAATGCCCAATCAAGTCTCAAAGGAGTCAAGATGATTAGTATATGCATGTATTGCTTTCTCGGTGTTTGTCAATTACCCCGTTGTAATTTGTTCACCCAGCATGTTTTTCTATCTAAGGTGATCCACCTCTAGTGAACTATGGATCCCAGTTCTTTTTCTTTACATACAATCTACAACTGTTTACTGCTTTGTGTTTACTTTCTACAAACTTTTACTTCTTTCCATTCGATACGTTTAATCCTTTGTTTTCCGCAAAACACGGTGAGATTGACAACCTCATCGCAAGTTGGGGAAAAAGTTATGTGGTTGTGTTGTGCAGGTCTCCACGTTGCTACTAGCACCGGTAGTGCGCCCTGCCAAAGCTCAGCTAGTAACACCTTTGGGGTGTTTCCTTGCTCCTACTGGTTCGATTAAACCTTGGTTTCATAACTGAGGGAAAACTTGCTGATATATTCATCGTGCCTTCCTCTTTGGGTTCCCAACGAGCTCTATGTCGATCATCGAGTGCATCACTGATCCTTTTGTTGTTTCTCATGTTGCAGCTTATTGTGAAGGAAGCTGCTCGCCTAGCGGAGCAGGTGCTTGCAATGGGTCGCCAGCATGCAATGCTGGACAGTTTCCATCGCGTGATTGAAAGTGAGTGCTTTTTTTTGCTTCTTCTATTTCATCCATGTGATATACTTGACCGACGGTTTATCTTTGTTTATTTCGCAGCTGATCATAATGCGCTTCTTCATGGCGACGCTTCCCTCGAAAGGACACTCGCCGCGGCGGTGAAGGGTCACGATGAGGCAGTCGTTGCGCTAGACGAGTCGCGGAAACGCGAAGAGGATTTGCGCGCCTCCATCGCTACCAGGGAGAAGTTGTTTGAAGAACAGATTTTCTCGATTACCAAGGCTCTTTCAGGCATTCCTTCGTCTGGATTTTTGTCTTGTCTTTCCATTCAAATTTGTTATTGTGCTGACCTTTGCTCTTGTGTAGATGCCGGTGGCCTGAGCTTCGACGTCCAGGCGCTCCGTCGTGATGATGCCTTGGCAAGTGCCGTTGCAGCAGTCGAAGATCGCAGTGCTTCCATCCAGGGGACGTTGATCAAGGACAAGGGCATACTCAGTCGCCTCCGTGAGGAGCTGGCGCCCAAAGCTGAGTTAATCGAAAATGGAGATGATCTGGTGGAGTCCCTTGCTGGAGGCATTCCTGCAAGCTTCAAGAACTCACTCCGTGCGGCTGGCGCTTCTATGTCACTCACGATGGTTCAAGCCCATGGAGTCGAGGTTGATCCTGCTGTGGTCTCCAAGGTAATGCATGTCAGCACAGATGGCCAACAGGTAGTTTTTGCTCCTTTTGCAACTGCCTGTGGCAAGTACGGGCCGCAGCTAATCAACACAGTCGCGAAGTACTCTAAGGAGCTGCAGCGAGCCAAGAAGGCAGCACAGGTTGCGGCATCAGGGGCCGGCGGGAAGTCTGTGGCATCTGATACTGCCACAGACTCGATGAGGCCCCCAAAACCAAAGTCTAAGTCGAAGAAGCCAGTTGCTCCTCAGTAGTCATATTTGTAATAGTTAATAGCTTGACCCCTTTTGTCTAGAACATGCCGTTGGCGGGTGTATCTGTTGATATTTTGTTATGCTTGAATGCACTTTGAGTTTTTGCCCATATATTGCTTGGTTTTCTTATTATCTCTTGCTTGGCTTGTGATAGGGCACATCGAGTGGTCCTTCGAGTGAACCTCAGAATATGCCATCCACTGATGATACCTTAGCGTAGTCGCTCTCAAGGGTGGATGAGTTGTCTCTGCTCTCGTGACTCCGTGACCGTGTTAAGCAGTTGGAGCGTGAACTTCCCGTGCTCCGTGGTAACGCGGATGTATGGAAGTCGAGGGCGGAAAAGGCCACTGCCTAAGAGCAATATCTACTAGGGGAGGTGATGCAGCTGGGCGATCAATTCAAGTGTTAGCTTTTTGCTTCCTTATCTTTTCTTGTAGCCACTCACGGTAGTTCATTGTCTTCATACTTTTGCCTTTGCTTGATATAGTTGTCAGTGCACGCCATCCTCAAGATGAGAAGGATAGGATTTCCATGCATGAATGATCTGACCCAAGAGCAGCTTCAGGCGAGTGGGTACTTCTGGGTGGATCATGATCGCGCAATTGCACTAGCGACCCTGCAGGATCATGCTTCGCGAGTGCTTCATTTCCTGAAGAAATCACAATCATTCTTAAGGAATATTTATCAAACGATGTTCCCGCTGGACGTCGTTCCATCGAGCCTGCTGGCCCTTCTTGCAAAATTTCAAGACTTGAGTGCAGTCCGTGAGTGTGTACGGCAACAGTTAGTGGCTGGTGCCAAGGCTTCTCTGTCGTTGGTGCGACTGCACATGCCGGATGTGGATGTTGCGGCTGTTGCTGCTGGACCGCCAGCGCCGCCAACAGGTTCGACTTGGAACATGGTTCCTCACTACCCGGTGGTGGGTCGCCCAGCGGAGGAAATTTTCGACTTCTTCGAGGAGCAGACAAACATTCTTTTGTTGCAACAATAGTTTAGTTTGTATCCTGCACATAGTTGCACCAGTGTTGTAAAGTTCGTATATATATATTGTGTATAATTGATTGACATTTATGTATATAAAGAGCTTGTTAGCTCGTATGTTTTGCGAGTGTGTTGCACTATGCGATTCCTTTTCGTTAGACTGACTTGTGTTTATCTCAGCACCTTGCCAACCTGTCAGGTGCGTTGCAACTGGGTTGTTTTTTGTCTAGGGTTCGATTAGTGCGTCAGCTACTCAGGATATCGCGTTGGTTCGTAGAACAAACGTGTATAGGGTGGCGCGGCCCCTGAGTGGATAAATTGCAAAAAATAAATAAAAGAACGCAGAGTTTGGGGCACTTAGCTTTATTTATTCGTAGGATAGTACGAGGTACAATGTGTGGCTAAGTAGCCTTGGCTGAATAGCCTTATTTGCAATATAAGAAATAAAAGACGACTAAGGGTAGAAGCGCCGCAGCAGCGCGACGTTCCAGGGGTTGGAGTACGCGACTCATGTCTCGAAATATTTAAGGCGATAGGGTGTAGCCTTCTGTTGTGGTAGTTGCGCAGGTTCTGCTGGTAGATCGTTGATATTTCCGCAGCGATTTCCCGTGCCTCATCAAGGAGGTCGACGGAGTCTTCGAGTGCAAGAGTTGATTCCTACTCGCTGTAAGCGACCACTCGCGGTGCTTTGTATCGTACCTCTACGGGTAGCACCGCTTCAGCATCATGCACCATGAAGAATGGGGTGTACCCCGTGGCACTGTTTGGGGTTGTGCATAGGCTCTAGAGTACCGATTGCAGCTCGTCTAGCCAGCATCCTGCGGCTTGTTCGAGTAGCCTAAGGAGTCGCTTCTTGATTCTGCCGCAGACGAGCCTGTTGGCCTTTTCGACCTGACTGTTGGTCTGTGGATGAGCTATGGAGGCATAGCTTACGTTGATTCCTAGGTTCTCGCAGAATTCTTGGAACTCCTTGGAGGTGAAGTTCGTCCCGTTGTCCGTGATGATGTTGTGTGGCACTCCGAAGCGATAGACGATGGACTCAAAGAACTTGACTACGCTGTCTCCTGACTGGTTAGTCACCGGCATGGCCTCTATCCACTTGGTAGACGTAGCCTCCTCGCGAGGACTTTGGGAGCTTGCCGACCATGTCGAGTCCCCATTGTGCGAAGGGCCAGGCCAATGGAATTGGCCGGAGTTCCGCGCCAGGTGCGTGTGGTTTGTCCACGAATCGTTAGCAAGCGTTGCATTTTTGGACGATGTCCTTGGCGTCACGCATGGCCGTAGGACAGTAGAATCCAGCTCATAGAGCTTTGGCGACGAGGGCGCGACTGCCGGCGTGGTGTCCGCAAGTCCCCTCATGGATGTCAAGGAGAACATCTCTTCCATCAGCATTGGAGACGCATCGTTGGAGTACTCCTATGATGCTACGCTTGTATAGTTCGCCGTTGATAACAGTGAATGCCTTGGATCACCACGCAATGTGTCGTGCGTCAGTCGGATCGTCCGGTAGCCTCTTGCTGAGAAGGTATGTGATGTACGGTTGAGTCCAAGATGGCTCGATCATCATGACACTCATCGGTCCTCCGAGTCCTGTGTCAAGCTCCAGGTCGTCGAGTGCCATTGGCTCATTACGCGGCGCAGCCGCCGAGTCTGTTGTTGCGCTTGTTTTCTTCTCTGTGGCCTTTGGCTTGATGGAGCATTCGTAGATGCGCTCGAGAAATGCCCCAGGTGTATGGGGGCGCAGGTAGAGCCAATGTTGGTGAGTGCGTCTGCTTCTTCATTGCTTCCGCGGCCTCTGTGCCGCTGATACATTGCAAATGTATCTATAATTTTTGATGTTCCATGCTTGGTTTTATCTACTTTCTTGTGTTTTGGCCACACTTTAGAGTACTTTTCATATGATTTATTTGACTAACCTATTAACAAGAGCCACAATGCCAGCTTCCTGTTTTCTGATGTTTTTGGTTCCAGGAAAGCCAGAAAATAAATATTCTCGGAATTGGACGGGACAAAAGCCAAAGTGCCTATTTTTCGAAAGTCATCAGGTGCCAGAATACGATACGGAGAAGGGCTGGGGGCCGGCCACACCACCTGGCCGCGCGGCCAGGCCTGGCCCGCGCCAGTGGGTGGTCTGGCCGACCCCAGCACACCCTCGGCCTCTCCTTCCGCCTATAAGATGCCCTCGGGACTAAAACCCTAAGTACCCGATCAAAAATCCACGAAAGAGTATGTAGCCGTCGTCATCTCCATCCCTATATCGGGAGGGATCTGAAGCTCTTCCCGGCACCCTGCCGGAGAGGGGAATTCACCCTAGAGGCCTTCTTCATCATCATGCAAGCCTCCGGTGTGATGCGTGAGTAGTTCATCTCTGGACTACGGGTGCATGTAGTAGCTAGATGGCTGGTTCTCCTCCTTTGTGCTTTCATGTCTAGATCTTGTGAGCTCCATTCATGATCAAGATCATCTATTTGTAATTCTGCATGTTGTGTTTGCGGGGATTCGATGGATATTGAGATGCTATTTCAGATTGATTATTGATTCTATCATGTCTTTGTTATTCGTGATCTTGCATGCTTTCTATTGTTAGTAGCTATCTTGGCCAAGTAGATGCTAGCAACTCCAAGAGTTAGTATTTATGCTCGATAGTGGGTTCATGCCTCTGGTAATCTAGGGAAGTGACAGAAATCTCTAAGGTACTAGATGTGCTGTTGCTACTAGGGAGAAAATAACAATCCTTTTTTCATAGAACAATCGTATTGTTTACATTACACGCAATTCGTAAAGCAATAATCTGTTGCTTGCAACTTAATACTGGAGGGGGTTCGGATGATAACCTGAAGGTGGATTATTAGTCATAGATGTAGTTGGATGGCGGTCTATGTATAATGTTGTAATGCCCAATCAAGTTCCAAAGGAGTCAAGATGATTAGTATATGCATGTATTGCTTTCTCGATGTTTGTCAATTGCCCCGCTGTAATTTGTTCACCCAGCATGTTATCTATCTTAAGGAGAGCCACCTCTAGTGAACTATGGACCCAGGTCCTTTCTTTTACATACAATCTACAAACTGTTTACTGCTTTGTGTTTACTTTCTACAAACTATTACTTCCTTCCATTCAATACGTTTAATCCTTTGTTTTCAGCAAAACCGGTGAGATTGACAACCTCATCGCAAGTTGGGGACAGAGTTCTGTGGTTGTGTTGTGCAGGTCTCCATGTTGCTGCTGGCACCGGTAGTGCGCCCTGCCAACGTTCAGCTAGCTACACCTTTGGGGTGTTTCCTTGCTCCTACTGGATTGATAACCTTGGTTTCATACTGAGGGAAAACTTGATGTTGTGCTCATCATACCTTCCTCTTGGGGTTCCCCAATGAGCTCGATATATTTTGGTCCATCAGCCGCAGCTCGCAACCATCGAAGTCCCCTTCGAGTGTGTCGTAGAGGTCGCGGTAGGCGATCATATTGTCGTTCAGTGCATCGCACTCGTGCATTGTCTAGTTGACGACCAGCTTGGAGTTGTCGTATATGATGAGCCTCTTGGCGCTGCAGGCTTTTGCCATCCTCATTCCGTGTAACAGGGCCTCGTATTCAGCTTCGTTGTTGGAGGCGGTGAACTGCATTCGCAGAATATATTTCAGCTTGTCTCCCTAGGGTGATGTCAGTATGACACATATGCCAGCTCCATCCTTTTGCTTGGATCCGTCGAAGTGCATTGTCCAGAGATTGGACATATCTGGTTTTTCAGGGAGCTGATTCTCCATCCAGTGCACGAGGAAGTCAGGGAAAACTTGCGACTTGATCACGTCGTGTTTTTCATATGTAATGTCTCATGGAGACAGGTCGATTCCCCAAAGCGCGACTTGTCCGGTGACGTCTAGGTTGTTGAGGATATGTCCAAGCGGGGCGTCGTTGACCACCACGATTGGGTGCTCCTGGAAGTAGTGGCGCAGTCGCCTGGCTGTCATGAAGACGCCATACGCCAACTTCTGGTAGTGCGGGTACCGCTGCTTTGTTGGCGTGAGTACCTCGCTAAGGTAGTAGACTGGGCGCTATACCCCATGGACCTTGTTTTCCTCGGCTTGTTCTACCACGAGCACCGTGATGACCACCTGGTTGGTGGCGGAGATGTACAGCAACAGTGGTTCCCTTTCGTGTGGGGTCACCAGTACTGGTGAGGTGGATAGTAGACGCTTGAGGTCTTCGAATGCTTCCTGTGCCTCATTGGTCCACTCGAACTTGTCAGCTTTGCGGAGAAGTTGGTAGAAGGGCAGTGCCTTTTCGCTCATTCGACTGATGAATCAACGGAGCGCCGCGATTCGCCCAGCCAGCTGCTGGACACCTCTTATGTTCTTCGGCTTCTCCATGGCCAGAATGGTTTTATTTTCTTCGGGTTCGCCTCGATCCCTCTCGCGGAGATGAGATACCCGAGTAGTTGCCCAGATGGTACGCCGAAGGCGCACTTGTCCGGATTGAGCTTGATCCAGTAGCAGTCGAGGTTGGCGAAGGTTTCGTGTAAATCATCGATTAATGAAGCTTCCTCTTTGGTCTTGATTACGATGTCGTCAACATAGACTTGGATGTTGCGACCAAGTTCGTTCTTGAGGCAAGCCTGCATGCACCGCTGATAGGTTGCTCCTGCGTTCTTTAGCCCGAAGGGCATTGTGTTATAGCAGAACACACCAAAAGGCATTGTAAACGCCATTTTCTCTTGATCTTCCTCCTTCATTTGAATCTGATTATAGCCTAAGTAGGCGTCGAGGAAGTAGAGGCGCTCACATCCCGCGGTGGAGTCGATGATTTGGTCGATTCACGGTAGTGGGAAGTGGTCCTTTGGGCAGTGCTTATTCAGGGAGGTGAAGTCCACGCACATCCATGTCCTTTTTAGGTACTAGCACCGTGTTGGCAAGCCAAGTTCTTTCCTTGATCTCACGTATGAATTTGGCATCGAGGAGTCTGTTGATCTCCATTTCGACCGCCTTTGCTCTTGGCTCAGACAGTCGCTGAATTGTTTGTTTGACTAGCCTTGCATCTAGGTTGACATTGAGTGCGTGCTCGGCGAATTCCCTGGGAACTCCTGGCATGTCCGCTGGACACCAGGCGAATATTTCCTAGTGCTCACGGAGGAATTCGACGAGCGTGAGTTCCTATGCGGGACTCAAGTTGTTGGCGATGAGGGCCGCCTTGGCAGGGTCCGATGGGTGGACCTGAACTTTCTTCGTGTGCACCGACGAGTCGAAGGATAGGTAGGGTGAACTTGGCCGGCTTAGGGGAGGTAGATTGTTGTCTGTCGACTCCTACAATCTTGCGAGTTCTTCCTGCATGCCAAAGGACTGGGAAATTCTGTTGAATTCCCTGTCGCAACTGTCGGACCTCTCGAAGCTCCCGTTGATTATGATGACGCCGTTGGGGCCTGGCATTTTCATCTGCAGATAGGCGTAGTGTGGCACTGCCATGAACCTGGCGAACGCGACACGTCCGAAGATGCAGTGGTACTGTGAGGGCCAGTCGATGACTTCGAAGTCGATGCGTTTGCGTCGAAAGTATTTTGGTGTGCCGAAGATGACGTCAAGGTTGATTTTGCCAAGGGGATATACGCCCTTGCCCGGGACGATGCCGTGGAATGTTGTGTCCGAGGCCTCTAGGCAGGTAAGAGGGATCCTCATTGCTCGCAAGGTACTTGTGAACATGAGGTTAATGTCGCTTCCATCGTCCATGAAGAAGCGACTCATGTCAAAGCCTCCAATTTGTGCCTCGAGTACGAGGGGACAATGGCCTAGACGAGGTACTTGGCGCGGGTGGTCGCGTTTGTCGAAGGTGATGCAGGAGTCGCTTCCACTGAGGTACTTAGTGGTGGATGGTGGTGAGTTTGTCGCCAAATTGACTTGGTGAGTAATGGCCTTTTGCACCTGGTTGGAGGGGCGGCCCTTTTGGATCATCATGGTGCCCATGGCCCTTGGGTACGGCTCGCCTCTGTGATGTTGGTCAGGTGCAGCTGCGGTTGGCGGTGGTCCAGGTGGTGGTGGAGGAGCTCCATGTGCCACAGCGCCTGGGGCGGCTTTGTAGCCCCTGTTGACTGCGTCGCGATTCATCCGAGCCAGACCCTCATGAAGTTTGAGGAACTCGCGGCAGTCCTTGAGGAGGTGGCTGAATTTTTTTGTCGTCATGCTTGTCGATGTAGAAATGCATGGTGCATGGCCCGGACAACTTATCCTCAATGGATGTTGCGGGTGCCTTGTCGTGAGTGCGGCGCTGCCATACTTGCGTGGTTTTTCCGGAGTCGCGGTGTCCACCGCTACGGTAGCCGATGTTGCTGTTCTCCGCGCGTCTGTCGGCGTAGCCGGCTGCGACCATGTTGATGTCATCGCGGTCATCGTAGATGCGCATTCGATGTTTGCTTCAGCGATCGCGTCTACGCTCGAGTTTTGCTTCATCGTCGGAGTGAACGCGATTTTTCACCGAATCTTCTCCATCTGCCCACCGATTCGCGATTTCCATTAGGTGGTCGATGGTTTTGGGCTTCGAGAAGCCTAGCTCCTCCCTGAGCTCTATGCGACGAACGTCGCTGTTGAATGCATCAATTGCCCGGTCCTCCGAGATATTTTCCGCGGAGTTCTTGATGATGGACCACCTCTGGATGTATGAGCATAACGATTTGCCTGACCTTTGCTGGCAGCATCTCAGCTCTTCGATTGATGCAGGCCTTTTGTAGGTGCCCTTGAAGTTACGCACAAAGTTGTAGACCAGCTCATCCCAACTGTGAATGGATCCGCGTGGGAGGTTATTGAGCCAAGCTCGGGCGGCGCCCTGCAGCTGTAGCTGCAGGCATTGCATGTGCTTCGACTCCCACCATGGAGCCTGATGGAGGAGATGTGGTCTTCCAACCAAATTTTTGGGTCTTGCAGGCCGTCACACTTTGGGTTCTCCGATGGGAGCTTGAACCCCTTGGGCATTCGCTTTTGCCTGATGGCCCTGCTGAAGCATCTGGCACCACAGAGCTCCACGTCTTCGTCTTCTGAGTCAGTTGATAGGGCACGTCGCGCCCTTGACTTATCGATCTTGCGCTGCGTGATGTCATCACATGCGTCGTAGTCGTGGTCGTGTCGCCGTG
The DNA here is from genome assembly GCA_910589775.1 of Avena eriantha. Classification (NCBI taxonomy): domain Eukaryota; kingdom Viridiplantae; phylum Streptophyta; class Magnoliopsida; order Poales; family Poaceae; genus Avena; species Avena eriantha. The sequence goes on along the minus strand of OU342745.1, from coordinate 78,267,511 downwards.
AGAGGTGACGTCGAGACAGATCATGACTGCCGTCGCTGGATGAGGGTGAGGAATAGCATTTTGCCAGAGCCTTGTTTTTCTTCGGCTCCAGCATCAGCTCTTTGTCAAGACCAGCCTCAATTAGCCCCAAGCCTGCGATCGTAGATCGATGCATGCCAGCTCAAGGATCTCCAGCTGGCGGCTGGTTGTTGAGGCGATACATGGTAGCCGACATTACCGCAGCTTGCGGCGTTTTTGGAAGCACGTTGCCACGCGTATCCACAGTCATGGAGCCAAAGTCGAGGACCTTTGCGGCTTCTACACGCTCTTGTTCGGTGAGGTGGGCTAGTCGAGATCACCTCTTGTTAGCGATGTACTCGTTGCACTTGGAGGAGGATCCTCCGTGGGAGGAGAGGCCAGCTTGCCGAAGGCTCGACTCGTCTGCCGCCTTTTTACGTGCCTCGAGTTGCGCGAGTGTATGCAGTTGGCGTTTGTATTCCTCCTTCAGGAGCCATGGTAGCCCATTAGCAGTTCTTGTGGGGAGCCGAAGGGTAGAGGGTTGCCTCGTAGGGCTTCTCGGTGGCGGGCCCACTCGAGATCGTTGAGCCTGATCACGACACATTCACCAGCGTCGTCGTTCACCATGGTGGGGGGTTCGACTGCCCCTCTGTTCTTCACGGGGGTGCCGTTAGTGGGGCCGCCGTTGGGTGGTCCGCCATTAGGTATGCCACTGTTTGGTGGGTCGGTTCCATTGCCTTCGTTGCCCGTGTTGTCGCGATTGGCAGAGGAGTCACCAGTGTTGATGACGGCGCACATGAAGTGGTTGGGGAAGCTGTTGCTCCCACAACTTTCAGATCCGGAGCCGTAGGCTCCATATTCAGTTGCTAGATCGCCCAGATCGGATTCGCGGTTGTTGTCACTGTCCGTATTCTTGACTGTTGTCGAGGCATTGAGCTCACTAAGGGTGCCGATCGGTGGAGGGAACCACGATGATGGAGCAATCGATGGTATTATCGGCTGGTCAGGCATGCGAAGCGTGCCCATCTGACCAACTTGGAAGCGGAAGCTCCCAATCGCCAGGCTAATTCCATCGCCCACAGACTCGAAAGCCGAGTGGGTGGCCGGCGTGTGGACGGTGAAGTCGAACGCGCCAAAGAGCTGGCGAATCTCCGTTGTTGCGGAGTTGTAGATCGCAGTTGATGGGGCTGAAGAAGCCGCAGCATCAGCACTCCCAATTCCCACAGACGGCGCCAATTGACGAGGGTTTAACTCATCAATGCCCATTGTTATGGACTTGGGTTTTGGAGAAGGAGGGAGCGCTAGAAGCATCAATCGGCTAGCAAACAAGCACACAGGGACGCAAGGTTTACCCAGGTTCAGGCCTCGTAGAGGTCCCTACTCCTGCTTGTCTGCTCGTGGAATTAACGAAGGAATCGAAGATTACAGTGGTGCGCAGATGCAATCTGGCGAGGGTTGTGGAAACTAGGGTTGCGTGTGTCCTCCTCGCCGCCCCCTCCTAGCCTTTAGATAGATACGCTAGGTCTTGGGTAGCAGGTCGAGTCGATTACAGGTTAGGGTTTGCCCTTCAAACTTTCTATCTTCAGACTTCTTCTTGTCTTGCAAGTTATTGAGAGTTCATAGGCCACTCGAGTTCTCCATTTGGGCCTTGGCAACGCCATGGGCTTCCGCTGTATTCAGGCCGTATGTACCAAGCTCGAGTACCTATAGGGTATACCCATGTCACTATTACTTTCTTCCACACAATACGTTTCATCCTTTGTTTTCAGAAAAACAGGTGAGATTGACAACCTCACTGTAAGTTGGGGGCAAAGTTCTTTAGTTGTATTGTGCAGGATTCCAAGTTGGCAACAACACCTAGGGGGTGTTTCCTAGCTCCTACTGGTTCAATAACCTTGGTTTCATAACTGAGGGAAAACTTGCTGTTGTGCTCATCATACCATCCTCTTGGGATTCCTCAACGAGCTCGACATGTTGAGCCAATAATCAGCGTACGACAAACAAACTTTCCGGAAGGATTTGCCATCTCAAGGCACATCCAACCCTATGACGGCGTGGCTCGGCCAGATACCTGGCCCCAAGACTTCTTCAAGGCATGATGCATCCCGAAAGGAGGAAACATCTTGGTCGTGACCCGGTATCTCCTGCTCATGCTGAGGAAGACGGCTCGATCATGGCTCAATGAACTCCCGGAAAACACCATCCACAACTAGTATGATATGCAAAGTGCTTTCTTTTGGAATTTCGAGGGAACATACAGGAGGCCCTGCACAGTCAGAGATTTGTAGCGGTGTACTTAGAAACCCGGAGAAACTTGCCGGGACTACCTCAGATGATGGATCGACATGAACAACTCCTGTGAGGGAGTAAACGACCAAACTACGATTGAAGAATTCATCACAGGACTCCCAATTGGTTTACTACGTCATCGCTTGAAGTGTGACAAAGTGACTGATTTGGGGGAGATGATAGAGATGGCAAGCAAATATACTGACGCCAACGATGATGCGAAAGGACTGCTCAACATGTTGGTTGTACCACAGTCGGCAAAACAACCAAAGCAGCAAGCCGCAAAATGCAAAAACACCTCAGATGAGAAACCCAATCCGGAGACCGCAACAGTCAATGCAACTTTTGGGTCTAGAGGACAAGGAGGCCGCGGAGGCGGCCGGGGATGAGGTTGTGGCCCTTCTAGAGTCCAAGGTAGAGGAGACCAACAACCTGGCAAAACCTACTCTTGGACCGACATTGCCAACAATCCGGGTGTGCATCACCCGGACGTCAAAGCGGGCTCGTCCCACACCAATGTTGAGTGTCGTTTCAATGACAACATCAAGAAAGACGAATCCGCTGGCTACAGGTCCAAGCGACGAAAATGAAAGAAAATTCCGACAAAGAAACAGAGACCAAGGAAGATTTCAACATGGAGGAGGGAGAAGCTTCAAATCTCAAGTCGGATGGGAAGAAGACCTTCCAGACCAAGAAAGATACTTATGTCACCTTCCTTGGGTCTCAACCGGCCAAGGTCAAGAAGGTAGCGATGCATGAGCTCAATGCAACTATTCAGCTGTCCCTCAGTTTTTGGATTGGTCATAAGTAACAATCACCTTTGACCGAGGCGATCATCTACCTAAGTTTCACATGTGAGGAAAGTACGCTCTGGTCGTGAATCTGCTTATTGATAGCTATGGGTTCTCCAAGACCCTCATGGACGGTGGCAGCAGCATCAATATCATCTACATCAAAATGCTGCGCCGGATGAGGATATTAGAAACACAGCTGAACCATAACTCTATGAGTTTTCACGAAGTTGTCCCTGGAAGACAAGCAAATTCTCTGGGAGAGATCACTTTGGATGTTACCTTTGGAACTCCAAAGAACTATCGGACGAAAGCACTTTCTTTTGAAGTGGCCCCGTTCAAGAGAACATACCACGCTATCTTTGGGTGTCCGACTTACTCGGCTTTGATGGCTCGCCCTTGTTATATTTACAACATGATGAAAATTATAGGTCCCAATGGCGTTATCACAATCCGGGGAGACCCGAAGAAGGCACGAGAATGCAAGGACGGAAATGTCATATTTGCTGAAGCCGTACTGCATGCTCAGGAGTACCTAGAGATCAAGAAGAACATCGACCCATCCGAGATGCTCGCAACAAAGAAGGAGGTGACCAAGCCAATTCCGGAGTTCAAAGCATCGAAAGAGATGAAGACGATGTTGTTGAAGGATGATGACCCCTCCAAGGTGACCCAGATAGGTGTAGGTTTAGACCGTGCATAAGAAAGCGAGCTTGTTGAGTTCCTCAAAGCCAATAAAGATATCTTCGCATGGCAGCCATCTGACATGACCGGAGTACCTAGGGAACTTGCCGAGCACAGTCTAAATGTATAGCCAAATTCTAAACCTGTTAAACAGTCCTTACAACATTTCGGTGATGAAAAACAAAAAGCAATAGCTAAGGAACTAGCTCGGCTCGAGTTAGCCAAATTCATAGAAGAGGTCATCCATACTGATTCGTCATCCAACCCTGTAATGGTCCCTAAAAAGGACACCAATGATTTAAGGATGTGTGTTGATTATACTGCCTTGAACAAGGTTTGTCCCAAAGATCCGTTCACTCTACCTAGAATTGATCAAGTGATTGATTTGACAGCAGGCTCGGAACTCCTATGTTTTCTCGATGCATATTCCGAATATCACCAAATTCAGATGAAGGAGTTAGACAAAATAAAGACTTCGTTCATCACACCTTTTGGAACCTTCTGCTACGTTATGATGCCTTTTGGGCTCAAAAACGCAAGAGCTGCATACCAGTGCACTATGCAGCATTGCCTCCATGATCAAATCGGACGCAATGTGCATGCATATGTGGATGACATAGCTATGATGTCCAAAAATAAGAAAACACTAATTTCCGACTTGGAGGAAGCATTTAGCAATCTACGAAAATACAACATAATGCTCAATCCGAAGAAGTGTTTCTTTGGAATACCAGCCGGAAAATTGTTAGGTTTCGTTGTGTATCAAAGAGGCATAGAGGTGAACCGTGACAAAATAAAGGCTATACTCAACATTTCCAGGCCAACTTGCCTGGAGGACATACAACGACTAACTGGCTGCATTGCTGCAGTCAATCAGTTTGTAAGCCGGCTCGGAGAAAGATCCGCACCACTATACAAGCTCTTGAAAAAGACCAAGAAATTCATCTGGACTGATGAAGCTGAAGCTGCACTACAGGATCTAAAATTCATACTCTCATCCTCCTCTATTCTTGCAGCACCAGAGCCACATGAGCCGATGTTGCTATATTTAGCTGCGACAAACAGAGTCGTCAGTGTCATAATAGTGGTAGAACGGCCGGAAGAAAAGCAAGAACACCTGGTGTAGTGTCTGACTTAATATCTTAGCGAGGTCTTTACTGAATTGAAACAAAGGTAACCTCATTACCAAAAGTTAGCTTATGGTGTGTTCTTCTCCTCTAGAAAGCTACGACACTATTTTCAAGAGCACAAGATAACCGTGGTGAGCACAGCTCCCATGAGAGACATAATCAACAACAGCAATGCCACAGGATGCATCGCTAAGTGGGGCATAGAGCTAGCAGCTTTTGATATTGAGTACAAACCACGTACAACAATAAAGTCCCAGATTCTTGCTGACTTTGTCGCTGATTGGACAGAGACAGTCGAAAACACAGGCCTCCCAGAGACGGAAGTTTGGACCCTACACTTTGATGGGTCTAAACCGCTCGGGGGCTCGGGGGCTGGCGTGGTGCTCAAGTCACCCCAAGGTGATAAACTATTATATGTGTTACAGATCCACTTCACAGCGACAAATAATATTGCTGATTATGAAGCCCTGCTACATGGAATTTGAATCACAAAAGACATCGGCATTCGCCGGCTAATGTGTTATGGAGACTCAGATTTAGTTGCTCGGTAAGTATCTGATATCTGCAATGCCAACAAACACATGGCAGCTTATAGAGCCATCCTGGAAGAACTATCTAAATCATTCAAAGGGTTTGAAGTCCAACACGTTCCCTGAACAGAAAATGAGGAAGAAGATGCTCTATCAAGAATAGGCTCTGCGCGGAAACAGGTCCCGGATGGTGCTTTTCTAGAGGACCTGAGAGTTCCCTCTATCACAGGAGTTGATGAGGAGTATCCGACCATATCCGACTCACCACTCATAGAAGTTCTAGCTGTAATTTCTAGCTAGACCAAACCCTACCTTGATTTCTTGGTAGAGAAAAAATTACCCGAAGACGAAGTTCCGAGCCAGCAGATCGTCCAACAAGCAAAAGCCTACACAGTAGTGGGAGGTGATCTCTATAAGCGGAGTGCATCTGGGGTATTTTAGCGTTGCGCTTCTCTGGAGGAAGGCAAGGAAATCCTAAGGGAAATTCATGAAGGTGGATGTGGACATCACACTATAGCCAGATCTTTAGTGGCAAAGGCCTTCAGACACAGATTTTTCTGGCTTACAGCTAAGGCAGATGTCGAATGGCTGGTCATGACATGTAAAGGTTGCCAAACAATCCCATGTTCCGGCTGATCAGCTGCGAACAATTCCGATTACATGTCCTTTCGCGGTCTGGGGGCTTAATATGGTAGGGCCATTTTGGCGGGCTCAAAGTGGATACACTCACCTTCTTGTGATGGTGGATAAATTCACAAAATGGATTAAGGCAAAACCCGTCACAAGTTGTGATGGAGCAATAGCCAAAAATTTCGTCGAGGACGTGATCATCCGATTCGGGTGTCCGCACAGTATTATTACTGACAATGGGAGTAACTTTTCCATGGGAGAACTAGTAGAATTCTGCAATGAATAGGGGATCTGGTTTGATATTGCATCAGTCGCACATCCACTAGGCAATGGACAAGTCAAAAGGGCAAATGGTTTAATTCTTTAAGGCCAACAACCAAGACTCGAAGCACCACTATATCGTGCTACGAGGGCTTGGGGGATGAATTGCAGTCCATAATATAGAGTTTACGAACAACTCCTAATAGGTCAACCGGATATACACCTTTTTTATTGGTCCACGGTGTAGAAGTTGTTCTTCCGAGTGATCTTATTCACATCTCTCCCCGAGTTACTGTGTATGTTGAAGAGGATGCCGAAGTTGCTCGACAAGACGACCTTGATATGCTTGAGCAAGTTCGTGTGGTTGCTGAATAGACATATATAGCCTATCAGCAAAAGTTACGCAGATATCATAGTCAGAGAGTCAGGAATCGGTCTTTTAGGAAAGGCGATCTAGTTCTTCGGCTAGTGCAAAAAAGAGAGCAAAAACTTGCCCCTATATGGGAAGGGCCCTTCATGGTTAGTCGAGTATTACACAATGGTTCTTATTACCTAACAGACATGAGGCCAGAAAAAGAGAGACCTACTACTAAGAAGAGAAAGAGAGCTGGAGACAGTACAAACCCGGATGAGATAGACCGTCCTTGGAATATTGCTCAGCTACATCCCTTTTATTCTTAAAATTTCTTTCTTTGTAATCATATATGTGTACATGTTAAAAGTGAAATAAAGTATTGGTCTCCTCAATGTTTTTGCTGAGATGTTTTTATATACCATCTTATTTCCGAATGATCATGTCACAGTCGAAATCCCCGGAATTCTTGAAAGTACTCTATGCTCATGTTTGTTCTGGTTAGATTTCCAATTCTAAAAATGCTACCTTCGGGTATAGGTCTAATTTTTTCTAGTTTATACTTGGGTTTTTGTCTGATTGCTGGATGCGGGTATTTTCTGAGTAGTGAATTATTGGTACTGCAAGTCGGCTTTGATTCCGGGTTTAAACTGGTTTAGCAATTGAGCATTGCTCAGCAAAGTTTCCGTTCTGAAGGTTTACCGGCTCACGAAACGAACAAGGCAGAAAGCCAAATAAACGATGAGTATAGAAAAAACAACAAGTGCTTACGTATTTTATGAGAATATCAGATAAACAAGTCAATAGTGCTAAAGGAGTAAAGCATAAATTCTTACAAACTTAGCACTAGCAAAATAATATCCTACTTATTACAAATAGATTGTTTTTAGAATAACACATTGTTTTTTTATGGCACACTCTATGATGCAGGTGAAGAGGCAGGATTTGTCGGCTCGCTGGATACATCACCCGTATCACCCTGATATCTGTCTGAGACCAGTAAGTTAGACTCGGTCTGCTCATCGTCTTCGAAAACTTCAGCAGTTGCTTCCTTTGGGGGTGGTGGCACTTCAACGGGCGTGAGGAATTTCTCATCATAACTAGTCAACTCAGCCACGCGAGAAGCGTATCTGGTGCAAGAATCCCAGATTTCTTTGATGTTCTGCTCATTACCGTCTTCATCGATAGTTGAATAACCCCTGGTAACTTGCCATATTTCCATGCTTCCATGGTGGCTCATTACCATTGTCAGGGCATTCTGGGCCGCTGTGTGTGCATAGGACATATTCCAATCTTAACGAGCTGAGGCGTATCCTTCACCTTGTCCCATAGCTTAAAGGCCGACATTGCATCTAGGCCAAAGAATCAGACGGATTCACCGATTTCTTCTAGTGACTGGCGGAAATCATGGATCAGGTCCCCAACGGTGACAAGTTGGCTGGTACGAGGCTCGGATGAAGAGGCATCAAACATGTTGAGAGGACCTATAAGAAAGAAAAGAAAGGTCAACGAGATATATCTGAGTCTCGCAATTCAGAAAAAACGATAATTCAGGGATAGGAAAATTACCAAAGATAGTATCATCTACTTTGGCCTTCTCCTCTCGAAGGATCTGAAGTTCATTTTGGAGAGCTTCGACGATGTCATTTTCCCTGCCCAAAGCATCTGGCAAGTCCGAGATTTTTTTGTCCTCTTTGGCGATGGTCCTGTCACATTCTTCGGTGGCATGATTGTTGGATTCAAGCACACTAGCAATGCTGGTTTCGTGATCAAACCTTGATTTTCTCTAGCTCAGCACACAACTTAGCATTCTCCACCTCCAGGACCTTATAATCTTCGGCTTGTTCAATCATTTTACAGGATTGCTTAACTAGATCTGGCGAAGCAAGACATAAAAGCCGGATAAATATTCGTCTACAGATCAATAATAAACCATACAAAGGAGGCCTAAAATGTTTACCTCCAGCCTCATCTTTGGAAAATTTTAGTTGCGCATTTTCAAGCCGGAGAGCTCTGATCTCTCTCTGCTTGTTGCAAACATTCTTCAATTATTCCTGGTTATGAGCATTAACTTTCTGTAAGTCGGAATAATAACCAGAGTCAGAAGTCTACTAAGACTCAGGCTAATATTTAAAATAAGTTAAATATCAACACGAGCCTTGGAGGGGCTATATTAGTTCATTCTTTGGCATCCTATAAAAGCATAAATCCGGATTTCCTATCGAACTTCATGCTTGGAGCTAGAGGATATGATATAAACTACAATAAAAAGAAGAGTCGGATTATGATTCACATAATGTTCATGAGTTAATTTATTGAGGCTTATGTTCACCTCAGTCGAAACCTTCTCGGTGAGAGTCTGAGGAATTACTGGTGGTGGCGGGGCCACACCAGCCTTCAACTTCTTGTCATAGAGACGAACTTGTTCAAGAATGTCGACGAGTTTAACGTCTTCGGCTTCTTGTGCCTCCTCCTCCGCTGTGATATTCCAAGTCTCCAAGCAACGGAGAGCCAGCTTCTGGATCTCTTCTGTGCTTTTTCGAGTAAGACCAAGTTTGGCGAAACCCGGATTTTGCAGAAGGTTTTCCACGAAGGTCCCAGTTGAGGGATCAGTACCCTTTACGGGTTCATCCTTACCAAGTTCCGAGTCACCTACGGTGACGTCAGTTTGCAAACCAAGGTTCGCTAGCTCTAATGTGTGAGCCGAAACATCTTCAACATGTGGAGAAGAAGTACCCTCCGACGCTGATGACGGCCTTGCGGTAGGAGTCAGAGGCGGGGCAGCAGGTGATCCCAGAACTAACTTCTGCTGGCGTAGAGGCTTACTTTTGGCAATCGTCTTAGCCCTAAATGATAACAGAATAAAGATTGTTACAACTCAGGGAAAGTACAAAGTGATACTATAAACCTTGCGAAGAAGCGTACCTCTTCACAACGGGCACTTTCTGAGTGCCCGCGGAAACAACCGGAGCTTTGCGCTTCCGGGTAAGCGCCTCCGATAAATCTTCAAGTTCTTCATCCTCCTGAGGAACCCGATCCTCGGGTGGATATCCCTCGAGAGGAGCAAGCTCCAACTCGGGGAGGTCAGCAAGCTGAAAGAGACATTATCTCAGTATTGCAAAACTATAGCAAAGTATAGATGAGCACGTAATTAAGTATGAAGGAAACAGCTGGAAAACTTACATGTGTCACAGGTTCATCAGCAGTGTACATGTCCAGAGAGAGATCTAGAATCTTCCTCTCAACTCGCTCCTTGATCAACCATTTGATCTAGGACTCATATTCTTTGTCTAGGATTGAGAGCAAGTTGATTCTAAGGCTGTCATTTTTACTCTTGGTGACCATGTGCATGAGCCGGTCAAACTATCATGGTGTGGAACATGGCAGTACCATCGGGGATGGTATGAAGGGGACAATCAGGATGCTATCGGTGACTACTCACAACGGGTTGGGCACAGATACTTCAAACACTCCTACTCCTGCATGGATCTACTATATGGGGAGGAAACGCTTAGTATAAGTGCTCCTTGAGTTGTTTCCTTAGCTACTATCAAGAGCTAAAAGAAGATGAACTACTGAACTTGTGGCTTGTCAAAATGTCTCCCCGTAGAACCCTAGCACTACCCCCCTTATATACTGGTCGGGAGAGGTAGGTCACAAAGTGGGCTCTAGGGTTTACTGTTTGGGCTTTGGGTTTACAAAGCGGACCGGCTGGCTAGGTCCAACCAGTGGGCTAGGACCCGGTCAAGCTCCTGTACCGCTGGGGACAGCATCACAGCGTCCCAGCGCCATTGCTTTGGGCATCACCCGGTGATTTATTCATCATCTTGGCGCTTTATCCGTCAACCGGAGCGTTACTCGTCAGCCTCCCGCCTTGGTGCTTTGGCATCCTCATCTTGTAGTGCCGGTAGGGCGGCATGCCAGCCTGTCCGGTCAAGGGTGCGCTCAGCAAGGAGCGTCACCCTCCCCCATACCTTTGGCCAATGGATACGAGGCGGCCAGGTAGAGGTGGCCACCCAGCCGGCTCTCCTGGTCACCTGGCTAGACGGCCCAGTCGAGGATTCTCAAGGCGGACTGGGTGGAGTGTTCCACATGGCTGTGGCTCTTTGTCTTGCGGCCATCCGACCAGGCCTCCCTAGAGCTGGTCTGTTGGGCCTGGCTTGGCCTACCCAGGGGTTATCCCCCAACAACCATGGTGCTGAAGGGGCTGAATCCGGTGTGCCAGCCTTCAGTGGATCAGGTCGGATCCTTTTAGACCCTTTTGCTTCATCAGATACTCGATCCATCTCTTGGTGAGAATCAGATCGTCGGGAAGAGCTAGAGCTTCTGCATCCTAGGACTCCTGGGGCGTGGCGGCACCATCAACAAAAGCCGTCAAAGAAGTTTCTTTGCTGGGAGTCGGTCTGTCCTTCTGGTAAAAGAACATGGACGGCCATTTCTTCATCGACTCACTAGCCTTAATCTTGGGGTAGACTCGGTCTCTCCTAAGATTCAGGCTAAGAGTTCCGGTAATGTAAGGATTACCGGAAGTGATGGAATTTCTTCGGGTACTGAAGTAGTACCGGAACAAGATAAGACTCGGTTTTATCCTGAGATAACCCTCACAAAAGGAAGCAGAAGCGCTAAGTTCTAGAATCGTGTTTGGGGGAAGTTGTGGAGTTGAACTCCATAGTAATCTATAACCTCAGAGAAGAACTCTAAGGAGGGAATGCTCAAACCTCTGTCGAGGTGAGTGCCAAAGTGGACCCTCTCGTCGGCGTGAGGAGTGGGGATGATCTGATCGAAGCCGCTCCGCCAGTCGCCGACGCAGAGGAGACCTTCCCTCTCAACGATGCACAGTTTCTCGTCATCAAGGACACACGAGATCCACACTCCGTGGAAGTTCTCCTTCTCCACCATTGCAGAGGTCGCCGCCATGGTCACCGCCGTACCGTAAGAGAAAGTGTCAGGCATTTTGGGGACAATGGGGACCGTGGATGGGCAGCGCTATGTAGATTGGAGAAGGAAAGGAGGAGCTAGCGTGCAATGGTGTTGGGAGGAACAATAAAGCAGGGGCGCTAGTAAGGAGGAATAAGGAGATCTGAACCCCTTATATCCCTCGCTTGCGCTGAGATTCGTGTGAAACGTATAGTGAACGTGCCACGCATCGTGAAAGGAGCTGGGTAACCTCCTCGCGAGGATTATGCCTCCTTGATCTCCACGCATGCATTAAAAAAGTGCCCCGGTTCCGCGATAAGCGGACCCACCAACGATCGCACTGTCAGGAATGTCTGTCAGTGATGTGACTTGAACTCGACTGATGTCAGGTTATGTCAAACACCAAGTTCTGGCTTGATTTGAATTTCAAGGCGGAAAACTAGATAATGTACTCATAGGTCCGACTCGATTTGAGACTCGGATCCTACCTTTTCTTTTGAGTTTTAGGAACCTTCAAGATTCTGCAGGCCAAAGATAGATCAAGCTAGACGATCAAATTCGACTCTGGATCTTGGAGGCTCCTGGGGGCTACTGTTGGGGATATACTTTCCAGGTATACCCACTATGACTCGCTGACCAGGGTGGCCCACTTCGGGTTAGAGCTTTGCTTCACGGGCCGCCCGGTTAGGGAGAGAAGACAGAGGTACATCCGGCTATGGAAAGGCCTAGAAGACTTACCGACTTAGACCTTCTTAGTTACTTGTAGTCCAAGATGTACTCTGTAACCGACTCTTAGTCGTAGTCAGATAGGTCTCTCCTATAACCCTAGGTCGGATCTCTGTATAAGCCATCCTAGGAACCAGCCTTTAGGGCACCCACAATCTACAACCTTAACTCGCACAGGCGAACCTCTCTTGTAATCTGTACTTCCGGCTCTATCGTATTACTGGATTGCGAGAAGGAGTAGGATCCGTCCAAAGCCGGCGGATTTGAACCTGGGTAAAGCTTGTGTGCTCACTGTCCTGGAATACCGTCGCCTCACACCCCATTTCTCCACACGCCTCGAGTACCCCCTCTCGGCTTACATGTCTTCAATCCGATGATAGAACGTGAGCTTGCCTTTGTGGTGAGTTCACCGGAGAACGAGGTGAGGCCTTTGTGGTGCTTGGGTGACCTTGTGTGGCCCCAACACCTCTCCAACAACGACGTAGATTCCTTGGAAGTGAACTACAGGAATTACATCTTCGTGTCTCCTCGCCGGTTTACTCACTTCTCTCCTTTACTACTTGTCCTTACCGCTTTGCTACTTGTTGTTGTTCTCTACATATAGGATTGTTCACCTAGCTGCATCTCTAGAGAACTTAATTTTGTGCAAAGCCTAAAATTGAAGAAAACCATAATTGGTAATCTGCTATTCACCCCCCCCTCTAGTCGACCCTAGTTAGTCCTTTCAATTGGTATCACAGCCAAGGATCTTATTTCGGGCTTTATCACCTAAGAGACTATGGCCGACAAAGAGGGGAGTGGTAGTGAAGCCACTAAGAATTTTGCCTCCATGGATGACATCAAGAGATTGGACACATCCTTCTTAACCAAATTCAAGGAAATGATGACCAGTTTGCATTCATTTAAGCCTAATGTCATGGATACCCCCTAAGTCATAGAGCCTCCCCCGAGGTTGCTCTCGTGGCGGTGGTTACTCACTTTGGTTTGGGCTTTATCCCTCAGACGTCAAAGCAACCAAGTGAGAATGTGGAGGGACTCGGTGACTCATCCTCCAAAGAGGAAAGTGAGGAAAAGGATTACTGAGTTATGCCTCCACCTTTGAAATATACTCTGGAACCTATTATTCCCATGCCTCATATAATTCCTTAAGGAGCACCACCCATGTTAGATACTTCAAACTTCGCCAATTGGCAATATCTAATGAAGTCTCATATTTCTAGCTCTTTTATTGAATTAATAAGGATTGTGGAAGAAGGGTTCTCGCTGTATGATGCAAACAAGTTGACTCGAGCTGCGGTTGTGGATAAGAAACTCAATGCCACCGCTTTGGGTATGGTACAAAAGGCATTGACTCCCAAGGACTTTGCTCACGTTCGCCAATTCTCCACCGGGAAAGAAGCTTGGGATCATCTCGCTGAGCTATTTGTGGGGAATGCGAGCATTCAAAGCTCCAAGTTTGATGAGGTCAACAATGAGTCTGATGGCTTTGCTATGTAAGATGATGAGACTCTCAAAGACATGTATCGGGGGCTCAAGGTTCTTTGTATCACCACGAGGGAACTTGGAGCTACCTATGTTGATGAACAGTTCATGAAGAGAAAATTTGTCCAAGCTCTTCTTCCCTTTGAAGAACAAAAGCTCAACTCCATCAAGGGAATAAGCAACTATGAAATCATGAAAAGAAGTCTTGAATGAAGTGATTTCCATGACGATCGCCAAGAAGAATGTGGAATCCGCAGTGCTCAATCTTATGGATCTCAAAAGGTGAACCTTGCCTTGAAGGCCAAGGTTGTGGAAGTTGATGAAGAAGAAGACACTAGTGAGTGGTCTCAAGAGGACATCAAGTATGCCTTCAACGAGCACCTAGCCACCTAGCCCTTGCATCAAGAGCCTTTTGGAACAAGCGGGGCATGAAGTCAAGGTCAAGGGACAACTCAAGATTCAATTCAACAACCAAGGCCCCTAAAGTGATATCTTGCTATAATTGCAATGGCAAGAGTCACTTTCTGGCCAGATGCGCCTTCGAGAATAGAGAATATAATTATGGGCATCATATCCGCAAGAACAAGTCAAGACCTCCTCATCCATTGAATAAGAACTTCACCAACAAGAACATCGCCAACAAGGAAAGGGCAATGGTGGTCCATGAAGAATACTTCTCGGGTACGGATGATAATGATGAGAATGAAGCTCAAGGTTGTGAGATTATGGGAGTTGCCGCTATTGCCATCATGTCTACTCCATGATTCTCCCTCTTTGACTCTTCGAACGAGAATATCATTGTACCCAACCAAAAGTGCCTCATGGCAAAGGCCACTGAGGTAACAACCATATCCAAACCCATCTCAAGTGAACCATCCTTGCATGATCTTGAGGGTCTTGAGATAAAGAAAGAAACGGTGAACATGTGTGAGTTCATTGCTAACTTGGATGAAGAAACTAAAACTTCCTTTGATGCTCTTTTAAGTCAACTTGATCATGCTAGGGAAGTTCTAGATGAAAAATAAGAACTCATTGACTTACTAGGAAAAAATGAAAGGGAGGCCGCCAATGAAATTGCCTCTCTTACTCCAAATATTGAGGATGAACAAAATCTAAGAATCACTCTTGAAGCGAGTGTTTCTAAGCTAGTAGAGTATCATAATCTCTCCATGTATTTGCTTAATAAAGAACGTGATCATGCAATAGATTTGGTTAAAGTCCTTAAAATGAAAAGGTTGAGTTTGGTGTTGGTCATAATAGGAGTCTAGAGGATCATGAGAAACTCAAAAAATAACACCACGCCTTGGAGAGTGAATTCTCAAGCCTTTTTGAAGCTCATGAGCAACTTCAAACTCCATTAAGAAATAAACAATCTAAGTCTTCCACTATGAATATTGTAGATTTGCCTTGTTCTTCTAACTCTTGTTGCAAGCATGTTAATCCCATTGAGGAGAACAAGGAGTTGAAAGTGAAGGAGATATGCCCTGAGGCCAATACTAAAGATGTTTTAATTGACATATATCATTAGTTTGTAATAGTTATGTATCATGCTAGAACTGTATTAAGTGGAAATATTAATACATGTGTGGTATATAAACAAACCAAGTCCCTAGTATCCTCTAGACTAGTTCGTTGGGCAGCTGATGATCGAGGTTTCACGATCATGGACTTTCTCACACAACTGACAACGAGGTCACTTCATTAGATGAATGAAATGATGGACAACACCCAACCCTAGTATTTCCATGTGATCTAGTCACAAAGTTTAGCATTGCGATATTTAGCAAAGCGTAGTAACTCAGTCCTTCGAGCGTGAGATCATATTTAATCACTATCTCCCACATCTTCCTTGACTACATCAACTGTCAAGACCGTAAGTGGGTGACCATAAAGATGTGCAACAGGTATTCCACAGGAATTGTTGAGCCATATGTATCGAGATGGGAATTTGCCTATCCGAGTGACAGATAGATACTCTGAGCCCACCCGGTGAGATTACATCTATAAGTTTGCAAACATGTGACTAGGTCACAGGTATGTAATATCACGAGAACGAGTAAACATTTTTATCAGTAACAAGATAGAACTAGGTATGTAGATACTGAATATTAGATCTTGGACAAACTAGGCATCATCGTGTAAAGCGAATGAGACTCGAAGTTCAAGGTTTAAGCGATCAAGTTATTCATGGAATGCATGGGGACCATCATGTGTTTCCAGATAGCGATGTTTTTCTTTGATTAGAGAGTGTCTCGGTCATGTATGTGTATTATTGAACCTTAGGGTGTCACACTTAAGGGTAGATGACGCTTCGGGATTGACTTGAGATCATAGGAGAAAAGAGAGAGAACTCCAGAATTGTTCCGAGGTAATATCAGAATGGTTCTGGGGATATCTGATGATGACCGAAGGGGTACAAAAGGTGTTTTGGAGTGATAGGTATTAAATAATATGTATTTAACATTAATTAAATGAATTGATATTAAAAATATATTTTTAAATTGGATTTATGGTGCAGCCCAGCTAAATGGGCCTCTGGAGAGGCCCAAGAGGGGGTCGCAAGCCCTAGGAAGGTCCAGGGATAGCCGCTGGCCCTAGTGGACCCTCCCACCATGTAGGGCCCATGTAAGGGGGCTGGTCGGCGCCTCCTTCCACCTCCTCCCTCATGTTTAGTCCCACCCAGGGACTTTGAGGGAGGTAGTGCCTCCCTTCCACCTATATAAAGAGGGGCACCCCTCTCCCCAAATCCATCCACATCAATTGGTTTTTCCTATTCTCTCTCCCTCTCCCTCACATGTGGTTACCAAGATTGGAACTGCAAACGGGGATAAGGGTTTCTCCACCATACACATGTCGTCATATTGCTGGACTCGGTTTGGATCAATCTTCTTTCGCTGCTTTGCTGGACCGGAGCCTAGGAGACGCCTCTACACCGGATGTGTGTAAGGCCATGAGGCACTTCCACTTGTGGTGCTATTGCTTGGATCTTGGAGCTTGGATGTCGACACGACCTTGAGGTCGGCTATGTCATACAAGGACCATGGGTGACTTGCGAGGAGCTTCGCGACCTTGAGATCAGGTGAGTATGACTACATCATCCACGTTCCGTATGGTACGTTAACCACTTTCGGTCTTCAAAGGTATGAACACTGAATACCCTCTCATTACTTTACATCTGCATAGATAGATCTTGGCTAGGTGTGTTCACTGTAGGAATTTTTTTGTTTTCTACCACGAAACCCCTTTAGTGGTATCAGAGACGATCTATGCGTAGATGTTTGGTATGAGTAGAACACATATTGATTGTGTGGGCATTGATTTTCTAGTTTCTACCCTCCCACATGTACATGTTCATATCACGGAAATATCAGATGAAGCGGCCCGGACTGACCTTACAAGTAATCTTATGCAAGACTGGTTCCACGCTCAACATATGGCTTGTACCATATAAGTGGCTAGCGGGTGTTTGTTTCTCCAACATTAGTTGATATGGAATTTACAAAGGACGTCCCTAAAAAGGGATTTAAAGTGGCTACTAGTAAATCCATGTTATGGTTGGAAGTTCGTAGGTAGAAACAGTTCTCTTGCGAAAGCCCTAACAGTCGTATAAAACATGAAAAGATAAAGTAGAGGCATATAAATTTATTTTGCAGGGGCTTGTGATATGTATGGTCAAGGTAAGTGTTTATGATATGAACTACTGAAGGAAAGGTGGCACCGTGAACCTAGTGTAATGCCGACGCACTCAAAGGATATCAAGGCATGACAACCATATCATATCGCATAAACTATTTACATTTGATGTTAACTAGTTATGCATCTTATTTTGTTTGTATTAGACTACGGCAGTAGCATTATAAGATGATCCCTCAACTTAATTCCAATATGTGTGTTCTCCCTTTAGTGTGCACCACCAAGAAAGTCCATCGTTGTGGAGCATGTCATGATGATCGGGTGCAAACACATCGACGTTCGCATACGATGGGTGTAAGCCATGTATATATGCACTACAAATACAATAAAAGTTAGTGTTGGTGAGCCTAGCATGTACATACATGGCCTCAAAACATAGATGACCAAAAGGTTACGAATGAGTCGCATGGTGATGTGATCGATATGTTGATACCTACCCTGGCAGCTATATCAAAGGCCGTGATGATCGGGGCTGATATGGTGTAAAGGGATCGTGTCATCACTAAACGAATGTTGAGGGATGTTTGTTTGAGTGGGAGTTATGGTAATGAACTCATATTATGAACTAAACAATCTAAGTGAATTTGCATATTTGTTGTAGTTGGCATCCGTTATAGACTACCTTGGTTGTAATTGAAATAATAGAACTATAGTATTCTAGATACTTACTTTACAAACTAGTGCCGTATTGTTTCAGTGTCAAATTAAAGATAAAAGTCCTACAGAAGACTTTCAAGTAAACCTCAGTTACTCCATAAGGGTTATAAGTGTATTAATCCTAGAGTAATATATTCCAAAGTTAGTGTTAGAAAGGATCATGCTTGCCTCCATGATACTTGATATTAGAAAGAAAGTTATTTGTATCAAGATTATCTGGGATCTAGAAGATTCATAAATCATCTTGTGTAAAAGATATTTTGATATCTAAAACATTGTTGATTGCAACAAGACAAAGTATAATTTAGTTGGAAACGGATTCTCATATTGGATGAGCATTTGCAAATGATGGTGATGCTAGGCGTACCTATCACCCAATAAGTTTGGGATCTAAAATTATACAAATGTTCGTCCTTATGAACTATAGTAGTTCAATCATGAAAGTTGTCATGATACGATGAATAAAAGGTATATAAAAATGTTTACTATACTAAAACAATCACTATTAGATGAATCCATAAGAACACGAATCATGGGATGATTGTGATCCACTTCAAAGTGTAAGTTCAAGGGTATGTGTTTGACTAATACACTTAAACCAAGTACCATATGATTGGTGCCACTGTTGATAATGGGTGACTCTTCTGAAAGAGAGGAAAACATTGAAAGATAATCCTTAAATATAATCGGCAAAAATTAATGGACTAGAATTGTCCAGCTCGGGCATATGTAAGATATACGCGTTATGAATGTATATTCTTAGCTTGTTAACCAATGTAGTTCTTCAGTATTAGATATTGGATTGGTTGGTATGAAGGGTCATACAACAACTCAATATAAGAAATACAATGGTTCAAATAACTAGCAAAAGAATATGGTAATGATGTTCATCGACAAACATATAAAATATTATTATGTTTGCCATATACCTCAAGGACCAAACCGTTAAAATTTATCCTGATAATTATTATCTAGTTCTAGTATTGTGAGAACAAATTGTTGTTCAAATAATTACTACATTCCATAAATGATGGATGAACTATCATAAATCATGTCGGTGTAATAACATTCATAAAAATAAATGCTAAAAGCATCGCAAGACGAAATGATTGAAATTTTCACTTAAATGTGACACTGTCATTTAAGTTATATTGGAAACAAAGACAGGAAGAAACTCCATCTTGATGGAATTTTGGAGTCAAGTTGTTTTCACTCGAATTGACGCTTGTCAGACTTTCCTATAGATAACTAAAACTCTTTTCAAAAGAAATAGTTGAACGGGCAGCGAACTTAGCGGAAATAATACATATTGATGTATGAGGTCCATTCTTAAACCATGTGTGGTGGATTATTCTACTTCATATACTTCCACTAAGGACTTGAATAGATATATGAGTATATCTGTTTAATAAGGAAGAAGTATAAGACATTTGAAACATGCTCAAAGGTTTTAGCTTGAAGAAGAAATCATACAGATTCACGGAAACAACACCATAAGAGTTATGGTATGTTTGAGTTTCTAGAGACTTTGATAAAGTCGCTGCGAATAAAGAAATCATTGTAACAAGAAAATCAAGAGTTTATGATTGGATCATAAAGAAGATTTTGAGTTACAAGTTTAGAAAACATCTGAAAGTTGATAAATTGTTTCTTAAACCTGAGTTTCCCAAAACACCATAGTAGTGTGGAATGTTTTGAGAATATAATGGAACCTAGTTTGTCTTGGTGATATCAAATATAAAACTACCATTATTATTTAAAAGATTATGGTAGTGACATACCGCTTTTACACTGAAAAGAGCAACATCATGATCCATTGAAATGGCAAGCGATACAACCCAGTTTGTCTTTTCTTAAATTTTCGTATGCAAGGCATATGTAAAATGTTTACAAAACCAAAGTCGTATATGCACGTCTTTGTAGGTTATCCCAAAAGTAATCATTGGGAATTCCTCCACTGTAACACTAAGAGACAAAAGTGTTTGTCGCTAAAACGGTGAGTTCTTTGAGAAGGAACTTTTCGAAAAAAGTTAAGTGACATGATCAGAGTAGCACAATGCTGAAAAGTGTTCTAGAGGCTATTACAGTGCTCATGGCTACCATTTCTACAAATGTTGTATGTTTCAGGAATCTAAGTTCCTATTGAACCATGTGGATCGGGTGAGAATTACATAACAAGATTGAGGCAAGATGTCATAGTTGGACAATGATATACCGATTACATGCAAAGAAGCAATGATGAGACCTGACTCCGTTAAAAGGCTAGAGGCCATAAGAATTCGTGATATTATCCATATACGAAAATCAAGTTATGAACTTGTTAAACCCTCAGGAAGGCGTGAAGTGCAAATGGATCTATAAACAAATAGACACAATATGTTTACATCTATGAAATGTTCGACTTGTCATAAAGTAGTTTATGATAAAGTTCAAAAGTAGACTATGACAATATTGGATATTCCATACCAATATTTAGTCTGTATGGACTACATATTGAGATATGGTAGTTGAATACACAAAACAACATTCTTCTAAGAAGAATGGTTACCTAGGATGTGTACATGACACTATCCAAATGATTTTGTTAATTCGAAGGGGTGCTAAAACATATGCAAGTTTCAGTGGTTAAAATAAGCATAGCAGAGTTGGAATCTTCACCGTGATAAAACTATTAAAGATTTTAAGTTCATCACAACGATGAAGATTCTTGTGTTTACAAGAAACTAAGTGGGAGTGTTAAGACATATTTCCAATGCTTTATGTGAAAGACATTCTGTTGATTGGAAATGATGTACCTCTCATTTTACATGAATTAAGAATTTTACTGAAATTGGATTTTGATGAAACACTTAGACAAAACCCGAATATTAGACTTCAAAGTCTTTACATATAGACTTAAATGCTAATATGGTTATGCTAAAGTACATATATGAAATATTGAATTAGTTCAATATGGTGGCATATTTGAGTGGGAGTTGTGTGAGTCTCCTAGTTAATATATGACAAGAAAAGTTCTTGCCACATGGTAGCAAGATCGATTGTGTTGACAATTGATAAGTGAAACCTGATGATTTGATTAATCATGAATTCCATGATATGTACATATATAGATGAGTCTTATGCTCTAAATGTTAGGGGCATATACTAGGATGATCCATAAGATGATCATTGGACAAAAGTAATGATATTCTTGTGTTTCTCTGGAAGAAACGGGCATATGCTATGTATGTAGGAGTGACAAAATAGTTCAATGTAATGTGTTACATTGATGCAAGTTTTTGTCACATATACAAATGAAGTGTATCTCAATTATGCTATGTTTTAAGAAATAAGGTGGCATAGTGTAATGGAAGAAAGTTCCATGATGGATTTGGACTAGTTTCCAAAGTTATAACATTGTGACAGATACTACAATAATGGATGAGTATATGACTGCTTTAGAAGCAGCAAATAGAGGGTTCTTGTGTAAAATAGTTTTGTCATCAAAACTAGGTACAGTTCCAAGTAGGCTATACTATGAAGATCTATTGTATGACAATACTGTCAGCATAGTCTTGGCTCAAGGAATTGAAGTCTCGCCAGAAGACTTAATTTATAAAATGTCATCTCATTGGAGAATGAGTGATGCGTAATGACGCCTAGAAATGCAAATACACACAGAGCTGAAAGTGTCAGTTCTGGAGATTGGCTTTACCATAAACAACGCATGTGGATAACACTGGAATGCCGTGTTAAATGTGTGAAGCAATAACTATATTATTGACTCTAGTGCAAGTGGGAGACTGAAGGAGATATGCCCTAGAGGCCAATACTAAAGATGTTTTTATTGACATATCTCATTAGTTCCTAATAGTTTCGTATCATGATAGAACTGTATTAAGTGGAAACATTAATACTGATGGGGATATGCCGAATGGGGTATGCCCAGCAGGACATTCCGATTGGGCCAAAAGCCTCGCGAGTGGGCCTGCAGGACGGTGACTGGAATGCGACTAAGATAAAGGCCTGGCGATTGGAGACTGGAGGCCTAGTAGTGTAGCTAAAGCCTAGTTGGATTAGGTCAAAGCCTCCGAATCCATATCTTGTTCGGTTGTAAACTGTAAACCCTAGCGAGGTGCCCCCTATATAAGCCTCCCTAGGGTAGCTTGAGGACTTACGTTCCATCATACACCCCTTCAAGCGACTCGCTCCTTAGACGTCGAGCTCGCTACCCCTGTAACTCGCTCTCCATCAATCTAATCTAGCAGGGGTAGGTATTTACCCTCCGAGGGGCCGAACCTGGGTAAATCCATGTGCATCCGCCCCCATCTGGCACCATAGATGGCCGCCAGCTCTCGCCCCCGTTCAACTCAATCGCTACCCCTGGTAGCGACTGTCATGGCCATTCCCACGACAGTGGCGCCCACCATGGGGCGTAGCTGGACTGGCCTGAGTTCTGTGCTGAGACCCTACTCGCCAATCGATCGGCTGATCGCCACTAGCCGCGTCCTCACGAACGGAGGGATCCTCTAGATCCTGCCCAGCAGCTACATCCCGGCATCGCGTCCGATCACCCACGGCGTGGTGATGCCGGTCGGCACCATCAACCTGTTCGTCGGCTTCATCGACGCGGTCGACCCGATGGGAACGATGATCGTCGGTGACTCGACACCACGCCGCGATCTGCTCTCGGAGGAGCAGGTCCACTCCATCAGCTGCCTCACCACCGAGTACGACTCGGCCTCCAGCAAGGCGGCCGGGACTGATGCCGACGCGGACGACGCGGCTCTCCGTGACAACGTTGACTCCGTGACCCCTGCCTCGTTCGCCAAATCCATCACCGCCGCATCACGGGAGGACTCCATCACACGGGTCTCCAACCCTAAGGACTTCGAGGACCCCTCCATCCTCAGGATCTTCGACTCTGATTCTGGCTTGGAGTCTCCCGAGGACTTCCGCGCCAGATCCAATCGC
The DNA here is from genome assembly GCA_910589775.1 of Avena eriantha. Classification (NCBI taxonomy): domain Eukaryota; kingdom Viridiplantae; phylum Streptophyta; class Magnoliopsida; order Poales; family Poaceae; genus Avena; species Avena eriantha. The sequence continues at coordinate 78,244,419 of OU342745.1, read as the reverse complement.
TTCAACGTGATTTACATGGCGGGCAGCATGATCGCCCCGCCAGATCCATTCTCTACACCGATCCCTCCAACCGCCACGGCCACGGAGGTGGAGGAAGCCCGCCTGCGACTGGAGGAGGCACGGTGCAAGGAGCTAGCCGAGCGCGAGAAATTCCGTCTCGAGCGAGCAACGGCGCAGGAGCTATCGCTCTACCACCAGTGCCGCATTAGGACCTGCCTGAACTCCAACGTCCAGGGCCGCGTCCTGAACTTCAATGATGAAAGCGACCCCGCACACGCGGCTGAGCGCGAATACTGCAAGAACGCGCCACCAGGTGGCAGCAACCGACCACCACCCGGCGCATCGGCGACTGGGCCCCCACCGCCACCCATTGGTCTCGCACCCCCACCGGACCAGCCGCAGATCATAATCTCGCCACAGGCCCACGACGCCAATGGGCTCCCACTATACTCCACTCCAATGGACAACGTCATTGCGGCTGACGCTGCAGTTGCCCACCTCGACATCCAAGGAGAGGGCGCGCTGCAGATCCAATATGCTAAGGACCTACTCGCTAGGGCCGTCGAGCAGCAAGCTGCGGGAGTCGACCCGCGGGGGCGGATGTATTCCCGCTCATCGGCAAGCAGGGCAGCCTCAAGCGGCCCTCCAACCATCGCCAACACCGTGACCTGCCCACCACCCCAGCACGTGGCACATCAGCCACGGGCCGCCAACCCTGCGCTCTCCACCAACGAGCCACGCCCAGTGAACAACACAGTCGCCGCCAACAGGCAACCCATCGATGCCTGAATGCACATCGTCAACAACCAGGCTTGGCGGGAACACCAGCCAAACGACCGGAGGCACACACTCACCAACCGCAGTGACCCCAAACCCAGGGGCTCGCTCAGCCGAGTCGGCCCTAGTACTTCGGACCTATGATCCGAGGCGAGAAGTGCCCCGCCAACTTCAAGCGCCCAAGGAGATCGAAAAGTACGACCCAACGGTGTGGCTAGACACATACCTCATGAAGATGGGAATTGTCAGTCACACCGACCTGCTAGCCGCTCGCTACCTCCCCTTGATGATGGAGGGTGCGACCCGGGAATGGATCAATACCCTCCCCGCCGACAGCATCGACTCGTGGGAAGAGATGCGGGATGCCTTCGTTAGGCACTTTGAGGGCTCCTACACCCGCGCCACCACCATTCAGGACCTAGAGCGATGCATCCAGGGACAACGCGAGTCAACCCGCCACTGGATCTAGAGGTGGCAGGAACTATGGATCAACGCCTCTGGCATCCACCCAGACACGGCGATCCACTGCTTCAAGAACACGTGTCGGTACGAACCCCTGGTTGCTAAGATCAAGAGGGTCTACCGGACGCTCGACAACATCCCCGACCCCCTCGAGATCGCCAAGTGTTACGTGGAAGAGGACCCCAACCAGGACTCCGACGACGAGGCGGGAGGAAGACGCCGCATTAGCGGCCATGACAACGGGTGACAGCGCGACATGCGCTACATCAACACTCGCATCACCGGCAAGTGCCACGGTTATGGGTGAGTCGAATTCGTCGCCAATGCTGGCTACGGCCAAAGCGACCCGAAGAACTTCCGCCGTGATGGAGGAAACTACCGCGCCAATAACACGGTGAGGTCAAAATTCGACCTTGCTGCCCTGCTCAACCAACCCTGTGTCTACCACAGTAGGGAGGGAAATCCCGCCACCCACACTATGGCAGACTACCACTCCCTCAAGGAGATCGAAAAGTCAAGGCAGGCACGGGACGACCCCAACAACAACCCGCCAAGGGACAACGGAAACGCCGAGGGCTTCGGCAACACCGTTGGATCACTCCACACCTTCACTGGGCTTGGCACCAAGCGCGAGAAGAAGGTGCTCGCCCACGTAGTCGCCGTCAATGCGGTGACACAGGTCGATATCCCCCGCTTCCTCAACTGGTCTGAGGAAAGCATCACCTAGAGTCGCCAAGACCATGCGCCCAAGATCAAGTACCCAGGGCGAGTCGCCCTGGTGGTCAGGCCCAAAGTGGCCGACTACTGGCTGCCCAAGACACTGATGGACGGCGGGAGCTCCATCAATATCGTGTACTTGGACACATTCAAGAGGCTCCAGCTCCCAGAATCAGCAATCGAGCCGACCCTGGCAACTTTCCACGGCATCATCCCGGTCGGAAGGCATACCCGATTGGAAAAGTAACGCTGCTAGTCACCTTCGGCACACCAGCAAACTACCGCACCGAGCGGATCGTGTTCTAGCTAGTGAACTTCCGTAGCCCCTACCACTGCGTCCTGGGACGCCAGTCGTTCGCCAAATTCATGGCGATCCCCCACTACGCCTACAACATGATGAAGCTCCCATGGCCAAGCGGCATCATCACCGTCCACGGTGACCCTGATATGGCCGTGGAATGCAAAGACAAAGGCACTAAGCTCGCCGACGCTATCATTGCCGCGGAAACTGACCACGCGGAGGAACTCGCGAAATACACGGGCAACATCAACAAGGACGACCCCACCATCCTGAAGAAACCAACCGCCGCGAATTCCACGTTCGAGGCGACTACGCACACTCGCACAGTCGAGCTCGTTCCGGGTGACTCCAGCCAGACAGTCACCATCGGGGCGCATATGAGCCCCGCATAGGAAAGCGCGTTCATTGGGTTCCTCTGTGAGAATCGCAACATCTTTGCATGGAAGCCATCTGACATGCCCGGTGTCTCGAGGGAACTCGCTGAGCACAAACTCAACGCCAACCCCAAAGTGCGACCAAGCAGTCGCTACGTCCCTTCAATGAAGAGCGCCGCCGAGCAATCACCGAAGAAGTACAGCGCCTGCTAGCCGCAGGCTTCATTCGGCCCATCAAGTACTCCAAGTGGCTGGCAAACGAGGCACGCGACGGAGTCGACCAGCTCGACGAGGCACGCGATGGAATCGACCAGCTCGACGAGGCACACGACCTAGCTCGCTCCCGCACCGCCATCTACCAGCAAGGACTCTGCCGCTACCACAGCCGCCGAGTTCGGACTCGCACCTTCCAGGAAGCGACCTGGTCCTACGACTGGTCCAGGACAAGAAAGGCATGCGCAAACTTTCCCCCCATGGGAGGGACCATTCGCCATAGGGCGAGTCCTCGGCAACGATGCCTACTACCTCATCGACGTACGATGCAATGGCCAGCTTGAGGTCGGGAGACCATGGAATGTAAACCTCCTCCGAAAGTTCTATACATAGAACTCAAACTTGTACCAAGCTGATACATAATGAAATACATTCGGATCGCACAAATTGTGTCTACTCGCCGTCTTCTTGTGCCACTCGCACTCGTACATTTAGCAATACGCTACCTACGGAAGTCAACCCTTGGTCGAGTGACCGGCACGGCGAAGTAGTGCGACCCAAGTGCACCAAAGATATTTGGTCCTTGTGTCGTCCACAAATACGCCAACCCAGAGCCACCATCGAAGTCGCCCTGATCGACTGGCCTACTGGGCCAAGACAACCGATTAACGCTTACCACAACGACCTGTCCTCCCCATCCTTGTGCAAAGCGACTTGAATGGTTAAGTACCACGCACGGGGACTTTGCAACAAGAATACCTCACGTGGCTCGGGAACACACCAAGTAAGAGAGCTGCCTTGGACTCGCCACGCGACTGGCTCTCCGAGCCAGGGGAAGATACGCGTTACAAACAACGCACCAGACCTTACAACAGGCACACGCCCAAAACGTCTAAGTACCACGCTCCGGGACTCGCCTAAATCAACCCTACTCGCGCTCAGGAACTCAGCTAAAAACAGATCCCCATCGGAATAGCAAGGCGACTGGCCCAACACGCCACGGCAAATCAATATCAATCAAAACAAAAATCCAAAGAAAACACACATGCACACAAACGAGTTATACCCCACTAAATGGCGGACGCACTCGGGGATTCGCTCAAACAAAAAGTCAATATATCACATAACTAACCACGCATTGCGAGTCGATTGACTCCCCTTACTTTCATACATATGTATTGTTCATGTCACAAAATGGCCATCAAGCATAACTTACAAAAGCCCCCAGGGCAGCTACGTATTTTGCAGGCCCCGACGAAGAAGCGCCACCACCGCCCCTGACACGAACGTATGGCTCCCATGGATTCGTCGGGTAGATCGTTAGCAACTTTGACAACACCGATCGGAAGGGTTGCTCCAACTTCAGGTCGCGATGCTCCGTCTTGGGGTCACCTGGCGCCACCACCGTCTCCTAGTACGGCAGCAAGTCCCCTATCACTAGCACCCGATCCGCGAAGGGAGCAGCCTTGGCGGTCAGCCTCAACACCTCCGACATCTCCACTGAGCCAGTCGCCGAAGGATAGCCGCTGGTGACATTGTCGAGATCGACATTGTCAGGGAAATGCGCGAGCCCCAAGCTCAACACCATGGTGGCCCTGCGCCTGAAGGCCGAATGCGCCATCCATTCTACAACGGCGGGCGCCTCTTCCAGGTAGCGCCATACTTTAGTCAGTCCCCCAGGTATAACCTCAGTGGGGGACATCCCTTGAAGAACCGCCTAGACGCACAACGCCGAGGCGGTGGCTATGTTCACCACCGCGGTCACTCATTGTGAGGCATTGAAGGTCTACACCACCGGATCTCCTTTCCCTATCAAAGCTGCAACGTCAGACACCCAATGTCACTACGGAATCACCCACTCGGGGACTGACCGCATACATCAAAGAGGAAAGCAACCACTCACCAAGAAGTTTCCGGCAGTTCTCCGTCACATGCTTCTCAAGGGCAGCAAGGTCGCCCTGCAGCCTGAGGATGATTGAATCAGCAGCCTTCCGCTCCTCCTCCGCCACGGCGACTGCGGCCTTGGCTCTCTCCTCAGAAGTGACCATCGACGCCTTTGCCTCCTCCAGTTCCTTCACCAACGAGTCGATCCGCTCCTTTGATACGTCCAGTTCCGCAGCAGGGACGTACCCCTCACGGGACTTGGCAATAGCAGCCGGAAGACCATCTACAAAGCAAAAGCAAAATAAGTCACTTTTGTGCAAGCATCAACAGCTCGAACTTGCCAAGCAGAGCAACAACTTACCAATAGTTTCCTGGAGTCATTGGTTGGCTTCCTGCGCCACACGCAAGTCAAGCTCCAGTCGCTACTTCGTGGCTTGCCGGTCGGATGATTCCCTTTGCATGCCATGTGGACATAAAGACATTCAGCGACTGGACGACTACAATTTTAAGTGCCTAGCCGCTGAAATTCAGCGACTAGACACTCGGGGACTGGAAGACTACAATTCTAAGTGCCTAGCCGCTGAAATTCAGAGACTAGACACTCGGGGACTGGAAGACTACAATTCTAAGTGCCTAGCTGCTGATATTCAGCGACTAGACACTCGGGGACTGGAAGACTACAATTCTAAGTGCCTAGCCGCTGAAATTCAGCGACAAGACTCGGGGACTGGACATACCTGAATGGCGGCACCGAGCATGGCTTGAAGTCCGCTGGCATCCGTCGAAGGAACCACGAATGATGTACGCCCACGACGCGACCCAACATCTTCGTCGATGATTTCTGGAACTTGTGGAGATTGGCTCTCCGCCATGAACGGGGACCCCTTTGCCACGAAGTGCAGAAACGATGCAGCCGCCCTCGCTGAAGTGCCAGTTGGCGGAGCAAGCGGTTCTGCCACCGAAGCCCCCTTGGCTGGCTCCGATCAGGCGGGCATCGCTACTTCGGCATGGGCAGCAGGGACACCTTCCTCCGTCGCAATGTCAGCAACGTCTCCTTTGCTCTTCTTCTCCTTTGCGCCTTCAGCGGACGTAGCTCCTCAACAGGCTTCCTCTTCCTGGAAGGGTTGGCCTCCTCCGCGTCGACGGTCGGTGGAATTTTAGCCACCGAGGGGTGACCCATCTTCTTGGCACCGGACCTACGAAATCAGAAAGGTGAGCAAAAGAAATCATATCAGGAAACACCCAAGAATAGAAAGGAAAATCGCGACTCACTTGGCGACTGGAAGAACGTGTAGCCCCGTGCTGATGTGAGCAGGCTTGTCTATCTCTGGGGCCAGCTTGCGTGTGAGACCCTTCTCAAATACATCCGAGGCCAATGACACCGCGGGGCTTCTTTGATGATGAAGTCGCGGTCGCAGGAATTTCCGGCCCAGACGACGCGGTCGTCCCCATCGGCTGCGGCGACTTTGGTGACGCGGCTTCAGCAGCTCCCTGCTCCGATGTAGCCGAAGTTGTCGGCGCAATCGCCGTGAGCGGAACTTCCACCGCCACTGCCGCATCCGCGATCTCTGGTCCCATCATCGGAATCGCACCCTCCGAGATCTCGTGCGAGGTCTTGGTCACGTCGTCGTCAGACTCATTGTCCAACCCAAATTCCACCACCGATCTGGGTGGCGACGCCGGCTTCGGAGCCGGCTTCTTCACAGGCGACTTTGGTTTGTGCGCAGGTTTCGCCGGCGTGGCTGTTAGCCATGAGCTATGCTCTTGCATAATCTTGTCGTCTTCGTCGCGCTCTTCAAGACTACGACTCGCCTCGATCTCGTGTTGCTTTTGCATGAGAGTCTTGCGAGCCACGGGCTCTAGGGGAGGGACCTCCCTTTCTTCCTCTTTGCTCTCGGAGGATTCTCCTTCGGTCCCCTCCTCGAGCTCCTTGGGGACCTCCTCGTCGAGCGGGGGGAGCTAGCCCTCGAGGACCTAAAATAACTGAGGGCGCCCACATATGAACATCACAATCAAAGAGAATGGCTACGAGTAAACCTGACGAGAGAGGCCTATCGTGGGAGCTTCATTCTTCCCGAGCACATACGGAGCGAGCCCGGCCGATGTGGTTGTAAATTCCGCATTGGTGATCTTCTTCATAGCGGCCTTATAATCCGCAGCATCCCACGCCTCCTTGCTAGTCCGGGAAGGATCATTCTTCCCGGTGTATTCATACATCCAATGGGGCTAGGTCGCCAATGGGACCAAGCGCCGCTCGAGCCAGCAGTTGTACAGATTGATTGTGGACAATCCCTTGTCCTTCAGCTTCTGGATCTGGTCCATCATCTCCGCGACAGCCATCCTCTGATCATCGGGAAGCTTGACTGCTATTAGTCTACGGGGCTCGCTTCTCTCTGCGACATATTCAAGGAGCGCCACTTCACCAGAGGGAGTGGATTCTTTCACATAGAACCAACTTTTCTTCCACTTGCTCGCGGCCTTCTTCAGCAGGAGGAGGTTGAAGAAGTTGGCCTTCGGCTTCAATTGGAACGTGACGCCACCCGCCGCCAAGACCGGACCGCCGGACCCATCGCGTCTGATGTGGTCGTTGAACAGATCTAGCCACACCCGAAAATACGGCCTGCAGCCGAGGTAGCATTCGCAGAAGGCGACAAAGATCGCCAGTTGCTCGATGCTATGCGGACCTAGGTCTAACGGCTTGATTGTGTAGTACGCGCAGAACCGCCGAAAGAAAACCGAGGTGGGGAATCCCAAGCCCCTCTCTAAGTGGCATGGGAAGCAGATGAACTCACCGGCGCGTGGTCCCGGCTCGACCTCGGAGGACGCGGGAATCCGCCAATTCCCCTTGCAGAGGACCCCCGCGTCTTCAAATGATTTGAGCTACACCGTGGTGCACTTAGACTTCCCCCACAGATCTTTTGGAGGCGCCCTCAAGAAAGGAGCAAGATCGCTCAGTCTGGGAAATCTGGATCAAGGAGAGGCGTAGAGAATGGATGCGCGAAGATGAGGAATGCGGGAAAAGGTCTATAGGACTGTTCCGTCGCTCTCCTTATAAAGAAGCGTTACCCGCCAATCTCGGGATAGCCGTTTATCGCGGTAATTGTAACTACCTCGGTGAATTACGCTCTTAGTTGCATGCCTGGATGAACGAAAGTGGTTAAAATAGTACGGTGGGGCCCAGGGCCACTCACGGTAGACCTTTCGGCCGTCCTAACCACTTTCAGATCATCTGGACAAGAACGAGCGGCGTAATCGGCATGCGAAGGGATCAACTACATACACAAATGAGTATGTATGCAAGCCACATACAACAGTCCTCAAAGCCATTCCATCTAAAAGAAATAGAAATATTGCAACGCCATACGGCAAGATTCAAATATCCTAGATAGAGATAATAATTTAGGATAGCTCCTCATACAACAAACATCAGAGTATCAGGCGGAAGCGGAAAACAAGGTCCGAGTACGGATAAGAAGCAAATCGGCATAAGATTCCACATAAATAAACACATCCCGCCCACAGATCTCACGGATCCCCGTTCCCGGAATCTCTGCACCGAGTGATCGTTGCCAACATCATCTGTCTCCTCCACCCAGTATCCATCTTGCAAGTACACATGTTCATCTGAATCAAACAATTTATCGTGTGAGACCCTAGGGGTACTCAGCAAGTCTTTATGCCACTAAAGGGGACACAACCTGGGGAAGACGCAATTGCAGCAAAAGATAATATCTAACAATTCTATAGATACTCGCTAACCATCCTCCTAACCAATGATAGACGGATGACCGTGAATTAAGAACAACAGTTATAACAGTATAATTAACAGATCCATCCTCCTCCTCGCTTACCAACGAGGAAGCGGACGAATAACCCCCATCATCCATTGGCAGTTTTATTAACCATTCCATGAGTATTGCACTATTTACTAATCAAGTACTTAGTCAAATTAAAAGCGGTACTTTAGTTATACTTGTCTATGATCGAGAAACTGTGCTCCAAGTCGTCCATAACCGCGGACACGGATTTCAGAAAGATTTACCCTGCAGAGGTGCATGAATAGCAACACACACTCGATCAACCTCGGAAAAACCAACTCAAAACCCAACGAGGCATTCACGACAAAGCAATCACAGGATTCAGAAATATTTCAGGGGGCCACCCCATTAAGCTACCCGCAACGAAGTTGGCCGGCTCGGAGACGGACCCAAGGTTTGCGCCAATGGCTGTAAACGACTGGGAACCCGTAAATGTGACTGGGCTTGTTGATACCGCGAAAACACTCCGCAATTCTTAAACAGTACAGGTGCTCCTCGCACAATCTTAATAAAAAAGTAACATGGCATAAGTACAGGATAGTAATAAAGCCCCAAACTACTTTGTGGCCCCAAGAAATAAGAATGAATCAAGATCTGGCTCAGGGGGGTCCATAAGGCCTCCCGGATGTGGATAGTGTGAATAGTCAAGGAACAGGAATCAAGTACTCGGGGTCCTATGGGGCACAAGTGAGCATGAAAAACCAAATAGCAGATATTGCTCACCGGTGCCTCTTTCATTAGTTATCCCATTACTACTCAAGTTAAGTTGTTTAGGTACCTCAGGATTCATCAGACACTCACATACCCTACTCGTGCTTTTCTACGACTCGCATGGCTCAAACAACTCCTGTAGTAATGGCTCATGGGATGGAGGAACAAGCTTCGGTGGGGTTTAATGGTAAAGGCTATGCAGTACTTGGGATTCAATTTAATGCAATCGCGACTCAATGATGCAAGAATAAGATAGAGGCAATAGGTACTATATGTATGCAAGCATGTGGTACTGCTTGCCTGGCAGCTCAGTTGAAGCAAGAGACGGATCTGGGTAGTACTCCTGTGATTCCTGGTAATTCTCCTGCTGGGCGTCTATTCGAAGAAGAACCAAACAAACAAGGGCCAACATAAATAAAGTGCACAAGCATATGAATTAAAATGCGACAAGCAAACAAGCATGCCATGATGAATGATGCACAATTTACATGGCATTGAAGTAGCATGGCAAAGGTGAGGTGTGGTGCAAGAATAAAGCATTTTATTAATTATTTAGCCAAGTGTTATTGTCATAAACAGTTCAAATTTTCAATAATGATATGATGCATGCTTCAATTCAGAACAAGGACTGCATAGATAGAACGGACTCATCGCGCTGATCGATTTAGACATATTATTTGTCAAATTTGGAGTTATAGAATTAAAGTTATTAATTTATTAAGGAAAGGGGCATTTTATTGTAATTTTGTTTATCTCGAAATTTTAAAGTGGTCAAGCATTATTTTGAAGGGCATAATTGAATTCCTCACATTTTTCTGATTCAAAAACATATATTATATGCATTGTTTGGATTTATAATTTGAAAGTTATTTAAATCTGATTTGAATTTGAATTTAAACAATTTTCTGGAAATGTTTACTAAAACAGATAAACGGAAATACTTTTTGCACTCAGCTGAACCTAGCCACAGTCGCTGACGGGTGGGGCCAGTCTGACTAGCGACGCAGCGCGCGAAAAATCTTTTACACCGCGGACTTACCTAGCTGCTGCGGTTGATAGGCGGGGCCAGCGGGCTAGGGCCCATGTGCCAGTGGTGGGACTCGCAGAGACTGATAGGTGGGAAGCGAGCTGGAGCGCGGGTTGAGGGGCTAAGAGCTAGGGGGCTTAACTGCAAGATTGCCAGGGTGGCTGACAGGTGGGGCTCGGTGTACCGCGGGTTGATGCGTAACAAAAAGATGGGGTTTTCTGTAAGATGGCCACGACCCCACTGTTTATCTGTTTCCTCTGTCGAAACTGACAGGATGGTGCTCGACTGACAGAGCGCGGCGCGCGCGGCACGGGGGCTCGACCTCGCGACCTGCGGTGTGCGCGACGAGGGCCTGTGCCAGTGCGGTGGGCTACGGGATGGTGACAGGAGGGTAGGCGCGGCCTAGGTATGTCTCTGCGACGCGGCGACGAGCAGACGTGCGCGCGACGCCGGCGCACACAGGGTGTTCATCGAAGGGATCGGCACGACTAGGAAGCGACGCTGGACGAGAGGGTGTCAGGGGGGTCCGGTGGCTCACCGCGAGGTTGTCGGTGGTGGCGGATCGGGACGAGGCGCAGCAGGGCGTCGGCGGAGCTGGCGAACCGGAGATCTAGGGTTTCGGTAGGGCGTCGACGTACTGCGGCAGTGGTGGCCTTCTCCTCCTCGCTGGCGCGTCCAGGGCGAAGCAGGGGGTCTACTCGGTCTCCTCGACCACTTCCACGTCGCGCACGCTGGCAGGAACTAGGGGATGCCGGTGGTACTGGCAGGGAGCGACGAGAGGTAGACGGCGTCGGTGGAGAGGAAAAAGGGGAGAGGCAGGGGCTCTGGGGCAGATCTGGGCGATGCCAAGAGGCGTGGGGCGGAGGATAAAGCGAGGGAGAGGGAGGAGGGTGCCGTGTGGGAGCGGGCAGGGATAAAGTGGCTTCGGCCACTTTTTCCTTCTCCTCCTCGCACATGCTCGGGCTAGGGCAGGTAGGGCATGGCAGGGTAGGGTGGTGGCGACTGCCAGGTAGGCCAGGGAGAGAGGAGGGGAAAGTGGGGCCTTGTGGCAGCGAGAGAAGAAAGAGAGGCCGAGAGAGAGAGAGAGGGAACTCGGGTTAGCTAGGTGTGGTCTCGGTTAGGGTTTTGTTAGGCTTGGGGTAGGTGGTTAGCTGAGGTGTGGGACCAGGGAGAGAGGGTGGCTAGGTGGGCCAGCATGGTAGAGAGAGGGAGAGGTGAGAGAGGTGTGGTAGGGGTTAGGGTTTAAAGTAGAACTAGGGTTAGAGGGAAATAGAGAGAGAGAGAGCTAGGTTAGGTTTTGATTAGGTGTTTAGGTTTTAAAACTTGTTTATAAGATCAAACCAAGAGAAAAAGTGAGAGCTTGAATTAGCATAAGATGAGGTGAAGGAGAATCCAAGTAAAAGAGGAAGACAAAGGTTTATGGGAAAAAGGCCTTATTTGAATCATGCATGAAGGGGAGAATGGTGTTGATGTGTACATGGGAATGGTGGAGAGATATGGAGATGATCCCACAAAGAAAGAACCACTAAAAGCAAGAGAAAAACAAATGAGCTAAAGATGGTGGTACTCTTGCATGGCCCATGCAAAATAATTAATGCCATGCTTTATTCTTGTGAAAACAATAATATTAACATGGCATTATTCTTATGCATTCCCAAAAAGTGGAATAAAGGCCAAGCAAAAGAAATTATAGTTGAATCCATCCCATCCCACATGAGCTAGAATAATACCAAAAGAAAATTAAAAGCCCATGGGTAAATGGAATGGTGGAATTATAAGGTGGTGAAAAGAAAAGTGATGGAGTTGAATAAAAGAGATGCCCCCAACTCAACTTGGGCATTTAAACAATATATCAATACCCAAATACAATATCAAGAGGCAAATACAATTAATAATGCATATGAGAGAAGAACCAAAAGAAAAGGGTTTTATATGATGCTCAAATGCAAGGTGGCATGATGACATGAGCATGATATAATTATGATGCAACAATTGTATATAGGAAGTAGCCAATATCTTACTAGACCAAGTAGCATTACAATTGTTAGACAATTGGGGTGCTACAGTAATTGTGCCGAAGTTACCGTTGGATTACCCAATGGCTAGTTTGACCGAGCTGACGGTCCAGCTCCTTCCACTCGGCTCGCCTGCAGCTATACCTTGTTCAGTCGACAGGAGCAGCGACTCAGACGTGAATGCATTCGCCAAAGCTGTGACTGGGAACCCGGTGGAAAATTTCCTTTGGTTCTCGACAGAGTCCATCGCCGATTCGACTGGGCGTCCAAATTGGATTCGCCTACTCCGACTGCCAAATGAACACCTGCATTTGAATCAACGGTAGCCTCGGCGACTACTGATGGGGATATGCCGAATGGGGTATGCCCAGCAGGATGTTCCGATTGGGCCGAAATCCTCGCGAGTGGGCCTGCAGGATAGCGACTGGAATGGGACTAAGATAAAGGCCTGGCGATTGGAGACTGGAGGCCTAGTAGTGTAGCTAAAGCCCAGTCGGATTAGGTCAAAGCCTCCGAATCCATATCTTGTTCGGTTGTAAATTGTAAACCCTAGTGAGGTGCCCCCTATATAAGCCTCCCTAGGGTAGCTTGAGGACTTACGTTCCATCATACACCCCTTCGAGCGACTCGCTGCTTAGACGCCGAGCTTGCCACCCCTGTAACTCGCTCTCCATCAATCTAATCTAGCAGGAGTAGGTCTTTACTCTCTGGGGGGCGAACCTGGGTAAATCCATGTGCATCCGCCCCCATGTCGCACCGCAGATGGCCGCCAGCTCTCGCCCCCGTTCAACTCAATCGCTACCCCTGGTAGCAACTACCGCGGCCATTCCCACGACAAATACAGGTGTGGTATATAAACAAACCAGGTCCCTAGTATCCTCTAGACTAGTTCGTTGGCCAGCTGATGATCGAGGTTTCCTGATCATGGACTTTATCACAGTAACTGACAATGAGGTCACTTCATTAGATGAATGAAGTGACGGACAACACCCAACCCTAATATTACAATGTGATCTAGTCACGAAGTTCAACATAGCGACATCTAGCAAAGCGTAGTAACTTAGTCCTTCGACCCTGAGATCATATTTAATCACTATCTCCTGTGGTTGCTTTGATCACATCAACAGTCATGACCATAACTAGGTGACCATAAAGGTGTGCGTCATGTATTCTAGAGGAATAGTTGAGGCGTATGTATCGATATTAGGATTTGCCTATCCGAGTGATGGATAGATACCGTGGGCCCACTCAGTGAGATTACATCTATAAGTTTGCAAACATGTGACTAGGTCACGAGGATGTAATATCACGCAAATGAGTAAATATGTTTGTCAGTAACAAGATCGAACTAGGTATGCAGATAACAAAGATTAGATCTTGGACAAACTAGGTATCATAGAGCAAAGAGAATGATACTCGACGTTCAAGGTTCAAACGATCAAGTTTTTCGTTAAATGCATGGGGACCATCATGTGTTTCCAAATACCGTTGTTGGTAATTGATCGGAGAGTGTCTTGATCATATCTGTGTATTCCCGAACCATAGAGTGTCACACTTAAGGGTAGATGATGCTTAGGGATTGATCCGAGATCGTAGAAGAAAAGCGAGAACTCCGGTATTATTCTGGGGTAATACTAGAATTGTTCCAGGGATATCCGATGATGATCGGAGGGGTCCGAAAGGTGTTTCGGAGTGATGGTATTAAATAATATATATTTAATATTAATTAAATGAATTAATATTAGAGAGTGGATTTTACGTGCATCATGGGTCACTGTTGAGACCTTTCCGTCCCATCCGAGCAGTTTGTCAGACTTTTTGTTCAATTTACCAAAATGAAGAAAAGCTAGGATATTGTTTCTCTCCCAACAACTTTATCTCGATCTCAAAGCACTAAAAAGTGGCTGATTTTTTGCACCCATGTATACAAGTAGAAAGGTATTTTCCTTGATGATGTTCATTTTCAATTTATGTGCCAGGTGTGCTTTCTTTTGATTTGGGACCACAGCCATAGGCTGAAGTTCATTTTTTAAGCAGGATAAATATGAATTTTTTCTACCTGTGTGAGTAATTCTCAAAAGCCTATCAGGCTACAATTATCTTCCTTATAGATAATTTCTTTATAAATTGTGAATGCAAATATCCCATAACATTCACACATGCATACATCTCAATTGACCCAACATGGACCCTATATTAGTTATGTTTATGATGTATTTTAATTATATGCCCTTGGCTTAGTCTAATAAGCTTTATTTGGATCGATAATCTGACATTTGTTGTGTTCATCGTTGAAAAGTTAATTACTTCTGAACATTATTACTTACATGTTTGATGTCCTAGTGATTTCTTTCTAGAAATAACATAACCTCTTGAATGTACCAAGTAAATATCTTTCATGTTCTAGATTACATTATATCATGTCAACTTTCTTTTTTTAACTCAAAATGCCAATAAAATTACTCGAGAATTCCCACCACAACACGCGGAGTATCTTCTAGTTCCACATACGAGGCCACTACACAATGCCACACTGGATGGATCTGCATATGGGATGGGTGGGTGACAAGTGGGCCAACACGGACATGCGCGACAAACGTACACCGCATTTCTAGCCCAAATTAACGCGAGACATACATACCCTACATTCCTGGCCCAAAGCGTCCAGGGCCTCTCGTCCGTTTGCGTCGCCTTGTTGGGGCCTATTTTTGTTGTCCTCTGTCCGTGTTGGCGAAAATCATTTAAAAACATAAATGCAAGAAGTTTTGTGCACACGAAATCTCATTTAGTATGGAAAATTAGGGAGTAAAATCATAACATATATGAAGCATAAAAGACAACACTTGCAACATGAATGTACCATTTACGGTCATCGTAGCACATCGCTCGTGTGCTTGTAGCAACACACCGACTACGAGGAATGTGCCACAGGTGCCTTCTCTGATGGACTCGGACATCATGATAATAAGTGGACAAGATGCAAGGAGAAATGGCCAATAGATTCGGCGTCGTTGCATACCATTACGCACAAGAAAACCTATTGTGTAGCTTGAAGAGATAGAAATAGGAGAATGATGTATCCACCGAGACCTGGCATTTTAGTTATCTACATAAAACTATGTTTCAGAGAGCATCATGGGGCACTAGTAAACTTATTTGGTTCAGCATGAACATCTTCAAAAAGAAAAAGAAAATTAAGTCGAAGATGACCAAGCCATTTCTCCTCGGTCTCTAAACCCTAGAGAGGCGATTTTTTGGACGCACCACGCCACCACCCCTCATCCACCGTCCATTGGATCCGCCGCCATAAGAGTGCCCCTGATTTACCAGATGGAGTTCAGTACTTTCAAACTATTACCTCTGTTCAAACATATAAAATGTTTTGGTAGGTTAAACAGAGGTGGTATTTTTAAAAAGAGGTTTAGAAGAGTCTAAATTCAAATATAAAAAAATTGAAGGATCCTACTGATTTACGAAGAACTAGGATTAGGTAGAGCTGACCGATACATCTGCCCTTTCTTGGACCATCTATCTATGTAAACACTTTTTTTTTTGACAATCATCTATGTAAACACTTTGATTTACAATTGGCGATGATAGGGTAACTTTTCTCATCCCTTCTCACCAAACCGTCCAATTCCAATCCCCTACCAGCAGCAGCCCTACCAGCTCCCGAGCAAAGCTCGCCTCCTCCACACTGCCCCTTGCGCTCGCCAGACCTGGCCCGTACCCAGTGCCCTCGCTCCGTCCCACTCCTCCTTCCTGGCCGCGTCCTCACCCCGGGCAGAAGGCCTGGATCTCAGCGTCCAGATCGCCGGGACCCCCCACCTGGAGCAGCTGGCATCCTCACCCTCGGGAATCAGTTTGCGGAGTAAATGCTGCTTAACCTATAGTTTTCTGGTAAGAATAGATTCTGGATGGTGCTAATTTGTCTCTGTTACCATCCTTGCATATATGCATACTATGTTGAATCTCTTTTTTGCTGAAAGTGATATACTTTACTTCTTGCTAGCAAATTATTTAACCTTTTGTTAGAGAGGTGGTACAAATAATGTTGGAAAGATGAAATTATGATGCAAACAAGCAAGAAAGAAAAATAGTACTACTCCACTAGAATACACAGTGCTTTTCTTCATCGCTAGTGAATCAAACTTAAGATATGTCTTTCACTTCGATGACCCAAATTGCTCTAATCAGCTGGGGATGAAAATTGTACAGCCTCCATCCATATCTTAATTGAGGAGCAAGTAGCCATGTCTCTCCTAGCACTCACCCATTGCATATAGGGCCATAACCATAGGTCTTAGGGCTATGCGGCCAACATTTTGCGGAGCAGAGTAAATTTATGGAAGGCCTGATGTGGGGCAGGGGTCGAATCCATGTGGGAAGAGTGAGAATCCAGCAACAAGGCAATTATAGGGAAGCCGAGGTTGTCGCCTTGTTGGCATTGATTCTGACGGCTGCAGCTGCTGGTGTGCAGAAGCCCTAACTGCCTTCTTTGAAGGATTCAGGAGAATACCAACGAGGTGGAGAGATGAGGGGTTTGCTTGGGGAAGTGGGAAGTGGGAACCAATCTAGTCGAGGCTTGGCGGATTTAATGGAGAGGAACATAAACCCATCTCACAGTATTGAGCCAGACGCTGCACGAATGTCATAGCTGACCTATCATATACGAATGCACCCCATTAATTCTCTGAAGATCATTTGAGAGCAATACATGTCCATATGGGGACATTTCGGTGCCGTGGGATGGTTGGTATTGCTAATGCTGTGATGACATATGCTCATTTGAGAACGATACATATCCTTATGGGACGTTTTGGTGCTGCTGAATGGTTGTTATTGCTAAAGACTTTGATGACACATTCACATCTACCCACAAAAAAAGACATGCTCATTATGAGCGATTCATCATACACGTCCGTATGGGGGCATTTTGGTGCTGCAGGATGGTTGGTAGTGCTAATGCTTTGATGACATACTGATATTGGGTAGACCGTAGATATGTGATGCTGCCAATTTTGACAGTTCCATACTGAAAGAGTTAAAACTAATAATTATAAGGTGTCAAGAGACTCTTAGTTACTAACTATGTCAACATCAACTCTCAGTTTCAAGTCAACCTAACGCAGTACAGATCACACTGTATCTAAGTCGGCAACAAACATGATAGCCTTTTTCCTCATTGGTATTCCAACACGTCTGCCATATTGTTGAAAGTTTCATGTTTTATGAGTTTGTTCTCTGTGGGCTTTGCTAAAGATGATATTTACCACATAGAGTTTGCAGTAGAAGGTTGGTACACAAGGGGAAAATTCAAGTGTATAGTTCAGAAAATAGACTTTCTTTGTGTATTTTATATTAAGATTGATAAAATGTGTGCCTTCTATAGCCAATACTTGAAAGGAAAGCAAGGTATGATTAGGCTTCACATGGTTCTTGCTTAGAGGGCAATCAACATCATCACCATCAGTGTGGGATATTTGATGGCTAAGCTTTTTAATCTGGGTCAGGGACCTGTAAGAGGCAGGGAGTTGATAGGCCACAGGTGTGGTGAGATTAGGCTTGGTATCTAATGTCACCATGGGTTTGCCCATGTGGCTACCTGCATTGTAGTAGTAGTAGTTTCTTATACTTTTAGTTCTATGGGCCATATGACTTGAAATGAATCTTCTGTTGACTCCCCAAAGGATAGCTCTATAAAATGATACAGCCCTAATGAGTAGTGCAGTTGATATCGTTAACCTTGGGAGGCCAACTGGCCACTGGATTATCGTTAGCTGTCCCACTAGAATACTCAGTTTCGTGTCTGTTTATTATGCATTGGGGACAGGTCATATATAGTGGAACATCTGTTGATCAAGGTTCAGAATATGGGTTTCCTAAAAAAAGGTTAAGAATATGAGTATGTGCCTATGTGGTTAGAGAATCTTTGTTTTAGAGCAACCCAAAGCTTGCTGTAGTTTATTTCGTGCTTGTGTGTATCTCTTTCTTAATACAGGATGCAACGTAGTTGCAGCGAAGGTTGCTTTTGAGCTATCCCTGTTATGGCCATTTATGCAATTAATATCTTACTCGGTAGTTGCTTTTGCAGGTGGATGCCAATTTTCCCATTGATTGAAGACAACTAACTTGGTTGATCCTGAGGGCACGAAGTAATGATCCGGCCAGGCTCCAAGGAGTCACAAAATTATGACAACAACAGCCAGAAAGTTTATCCTCAACCCATTGATGAAAATATGAATCAGAACATGGGCAGTATGATTGGAAGTATATTCAATAATATATCCTCTTTAAAGGCTGCATACATTCAGCTTCAGGAAGCTCACACCCCATACGACCCGGACAAGATACAAACTGCTGATAGGCTTGTCATAGATGAACTCACGAGGCTTTCAGAACTCAAGCATACTTACAGAGAGAAGAATCCTAAGCCAGTAGCAGCATCACCTCAAGATTCACGCTTGCTTTCTGAAATACAGGAGCAGCAGAACTTGTTAAAGACATATGAGGTCATGGTAAAGAAGTTCCAATCTCAGATCCAGAACAGAGATACCGAGATTACCCATTTACAGCAGCAAACCGATGAGGCCAAACATCGGAAATCAAAACTGGAGAAGAAATTGAAACATAGGGGATTGCTTAACAAGGAATCCGAGGAATCTGATGAAGAAGAGAACTACTTCTCCATTGAGCTGACACCAAGTCTATTTACATCTACTGCTGAAAATGCATACCAATCAATACATGATTTCTCAAAGCCCTTGATCAACATGATGAAAGCTGCGGGGTGGGATCTTGACGCTGCTGCTGATGCAATTGAACCTGATGTAGTTTACACAAGGAGAGCTCACAAGAAGTACGCGTTTGAGTCCTATATCTGCCAAAGAATGTTCAGCGGTTTCCATGAGGAGAGCTTTTCCATCAAGGCTGCTAGTGCCGCCGTTTCCAACGAGGCTTTCTTCCACCAGTTCCTCGCGGTACGAGCCATGGATCCTCTGGATGTATTGAGCCAGAACCCAGATTCAGTTTTTGGAAAGTTCTGCAGAAGCAAATACCTATTACTTGTGCACCCGAAGATGGAAGGTTCTTTCTTCGGCAACATGGATCAGAGAAACTACGTCATGAGTGGCGGCCATCCGAGAACACCTTTCTATCAGGCATTTCTCAAGTTGGCGAAGTCCATATGGTTGTTGCACAGGCTGGCGTACTCTTTCGATCCAAAGGTCAGGGTCTTCCAAGTGAAGAAGGGAAGCGAGTTCTCAGAGATTCACATGGAAAGTGTTGTGAAGAACATTGTCTTGGATGAAAGTGCCAAGAGGCCTAAAGTTGACTTGATGGTGATGCCTGGTTTCCTGATCGGGACCAGCGTCATACAGTCTCGAGTGTACCTTTCTGATGTCAAATGTGCCGAGTGAAAATGTTGCGGTTGCTTCAGAAGATTCCAGGCGTTTCACATCCTGCGAGATCATTTAGTTGCATCTGATAAGGTGGGGGATTTTGTATGTCTTGTATGCAATGCTACGTCTCCAAACTGTTATTCATGTGAAATCTAGTAGAAACCATTTGTGCAAAAATATACTAGCATGTTTTGTCGTTTGAGGACTAAGATGCATTTTTTCTCGGTTTTGTAATGTGATCTTATCCCTGTATTTGGTCTATGTACACATTATCAATGTAATGCGGATGTGGCTGTCTATATGATGAACTGATGATTGTACCACCCCTTAGGGCCAGTATTTGGTCCATATACAAATTATCAGTGTGATGCGGATAAGGTGGGGGATTTTGTATGTCTTGTATGCAATGCTACGTCTCCAAACTGTTATTCATGTGAAATCTAGTAGAAACCATTTGTGCAAAAATATACTAGCATGTTTTGTCGTTTGAGGACTAAGATGCATTTTTTCTCGGTTTTGTAATGTGATCTTATCCCTGTATTTGGTCTATGTACACATTATCAATGTAATGCGGATGTGGCTGTCTATATGATGAACTGATGATTGTACCACCCCTTAGGGCCAGTATTTGGTCCATATACAAATTATCAGTGTGATGCGGATAAGGTGGGGGATTTTGTATGTCTTGTATGCAATGCTACGTCTCCAAACTGTTATTCATGTGAAATCTAGTAGAAACCATTTGTGCAAAAATATACTAGCATGTTTTGTCGTTTGAGGACTAAGATGCATTTTTTCTCGGTTTTGTAATGTGATCTTATCCCTGTATTTGGTCTATGTACACATTATCAATGTAATGCGGATGTGGCTGTCTATATGATGAACTGATGATTGTACCACCCCTTAGGGCCAGTATTTGGTCCATATACAAATTATCAGTGTGATGCGGATGTGGCTGTCTATATGATGAACCGATGACTGTACAACCCCTTAGGGCCGTTTGGTAGCCTGCATGAGGTGCATGGGGTCCTTGGCTAGGCCCTGCTCAACCTGTCTTGCCATGGCCCAACTGAGACAAGGTTTGAGCCTCGTATTTGGTTGCCTGCATTGCATGAGGCTTGGAACGAGCATGCCGTGTTTGGTTGTCTCCATTACAGCACTTTGGGTGCTCATCTGATATAAATGCCTGATGTTTGCTGTCTGTATAGGGTGTTGTGAATACTTCTTTTGAAGATGATGGAACATGTCATGGGCGAGGTAACTTTGAACCTGAAAGTAGAAAACATACAACATGGATGTTGTATTGCAACGGTGAGACGAAGCTACTGTTCAAACTTCAAAGGAATTTACAAAAGATTGACCATGGACGACAAATTTGATGAAATTGATCTCGATGAACTCCGAATAGAGGGCTACGGTTGAAGAAACTTGGAATTAAATGCAAACTAAACTCCGAGCAGAGAGAAGAGAAGCCGCTAGCTCTCCGGGTCTTTTAACAGCGAACCCTTACAGGTGGACCACATGGGACACACAGCCTTTTCTCTTTTACTTCTTCACCTCTGTCTCTGCATCGTGTACAGCCGTGGCTCTTACAAACCAGCAGTCACAAAATACACACCTGACAAACACGGTGTAAAGATCAGAGCATGGTGCTACTGCGTAACAAATCGGAATTCTGAAGGCAGTGAGCATTTACAGAGACACTACTCAACTCCTCTTTCAGATCCAAGACCAGGAAAAAAAGATTTCTGAAGGCAGTTAACATCAATAGAAAAAAAATACACGATTGAACATCAATATCAGAACAAGAAAACAAAGCGTAAATCAGTCTCCAAGTGGCAAAATCTCCTAAACAGTTCCAAGGAAGCAGCAATATGAGAGAGTAAGTGGGACTACTACGCCTACGCATGGTATCAGAATCCTACAGTGGCAAGGCATAACATCGCAAAATAGGAAACCAAGAAACAGCACTGCACGTTCCACTTGCTTCCGCCAACGAAACACGACCTTAAATTAGTGCTAAGCCACATGAATACTTTTCAGATGAACTCCATTCCAGGTTTCTAACAACATGCCTCTCCGTTGGATTTCCAAACTAGTAGTCTTATAAAAACTGAAAGCATCTGCAAACTCGACTGTTATTGTCGTTGCAAACAACAGTAGGCCGTTCATGACGGATCAGAAATTCACAAGCCTGAAAACTTTAAGTTATTCGGGCCGAATTTTCTAGTAATAAACTTTCTATAAACAGAAGAAAACAGCACAGAATGCTACTTGCATCACTTCTTGTTCTTCTTCTTTTGCTTGGAATTAGGTGCATTTGATGAACCAGCCACCGGTTCCTGCTTCTTAGTCCTCCCATGATGCTTGGGGACCAGCTCCGCTATTTGAATCATTAGCTGCTTCTCTGAAATGCAAAGGACTGGTGTCAGTAGGATACACAAAACATGTTCAAAGACGTGCATGTCCTGCTGTGCTATAAGGATTTCAAGAATTGCCAGACTGAGAAAAACATGTGATTACAAGTTGGAGCAAATTCAGTATCATGGTGACAGAAAAAGGTAAATGAAATCTGTTGCTCAAGTATAAAAAATAACAGTCACATTGTTTTATCATAGTATCGGCAGCTGTAAGGCGTGCTTTACTATAAACAAAAAGGAAAAAATATGTCTTAACCAAATAAAACAACAACATCAAATTTAAGTAACATAATGGCACTAAGCAACATTGTATTGTAACTATCCCCTTGAGATCCTCTAAACAATTTAGCAAAAACGTATCCAAATGATACATATAGATGGGCTTAGACACGAGTACAAATCAACAGATAAAAGGCTATGTATTAACATTACATATCCATGCACACACAATTGTGAGGATAAGCAGGGACAACTTAATCGGTAGCAAAAGATCTAAATATTATAAATGGTAAAATTTACAGGAGCAAGATCCAAGTGGATACAGCTATGTTTGTCATATTAGACCATTTTTTACCACCTTATGAGCTATATGCGACTGCAATTTTCACGCGACTTTGAAAAGAAGTTGAATTTGGAGGAAAGAAAATCAATATTCAGTTATCATGCATCAACTCTACTTAGCAACCAATAAGAGTTTCAGATTAAAAACATCACTACCATGGTGCTGGCTGCTGCGCAGGCTAACAGAATTACGGATTCAGTATGGTTACATAGGCATGGTACAACATAGACACATACTTACATAGACATGGTACACCATAGACACATACTTACATAGACATGGTATAATCAACCTAGATATATTATACAGAATCAAGGATAACTGATGAAACTTATAGACTGCCACGTTACATTTGGAGTTAAGCAAGAATTAATCAACGGATGTCATTACATATCAGCCCAACCATCCCCTCGGAAATATTTACCCATAATGGTAAAATGATAAGATCCCTTGTGATCTGAGTTAGCGCCGTGAATTATTAGACATTTTTTTCATATTGTTGCATCCCAGCTACATAATGACATGGCATAATTCGAAGTACCAGCTAATCGGCTAAACATACCAAGTACAAACAGAAATGGAACAATCGTGGCAAATGTGCCTGGCAAATTGGCAATCATGGGATCTCCTAAAGTATATATATCCACATAAAATTCAGACAAAATAAATCCACGTCAAGAATACTTTAATTCCACAAAAAGTATCGTAAAGAATAGGGAATATTTGGTTTGCAAATCTTGTGGTTTAAGCTCCAGGACTACATCAGATCTCCTTATACATATTTTGTGTCAGATATGGGTCCTAGAAAACACTTCCCTCAGATCCTTCACGAACAGTCAAATATAGCCTTATATCTTCTATTTATGCATTTCTTTATTCAGTGCTCCAAAACTCATTTACCAGAAAATTTTCTAGTTTCATAAGCATAGGATACATGCGCTCATTTGCATAAGGAAAACAGTAAAAAAATCCATATTACTGTTTTACCAACTTACAGGTGACCATAGGAAGTAGTTGCCATTTTTTATTTAATCTCTGTGCACCAATGCTACAAGTGCGGACAGCTGGATGCACACATCAATTTTCATGTATGGTTGTTTCCATGTTCACAGGACCTTGTCGCAGACATGATAAGATTGCATGGATTTGGAGAATATGAAGTGCCTAGCCAGGAAAACTCGTGAATTTGACTTCACAATGCAATACTTGATAAGTAATTGTTTAACAATTATATGTTAGCATTATAATTTCATTTCAAGATGATTTCTTATTTATTCCTGTGTCACCTAGTATGCCTCGTTATATAGTTACTAAGCTTATTGGACCATATTCGCTACTTCATGTAATACTAATATGCTGTAATTTGTTGATCAAGTCAAAGAAAAACAGGATGTTGGGATGAATCGACCACATAGATATCTGATTCAGGGAAAAGATTGTGCATGCATTTGGAGATATAGGTGATGCCTGACTAAGAGCATCAAAATAGTTGAGCAAATCTGAAAAAGATTAGAAGATTAGACATCAAATCCGCTGAATGCTACATTATTTTGAAACATTATGTTCCATTGTACTGAAAGGATAAATGCACTGACGACCCACACCTTAATCTTTCATAGTATCACTATCTTGAATATAATAGTCAATAGGTATATAACATCCCATTAGAAAAGGGTAAATCATCAGCAACGATGTGTAAGCAATCAAGATGATAGTACCAATGTGAGGCATCAGGTAGCAGTATATGCTTCATTAAGATGGCCAACAATTATAGTATACAAGTGCGGAGATTATCTTCTATTCATTTTAGAAGAGACTTCCTTGCCATAAACTAAGGAGCAAACCATATTCCAAAGCATGCTTGTTTCAAAGGAATAAACCCTTTGCTACTTATGACGATTAAGATTGTAATCTCGTATTCACAATAGTGCACTGGTGAAATGAAAAGAGGTTCACACAGAAAATGGACTGATTATTTGTATGCCATGCATTCTTTTTGCAACGCACATTGATGTGCACTAAAATCTGGAGATTTAACCTGTCAACTTACCACAAGAATACAACAATAGCCTTGAAGAGAATACAACAATAATTGCAATGGACCGAAATTAAGTTCCTTCTAGGAAATTAATAGTGTGAAATTTAACAATAGCGTATGATAAGTATCATCTTTAGGACTTTGCAGGATCAACCTTACTTCATAGAAGCGATCAAAACATTGACATAGCACGTATGTATCACTGACAGATCTACCTGCTGCACTAACAGGAACTGGGATAGCTCAAAAAGGTTTGCCTCTATTTACAGCGCATAGCTTCCGCGTTATCAGACAATGCTTACAGAAATCAAGGGCTCTTCCAGGATAAGTCAGTAGTTTTAGGGCTTACTTGTTCGGATTGAAGGATTGACTGGGGTGCCATCGTCATTTGTTAGCTGCACCCTCACCCTCCCAACCTGGAAGAAATCTCGCGGATACGCCTTATCCAACTGCATATACACCATAAGCATTCCAAACATCAAAGCCTGTATAATTAATCTTTGGAAAAACAAAGGGAATCCCCCACTACAGAATTTCAAATGATAAGGGAAACATGATACGGGTACCTCAATCGCGCAACGGATCTTGAGGTAGGTGCAGCTGTCGGCGATCTCGATGCAGGTGGGGTCGGGGCAGGCCTTGGTGGCGGCGATGCGGCGGCCCTCGGCGACCGTCTTCTTGGAGTTGAGGTACACCGGGTAGATGATCTTCCACTTCTTGATGCTGCTTCCGCCGCCGCTGCCACCGACGTCCATCTAAGCGCGATTCGACTCGGGCACGGAGCAGATCCTGATCCAAGAAGCAAAGAGAGAGAGGGCGCGAGGTTAATGTGGTTCACGGTCGACGGTCGAGGCCTGGTCGGGCAAAGAGAACCATGGGAGAAAGGAGCTTTGGCGCGTACCGGGAGATCTGGACACAGGAGACTTTTGAGTTTTCGTCTAAGCTGACGGAGGTCAGAAGCGCAGGGGGGTTGGATGATGATGATGAAACGGACGGTCTCGACTACGGATGTCGATACCCGCTAATACGACGTGGGCCCGTCTTAAGCATGAAGGGTTTGGAAAAAAAAAAAGTAGGACTGTTTATCGGTAAAAACTTAGATCCGTCGGGTCTAGCAGGGGTGGAAACCCGTAACCCAGACCCACGTACCCGCATGATCCCACCGGCCCACCCTCCACTCTCCATGGTCAACCCCGATGCTTCCCGAATCCCCAACGCCTCCATAGCCACTCGTCCTCCTCTCTTGCGGTCCTGCCTTCATGTCTCTTGTTGCACTGCCGTCCTCTCTTGTTGCACTGCCGTTCTCCCCTGTCGTCGGATTAAAGAAAACTACGTCATAAAGGAGTCCTCGAGGCGTGATAAAAGGTGGGGTGTGAGACGTACGGTTGTCCGGGACAGGGCGCACACAAGCTTACCCAAGTTTAGATCCGATGTAACATCCCCATTTCAGCAACCCTGATTAGTTGTCCAGAATGCAAAAATCAGGGGGAACAAAAACTTGTTCTTATCCACTGGTGCAGTGTTTGCTTGTGGTCTGTTTGTGCTTGTGCATGTGAGTGTATACCATATGATACTCCTTACCTCACCATCAGTTGACAAAAGCTATTTAACAAAACTATCATGGCTCATCTTACATATTCTCAAATGTTCTGGCATTTCAAAACCTGAGCCAAGATGCTTATGTAACCAAAACTATTTTAGTACCTTCCATTGACAAAACTATGGAGAGCTATAACCTCCTTATGTTTTCAAGAGAGAACCTTCAACTACTCTTATCTCTAGGATCTCCAAAACCTTTTGGTAAGCTTTTGAATTCTACTCTTGGTAGAGATACCAAGGACTCTCATCCTATTCAAAATCCAACCTCTTCAAAATGCATCAACCTTACCTCAAGCTAGGCTTGATGGTAACCCTAATAGTAGTTGATTTGTTTGTAAGATGAGTTGTCTTGATCTGCTGTTTGACTTGATTGCTCATAAGTAGTATGAGCTACTCTAGGAGCTCATCCTCTAGAATCAAGATACTTTAAGATCACCAAATCCTAAGAAGGAATACAAGCAGGATCTAATCTCTAGATACTACCAGGCAAGCACTACCACATGCTTGCATACATATAGTACCTATTGCCTCTATCTTATTCTTGCATCATTGAGTCGCGATTGCATTAAATTGAATCCCAAGTACTGCATAGCCTTAACTTTTACACCCCACCGAGCTTGTTCCTCCATCCCACGAGCCATTACTACAGGAGTTGTTTGAGCCATACGGGTCGTAGAACAACATGTGTAGGGTATGTGAGAGTCTGATGGATAACGAGGTACATAAACAACTTAACCTGAGTAGTATGGGATAACTAATGAAAGAGGCACCGGTGGGCAATATCTGTTATTTTGTTTTTCATGCTCACTTGTGTCCTGTAGGACCCCGAGTACTTGATTCCTGTTCCTTGACTATTCGCACTATCCACAACCGGGAGGCCTTATGGACCCCCCTGAGCCAGAGCTTGATTCATTTCTATTTCTTGGGGCCACAAACTAGTTTGGGGTTTTATTACTATCTTTGTAGCATCCCATCTGTCTAACATCTGTAATGCTACATGGTCTAATAATAAAATGCTACTTCCTACATATAATTGTTGCACCATAATTATATCATGCTCATGTCATCATGCCACCTTGCAAGGAGCATCATGTAAAACCCTTTTCATTTGGTTCTTATCTCATATGCATTTATTAATTGTATTTGCCTCTTGATACATTGTAGTTGGTTCTGGATATATTGTTAATGCCCAAATTGAGTTGGGGGCATATCTTTTTCAACTCCACCACCTTTCTTTGTCACCACCCCATAATTCCACCATCCAACTAAATGTGAGCGTTGCATTTTATTTGGGTTTACCTCTAGCTAATGTGGGTTGGGATGGCTCCACTTACAATTCCACATGTTCCCATATATGCACCATGTTGTTTTCACATTATTGGTATATGAGAGCCACATGGACACCTTTGCATGCTTTGTGAGTGAAATCCCTTGTCAAGCTTCCTTATGGATTATTTTGAAGGTATGCTCATGTTGGGATTTTTTTGAGGCTATTAAGCATCTAGTGGAACATACACACTAGCAAGTTCAAATTATATTCAAATATGAGCATCCTCCATCTACTCCACATGGAACATCCACCTTAATTCTTTTAGGCTTGGCCTTAGACCCATATTTGTGGGAATGCATGTGAATAAATGCCATGAGATTTGCTATTGTTTTCACAAGAATAAACATGTCATTTATTGATTATGCATGGGCCATGCAAGATCACCACCATCCCCTTTTCTTTGGTTTTTCTTGGATTTTTGAGTGGGTCATGTTCTTTTGGGGATCAAGCCAAGTGTGCTCTTTTCTTTTTCTCCACCATTCTTAGGACACTTCCACTTTTGTTTTTCTTGAGCCTAGGGCATGCATACACAAGTGGATATTCCTTTTTCTTAAACTCACCCTACCCTCTCTCTCTCTAATCCCTCTCTCAAAACCCTAAACCCTCATCTCCCTTACCCTCACCTTACCGAGCCATCCTCCTACCCTAACCCATGCCACCCTAACAACCCTAACCCGAGCTACCCCTCCAACCCTAGCTAAACCCTACCAAGCCTCCCCTCTCCTCTCTCTCTCGCTGCAACCAGGCCCCACCCAAGCCTCTCCTTCCCCTCTACTGGTCCCAGCTGCAGCCACCCCTGCCCTAGCCCCGGTCCACGTCGAGCACGTGAGGGAGAGGAGGAAAAGGTGGCCACCCGATCACCTTTATCCACCCGAGCCACCCCCGCTGTCTCCCTCTCCCGTCTGCATATCTACTCCCTTCCCCCTACCGTGCAGACCCCAGATCCCTCCCCAGGCCGCTGTGCCGCTCCCCTTCCTTCCTTTTTTCCCTGCCACCACTTCTTCTCCAAACCCCGGCCACCGTCGACATCGGCCACCATCCTCTAGATCGGGCGGCGGGCGCGGTCGTTGGGCTGTCGAGGAAGGCCACATGAACCCCGGCGCCGTCCCTGTGCTTCGCAGCGAGGAGGAGAAACCCCGGTAGCCGCTGAACACCGACAAGCCGACGAAACCCTAGCTCCGCCGGCCTCCTGCTACCCCGACGAACCGCTACTTCCCCGTCTGATCTGACCTCACCGACAGCCTCGCGGTGAGCCACCGTACCTCCCAGATACCTCCCCTCTCGCCTTTGCTTCTTGTTCTCGCCGGACCACATGTCGAACGGCCTCTGTGCGCCGGCGTCGCGGTCTACTCTCCTGCCGTAGCGCCGTAGAACCATACCTAGCCGCGCTTCCCTGTCCCTCCAACAACACCAGCCAGCCGCAGTGGCTTCCGCCCCTCCGCGCGAGCTATCGCTCGCGGGTTCGATCCCCCGCAGCGACGCGCGGTGCGCGCCGTCAGTTTCATCACACAAGTGCCCCTAGAAGAAAAACAGTAGCGTTGGCCTCTTTGCAAATAACCCCCAACCTTTTTGATTCCTTAACCCATGCTCCCTCCAGGGCCCACCTGTCGGCGGCTGAGTCCGTTTTACAGAAAGATATCTGGGCCTCCAAATCCTCAACCCGCAGTCCCCATCTACGCCACGTGGCCGCGCCTGGCTCACCCGCTGGCGCGTGGGCCCGCTCAAGCGCCGACCCCACTCGTCAGTCGCCGTGGCTCACATCCCTCGCGGTATAAAAAGTTTTCGCGCGTCGTTTTCGCTAGCACAGCGCATGGCCCACCTGTCTGTGTCTGTGGCTAGGTTTCTCCGGGTGGAAAAAGTATCTGCATTTATCTGTTTTTATAAAATGAATTTCAGAAATGTTTAAATATGAATTTAAATTCTGTTTTAATAACTTTTAATTGCTAATTCCAAATAATACAAATAATATATGTTTTTGAATCAGAAAAATGTGAGGAATTAAAATATGCCATTCAAAATAATGTTTGACCACTTTAAATTTTCGAGATAATTAAATTGCAATAAAATGCCTCTTCTTAATTAATTAATAACTTTAAATCCACAACTCCAAATTTGACAAATAATATGTCTAAATCAATCAGCGCGACGAGCCCGTTCTAACTATATATTCCATGTTCTGAATTGCACCATGCATCATATAAATATTAAGTGGACATCAAGTGTTTAGGGAGCAAAACATGACTAAAACTTAATAAAATGCTTTATTCTTGTACCCCACACCTCACCCATGCCATGCTACATTATTGCCATGTAAATTGTGCATCATTCATCATGGCATGCTCGATTGCTTGTCGCATTTTATTCATACGCTTGTGCACTTTATTTACGTTGGCCCTTGTTTGTTTGGTTCTTCTTCGAATAGACGCCGAGCAAGGGAAATATCAGGAATCCCAGGAGTACTACCCAGATCCGTCTCCCGCTTCAACTGAGCTGCCAGGCAAGCACTACCACATGCTTGCATACATATAGTACCTATTGCCTCTATCTTATTGTTGCATCATTGAGTCGCGATTGCATTAAAATTGAATCCCAAGTACTGCATAGCCTTTACTTTTTAAACCCCACCGAAGCTTGTTCCTCCATCCCATGAGCCATTACTACAGGAGTTGTTTGAGCCATGCGAGTCGTAGAACAGCATGTGTAGGGTATGTGAGTGTCTGATGGATAACGAGGTACCTAAACAACTTAACCTGAGTAGTAATGGGATAACTAATGAAAGAGGCATCGGTGAGAAATATCTGTTATTTGGTTTTTCATGCTCACTTGTGTCCCGTAGGACCCCGAGTACTTGATTCCTGTTCCTTGACTATTCGCACTATCCACATCCGGGAGGCCGTGGACCCCCCTGAGACAGAGCTTGGTTCATTTCTATTTCTTGGGGCCACAAACTAGTTTGGGGTTTTATTACTATCCGTACTTATGCCATGCCTTACCGCTTTAATTAAGATTGTGTGTAAAGCACCTGTACTATTTTGGATCGCGCCATGTTTACGCGGTATCGACAAGCCCAGTCACATTTTCGGGTTCCCAGTCGTTTACAACCGTCGTCGCAAACACTGGGTCCGTCTTGGAGCCGGCCGACTTCGTTGCGGGTAGCTTATTGGGGTGCCCCCTGAAATATTTCGGAATGCTGTGATCGCTTTGTCGTGAATGCCTCGTTGGGTTTTGAGTTGGTTTTTCTGAGGTTAATCGAGTGTGTGTTGCTATTTTTGCACCCCTGCAGGGTAAATCTTTCTGAAAGCCGTGTCCGCGGTTATGGACGACTTGGAGCACAGTTTCTCGATCGTAGACAAGTATAACTAAAGTACCGCTTTAAATTTGACTAAATACCTGACTAGTAAATAGTGCAATACTCATGGAATGGTTAATAAAACTGCCAACGGAGGGGTTGTTCGTCCGCTTTCTCGTTGGTAAGCGAGAAGGAGGATGGATCTGTTACTTTATACTATCATAACTGTTTTTACTAATTAACGGACATCCGTCTATTATTGGTTAGGCGGATGGTTAGCGAGTATCTATAGACTTGTTAGTATTTTTCTTTTGTTGCAATTGCGTCACCCCATGTATATGTCCCCTTTAGAGGCATAAAGACTTGCTGAGTACCCCTAGGGTCTCACACGATAAATTGTTTGATCCAAATGAACAAGTGTATTCGCAAGATGGATACTGAGTGGAGGAGACAAATGATGTTGGCAACAATCACTCGGTGTAGAGATTTCGGGGATGGGGATCCGTGAGATCTGTGGGCGGGATGTGTTTATTTATGTGGCATCTTATGCCGATTTGCTTCTTATCCGTACTCGGATCTTGTTTTCCGCTTCCGCCTGATACTCTGATGATTGATGTATGAGGAACTATCCTACACTATTATCTCTATTTAAGATATTTGGATCTTGCCGTATGGCGTTGCTATATTTCTATTTCTTTTAGATGGAATGGCTCTGAGGACTGTTGTAAGGTAGCTTGCATACATACTCACTGGTGTATGTATTTTATCTCTTCGCCTGTTGCCTATGCCGCTCGCTCATGTCCCGATGTCTTGGAAGTGGTTAGGACGGCCGACGGGTCTACACGTGGGTGGCCCCTGGGCCCCCGCTGTACTATTTTAACCACTTCCGGTTCATCCATGCTTGAACTTAGAGCGTAGGGTCCGAGGTTGTTACAATTGGTATCAGAGCCATCCCGCCCTTCAGGGTCTCAGCCAAATGGTCGTTGTCAGTCTAGCAAATATTTTTGGTAGCTGTGTATACTAGGGAAAACAAAACGTGAGAGTAGGACTGCTTCCATTTTCTTCTTACCCACCCACCCACCCTTTTCTGCTAAGGAAGTGTAACGTTTTCAATCCTCTCCTAAAAATTCAAACTAGGATTCACGTGTTCTTGGTTCCGTAGTACCATAGGTTGTGTGTGTGTGTGTGTAATTCTTTGTCGATCTGTTGCATCCAACTTGTTATCGCTATCTGCCTTTTGGTTATCAACTGTTGGTACATTCCATACCAATAGGCCTTTGTAAACCGACGCGATCTATCTGATTCGTTGTATACCGACGCGATCTGTCTTACTCTTTGTTATCCGACGCTATCTTGTTTGGGGTGTTTGTTTTCGTAGTTGCTAATCTTTAGGTTCATCTTTATAAAGAAGGAAGTTGGGATATGTGTTTTACTTATTCATGTGCGGAGTAATGATTTGAGTGCGGGATGGAGTCGCGACAATACCACTACTTTTATCATTTGCTCTTGTATATTGAATTGGTAGAGTTACTAATCTTGATTCGTTAAGTGGTTTTGCGCATATAGTGGTATTTTAATGCCGAAATTTGCGGAATTTTTTTCTTTGATAGCTTTGTGTACCACACTCCTTGTTCAGTCGTGTGTGATATGCTTACTATCTTCTAGCTGCTTTGAACTTTTTTGATATTTTAATATCATCTTAGTAATTTGTATCCTTTAATCTTGGTTAAATCCATTTTGGTACTATTTTGGATTATCATTATTCTCCATTATGGTACTGACTTGAGTTTTACATCAATCACAGGATGGCACCACCACGCCATTTTGAGGAGGACATACCACCTGAACTGGGGGCTGCGTTGGCAAGTATTGCTAATGCCTTGGGAACAATGTAGCAGAACCAACAGCGTTTTAAAGAAAGTGTCAGGAGGAATGAGTTTGTTCCGCTACCTCCACCTCCCAAGCGAGCAGACATCAAAAGCTTTCTGAAGTTCAACCCGCGCCACTTTGAGGTGTCTGATCAGCCACTTGATGCTGATGATTGGCTGCGTGAGATGTCAAGGTTGCTGATGACTGCTGATGTTCCAGAGCAAGAATGGGTAAAATGTGCCACTCACTTTTGAAGGGAGATGCATCTCTGTGGTGGGAGAATTACCTCAAGGCAAACCACTCTGGTTTTCAGCCTACTTGGGAGCAGTTCACTAGGGCTTTCGAAGAGCAATACCTGTCAGAAATTGTCATGGAAAGGATGAAGGAAGTTTTTCTCAACCTCAAGCAGGGCAATGACAATGTCAATACCTATATCAGAAACTTCATGAATCTTTCTCGGTATGGTGGCGATGTGTAACTACCTCGGACCCTACGCTCTAAGTTCGAGCCTGGATGAAGCGGAAGTGGTTAAAATAGTACAGTGGGGGCCCAGAGGACCGCCCACGTGTAGACCCGTCGGCCGTTCTAACCACTTCCAAGACATCGGGACAAGAGCGAGCGACGTAGGCAACATGCGAAGAGATCAAATACATACACAAGTGAGTATGTATGCAAGCTACAATACAACAGTTTCCAGAGCCATTCCATCTAAAAAAATAGAAATATTGCAACGCCAGACGGCAAGATTCAAATATCCTAGATAGAGATAATAGTTTAGGATAGCTCCTCATACATCAAACATCAGAGTATCAGGCGGAAGTGGAAAACAAGATCCGAGTACGGATAAGAAGCAAATCGGCATAAGATGCCACATAAATAAACACATCTCGCCCATAGATCTCACGGATCCCCATCCCCGGAATCTCTACACCGAGTGATCGTTGCCAACATCGTCTGTATCCTCCACCCAGTATCCATCTTGCGAATACACCTGTTCATCTGAATCAAACAATTTATCGTGTGAGGCCCTAGGGGTACTCAGCAAGTCTTTATGCCTCTAAAAGGGACATATACCTGGGGTGATGCAATTGCAGCAAAAGATAATAACTAACAATTCTATAGATACTCGCTAACCATCTGCCTAACCAATGATAGACGGATGTCCGTTAATTAGTAACAATAGTTATAACAGTATAATTAACAAATCCATCCTCCTTCTCGCTTACCAACGAGAAAGCGGACGAACAACCCATCCGTTGGCAGTTTTATTAACCATTCCATAAGTATTGTACTATTTACTAGTCAGGTATTTAGTCAGATTGAAAACGGTACTTTAGTTATACTTATTTATGATCGAGAAACTGTGCTCCAAGTCGTCCATAACCGCGGACACGTCTTTTAGAAAGATTTACCCTGCAGGGGTGCACAAATAGCAACACACACTCGATCAACCTCGGAAAAACCAAATCAAAACCCAACGAGGCTTTCACGACAAAGCGATCATAGGATTCAGAAATATTTCAGGGGCCACCCCATTAAGCTACCCGCAACGAAGTTGGCCGGCTCCGAGACAGACCCAAGGTTTGCGTCAATGGCTGTAAACGACGGGGAACCCGAAAGTGTGACTGGGCTTGTCGATACCGCGAAAACACTCTGCGTCCAAAACCGTACAGGTGCTCCACGCACAATCTTAAATAAAATAGTAAAGCATGGCATAAGTACAGGATAGTAACAAAGCCCCAAACTACTTTGTGGCCCCAAGAAATAGAAATGAATCAAGCTCTGGCTCAGGGGGGTCCACGGCCTCCCGGATGTGGATAGTGCGAATAGTCAAGGAACAGGAATCAAGTACTCGGGGTCCTATGGGACACAAGTGAGCATGAAAACCAAATAGCAGATATTGCTCACCGGTGCCTCTTTCATTAGTTATCCCATTACTACTCAGGTTAAGTTGTTTAGGTACCTCGTTATCCATCAGACACTCACATACCCTACACATGCTGTTCTACGACTCGCATGGCTCAAACAACTCATGTAGTAATGGCTCATGGGATGGAGGAACAAGCTTCGGTGGGGTTTAAAAAGTAAAGGCTATGCAGTACTTGGGATTCAATTTAATGCAATCACGACTCAATGATGCAAGAATAAGATAGAGGCAATAGGTACTATATGTATGCAAGCATGTGGTAGTGCTTGCCTGGCAGCTCAGTTGAAGCGAGAGGTGGATCTGGGTAGTACTCCTGGGATTCCTGATATTTCTCCTACTCGGCGTCTATTCGAAGAAGAACCAAACAAACAAGGGCCAACATAAATAAAGTGCACAATCGTATGAATTAAAATGCGACAAGCAAACAAGCATGCCATGATGAATGATGCACAATTTTCATGGCAATAATGTAGCATGGGAAGGGTGAGGTCTGGGGACGAGAATAAATCGTTTTATTAATTATTTGGTCAAGTTTTATTGCCATACATAGTTCTGATTTTTAATAATGACATGATGCATGCTTCAATTCATAACATGGAATGCATAGACAGGACGGGCTCGTCGCGCTGATCGATTTAGGCATATTATTTGTCAAATTTGGACTTGTAGAATTAAAGTTATTAATTAATTAAGAAAAGGCAATTTTATTACATTTAAACAATTTCGAAAAATTTAAAGTGCTCAAATAATATTTTGAATGGCAAATTTGAATTCCTGACATTTTTCTGATTCAAAAACATATATTATTTGTATTATTTGGAATTACAATTTAAAAGTTATTAAAACATAATTTAAATCCATAATTAAACATTTATAGAATTTGTTTTTATAAAACAGATAAATTGCACTGACTTCTTATACACAGCCTCAGCTAGCCTCAGTCACTAACGGGTGGGACCAATGCTGACAGGGCGAAAACGGCGCGCAGAACCTTTTCTTACCGCGGCGTTATCCAGCCCGTGCAGTTGACAGGTGGGGTCGGCGGTGTGCGGGGCCACGCGCGGGCTCGCGATCCGGCGCAGCCACGTGGCGCAGACAGGGAGCGTGGGTTGAGGGTTAGGAAACTCAGGTACCTTTCTGTAAAACGGACTCAGCCGCTGACAGGTGGGTCCTGGAGGGAGCGCGGGTTGACTGAATCAAAAACTGCAGTGCTTTTTTGTAAAAGACCACAGAGGCTGACATGTGGGCCCGGAAGGAGTGCGGGTTGCGAGACAAAAAGGTGGGGGGTTTTCTACAAAGTGGCCAACGCCCACTGTTTCTCTTCATGATGAAACTGACGACCGGACGGTGCTCGACAGGGAACGCGCGCGGCGCGGGGGAGTCGAACCCGCGACCTGGGCGCGCGCGCAGAGGGCCGGAACCAGTGCGGTGGGGTGGGGGGATGTTGTCAGGAGGGGGATAGGCCGCTAGTTAAGCTGCGACGCGGCGTGTCGGCGAGCAGAAACCAGCGCCCGCCGGTGCACAGAGCGTGCTCGACAGAAAGGCCGGCTTGAACATGCATCGACGGCCTGAGAGGGGATGTCTAGGAGGGAGGGTAGCTCACCGTGAGGTGGTCGACGGTGGTGGATCGGGCCGGGGAGCAACGGTGCGCCGGAGATGCAGATGGCCGGCGGAGCTAGGGTTTATCTCGGGCGCGTCGGCGATCGGCGGCTGCAGGGCTTCTCCTCCTCGCTGCTGTGCACAGGGTCGTCGCCGGGGGCCTCGCGGTCTTCCTCGACACCCACACGCCACGCCCGCCGCCTTGTTTCGAGGGGACAGTGATCGACACCGACGGTGGTCGCCGAGGTGGGGAGGAGGTAGTGGGGGAGGAGAGGGTCGGCGCAGAGGCCAGGGGAGGTGTGGACGGCACGGCAGAGAGGGAGGGGATGCAGATAAAGGCAAGGGGAGAGGGAGGGGCACCGTGGGGATCGAGTGGAGAAAAGGTGGCTTCGGCCGCCTTTTTCCCTTACTCCCTCACGTGCTCGATGTGGGAAGGGGCCAGGGCAGGGGCTGCGGCTGGGGCCTGCAGAGGGGAGGGAGAGGAGGCTCGGGTGTGGGGTCGGCCTGGGAGGGAGAGAGAGAGAGAGGGGGTGTGGCATGGAGCTAGGGTTGGAGGGGCTCGGGTTAGGGTTGGTGTAAGGGTTTAGAGGGGTAGATGGGGTAGCCTAGGGCTGGGGTTGGTGCTTCAGCATGGAGGGGGTAGATCATGGGGTAGGATTTAGAGAGAGGGATTAGGGAAAGAGGGTTTATGGTAGGGGTGAGGTGTAGGTTAGGGTTTTCTCATCTCAAAAGCAAAGCATGAGGGTGGCATGGTGTTGGAAAGAGGGGTAGGGTTTAGAGAGAAGAAGAGCTCAAAAGAGAAGATCCACTCAAAAACCAATTATAACCCAAAAGAATAGAATGGTGGTGATTGTTGCATGGCCCATGCATGAGCATTAAATGCCATGTCTAATCTTGTGAAACAAAATAATAATCATGGCATTTATACACATGCATTCCAAAATATGGAGCAAGGCCAAGCTAAAGGAATTAGAAAGATGTTCCAAGTGGAGTAGATGGAGATGCCCAAATTTGAATATAATTTGGACATGCTAGTGTGTATATTCCACTAGGTGCATAATATCCTCAAAATATTCCAACATGAGCAACTATTCCAAAAATCCATATGGAAGCTAGAAAAAGGGGTTACACTCACAAAGCATACAAAAGTGGCTCCACATATCAATAATGTGAAAACAACATGATACAAGTGTGAGAGCATGTGGAAATAGAAGTGGATACATCCCAGCCCACATGAGCTAGATTTAAAAGTCAAAAGAACAATGTAAAAGCTCATGGATAATTAGGATGGTGGAATTATAAGGTGGTGACAAGGAAAAGGTGGTGGAGTTGAATAAAAGATATGCCCCCAACTCAACTTGGGCATCAAGCATTTATCAAGAACCAAATACAATATATCAAGAGCCAAATACAATTACTAATGCATATGAGATAAGAACCAAATGAAAAAGGTTTTATATGATGCTCAAATGCAAGGTGGCATGATGACATGAGCATGATATAATTATGATGCAACAATTATATGTAGGAAGTATCAATTATATTACTAGACCATGTAGCATTACATATGTTAGACAGATGGGATGCTACAACTCTCCCCCACTAAACAGGAATCTCGCCCCGAGATTCTAGGAAGAAGAAGAAGACACGAAGAGGGTAGGATACTTGGCACAGAGCTCGTCCTCGCGTTCCCAAGTGGCTTCATCAACGGAATGGTGCGACCACTGCACCTTGCAGAACTTGATGGACTTGTTGCGAGTCCTTCTTTTTGCGACTTCAAGGATTTTTGTGGGGTGTTCCTGATAAGACAGATCCTCTTGGAGATTGATGAGTTCACGGTCCACGGTCCTGCTGGGATCCTTGAAGCACTTCTTGAGTTGAGAGATATGGAAAACATCATGGACCTTGAGTTTTTCAGGGAGCTCAAGAGCATAAGCGACTTCTCCTCTTCTTCCACGAACTTTGAAAGGACCGATGTATCTAGGAGCCAGCTTTCCTTTGATACCAAAATGGTGCGTGCCCCTCATGGGAGTGACACGAAGGTAAACGAGATCACCAGGTACATACTCCATGTCCGTGTGCTTCCTATCACAGTTGCTCTTCTGGCGACTTTGAGCAACCTTCAGGTTTTCAAGAATGATGTGAACCTTCTCCTCCGCTTGAGTTACAATGTCGGGACCAAACAATGTTCTTCCACCTACGCCCGACCAACCAATCGGAGTTCTGCATTTGCGGCCATAGAGAACCTCAAATGGTGCCATCTTTAGACTTTTCTGGAAGTTGTTGTTGTAAGAGAATTCAGCATAAGGAAGGCATTCTTCCCACTTCATGCCGAAAGAGATGACGCAAGCATGAAGCATATCTTCCAGAATCTGATTGATCCTTTCAACTTGTCCTTGCGACTGAGGGTGGTAAGCTGTGCTGAAGTTCAATTTTGTTCCCAAAGCATTTTGGAAACTTCCCTAGAACTTGGAAGTGAAGATGCTTCCACGGTCTGAACTTATCTCAAGGGGAACCCCATACAGAGAGACAATTCTGTTGATATAGAGCTCCGCCAACTGAATTGCAGAAATTGTTTCCTTGACGGGAAAGAAGTGAGCCACTTTAGAAAGCCTGTCGATGACAACAAAGATTGCATTGTTTCCCTTCTGCGACCTTGGAAAACCAGTTATGAAGTCCATCTCAACTTTCTCCCATTTCCATTCCGGAGGCTTCAATGGCTGTAGAAGACCGGAAGGTTTCTGATGGATAGCTTTAACTCTGCGGCAGACATCGCACTCGGAGACATACTTGGCACAACATTGTTTCAACCCAGGCCACCAATATTGTGTTTTCAGGTCCATGTACATCTTTGTGCTGCCAGGATGGATAGAAAGAACAGAATCATGCGCCTCCTTAAGAACTTGCTCTCTCATACCCAGGTCGTTCGGAACAAACATCCGGTGTTCAAAGAATAGAGCTCCTTGATCATCGACGTGGAAGGACTCATACCTCGGCAGCTGAATGTTGGAGATGATGTTTTTGGCGTAAGCATCACCACTCTGACTAGCACGAATCTTTTCTTCCAAGAGAGGGGTTGCCAGAAGATTCAGAAGATACCCTTGATCCACAATTTCAAGGTTGAGTTGGCGGAATTCGTCGCACAAGAGAGGTTGTTGTTCTTCCACCATGAGGTTGTTGACATAAGCTTTTCGGCTGAGAGCATCGGCCATGACATTAGCTTTGCCCGGAGTGTAGTTGATTGTGAGATCAAAATCATTAATTGCTTCAATCCACCTCCTCTGATGAAGGTTGAGATCAGGTTGTGTGAAGATATACTTCAGACTCTTGTGATCAGAAAAGATCTCACAACGGTTGCCAAGCAAGTAGTGTCTCCATACTTTCAAAGCAAAGACAACTGCTGCGAGTTCGAGGTCATGTGTAGGATAGTTGATCTCATGCGTCTTCAACTGTCGAGAGGCATAAGCAACAATTTGTGTTTCTTGCATAAGGACCGCACCCAATCCTTGCAAGGAGGCGTCACCGAATATTTAGAAAGGCTTTGATGTATCTGGAGGAATCAAGACTGGTGTGGAAGTGAGCTTCTCTTTGAGGGTTTCAAAGCTGGCTTGACATGCAGTGTTTAATGATCTCTTCGATCAGCTAGCTGGAGCTGTGTTTTCTCTAAGCTTGACTTGAGAAGTGGATATCATCAAATCAAGATTCGCAAGGAATATGTTCCCAAAATAGCTTTCACCACCCGCTATGGCCTGTATGAGTACACGGTCATGTCTTTCGGTCTCACCAACGCACCTACCACCTTCTCGAGGCTTATGAACTCGGTTTTCATGGAGTATCTTGATAAGTTCGTCGTGGTCTATCTGGATGACATTCTAGTCTATTCTAAGTCAAAGGAAGAACATGAAGAACACCTTCGGTGTGTCTTAAACAAGCTTCGTGAGAACCGCCTGTATGCAAAGTTCTCCAAGTGTGAGTTCTGGCTGCCTCAAGTCACCTACCTTGGTCACGTCATCTCTGCCAAGGGCATTGTCGTCAACCCAGAAACTGTTAAGACAATTGTTGACTGGCTTCCACCCAAAAATGTCAAAGAAGTCCGGAGTTTCCTTGATTTGGCTAGTTACTGTCATTGCTTTGTTTAAAACTTCTCGAAGATTGCGAAGCCTCTTACCGATCTCCTCAAGAAAGGCAAGAAATACCTTTGGTCTCCTGCATGTCAAGCAAGCATTGAAACACTCAAAGAGAAGCTCACTTCCACACCAGTCTTGATTCCTCCAGATACATCAAAGCCTTTCCAGATATTCTGTGACGCCTCCTTGCAAGGATTGGGTGCGGTCCTTATGCAAGAAAAACAAGTTGTTGCTTATGCCTCTCGACAGTTGAAGACAGATGAGATCAACTATCCTACACATGACCTCGAACTCGCAGCAGTTGTCTTTGCTTTGAAAGTATGGAGGCACTACTTGCTTGGCAACCGTTGTGAAATCTTTTCTGATCACAAGATTCTGAAGTATATCTTCACACAACCTAATCTAAACCTTCGTCAGAGAAGGTGGATTGAAGCAATTAATGATTTCGATTTGACCATCAACTACACTCCTGGCAAAGGTAATGTGATGGCCGATGCTCTCAGCTGAAAAGCTTATGTCAACAACCTCATGGTGGAAGAACAACAGCCTCTCTTGTGCGAGGAATTCCGCCAACTCAACCTTGAAATTGTGGATCAAGGGTATCTTCTGAATATTCTGGCAACCCCTCTCTTGGAAGAAAATATTCGTGCTAGTCAGCGAGGTGATGCTTACGCCAAAAACATCATCTCCAACATTCAGCTGCCGAGGTACGAGTCCTTCCATGTCGATGATCAAGGAGCTCTATTCTTTGAACATCGGATGTTTGTTTCGAACGAACCGGGTTTGAGAGAGCAAGTTCTTAAGGAGGCACATGATTCTGTTCTTTCTATCCACCCTGGCAGCACTAAGATGTACATGGACTTGAAAAGACAATATGGGTGGCCTGGGTTGAAACAATGTTGTTCCAAGTATGTCTCGGAGTGTGATGTCTGCCGCAGAGTTAAAGCTGTCCATCAGAAATCTTCCGGTCTTCTACAGCCATTGAAGCCTCCGGAATGGAAATGGGAGAAAGTAGAGATGGATTTCATAACTGGTTTTCCAAGGTCGCAGAAGGGCAACAACGCAATCTTTCTTGTCATCGACAGGCTTTCTAAAGTGGCTCACTTCTTTCCTGTCAAGGAAACAATTTCTGCAATTCAGTTGGCTGAGCTCTATATCAATAGCATTGTCTCTCTGTATGGGGTTCCTCTTGAGATCAGCTTAGACCGTGGAAGCATCTTCACTTCCAAGTTCTGGGGAAGTTTCCAAAATGCTTTCGGAACAAAATTGAACTTCAGCATAGCTTACCATCCTCAGTCGCAAGGACAAGTTGAAAGGATCAATCAGATTCTAGAAGATATGCTCCGTGCTTGCGTTATCTCTTTCGGCATGAAGTGGGAAGAATGCCTTCCTTATGCTGAATTCTCTTACAACAACAGCTTCCAGAAAAGTCTAAAGATGGCACCATTTGAGGTTCTCTATGGACGCAAATGCAGAACTCCGATTGGTTGGTCGGGCGCAGGTGGAAGAACATTGTTTGGCCCCGACATTGTAACTCAAGCGGAGGATAAGGTTCACATCATTCTTGAAAATCTGAAGGTTGCTCAAAGTCGCCAGAAGAGCAACTATGATAGGAAGCACACGAACATGGAGTATGTACCTGGTGATCTCGTTTACCTTCGTGTCACTCCCATGAGAGGCACGCACCGTTTTGGTATCAAAGGAAAGCTGGCTCCTAGATACATCGGTCCTTTCAAAGTTCGTGGAAGAAGAGGAGAAGTCACCTATGCTCTTGCGCTCCCTGAAAAACTCAAGGTCCATGATGTTTTCCATATCTCTCAACTCAAGAAGTGCTTCAAGGATCCCGGTAGGACCGTGGACCATGAACTCATCAATCTCCAAGAAGATCTGTCTTATTAAGAACACCCCATAAAAATCCTAGAAGTCGCAGAAAGGACTCGCAACAAGTCCATCAAGTTCTGCAAGGTGCAGTGGTCGCACCATTCCGTTGATGAAGCCACTTGGGAACGCGAGGATGAGCTCCGTGCCAAGTATCCTACCCTCTTCGTGTATTCTTCTTCTTCCTAGAATCTTGGGGCGAGATTCCTGTTTACTGGGGGAGAGTTGTAGCATCCCATCTGTCTAACATCTATAATGCTACATGGTCTAATAATAAAATGCTACTTCCTACATATAATTGTTGCACCATAATTATATCATGGTCATGTCATCATGCCACCTTGCAAGGAGCATCATGTAAAACCCTTTTCATTTGGTTCTTATCTCATATGCATTTATTAATTGTATTTGCCTCTTGATACATTGTAGTTGGTTCTTGATATATTGTTAATGCCCAAATTGAGTTGGGGGCATATCTTTTTCAACTCCACCACCTTTCTTTGTCACCACCCCATAATTCCACCATCCAACTAAATGTGAGCGTTGCATTTTATTTGGGTTTACCTCTAGCTCATGTGGGTTGGGATGGGTCCACTTACAATTCCACATGTTCCCATATATGCACCATGTTGTTTTCACATTATTGGTATATGAGAGCCACATGGCCACCTTTGCATGCTTTGTGAGTGAAATCCCTTGTCAAGCTTCCTTATGGATTATTTTGAAGGTATGCTCATGTTGGGATATTTTTGAGGCTATTAAGCATCTAGTGGAACATACACACTAGCAAGTTCAAATTATATTCAAATATGAGCATCCTCCATCTACTCCACATGGAACATCCACCTTAATTCTTTTGGGCTAGGCCTTAGACCCGTATTTGTGGGAATGCATGTGAATAAATGCCATGAGATTTGCTATTGTTTTCACAAGAATAAACATGTCATTTATTGATTATGCATGGGCCATGCAAGATCACCACCATCCCCTTTTCTTTGGTTTTTCTTGGATTTTTGAGTGGGTCATGTTCTTTTGGGGATCAAGCCAAGTGTGCTCTTTTCTTTTTCTCCACCATTCTTAGGACACTTCCACTTTTGTTTTTGTTGAGCCTAGGGCATGCATACACAAGTGGAGATTCCTTTTTCTTAAACTCAGCCTACCCTCTCTCTCTAATCCCTCTCTCAAAACCCTAAACCCTCATCTCCCTTACCCTCACCTTACCGAGCCACCCTCCTACCCTAACCCATGCCACCCTAACAACCCTAACCCGAGCTACCCCTCCAACCCTAGCTAAACCCTACCAAGCCTCCCCTCTACTCTCTCTCTCTCTCGCTGCAACCAGGCCCCACCCGAGCCTCTCCTTCTCCTCTGCCGGTCCCAGCTGCAGCCACCCCTGCCCTGGCCCCGGTCCACGTCGAGCACGTAAGGGAGAGGAGGAAAAGGTGGCCACCTGACCACCTTTATCCACCCGAGCCACCCCCGCCATCTCCCTCTCCCCTCTGCATATCTACTCCCTTCCCCCTACCATGCAGACCCCAGATCCCTCCCCAGGCCGCTGCGTCGCTCCCCTTCCTTCCTTTTTCCCTGCCACCACTTCTTCTCCAAACCCCGGCCACCGTCGGCATCGGCCACCATCCTCTAGATCGGGCGGCGGGCGCGGTCGTTGGGTTGTCAAGGAAGGCCACGTGAACCCTGGCGCCGTCCCTGTGCACCGCAGCGAGGAGGAGAAGCCCCGGTAGCCGCTGAACACCGAGAAGCCGATGAAACCCTAGCTCCACCGGCCTCCTGCTACCCCGACGAACCGCTACTTCCCCGGCCGATCTGACCTCACCGATAGCCTCGCGGTGAGCCACCGTACCTCCCAGACACCTCCCCTCTCGCCTTTGCTTCCTGTTCTTGCCGGACCACATGTTGAACGGCCTCTGTGCGCCGGTGTCGCGGTCTGCTCTCCTGCCGTAGCGCCGTAGAACCATACCTAGCCGCGCTTCCCTGTCCCTCCAACAACACCAGCCAGCCGCAGTGGCTTCCGCCCCTCCGCACGAGCGATCGCTCGCGGCTTCGATCCCTCACAGCGACGCGCGGTGCGCGCCGTCAGTTTCGTCAGACAAGTGCCCTTGGAAGAAAAACTGTAGCGTTGGCCTCTTTGCAAATAACCCCCAACCTTTTTGATTCCTTAACCCGCGCTCCCTCCAGGGCCCACCTGTCGGCAGCTGAGTCCGTTTTATAGAAAGATACCTAGGCCTCCAAATCTTCAACCCGTAGTCCCCCATCTGCGCCACGTGGCTATGCCCGGCTCACCCGCTGGCGCGTGGGCCCGCTCAAGCGCCGACCCCACTCGTCAGTCGCCGTGGCTCACTTCCCCCGCGGTATAAAAAGTTTTCGCGCGTCGTTTTCGCCAGCACAGCACAGGGCCCACCTGTCTGTGTCTGTGGCTAGGTTTCTCCGGGTGAAAAAAGTATCTGCATTTATCTGTTTTTATAAAATGAATTTCAGAAATGTTTAAATATGAATTTAAATTCTGTTTTAATAACTTTTAATTGCTAATTCCAAATAATACAAATAATATATGATTTTGAATCAGAAAAATGTGAGGAATTCAAATATGCCATTCAAAATAATGTTTGACCA
Source organism: Avena eriantha (assembly GCA_910589775.1). NCBI lineage: Eukaryota > Viridiplantae > Streptophyta > Magnoliopsida > Poales > Poaceae > Avena > Avena eriantha. Next base: position 78,199,454 of record OU342745.1, on the reverse strand, counting down.
CTTTAAATTTTCGAGATAATTAAATTGCAATAAAAATGCCTCTTCTTAATTAATTAATAACTTTAAATCCACAACTCCAAATTTGACAAATAATATGTCTAAATCGATCAGCGTGACGAGCCCGTTCTAACTATGAATTCCATGTTCTGAATTGCACCATGCATCATATAAATATTAAGTGGACAGCAAGTGTTATGGGAGCAAAACATGACTAAAACTTAATAAAATGCTTTATTCTTGTACCCCACACCTCACCCATGCCATGCTACATTATTGCCATGTAAATTGTGCATCATTCATCATGGCATGCTCGATTGCTTGTCGCATTTTATTCATACGCTTGTGTACTTTATTTATGTTGGCCCTTGTTTGTTTGGTTCTTCTTCGAATAGACGCCGAGCAAGGGAAATATCATGAATCCCAGGAGTACTACCCAGATCCGTCTCCCGCTTCAACTGAGCTGCCAGGCAAGCACTACCACATGCTTGCATACATATAGTACCTATTGCCTCTATCTTATTGTTGCATCATTGAGTCGCGATTGCATTAAAATTGAATCCCAAGTACTGCATAGCCTTTACTTTTTAAACCCCACCGAAGCTTGTTCCTCCATCCTATGAGCCATTACTACATGAGTTGTTTGAGCCATGCGAGTCGTAGAACAGCATGTGTATGGTATGTGAGTGTCTGATGGATAACGAGGTACCTAAACAACTTAACCTGAGTAGTAATGGGATAACTAATGAAAGAGGCATCGGTGAGCAATATCTGTTATTTGGTTTTTCATGCTCACTTGTGTCCCGTAGGACCCCGAGTACTTGATTCCTGTTCCTTGACTATTCGCACTATCCACATCCGGGAGGCCGTGGACCCCCCTGAGCCAGAGCTTGGTTCATTTCTATTTCTTGGGGCCACAAACTAGTTTGGGGTTTTATTACTATCCGTACTTATGCCATGCCTTACCGCTTTATTTAAGATTGTGCGTGAAGCACCTGTACTATTTTGGATCGCGCCACGTTTACGCGGTATCGACAAGCCCAGTCACATTTTCGGGTTCCCAGTCGTTTACAGCCGTCGTCGCAAACCCTGGGTCCGTCTCGGAGCCGGCCGACTTCGCTGCGGGTAGCTTATTGGGGTGGCCCCCTGAAATATTTCTGAATCCTGTGATCACTTTGTCGTGAATGCCTCGTTGGGTTTTGAGTTGGTTTTTCCGAGGTTGATCGAGTGTGTGTTGCTATTTGTGTACCCCTGCAGGGTAAATCTTTCTGAAAGCCGTGTCCGCGGTTATGGACGACTTGGAGCACAGTTTCTCGATCATAGACAAGTATAACTAAAGTATCGCTTTAAATTTGACTAAATACCTGACTAGTAAATAGCGCAATACTCATGGAATGGTTAATAAAACTGCAAACGGATGGCTTGTTCGTCCTCTTTCTCGTTGGTAAGCGAGAAGGAGGATGGATCTATTACTTTATACTGTTATAACTGTTGTTACTAATTAACGGACATCCGTCTATTATTGGTTAGGCGGATGGTTAGCGAGTATCTATAGACTTGTTAGTATTGTCTTTTGCTGCAATTGCGTCAGCCCAGGTATATGTCCCCTTTAGAGGCATAAAGACTTGCTGAGTACCCCTAGGGTCTCACACGATAAATTGTTTGATTCAGATGAACATGTGTATTAGCAAGATGGATACTGGGTGGAGGAGACAGATGATGTTGGCAATGATGACGCGGTGTAGAGATTCCGGGGATGGGGATCCGCGAGATCTGTGGGCGGGATGTTCTTACTTCTGTGGCATCTTATGCCGATTTGCTTCTTGTCCGTACTCAGATCTTGTTTCCCGCTTATGCTTGAAACTCTGATGTTTGATGTCTGAAGAGCTATCCTAAACTATTATCTCTATCTAGGATATTTGGATCTTGCCGTATGGCGTTGCAATATTTCTATTTCTTTTAGATGGAATGGCTCTGAGAACTGTTGTATGGTAGCTTGCATACATACTCACTTGTGTATGTATTTCATCTCTTCGCCTGTTGCCTACACCGCTCGCTCATGTCCCGATGTCTTGGAAGTGGTTAGGCCGGCCGACGGGTCTACACGTGGGTGGCCCCTGGGCCCCCCTGTACTATTTTAACCACTTCTGATTCATCCAGGCTTGAACTTAGAGCGTAGGGTCCGAGGTTGTTACAATCTTGTACTTATGCCATGCTTTAATTCTTTATTTACGATTGTGCGTGGAGCACTTGTACTGTTTTGGATCGTGATACGTTTTCGCTGTATTGACAAGCCCAGTTACACTTTCGGGTTCCCAGTCATTTACCGCCGTCCACACAAACCCTGGGTCCGTTCCGGAGCTGGCCAACTTCGTTGCGGGTAGCTTAGTGGGGTGGCCCCCTGGAATATTTTATGAATCCTGTGATCGCTTTGTCATGAATGCCTCGTTGGGTTTTGAGTTGGTTTTTCGGAGGTTGATCGAGTGTGTGTTGCTATTTGTGCACCCCTGCAGGGTAAATCTTTCTGAAAGCCGTGTCCGCGGTTATGGACGACTTGGAGCACAATTTCTCGATCATAGACAAGTATAACTAAAGTACTACTTTTAATTTGACTAAATACCTGACTAGTAAATAGTGCAATACTCATGGAATGGTTAATAAAACTGCCAACGGATGGGTTGTTCGTCCGCTTTCTCGTTGGTAAGCGAGATGGAGGATGGATCTATTACTTTATACTATCATAACTATTTTTACTAATTAACGGACATCCGTCTATCATTGGTTAGGCGGATGGTTAGCGAGTATCTATAGACTTGTTAGTATTTTTCTTTTGCTGCAATTGCGTCACCCCAGGTATATGTCCCCTTTAGAGGCATAAAGACTTGCTGAGTACCCCTAGGGTCTCACACGATAAATTGTTTGATCCAGATGAACATGTGTATTCGCAAGATGGATACTGGGTGGAGGAGACAAATGATGTTGGCAACGATCACTCGGTGTAGAGATTCCGGGGATGGGGATCCGTGAGATCTATGGGCGGGATGTGTTTATTTATGTGGCATCTTATGCCGATTTGCTTCTTATCCGTACTCGGATCTTGTTTTTCGCTTCCGCGTGATACTCTGATGATTGATGTATGAGGAACTATCCTACACTATTATCTCTATTTAGGATATTTGGATCTTGCCATATGGCGTTGCTATATTTCTATTTCTTTTAGATGGAATGGCTCTGAGGACTGTTGTAAGGTAGCTTGCATACATATTCACTGGTGTATGTATTTGATCTCTTCGCCTGTTGCCTACGCCGCTCGCTCTTGTCCCGATGTTTTTGAAAGTGGTTAGGATGGCCGACGGGTCTACACGTGGGTGGCCCCTGGGCCCCTGCTGTACTATTTTAACCACTTTTGGTTCATCTAGGCTTGAACTTAGAGCGTAGGGTCCGAGGTTGTTACACCCAGTCCTAAGGTTTTCCAAAACTTTTCAAAACAGTTTCCAAAATGTTTTACAAAAGTTTTCAACAAAGATATGTAGATGCTATATCTACAAGAGAAACTATTTGAGAAAAGAACCTCTCTTGGAGCCCTCCTACTACCACAACCATAATGCATATCCTCTTGTTATTACTGTTATCTTAAGGTGGTTTGCGAGTACATTCAAAGTACTCACTGGCATTGTCCCTGGCTATTAATTTGGTCAGATATTAAGAAGAAGATGATGTTGGCGACTATGCGAGCTAGGACGTTCTCCCAGTCAGTTGCCTGTAGGTTAAGGCATGGATTGGGCTCTACGCTTGAGGAAGTTCCGCTGATGATTATTGATGTAGCCATAACGGCATTTATGTAAGTCTTGTAAATTCGGTATGTCTTGGATGTTGTAATGATACTTGTCGGTTATGTGCCACGACTAAATGATCATGGGATCATGGTTGTATGCATAACAGAGATTCTTGGAGGATTAATCCGGGGGCCCCACATCCAACTATGGTGGACGGATCCTACTTTTTCTAGCAATAGTATATCTGCAGAGCCGGAAATAATAGCGGATTATAGGGGTGGTTTCACCCATGTGAGTTGAGGTTGGTAGCTATGATTGTTAGCCCTAAAGGTTGATCCCTAGGACGGCTTATATAGTCATCAGACCTAGGGTTTACAAGAGAGTCATATCCGGCTATGATACAGATCGGTATAGTTTACATCTTGAACTACAAGTATTCCTATAGACCAAGTCGGTAAGTCTTCTGGGTCTTCCTGTATACGGATGGGCCTCCATCTTCTCTCCCTGTCTGGGCCGCCCGTGGAGCATAGCTCTAAGCCAAAAGTGAGCCACCCTGGTCAGTGAGTCACTGTGGGTATATCCGGAAAGTATATCCCCAATAGTAGCCTCTGGAAGCCTCCAAGATCCAAAGTCGGATTCCATCGTTTAGCTTGAGAGTTCTTCGGCTGCCGAATCTTGATGGGTTCCTGAAACTTCAAAACAAAATTGTTGGATACGAGTCACGAACGAGTCGGACCGATGGTGAGTGATACATTGCAAATGTATCTATAATTTTTGATGTTCCATGCTTGGTTTTATCCACTTTCTTGTGTTTTGTCCACACTTTGGAGTACTTTTCATATGATTTCTTGGACTAACCTATTTACAAGAGCCACAGTGCCAGCTGCCTATTTTCTGCTGTTTTTGGTTCCAGGAAAGTCAGAAAATGAATATTCTCGAAATTGGATGGGACAAAAGCCAAAGTGCCTATTTTTCTGGAAGTCATCAGATGCCAGAATACGAGACGAAGAAGGGATGGGGGCTGGCCACACCACCTAGCCGTGCGGCCAGGCCTGGCCCGTGCCAGGGGGTGGTCTGGCCGACCCCAGCACCCCCTCAGCCTCTCCTTCCGCCTATAAGATGCCCTCGGGATGAAAACCCTAAGTACCCGATCAAAAATCCACGAAAGAGTCTGTAGCCACCGTCATCTCCATCCCTAGATCGGGAGGGATCTGAAGCTCTTCCCGGCACCCTGCCGGAGAGGGGAATTCACCCTGGAGGCCTTCTTCATCATCATGCAAGCCTCCGGTGTGATGCGTGAGTAGTTCATCTCTGGACTACGGGTCCATGTAGTAGCTAGATGGCTGGTTCTCCTCCTTTGTGCTTTCATGTCTAGATCTTGTGAGCTCCGTTCATGATCAAGATCATCTATTTGTAATTCTGCATGTTGTGTTTGCGGGGATCCGATGGATATTGAGATGCTATTTCAGATTGATTATTGATTCTATCATGTCTTTGTTATTTGTGATCTTGCATGCTTTCCGTTGTTAGTAGCTATCTTGGCCAAGTAGATGCTAGAAACTCCAAGAGTTAGTATTTATGCTCGATAGTGGGTTCATGCCTCTGGTAATCTGGGGAAGTGACAGAAATCTCTAAGGTACTAGATGTGCTGTTGCTACTAGGGAGAAAACAACAATCCTTTGTTCATAGAACAATCGTATTGTTTACACTACACGCAATTCGTAAAGCAATAATCTGTTGCTTGCAACTTAATACTGGAGGGGGTTCGGATGATAACCTGAAGGTGTATTATTAGTCATAGATGTAGTTGGATGGCGGTATATGTATAATGTTGTAATGCCCAATCAAGTTCCAAAGGAGTCAAGATGATTAGTATATGCATGTATTGCTTTCTCGATGTTTGTCAATTGCCCCGCTGTAATTTGTTCACCCAGCATGTTATCTATCTTAAGGAGAGCCACCTCTAGTGAACTATGGATCCCAGTCCTTTCTTTTACATACAATCTACAAACTTTTTACTTCTTTGTGTGTACTTTCTGCAAACTTTTACTTCCTTCCATTCGATACGTTTAATCCTTTGTTTTTAGCAAAACCGGTGAGATTGACAACCTCATCGCAAGTTGGGGACGAAGTTCTGTGGTTGTGTTGTGCAGGTCTCCACGTTGCTACTAGCACCGGTAGTGTGCCCTGCCAAGGCTCAGCTAGCAACACCTTTGGGGTGTTTCCTTGCTCCTACTAGTTCGATTAAACTCTGGTTTCATAACTGTGGGAAACTTGCTGCTGTGCTCATCATACCTTCCTCTTAGGGTTCCCCAACGAGCTCTACATCAACACTGAGCCATCAAGAACTTTTCTGGTGCCGTTGCCGAGGAGTCAAGGACATCTTCACAAGGGGAGTCCCTCATAACCAATCTCTTTACTTTATTATTTTTGTTTTGCTTAGTTTCTTTTTGCTTAGTTTGCTTGTTTCTTTATCAAAAACACAAAATAATTAGTTTTACTAATTTGCTTTCTTTATTGAAAACACAAAAAAAATTAGTTCCTATTTTAAGTTGCCATTATGTCTAGCCTTGCTCCAATCACTATGACACCCGAGGAAATGATTTTCACTTTTAAACAAGGAATTGAGGAGAGCTTCAAGGAAGCTTGGTCTAGAATCTCTGATCTACATGGGAAAACTGAGCCTAAAATGACTCAAAGCTTGTTCCTTAGCAGTTTTTACCTTGGAATTGCTCTTTGCTATAGATATGCTTTAGATGTTGTTGTGGGAGGATATTTCCTCCAATGTAATAAGGATGATGCTATTAATGCTATAAAGAAATTGATCCTTACTTATAACTTGCCTAGCCAAACTGATATTTATTTCGCAAGAATATTTGCTAGATTGAACACTCTTGAGACTAGCACTACTAGCTTAAAAGATTGCTATAATACGCTTAGGGAGCATCATAATTATGTTCCAATAAATTCTGAACCATCAAAGTGGCTCCCCACAGTAAAGATTGATATAAATACCGAAACTTTTCAAGCCCGCTGTGATATCATGTCTAAATTTTGTCTTATGCCCAAAGATATTTATGAATCTTTGAATCTTTGGGGGCTTACTGAAGGAGGAAAAGAAATATCTCTTGCTAATAATGCTACCATATTACCTATTAGAATATCTGAAGGAGTGTTTACAAAGATCCTTTGGAAAATGATTTCTACTGATTATCTTGTTATTGAATGTGTAGGAAAAGGACAAATTACACTTGGAAGGTCCCTATTAGAACTCCTTGGAGCAATAATAGATGTGGGAAAGGGGACCATGCACCTTTCTTCTCCACCAAACAATCATATTTTCCCCAAGGTTAAGAATAAAAGTAAGAGAGGTAAGGGCAAGAAATTTGGTCTTAATGCTTCTTCATTTGAGAACACTTGATTCTTTCTTGCTTCTTATGCCTAACTTAAAGGCGTTAAATAAAAGTACTTATTGGGAGATAACCCAAAAGTTTTAGATGAGTCTTGGAAGTTATTAATTCAGTAATAACCGCTCCTTATCCTTTTTATTTGCTTTTTGTGCCAAGAGTAACCTGTCTCTGGCGCACCCCCTGGCGAACCATGGCAAATCCTTCTAAATCCCCCATGCAATGGATCCTCATGCTCTTGGTGATACTCTGGATTTCTCTCATGGCATGGGATTTGAATTACAGGTTCGATCTTCTTTTTCCACCCGTGTGCAATCCCCATCTCCTGGATCTGGTTTTATTCTTGTGGTCTCTTTTGGCCGAGCCATCTTTCGACTCGACCTAGTCAATGTTTGCATTGCCCTTCAATCTTGCCTTGGTGGAAGTAAACTTGGTTTTCATGTCAGCTTGATTCGTGATCGGACTTTTAAGTTTGAAGTATACTCCAAAGCTGTGGGTTTCATGATCTACAAACTTAGATTTTTTGAATGCCCGGAATTTAGATGCTACTTCTCTCTGTGGGGTTATGGGGGTCTGAATTGGATCAAAGAATCGTCGGATTGGAATCATGAGCAAGATCTTGACTGGACCTTGATATCTCACCGGCGATCACGTCACACCGGAGCCAACTCATCGCTGATTGCTACACATCGGAGGAGAACGCCGGGTATCACGCTACGTGATCCGATCTCCTCGGATCGGACGCCAACTTCCCGCCCGGAGCCAGTCCCAAAGCCTGGGGAAATTCAGCCCACGGTTTCTCCTAGCCCAATTCATCCACATCGCTCGGCCCACGTTATCTGCTCCAGATGCCTTGCTATGGGCCACTCAAGCCCAGATTGCACATCCCAGGTTTGGTGCAAATTTTGTTATGGATATGGACACATTAGGAAATATTGTTATACCCGTTTGAGAAAATCTCAGGTTTATCGCATTAAACAAAAACAACCTGAGCACTTCATCTCCTCAGAAAGTGGGCTTGTCGTTACAACTTCAGAAACAATACTCCTTGACCCCTCCGCTCTCCTGGAAAACCCCGTTTCTTCCTCGCCGTCGTCGCCACTGCAATCTCACACCTGCAACCTCCCCCTCTCCTCCACTACAATGGCGAACTACCCATGCGACCCCATCCCCCACCTCCCACCTGGTGCATTCATCGACGACGACGAGGTTTTCACATTCTTAGTGGAGATGCTCTGCTTTGATGTGACGACATGGCCATTGTCATCCTTGAGCCTCCATCTGACCCTGAGCAGTTCGCTGCGGATGCACATCTCATCAGGAACTACTTCAACGACCACGGCCTCAACATTCGCAATTTCTCCAGGTCTGCCATGGGTGCTGCTCTGGTACAGTTCACTGATTCATGTGCTAGGGATACTGCTATTGAGCGTAGTCCTTTCTTTGTTGGAGACAACATTCTTAGGGTGATCCCCCATAATAGAGGTCTGAACCATAGAAACATGACTTTTACACATGATGTCTGGTTGATGATGATCAATTTCCCACAAGATGCATGGCTAGTTGATAAAGTTAGAGAATCTGTTAGTGAATTTGGAAAATTCTTAGTCTGGAACAGAGATTTTTCAAACAGAGCTAGAGTATTGGTTAAAGTCAGAGTGCCAGATATGCTTGAAATCCCTATTAGCCTGGTCCTTGGAGACAATACAAGTGATGAAGGACATGGTCATTCCTGGACTGTGGTGATTTATGTGCTGCAGGCTAGAGTGATTGGTGGACTTGGTGGTGATGAGGACCCTCTTCCACCTGATGGTGGTAACCCACACCCCATGCCCCAACCATTTGGTGGACATTGGGATGATATGGTACATGACCATGCTCCTGAAGAACCAGCTAATGCTGCACTTGTGATTCCCAATGTTGTAATACCATTTGGAAATGCTACACCTGCTGATGACATTGAACCAATGATTGCTACCCCTCCCCAGCTCAGTCCTGCACATGCTGACCATATGGCTGAACTTGAACCTATGATGGAAGCTGTGGATTCCTTCAATGCCATCCATGATCTGCTTTCTGACATGGTTAAGAATGCACACACTACTCTGGGCAATGCTGATATCACTTGTATCCATGGTGCTGGATTCCAAATTCTTGATGTTGATACTGAACATGGTAAACAGAGGAAGTGTCTCCCGAAACTTTATGCAACTGCACCTCATGTACCAGCATCATCATCTGTTTGCATCACTGAAATCTCTGACAATATTGTGCAAACCACTCTGGATTTATCTATTGGTGGATCTTCTGATGCCAATGAAGACTACACCTCTCTGGTGCCCAAACGCAAATTACTGGCTCAAAGGATGTGACCACTGTCAGACGCAGTAAAAGGATTGCCAGCCAATCAGAGGGGTTCAAGAACAAAGATGCTGCAGATAAAGCCTAGGAGAAAGCATGTTCATCACTGGTCAATACCTCAGGCAAATCCAGGAAGGTGGCCAGGAGCAAAGCTCATCCTCATGAAGTGATGATCATGGATCAAGATGCCCCACCTCCACCTGTACTCCCTGTTGACACCATCCAGTATATTGGTATCAATCAATGCCTGATATCTCCTAGTGAAATCTCAGAGGACAAGCTCTTCTCCGAAAGTGGCTAATGTTATTACACCCCTCTACATGTAATAATGTGTGTCATATATATTTAATGACACACAGTTTTATGTTTCTGGAACTACATCTATTTGATACTATCTGGCATGTAACAAGCACTTCCATAATGCTCATGATGAGCAGAACCATATCCTTATATCTGCTTATGTACCTGGATGTCTATTTATCACCTTTTGTGTTATTTTCATCATCAACACCTTTGCCAAGATGATTTATTTACTTCCATTTGATCAGCCAGCTGCTCCCACTTTATACCTGATTAACTATGTTGATCAGAAGCTGTGGTACTCTCTTATTTTGAACTATGAATAGAAACTGGATGATTCTTGACTGGAATGTTAGAGGCATCAATTCTGATCTGAGGCATGACCAACTTAGAGAAAAAGTTAACTCTTGCAATTGTGATATTATCTGCCTCCAAGAAACTAAAAGGGAAGAATTTGAACACTCATATTTAAGGAAGTTCTGTCCCAGGAGATTTTCTCACTTTGCTTTTTCTCCTTCACTTGGCAATTTTGGAGGATTAATTACTATTTAGAATGGTCGCCTTTTTTCTGGGGAGCTTCTTAGTCAATCGAAATTTCACCTAACTATGGCTTTTACATGTAAACACTCTGGTATCACCTGGATCTTGACCAATATTTATGGGCCTGCACACAATGAACACAGAGCTGAATTTCTCAATTGGATGCATAATATTGATACCTCCAATTATCCTTTCTGGATGCTAGTGGGTGATTTCAACCTCATTAGAAGCCCTGAAGATAGAAACAGAGAGGGTGGGGATGCCCATAATATGATGCTTTTCAATAATGTGATTCAATCTCATGATCTTATAGAAGTCCCACTTAAAGGAAGAACATTCACCTGGAGCAACATGCAAGACCCCCCACTTCTTGAAAAGTTGGATTAGATTTTTACATGTCCTTTATGGACCACAACTTTCCCCAACACTATGGCTCACCCACTCTCCAGAAATGGATCTGACCATACTCCCATCAGTATCCAAGTAGGCACTTCCATACCTAAAGCTCAATTATTCAGATTTGAGAACCACTAGCTGGAATTTGATGGTTTCTATGATACTGTGAATACCCTCTGGAACTCAGCTCCATATTTAAGTGATTCTGCCCTTGCTATCAACTGCAAGTTCAAACATCTTAGAGCTGGACTTAAAAAATGGTGCAAGAAGTTTTCAAATTTAAATCAGACTATTGAAAACTACACATTTATCTTGGCATTACTTGAAGGAATTGAGGATCAGAGACCACTTGCTCTACATGAGAAGAATTTTAAAAGGATTTTAATGGATCATACCAATAAGCTCCTGGAGGCTAAAAGAATATATTGGAAAAGCAGAGCCAAAATCAAATGGGCCAAATTGGGAGATGAAAACACCAAATTTTTCCATGCTATGGCTACTCAGAGCTTCAGAAGAAATCTCATCACCCATATCAAATCTGGTGATAATTTGATTCTGACTGATCATGAACTTAAAGCTGCAGCAATATGGAAATCTTACAAACTCAGACTAGGCACAAGTGAAAATATTACGAATGACATCAACCTTGACGATTGGATTGCACCTGGAAGTAACCCTCTTCACCTGGATGATCCATTCACAAACGATGAGATTGAATCTGTGATCAAAGACTTTCCCTCCAATAAAGCACCTGGTCCTGATGGATTCAATGGTAAATTCCTCAAGAAATGCTGGCATATTATCAAAGATGATTTTGTAAAACTGGTACATGAGTTCTATGCTAAATCTGTAAATTTGAGTGCCATCAACACTGCTTTTATTACTCTCATCCCCATGATAAATGATCCTGAGACCATGAATGACTACAGACCCATATCTCTGGTTAGTCTTCCTCTTAAATTCATCACCAAGATAATGGCTAATAGACTCCAGAAGGTTATCAAACCCATTATACATAATAATCAATATGGATTTATTAAAGGGAAAAATATCCATGATTGCCTGGGATGGGCGTTTGAATATCTTCACATCTGCCATGTGTCAAAAAAGCCAATTATTATTCTGAAGATCGATTATGAGAAAGCATTTGATAGGATTGAATATAATGCAATTATTAATATGCTAAATGCCAAAGGTTTTGGCCGCAAATGGATCTCCCTGGTAAGATCCATACTGTACTCTCCATCCACCTCAGTACTACTGAACGGTGTCCCAGGGAAAAAAATTTGCTGTAAAAGAGGGGTCAGACAAGGAGATCCCCTGTCCCCCCTTCTATTTGTTTGCACTGCTGAATTACTTCAGGAAATTGTCAATGATGCTTGGCACAGAAATGAAATCAGCCTACCTCTTGATAATGACTTTGGGCAGAAATTTCCAATTATTCAATATGCTGATGACACCCTGCTGATTATGCCTGCTGATAGTCTACAACTTAATAACCTCAAGATCAGACTACAACAATTCAGCAACATGACAGGGCTTAAGGTAAATTATGACAAATCTACTCTGGTGCCTATCAACATAACAGTGGAATTTGCATCCCAACTGGCCTCTGATTTTGGACGTAAATTGGAGAAATTGCCTTTCACCTACCTGGGTCTCCCTCTTGGTACCACAAGACCATCTATTGATAGCCTGATGCCCATTGTTTCCAAATTTGATAGAAGAATATCTGGACTATCTTCACTCATGTCATATACAGGAAGACTCACATTACTGAACTCTGTATTAAATTCTATGCCCATCCATGCCATGTGCGCTTTCAAAGTCCCATTAACAATTTTTACCCATTTTGAAAAGGGTGGCAGACAGTTCCTCTGGGCAGGAAAAGATATCCACAATCATGGCAAATGTCTTGCTAAATGGGACCTGATATGTAGACCAAAAGATCAAGGAGGTTTAGGAGTCATAAACCTCAGAGTACAGAACCAAGCTCTCTTATTGAAGAATATTCATAAATTCTACAACAGGACTGATATACCATGGGTTGATCTTATATGGAAAGCTTACTATAAAGTTGAATCTGCCCCACATTCAATGAATCATATTGGTTCTTTCTGGTGGAGGGACTGTATGAATTATGTGGATATTTACAGAGATTTGACTCACTGCAAAATTGGTAATGGAAAATCTATGCTACTTTGGAAGGATCTATGGAAAGGTGAATGCTTTGAAGATAGATACCCACACTTACACTCATTCTACCTCAATGATACACTGACCATGGCCAAGGCAATCACTGTAGCTGAAAATGATTTCTATGAACTTTTTCAACTCCCCTTATCCATCATTGCTCATGAGGAGTTTACTGATATGTTGGAAAATATCAGAAGCATAAACCACACAGACGATCATGATTCATGGTACTTTTCCTGGGGAGAGTCTTTCAAAACCAGAAATATCTACAGAGCACTCATTGGGGCACACCCAACACCAAAACCCATTCTGGATATTTGGAAATCATGCTGTCTTCCAAGACACAATTTTTTTGCTTGGCTGCTACTGAATAAGAGGCTGAACACCAAGGATCTAATGACAAGAAAAAACTTCTTTGTGGAATTCAATGATTGTGTTATATGTGACAACTGTCCTCAGGAAACTCTGTTGCATCTGTTTTTTGAATGTAGCTTCAGCCAAGGGTTCTGGTGGGCCCTGGGACTTGAATGGAACACAGATATGGAGATTCATCAGATGATCAATGATGCTAGAAGTAGATTCAGTCCCAATTTTCTTATGGAAATTATCATCACTGGATGCTGGAGTATATGGGAGCAAAGAAATGGTTATATTTTTAAGGACCCAAATCCCTCAGTAACTAGATGTATTTCTTCTTTTAAAGCAACTTTTACCTTGACTATGCATAGAGCTAAACCTAGTCTCAAGGAAGGTATGCAAGAGTGGCTTGACACACTATGAATGCAAACATCTGTAATAGCTTTATTGATTGAGCCTGGCTCAATCTTCTGTACAATATAAAATTTATAAAATGACACAGTAGGGGACTTCCCTACTGTTTTTTTGGTCAAAAAAAGAGTAACCTCTAATGAGAGAGAAGTAATGATTGGAAAAGTTGCTGTCCCGAAATAGATTTCTGTGCTTCATCGTAAAAATTCGTGTAAAATGTCTGAACGTATTTTTGAGGCGTAAATTTTTGTGCTTCTGCCCCAGGTTGTTATATAACATTTGTTAGTTCAACACTTTTTCATTTGAGCAATAGAAGGTCTTCGAAAAAATTCGTCTTTACCTGCTGGTCTGTTTTGACAGATTTCTGCCATTTTCTGCATTTGCTTCTTGTTGGTTCCTTTTTGAGTTCTTTTGGGGAATTGAGCTTTTTGAGGGAAGTGATTCAGTATCTAGTGTTCTAATGGAAGTTTATTGGTGTTAGAACTGAACCTTAAGACTTATTATCTTGAATGCACTAATGTTGCTAATAAAGATTGTGTGAAGTTTTGTATAAAGGAAACATTTCAGGTGTATGGAAGGAATGAGTAATGAGATGAAGGATGGACTAAAGCTCAAGATTGGGGATGCCACGTGTCTCACCCCGATAAATATCCAAGAAGTACAAGCATCAAAGCTTGGGGATGCCTTGGGCATCCCCCTCTTCATCAATAAAAATCCCAGGTTTCTTCCAAACGCTTCATTTTTATTGTTTCATGTACAGTTGTGTTGTTCTTGGAGCGTCTTCTTTTTTGTTTTAGTTTTGGTTTTTCGTTTGCTTGGTTTTCTTAGTTTGCTGAATAAATAGGTTGGACCCCCTCTTTCATACTTTGGTTTTCAAATAGTTTGGTTTGGTTTGGAAAAGAGTAGGAAAGTTCATGCTTATGTGGTAAAAAGAGCTTGTTTTTGACTGTGGCCTATGCTCTGTCATGCCATGCTTGATATTGTTTTGGCTTTATGCTTAGTATTATTTGTTGTAGCCTGACCTGTTATAAACAATTGATATTGCTTAATGTGCCTTGGATGAATCATGCGTTGTTTTAGCATATTAAAGCATAGTATTGTGGTATTCTCCTTTGATGCTTTATTTGGGTTGACTTGGCGCATGCTCACACCATGTTATGACTATCTGAAGTCACCATAAGCCTTTATGATCCTTTAGTTTTCAACTTGTAGTATCACTTTATGCTTTGATCAATGATGTTTTGTCGCTCTGCATGATTATGGCCATTATTGCTCTCTTAGTTTGTCGCTCCCAGTCTTTTGCTAGCCTCCACAACAAAGTATGAGTTCCACTCATGCATCCAACTCCCTAAACCAAGTTATACCAAAGAGTCCACCATACCTACCTACTAGCTTATGCTATTCCTAGTATATTCATGCTTTTGTTTACCTTCCAAATTAAACCTGTTATGAGAAAACTAGTGATTAAAGCTCTCACGAACTTGATGGCACACTTTACTTTTCTTGCCCTTAATAAACTTGAACCATTGTGTCGTCTATGTTGTATATTCTTGCACTTATTTGGTGGGAATTAGCAGAACCATTTTGTCATGGGGAACGCTTTCAACATTGCACTTGGTACTTGTACCTAGTTGATATCATGCTCTTTTGTATATGGATGTCGTCGGTGTGAAATGAAAGGGGATCTTGTAAGTCCATGGAGTTATGTATGTTTGTTAGAGAAACGACTGGGCCGCTGGTCTAATCCATGCTTTCATGGTGGAAACCTGCAGCGTAACCATAATGAGTTGTCTATGAAGCATTCTTCTTATAAAAAAGAGTCCTATATTGAGAAAAAAGAAAAAAAGAAAAAAAAGAGATTATGAAAAGAGGAAAGATAGAAAAAATCACCATATTCCCATGGTAAATAAGAAGATTGCTGAGATGCTCGTTGTCTGCTTGCCTTTTCATTTTGATATGGGGATTCTTCCGTATCATTGGGCAAGGGGTACCCCGTTGGTGGTTCTCTATGATACACATGTACTTACGATGACAAGAACTTACCGGTGACTAAACTTGAGTAGCATGAGGAGCGGCCCTCGTATACAAGGGACATGAGATTTCTAACTTATACTTCGTCAAGCATGTACACCATAGTTTGTTCACTTTAACCTTAATAACTTCAAGATTCTTATGATAGGGGCAATGAGAGCTGAAAGCTATAAGTACCGTAATTTTTGGAAGCTCTTTATGAGACTTGAATCCCTACTTCCTTTTAGAAAGGATTTTCTTCCACCATTACATTGAGTCTCCACCTTCTATCTTTATGCACCTACTTTGAGAGCATAGTGGCCATTCTTAGTTCTATGTGCATTGTCCCAAGACTAGTTGATTGATGCATAACTTGATATTGCTTGTTTTAAACTATTTGTATCTAGTCACTCTTATGAACTTTGAAGGTGTCCTATGCATTTATATTTGCTACTCTATGAGGGACAAGCTGAATACTATTATGCTATGTTTTATTTATGTGAAACAAATAAACGTCTTGCAAAGCATTGTTATTCATGAATCTTTTGTTTGTGCCTTTTCATGTTGCATTATAGTTTCTTTGTCTTATTGCTAGAACTTTGTCTTTCATGTTATGATTGAAGTACTATGATCCCAGCTCTGAATGTTTACAAATAATTTGATCAAGTCTTTGATGGTGCATGTCACCTCAAAAATTATTCTTTCTTTTTATCACTTACCTACTCGAGGACGAGCAGGAGTTAAGCTTGGGGATGTTGATACATTGCAAATGTATCTATAATTTTTGATGTTCCATGCTTGGTTTTATCCACTTTCTTGTGTTTTGTCCACACTTTGGAGTACTTTTTATATGATTTCTTGGACTAACCTATTAACAAGAGCCACAGTGCCAGCTGCCTATTTTCTGCTGTTTTTGGTTCCAGGAAAGTCAGAAAATGAATATTCTCGGAATTGGACGGGACAAAAGCAAAAGTGCCTATTTTTCCGGAAGTCATCAGATGCCAGAATACAGGACAGAGAAGGGCTGGGGGCCGTCCACACCACCTGGCCACGCGGCCAGGCCTGGCCCGCGCCAGGGGGTGGTCTGGCTGACCCCACCACCCCCTCGGCCTCTCCTTCCGCCTATAAGATGCCCTCGGGACGAAAACCCTAAGTACCCGATCAAAAATCCACGAAAGAGTTTGTAGTCACCGTCATCTCCATCCCTAGATCGGGAGGGATCTGAAGATCTTCCCGGCACCCTGCCGGAGAGGGGAATTCACCCTGGAGGCCTTCTTCATCATCATGCAAGCCTCCGGTGTGATGCGTGAGTAGTTCATCTCTGGACTACGGGTCCATGTAGTAGCTAGATGGCTGGTTCTCCTGCTTTGTGCTTTCATGTCTAGATCTTGTGAGCTCTGTTCATGATCAAGATCATCTGTTTGTAATTCTGCATGTTGTGTTTGCGGGGATCCGATGGATATTGAGATGATATTTCAGATTGATTATTGATTCTATCATGTCTTTGTTATTTGTGATCTTGCATGCTTTTCGTTGTTAGTAGCTATCTTGGCCAAGTAGATGCTAGCAACTCCAAGAGTTAGTATTTATGCTCGATAGTGGGTTCATGCCTCTGGTAATCTGGGGAAGTGATAGAAATCTCTAAGGAACTAGATGTGCTGTTGCTACTAGGGAGAAAACAACAATCCTTTGTTCATAGAACAATTGTATTGTTTACACTACACGCAATTCGTAAAGCAATAATCTGTTGCTTGCAACTTAATACTAGAGGGGGTTCGGATGATAACCTGAAGGTGGATTATTAGTCATAGATGCAGTTGGATGGCGGTCTACGTATAATGTTGTAATGCCCAATCAAGTTCCAAAGGAGTCAAGATGATTAGTATATGCATGTATTGCTTTCTCGATGTTTGTCAATTGCCCCGCTGTAATTTAATCACCCAACATGTTATCTATCTTAAGGAGAGCCACCTCTAGTGAACTATGGATCCCGGTCCTTTCTTTTACATACAATCTACAAACTTTTTACTACTTTGTGTTTACTTTCTGCAAACTTTTACTTCCTTCCATTCGATACGTTTAATCCTTTGTTTTTAGAAAAACCGGTGAGATTGACAAAATCATCGCAAGTTGGGGACAAAGTTCTGTGGTTGTGTTGTGCAGGTCTCCACGTTGCTACTAGCACCGGTAGTATGCCCTGCCAAGGCTCAGCTAGAACACCTTTGGGGTGTTTCCTTGCTCCTACTGGTTCGATTAAACCTTGGTTTCATAACTGAGGGAAACTTGCTGCCGTGCTCATCATACCTTCCTCTTGGGGTTCCCCAACGAGCTCTACATCAACACTGAGCCATCAGTGAGTTATCTTCATTGTTTCCATGCTCGATTCAAACTGAGCCGGAAATTGATCTGATGACGTAACCCAGCAACTTTTTAGGTCTTGTCATGTCACTGACATTTACGCTGTTAGCATGACCGTTGGTGGGTCCCGCATCGCATAGAACCGAGGCGTTGTTTCAATGTGAACGCAGAGATCGAGGCGGCGAAGGCTTCACGAAGAATCTGCCCCTCCCATTCTACGATGCATGGGGGAAATCCAGCACATTAAATGCTAATCTCGGTGCAAATGGGCTATAAGACGGGAAACCCATTTCTCTCTCCATCACTACTTGAGCACTTCTTCTTCCTCGCGACATCTTGCGCCTCGTATCCCCTTCTCTCTCCTCCACCAAATCAACAAACGTCGCCCATTTCTGGTGAATCTCCGACGAGACGGCCAATGCATCCAGTGCGGCGGGCACAGTGCCGTCATCAACCGCGGCTGAGGATAAGAAGTATCGCGGGATATGGATCCCAAGCATCATCAACGATGAGAATCTCAAGTTCATGGAGGATAAAGGTTTGCTCCGCGCTGACACATGGCGGAGCGGCTTCAACAAGGCCATACCAGCACCATGCGATGATGAGCACGTTCACTTCGCGACTCACATCGATCGTGGCCTTAGCTTCCCACCATTAGAATTCTTTTTTGAGGTAATCAATTACTATGATGTTCATCTTCATAATCTTCCCCCGAATTCATTGTTAGATCTTAGTGCCCACATATCTCTTTGCGAGGGGTTTCTCGGGATTAAGCCAAGCCTGCTATTTTTTCGGTACTACTTTGGTACTTGACACCTTCGATCCGGATTACGGATGTAGTATAGCTTCTTTTTCCCTAGTAGACCTAGGTTATCGAATCCTCAGGAAGCGAATGCATAGTGAAGTTACTTTAACGGACCTTCGGGAGTTTTTGAATTCTTTTTGTGTTTTTACCGGACCAATAGCTTGCGTCTTTTTGTTGTTGTCGATGATGGAGAGAGAGGGCCTAGGGCGTTCGGTTTCACCTATAGCTGTGCAAAACATCTGATGGGAATAAAAGATAGAAATAAAGTATGCATGTACTTGTTAGAGCAAGATAAATTATATGTGGGCAGTGCATCCATAATTGCTATTGCCTCCGCAACCACTTATAGCAATAACCTATTAGTCTCATCCATAGAAGAAATATAACTAATGATATGCATAGTGATGTCACCGTTAATCCCAAGCAAATCCCTCACATACAACCATACCACCCCTTCTGTCACTAGGGTTCCCAACCTGCAGATCAGTCATTACTCATACTCCCTATACCTGGCTCAACCCTCGGGGTCTTGGGTACCTGACAAGTCCTTGGATTGAGGCAAGAGAGGATACACTAATCATCATGTCATACAAACTAATACACGATCCCATCTATGATAAATAACATGCACAATGCTACATGGTTAGGCCAAAGTCCTTGGCCCAAGGAGAATTACTCACACATAGAGATGAGATCAACAATCACAAACATTGTAATGAAAATCATAAGATTGATAGCAATAGTCTTACAATGTCACCAATCGGAGAAGAGATCTACTATTACAAGTGGTGGAATATGGCTATGGAGATGGAGAAGGGTTTTGAGATCTGGAGGTGGCTGGTGATCTGTGGTAGAGACTTTTTGGTGAGGTCTGGTTTGTTTTCTCGTCGCCCGAGGCTTCTTTATATAGGGGTCCCTTCACGAAAGTTGTTCTGTTTGACCCAACGGTGGCGGCGCCAACTATACGACCAGAGCTATACGGCCGGAATTTTTTCTCTAGTCGTATAGTTGGTCGTTAAAGCGTCTGCCTCCGCTTTACGGCTCCTGGTTTCTTCTGGTTGATGGAAATCTTGTATCTTTGACTTTAATGTAGTGATTCCCTCCTTTAAACGACATTATCTGTGCAGGAAAAATACAAAAGAAAGGATTGCATACCCCTTTGAATATTAGGCATTAGTGGTAGGGTTTAGAGAGATATTTCATAAAAAATATGAGTAATATCTAGTTTAAATGTGGACGTATATGGCTATATTTCAGAGCCATCAACCTCCCCAAGCTTAAAATTGATCGTCTCCGAGCAAGAAAACCAAAATCAAAAAGGAACTCAGCATTTAAACTGAAATAACGAGATGGTGATATTACTCATGATTAGTAGTCTCATGTTTCCTCCACTTCATAAATCTAAAAAACTTCAGCATAGATAGAGTAATGGCAAGCATATAATACAGGTTTCATGCATCCTTATAGTGCAGCAAAATTATTGTTAACATGGATGATTCAAATGAGTAAACTTTATTCCAGGTCAACTAATCAACTCATAGACTTGCCTTTGAACGATAAAGTATAATCATGTAAATTAAGAGTGTGAGAGTTGTCATTAAAAGAATATACACTAGAGTATCTCAATTCTCCCACATCAATAAATCAAGACGTTTCAAGCACTACTTTTCTATTCATTGTCCTTCAAGAATTTCAGTTTTAAAGTAATTGAGAGCATGCCAAAGATTTTTATTAGTTTATCGGGCTGTGATGGACACTCGTGGCATTACTAAGGTTTTTTTCCTTTTTGCATAATGATTTCTCATAACAGCCAGAGGAGTGATTCCATCATGATTACAGCTACCCGGGAGTGCCAAGAATCTTACCCACTATAGCATTGTTGCTACAAGTGTTTAATCAACTCATAGCCAAAATCTAGGAGTTTCCTCCATGAAGATCGTTCGTAGGCCAGCGGAGTTGTTGGCATCCCATGAAGTTTGACACGTGTAAAGCTATATCATTCTTATGATTAACAAGTCAAACTTTGGCATGCTCACAAAAACTGCTAAACATTAATTCAATCGAACAAATCCTTTTAAAGAGAGCTATTAAGTCAATCAATATTTTCAGTGGTGTTGAGTGTCTCTAGAAATAAACCTTCAAGACTAATCACTACAATACCCAAGCCTTCAATTGTGAGACTTTTTCTTATTACAACTGTTTAGCAATTTTTAGGCAAGACTTGGTTAATTACGAGAGCTGGAACAAAATGTACCCAATTAAATACCCATGCAAATGAAAATCTTACTATAATACAAAGACTCACTCCACCAATATAATACCTCAACATTTACTACTAACTAGCATGGTTTTCTCAAACTTCAAAAGTGGGGAGTCATAAGGCATACCTCTCATGTTTGGTTCCACTTCTCTCTTCCTTTTTTATTTGTTTCTTGGAAACTCGAAGTCGATCACTCTCTTGCAAATACATGAAGACCTTGAGGCGGAAAGAAAAAGAAAGAGGGAAACTAAGCAAAAATAGAGAAATCTTTTTGTGGTTTTTAAGAGAGGGACTTTAAAGAATAGAATATTGGCGGCAAAACTTGGCTAGAAAATTTCGAAAGCAAATAGAAAAAACTAAAAATAAGGTGTTGGGGAAACCAACACGAGTGCTTATAAACTCAAATAAAAACACAACCTTGAAATAAATAAAAGCAAATAAACACCAAATAAAGATACATGAGGAAACTTCCCCAAGCTTAGGCTTTTGCAAGCCCTTCAAATCATTGTGGTGGAAGGAACAAATCGTTAATCCAGTTCGCAAATTGAGTTGAGGTTACTAGTTGATTCTCAGAGGTTCAAAGAGAGGCTATGCATCGTCTCCACAGTCACTCCAACTCCTTAGAAATCTTGGTATGTGGCGAACCGGGTTTGTGGCTATCCTCTTGATAAGGAACTTCTTGCTCCTCCTCTTGGTCCTCATCCTCCTTCGGAATCTCCTTCTTGGATTGGTGTTGCTCAACTGCGAGTCATATAGCAAACATCCTTCCTCAATAGAGAAAATACTATTAGGCATAGGAGCGGGGTAGAGACGCCCAGCTCCACCAATATGCAAATAATAAAAACCACCTCTAGTGAGCATTCCACGTGCTCTCAAAGTGGAGAAACCAACACATGTCTCACCTAGCACGGGTTGCAACTCACCTAGGTCGATGCCTAGGGCAGTGGCAAGCATGGTGATGATGCCTCCACCTATGATTGGTCCTTGGCTTTGGGAGGCTTGGAGCTCCAAGTAACACACAAGGATGGCGCCCAAGTTGAGTGAGAAGCCGCAGTTGATGTAAGCAGCCTTTGCGAGGACTAGGATGTCCTCCTCATTGAGTATCGTGAACTCATTACATGCCTGCAAGGTGTTAGCAATAGCATAGAACAAATAGCGAATTGTAGGATGTTGAATATTCTTCCCCTTGTTCACTCTAGTAGTGAAACTCATTCCATTATAGTATTGTTCAAGGGTAGGTTCTAAGCCAGTAAAGGATGCGCGTAAGGCATGAACATCATTGTTTGGCAAATTAAAACCTACGCACCATTCATCTAATGTTAAAGTGTAGTTGTTGTTCATTAGTCGGAAAGAAATAGTGTCCTCTCCTTGCCATTGTTTAATGGTGCTTTGCAACAAGCTTAAAAATTCAATGGTTAAGCGGCGATAAGTAGGCACATCATTGTGCACAAAGTTTTGTAGGCCAACTCTATTGCAAAGTAAATTGAAGTCATTAGAAATACCAAGTTGGCTCAGTATAATGGGGCAAGCCCACTTTGTGGCCTTCACTTCGCGGTTCTTGATCATGTTGAAGCGATCATGTTGGGGCTCATCCCTGAACCGTATTGATACGTTGCTAATGTATCCATAATTTTTGATTTTCCATGCTTGGTTTTTATCTACTTTCGTATGTTTTGTTCCAACTTTGGAGTACTTTCTATACCCTTTCTTGGACTAACCTATTAACAAGAGCCACAGTGCTAGCTACCTATTTTCTGCTATTTTTGGTTCCAGCAAAGTCAGAAAATGAATATTCTCAGAATTGGACGGGACAAAAGCCAAAGTCAGTTTTTCACCGAGGGACACAAGGAGCCACAATACGAGACGGAGAGGGGCCAGGAGGCCGCCACACCACCTGGCCACACGACCCAGCCTGGCCCGTGCCAGGGAGTGGTCCGGCCGCCTCCGGCGCCCCCTCGGCCTCCCCTTTCACCTATAAGATGCTTCCGATACAGAAACCCTAAGTACCCGATCAAAATTCCACGAAAGAGTCTGTAGCCGCCGTCAATTCCATCCCTAGATTGGGAGGGATCTGAAGCTCTTCCCGACACCATGCCAGAGGGGAGAATTCACCCTGGAGGCCTTCTTCATCACCATGCAAGCCTCCGGTGTGATGCGTGAGTAGTTTATCTCTGGACTACGGGTCCATGTAGTATCTAGATGGCTAGTTCTTCTCCTTTGTGCTATCATGTTTAGATCTTGTGAGCTCCGTTCATGATCAAGATCATCTATTTGTAATTCCTACATGTTGTGTTTGCGGGGATCCGATGGATATTGAGATGCTATTTTAGATTGATTATTGATTCTATCATGTCTTTGTTATTTGTGATCTTGCATGCTTTCCGTTGTTAGTAGCTATCTTGGCCAAGTAGATGCTAGCAACTCCAAGAGTTAGTATTTATGCTCGATAGTGGGTTCATGCCTCTAGTAATCTGGGGAAGTGATAGAAATCTCTAAGGTACTAGATGTGTTGTTGCTACTAGGGAGAAAACAAGAATCCTTTGTTCATAGAACAATCGTATTGTTTACTTTACACGCAATGCGTAATGCAATTATCTGTTGCTTGCAACTTAATACTGGAGGGGGTTCGGATGATAACCTGAAGGTGGATTATTAGTCATAGATGCAGTTGGATTACGGTCTATGTATAATGTTGTAATGCCCAATCAAATCTTAAAGGATTCAAGATGAGTAGTATATGCATGATTGCTTTCTCGATGTTTGTCAATTGACCCGCTGTAATTTGTTCACCCAACATGTCATCTATATTAAGGAGAGCCACCACTAGTGAACTATGCACCCCGGTCCTTTCTTTTACCATCAATCTACAATTGTTTACTATTTTCTATTTACTTTCTACAAGATTTTACTTTCTTCCACACAATACGTTTAATCCTTCGTTTTCAGCAAAACCGGTGAGATTGACAACCTCACTGTAAGTTGGGGACAAAGTTCTGTGGTTGTGTTGTGCAGGTCTCCATGTTGCTGCTGGCACCGGTAGTGCGCCCTGCCAAAGTTCAGCTAGCAACACCTTTGGGGTGTTTCCTTGCTCCTACTTGTTCGATTAAACCTTGGTTTCATAACTGAGGGAAAACTTGCTGTTGTGCTCATCATACCTTCCTCTTGGGGTTCCCCAACGAGCTCGAGATATCTTGGGCCATCGAAGCTTTTTCTGGCGCTGTTGCCGGGGAGTCAAGGACATCTTCACAAGGGGAGTCCATTATAACCAATCTCTTTACTTTGTTATTTTTGTTTTGCTTAGTTTACTTTTGATTTGTTTGCTTGTTTCTTTATCAAAAAACACACAAAAAAATTAGTTTTACTAGTTTGCTTTCTTTATTAAAAACACAAAAAAATTAAGTCTTTCTATAGTTGTTACCTCTTTCTTAGCTCACCATGTTGATCCCTAAATTCACTTTGAAAGACCTTTCAATGGGTAGTGGCTCTATAATTGGAAAAGATAATATTAAAGAATTCTTTAATCATGTTAGTAAACATGAGGATATTGAGGATAGATCCCTTGCAGAGCTTGCTCCAAATTATGAAATTGCTGCAACTTCTTTAGTTCACATGTTGGAGGCTAGGTTTGTTAACCTTAACCCCTTAATGCAAGTAATGTTTCTTAAACTTAAGGAAATTGAGGACCCTGAAAAGAGAGATTTTATTCTGGAAACCTTGCTTAAAGAATTCTATGATGTTACTAAGGAATCTAGAAAAGTGTTTGATCGTTTTAATATGCTAGGCTCATGTGTAGATGTTATTGGTACACGAGAAAAGATGAACAAAACCGAACCTAATGGGGAGGAAATTAAGATACCAATACCTTTCAAACTTGTAGCAATGCATGAAGCCATAGAAAAGAATCTTGATTGGATTGTTCCTGAAAACCCGTTTGATGAAAATAGTGAACCAAAGAGTATTGAGAGAGGATCCTCTAGAACTTATTTGGATGAGATACCTTGCCTTGTTGAAGATATTTCTGGTATCAATCTTAATGCTTCTTCATTTGAGAACACTTGATTCTTTTTCTTGCTTCTTATGCCTAACTTAAAGGCGTTAAAGAAAAGTACTTATTGGGAGATAACCCAAAAGTTTTAGATGAGTCTTGGAAGCTATTACCTCTATAATAACCGCTCCTTATCCTTTTTATTTGCTTTTTGTGCCAAGAGTAACCTCTAATGAGAGAGAAGTAATGATTGGGAAAGTTGCTGTCCCGAAACAGATTTATGTGCTTCACCGTAAAAATTCGTGTAAAATATTTGTACATCCTTTTGAGGCGTGAAGTTTTGTTCTTCTGCCCTAGGTTGTTATCTAACTTTCATTACTTCAACACTTTTTGATTTGAGCAACAGAAGGTCTTCGAAAAAATTCGTCTTTACCTGCTGGTCTATTTTGACAGATTTCTGCCATTATTTGCTTCTTGTTGGTTCCTTTTTGAGTTCTTTTGGGGAATTGAGCTTTTTGAGGGAAGTGCTAAAGTAGCTTGTTTTTTAATGGAAGTTTTATTGGTGTTGGAACTGAACCTAAAAGACTTATTATCTTGAGTGCACTAATGTTGCTAATAAAGATTGTGTGAAGTTTTGTATGAAGAAAAATTTCAGGTGTATGGAAGGAATGATGTAATGAGATGAAGAATGGACTAAAGCACAAGCTTGGGGATGCCACCCCGTGTCACCCCAAGAAATATTCAAGAGGTACAAGCGTCAAAGCTTGGGGATGCCCAAGGCATCCCCTTCTTCATCAATAAAAATCCTAGGTTTCTTCCAAACACTTCATATTTATTGTTTCATGCACAGTTGTGTTGTTCTTGGAGAATCTTTGTTTTTGTTTTGGTTTTTTGTTTGCTTGGTTTTCTTAGTTTTCTGAATAAATTGGTTGGACCCCCTCTTTCATACATCGGTTTTCAAATAGTTTGGTTTGGATTGGAAAAGAGTAGGAAAGTTCATGCTTAAGTGGTAAAGAGAGCTTGTTTTTGACTGTGGCCTATGCTTTGTCATGCCATGCTTGATATTGTTTTGGCTTTATGCTTAGTATTGTTTTTTGTAGAATGACTTGTTATAAAAAATTGAGATTGCTTAATGTGCCTTTGAAGAATCATGCGTTGTTTTAGCATATTAAAGCATAGTATTGTGGTATTCTCCTTTGACGCTTTATTTGGGCTGACTTGGCACATGATCACACCATGTTATGACTATCCCAAGTCACCATAGCCTTTATGATCCTTTAATTTTCAACTTGTAGTATCACTTTATGATTTGATTAATGACGTTTTGTCGCTCTGCATGATTATGGCCATTATTGCTCTCTTAGTTGGTCACTCCTAGTCTTTTGCTAGCCTCCATAACCAAGTATGAGTTCCACTCATGCATCCAATTCCTAAAACCAAGTTATTCCAAAGAGTCCACCATACCTACCTATTAGCATATGCTATTCCAAGTATATTCATGTTTTTATCTACCTTCCAAATTAAACTTGTTATGAGAAAACTAGTGATTAAAGCTCTCACGAACTTGATGGCACACTTTACTTTTCTTGCTCTTAATAAACTTGAATCATTGTGTCGTCTATGTTGTATATGCTTTCACTTATATGTTGGGGATTAGCAGAACCATGCTGTCATGGGGAATGCTTTCAACATTGCACTTGTACTTTGTACCTAGTTGATGTCATGCTATTTTGTCTATGGATGTGGTCGGTGTGAAATGAAAGGGGAGCTTGTAAGTCCATGGAGTTATGTATGTTTGTTAGAGAAACGACTGGGCCGCTGGTCTAATCCATGCTGTCATGGTGGAAACCTGCAGCGTAACCATAATGAGTTGTCTATGAAGCATTCTTCTTATAAAAAAGAGTCAGATATTGAGAAAAAGAGAAAAAGAAAAAAAAGATATGAGAAAAGAGGAAAGACAGAAAAAGCACCATATTGCCATGGTAAATAAGAAGATTGCTGAGATGCTCGTTGTTTGCTTGCCTTGTCATTTTGATATGGGGATTCTTCCGTATCATCGGGCAAGGGACACCCCATTGACGGTTCTCTATGATACACATGTACTTACTATGACAAGAACTTACCGGTAACTAAACTTGAGTAGCATGAGGAGCGACCCTCGTATTCAAGGGACATGAGCTTTCTGACTTATACTTCGTCAAGCATATACACCATAGTTTGTTCACTTTAACCTTAATCACTTCAAGATGCTTATGATAGGGGCAATGAGAGCTGAAAGCTAATAAGTACCATAATTTTTGGAAGCTCTTTATAAAACTTTAATCCCTACTTCCTTCTATGAAGGCCTTTCTTTTACTTTTATGTTGAGTCTCCACCTTCTATATTTCTGCACCTACTTTGAGAGCATAGTGGCCATTCTTAGTTCTATGTGCATTGTCCCAAGACTTGTTGATTGATGCATAGCTTTGATATTGCTGGTTTCAAACTATTTGTATCTAGTCACTCTTATGAACTTTGAAGGTGTCCTATGCATTTATGTTTGCTACTCTATGAGGGACAAGCTGAATGCCACTATGCTATGTATTCTTTATGTGAAACAAACAAACGTCTTGCAAAGCATTGTTATTCATGAATCTTTTGTCTGTGCCTTTTCATGATTGCAACATAGTTGCTTTGTCTTATTATTAGAACTTTGTCTTTCATGTTATGATTGAAGCACTATGATCCCAGCTATCATTGTTTTAAAAATACTTTGATCAAGTTTATGATGGTGCATATCACCTCAAAAATTATTCTTTCTTTTTATCACTTACCTACTCGAGGACGAGCAGGAGTTAAGCTTGGGGATGTTGATACGTTGCTAACGTATCCATAATTTTTGATGTTCCATGCTTGGTTTTTATCTACTTTCTTATGTTTTGTTCCAACTTTGGAGTACTTTCTATTCACTTTCCTAGACTAACCTATTAACAAGAGCCATAGTGCCAGTTGCCTGTTTTTTGCTATTTTTGGTTCCAAGAAAGTCAGAAAATGAATATTCTCGAAATTGGACGGGACAAAAGCCAAAGTCAGTTTTTCACCGAGGGACACAAGGAGCTAGAATACGAGACGGAGAGGGGCCAGGGGGGCCGCCACACCACCTGGCCGCGTGGCCCAACCTGGCCCGCGCCAGGGGGTGGTCTGGTCGCCTCCTGCACCCCCTCGGCCTCCCCTTTCTCTTATAAGATGCCTCCGATACAGAAACCCTAAGTACCCAATCAAAATTCCACGAAAGAGTCTGTAGCCGCCGTCATCTCCATCCCTAGATCGGGAGGGATCTGAAGCTCTTCCCGGCACCCTGCCGGAGGGGAGAATTCACCCTGGAGGCCTCTTCATCACCATGCAAGCCTCCGGTGTGATGCGTGAGTAGTTCATCTCTAGACTACGGGTCCATGTAGTAGCTAGATGGCTGGTTCTTCTCCTTTGTGCTATCATGTTTAGATCTTGTGAGCTCCGTTCATGATCAAGATCATCTATTTGTAATTCCTACATGTTGTGTTTGCGGGGATCCGATGGATATTGAGATGCTATTTCAGATTGTTATTGATTTTATCATGTCTTTGTTATTTGTGATCTTTCATGCTTTCCGTTGTTAGTAGATATCTTGGCCAAGTAGATGCTAGCAACTCCAAGAGTTAGTATTTATGCTCGATAGTGGGTTCATGCCTCTAGTAATCTGGGGAAGTGACAGAAATCTCTAAGGTACTAGATGTGCTGTTGCTACTAGGGAGAAAACAAGAATCCTTTGTCCATAGAACAATCGTATTGTTTACTTTACACGCAATGCGTAATGCAATTATCTGTTGCTTGCAACTTAATACTGGAGGGGGTTCGGATGATAACCTGAAGGTGGATTATTAGTCATAGATGCAGTTGGATTACGGTCTATGTATAATGTTGTAATGCCCAATCAAATCTTAAAGGATTCAAGATGAGTAGTATATGCATGATTGCTTTCTCGATGTTTGTCAATTGACCCGCTGTAATTTGTTCACCCAACATGTCATCTATATTAAGGAGAGCCACCACTAGTGAACTATGCACCCCGGTCCTTTCTTTTACCATCAATCTACAATTGTTTACTATTTTCTGTTTACTTTCTACAAGATTTTACTTTCTTCCACACAATACGTTTAATCCTTCGTTTTCAGCAAAACCGGTGAGATTGACAACCTCACTGTAAGTTGGGGACAAAGTTCTGTGGTTGTGTTGTGCAGGTCTCCATGTTGCTGCTGGCACCGGTAGTGCGCCCTGCCAAAGTTCAGCTAGCAACACCTTTGGGGTGTTTCCTTGCTCCTACTTGTTCGATTAAACCTTGGTTTCATAACTGAGGGAAAACTTGCTGATGTGGTCATCATACCTTCCTCTTGGGGTTCCCCAACGAGCTTGAGATATCTTGGGCCATCACGTATCCCCATGCGTTCTTGAGCAGCAACCCAAGACGCGCTAGCGGCGGCATGAGCATGTGTTTGGCTCCTTGTGTTAATTATCTAAAACATTGAAGAAAGGCAAAAAATAAAACTTTTTGATCCAACAACAATAAGTATAATATATTCCTCATCAAAACACACTAAAGAATCTCCTCAAAATAATAATCTAGGCAAGAGAATCATGGCAATTAGTTCATAGTAGGTCTCACCCTAGATTGATAATGACAATAGATCTAAGATGTATTTGCAAAAAGTAATTGGAGGATCGGAGGATAAACATATCGTGGATCACTTGTGTGCGAGGAAATCGAACGAAATTGAGTAGAGATGAAGATCTCTTGAGGTTTTGGGAGAGTTTGGAGGTAGAAGACAGAAAAATGATTGAAGTTTTGGAGTTGGAGGTACCTTCCCGTGCATTTTTGTGGTCGAACGCAACTATACAATGCGTTCCCACCATATAGTTGGCCTTCTGTCAAAATATTAGGGTTTCCTCCTGGCGGTGCGGCTATACGGGCGCAACTATACGTCCAGAACAAAATGTTCCCGCCGTATAGTTGGTCGTTAAACTGTCTATCCCTAGGAAAAAATATACAAAGGCATCGATATCTATATGACCGGAACTATACGACCGGAATTTTTATTCCTGCCGTATAGTTGGTCGTTAAACTCTTAGTACATTGGAAAATAATCTGTATGGAGGCACTGATATCTATACGACCAGAATTTTCATTCCGGCCGTATAGTTGGTCGTTAAACTCTTAGTACTTTTTAAAGAAAAATTGTGGATGGCAAAGATATCTATACGACCGGAACTATACGGTGGGAATTTTTATTCCCACCGTATAGTTGGTCGTTAAACTCTCTATGTGCATCAAAAAATTCTGTTTCTTCGAAAACTATTTCTTTTCCTGTAACTTAGTGATATACCTTGTTTTTGACAGAAAATTGACAGTAAATATTGTCGACCAACAATAGCATGAATAAAGCAGAATTTCAAGTAACTTCTTCTCCTCAACTGGAGTTTTCTAGCACTCTTTATTAAACATAAACTTAAACTAAAACTTAAAAACTTTACTCAAACCTTTATTTAACATGGGTTTCCTCCCATGGAGCGCTCTTTTATGGTTAATAGCTTGACCTTAATGTTGCTTACTTAGGCCAGATGAGTGGAACACCCACTCCAAAGTAATTGGCCTTCAAAGTGATGGCCTCCTTTTCATCATGCTTGGATTTCTTCTTCCTGGGGAAATGAATAACAAAAGGATCCCGCGAAGGCAATTCAAGCTTCATGTTCCCTTCATGTAGATTAATCAAAGACTTAATAGTTCTTAAGAAAGGACAACCTAATATAATAGGAGTAGTAGCATCTTCAGGCATGTCAACAATAACAAAATCAATGAGAGCAGGATAGCCTTTAATGTATACTAAAGTATTCTCCTTAATTCTTACAGCTTGTTTATAGGTAGAATCTGCTAGATGCAATTTTAACTCATTGATTTCAAAGGATCCAAGATTTAGCTTGTTAAAAAGACTCTTTCGAATTGTTGAGACGCTTGCACCTAGATCACAAAGTGCAGCTATCTCATTGGTTCCAATTTTAATCTTAATAGTAGGCTCAAATATGTCATCTAACTTCACAGGTAATTTTTCAGCAATTTGCTTGTATTCTCCCTCAAGCTCACGTACCTTTATTGCTACTTGATTAACAAAGTGCTGGTACATAGCTTCCTCAATACCTTCACTCATTGGAATCTTGAAGTTGATCCTTTTTACAAGATCTTCAACGGTGTAGCTTGGTGAAGGAGCATTACTATAGTCAAGTTCTTTAGGCTCCTCCCTTTGGATCCTCATCATTTTGAGTTCTTCAACAGGATTGGGCTCAGCTTTACCTACAAATTTAGCTAAAATGAGAGTTTGACTCTCGGTTATCTTACCTAGCTGTGCCTCAATGATCCTCGTCCTTTCTTGGAGGGCCTACAAATCATTTCTCAAACTAACAACTTGGTTAGATAATTTACCAAGCATGGCATCATGGTTCTCCATTATTTTAACAAGAATATTGTTTTGTTCATTTTGTGAGTCTATAAAAGTCTTAAGTGTTTCTTGGAGACTACCATTACTAGTTCACATATTATTATTAGAGTTACCTGCAAGACTAGCATAATGTTTCTGAAAGTTAGGATTGTAACTCTTCTTCCAAGCAGGGTTACAATCATTACGAGCTACGAAGTCTATTTCTTCAAGCATAGACTTAGACACAGGATTAAGAGCATTATGAAATAAATGGAGGATTAACCAATCTTCCATCCCATGACTAGGATAGTTTCTTAAGCATTCTTTCATCCTCTGCCATGCAAGCACTAGTGGCTCATGTTCTTTTTGTCTAAAGCCAGTAATATTAGATCTAAGTTGCATAGTATTTGCAGGTGGGAAAAATTTAGTCATAAATAAAGAAGTACATCCCACCCATGATGTAATAGTATTTCTAGGCAAAGATAGCAACCATTCTTTTGCTCTCCCTCTTAGAGAGAAAGGAAATAAACACAATTTGACCGCATCGGGGTCAACGTCCTTAATACGCATCATATCACATATTTCAGTGAAAGTATTCAAGCGCATACCTGCGTCTTCAACAACAGAGCCTCCAAATTGATTCTATTGAACCAAACTTAAGTAATGGGGCTTAATTTCATAGTCATCAACATCGATTGCTGGCTGAGTAACAGGAGTACGCAAATAATCATTGTTGGGAGTAGCAAACTCCCCAAGCTTCTTTTCATCCATATTTCCTATGTTTTTGAGTTTTCTTGAACAAAGAATTATAATAGTAAAAGCAAGAATCTAAAGGCTAACTAATTTTTTGGGTTTATCAAATAAAGACTAAAAGCAAACTTAAAAAATTAAAAACAAGAATTAAAACTAGCAAGGTTCCTAATAACCTCACTAGGGTAGCTACTGCTTCCCTGCAACAGCGCTAGAAAAAGGGTTGATACCTTCGATCCGGATTACGGATGTAGTATAGCTTATTTTCCCCTAGTTGACGAGGGTTTAACTCGCCAATGCCCATTGTTATGGACTTGGATTTTGGAGAAGGAGGGAGCGCTAGAGGCATCAGTCGGCTAGGAAACATGCACACAAGGACACAAGGTTTACCCAAGTTCAGGCCTCGTAGAGGTCCCTACTCCTACTTGTCTGCTCCTGGAATTATCGAAGGAATCGAAGATTACAGGGGTGCGTAGATGCAATCTGGCGATGGTTGTGGAAACTAGGGTTGTGATTGTCCTCCTCGCCGCCCCTCCTAGCCTTTATATAGATAGGCTAGGTCTCGGGTAGCAGGTCGAGTCGATTACAGATTAGGGTTCGTCCCTTTGAACTTTCTATCTTTAAACTATATCTTGCGTTACAAGCAATCAAAGAGTCCGTGGATCACCCGAATCCTGTATTGGGACTTGGTGACGCCGTGGGCTTCTGTCGTATCTGGACCGTATATGCCAAGATCGGGTACCTGTAGGGTATACCCATGTCAGTAGCCCCCGAGTGTCTAGTGGAATCGCATATTCGACTGGGGACTTTATGAAGTCTTTCGAGTGCATGACGGAGTATATTTTCGAGTGTTTTGTCTGTGTCATAGGGATTGTTGATATACGTGCCTTATTTACCCGATGTATCGGTATCAGTTAACTGCCTTAGGGCAAAACAACGCAATCTACTCAAACTCGAGTCCCTGGACTCGAATTTTGAAAAGTGCTAGCGTAATTCGACTCAGGCCGCGGAGGTCTTACAGGAGTCGAATTCCAGTGTAAAAATGTGAGCACTCGACGCGTCTGTCAAGGCATGTTCATCGTACCTACACGCACAGACATATTTCTGGTAGTGCACATCAGATGCGTTGCTAGGCCTTATTCAGGTCTTATCTTCATGCTGTAAGCGCGACATGTGAATTTTGGTCATCACGGAGATGATTCGGGTGGCCTGGGAGATGCAGTCTCCTTGCAGGGAAATTATGAGGCGGAGTCACCATAGCATTCGAGTGTGGATGTTATGGACAGATGGTGTGATGTACAAGAACAAATAATCATAGGGTGCGTGACCAACGTTCGCTATGGGAGTAGGCCCCGAGTGCCTATTCGAGTCGTAGACTCGAGTGGGGACTAAAAACATTATGCAACTGCCGTCGTATTTTTGTTTCTTGTTTCAGTCGAATGTGCTTCCAGCGCTCCCTATGGGAGTAACCCGTAGTTCACAATCGAATCATTGATTTGAGTGATGGGTTTTTGTGAAGTTTGTTCACCTGCATAAAAAATTCTTTCGGGTGCGCGGTTAGCGCTCCTGTTAGGAGTAGCCCCCGAGTGCTTGGTTGAGTCAAAGACTCAAGCAAGGACTAAAGTAATCAAAATCTTCTTCTAGTTGAATCAATGATGTCAGTGCTGACAACGTGCTGAATTCCGTTGCCCGCGCGAGCGGTTTTGATGGGACGTGACGAGCGGTGGGTCCCACTTCCTGACTTTGATTTGACTGGGCGTGCGTAATCTTCTATTTTAACTTCGTCTCCTTGATTTTCCGCGCATAATGGGAGTAGTGGGGGACAGTTCGTGGTTCACCTTCGCCACGTGTCGATGGCGATGTGCGCCACGCGTTCAGTAGGGTTTTTGCTGGCCGTTGGATGACATCCTCGAGGAGGTTAAGTAGCAGTGCAGCTGCGGTAATTTTTCCTCATCACTCTTCTTGCTTGTGCCTCCTTCTCCATTGATGTTCTCTCCGCTTGCTTGCGCGCTTCCTCTTCGTGGCACTGGACCAGCTCCGCGTTTTCCCCAGTTACTTTCTCCGCTCGCATCGCCATCGAAAGATGGGCAAGAAGAAGGGAGGCGTCGCTGCTGGATCTGTGGCCACCATTGCCACCGCCAAGAAGAGGGGCAGCACCACTGCTGTGGGCACCAGCACCACCGCTGCTGGGAAGAAGAAATGACTCTTGGTGTACGTCTATCATAAAGTTCTCTGAGCTACACCTTCTTCATCAAGATGGAGCTCTTCCGTCCATGGAAGATGACTTGCGAGTGCCTAGCGATGAGATAATCCCACGTCCTCCTCCGGGTTTCTGAGTGATGTTCCTTGCGTTCATCATTCGGGGTCTCTCTCTTCCCCTGCATCCTTTTGTCAGGGGTCTCCTTTGTTTCTATGGGCTCCAGCTGCACCAGCTGTCCCCCCATTCCATTCTCCACATCTCTTGCTTCATCACACTTTGCGAGTGCTGGCTCGGAATCGAGCCACACTTTGGCCTCTTCAAGAGGCTTTTTAAGCTCAAACATCAATCGACATCTAGTTCAGTAGTCTATGATGTAAGAGGCTGCGGAATCTATGTTGACTCCTCCGCCGTCTATTTCGACATCAAGCTCACCGCGTCTGTCCAAGGGTGGAGAGACAAGTGGTTCTACATCCGCGACTAGAAGGCCGACAGAGAGCACTACGGACTCACGCCCTTCGACTCCGTGGAAGCTTGTAAGAGGAGGCGTTCCTGGAAGAATGTCGTGATGCCTGGCGAGTCCGAGGAAATGGAGGTACTGTATCAGCGTGTCTGCGACCTCGAAGGCCGCATAGGCAGAGAAGAGGGTGGCGCCTCTCTCATTCGCACATGGTTGCGCCGCCCCATTCAGCCTCTGTAGGCTAGAGTCCACCCGATCTACCGCTGGGCTGGTGCGAGCGATGTCACTCGCATATCTACGGAAGGCATTTTTGTGGGTGAGGTAGACAGGAGGATGCGATTGGTGACCAAGTACACTGCCAAGGAGGATCTTCCAGGCGAGCCAGTCGTGACTCCTTTCGACGCCTCTAACCCTCCTCCTGAGGTAGAACTATACTGTGAAGTAGTTTTCTTTGTCGATTGCCACCAAGTACTTGATATATAATGATGTATCTTCTGATTGCAGGACTAGAGCATGGCTGCCAGTTTGCCTCCTCAGCCTGAAGGGGTTATCCCTCATGAAGCGGAGGAGGAGGATGAGTCGGGGTCTACAATCCCCATGGAGGAAGAAGAGGAAGCCCCCGAGTCTGCTGATCACGGGACTCACAAGCGTTCCTGTAGTGAGGACTTGGATGCTTCCTTGCCATCAACGCCGGAGAATTCTCCTACTGCTGTTGCAGAGGATCCCTTCCCCGCCGTTCCTGTCCACACCGTGGCTCCTCCCGCTCGAAAGAATCTGTGACTACTGAAGGAGTTGTCGGAAGAATCCTTCGACCTCGATAAATTTAACTGGTGAGTTTTGCTTTCATGAATTCATCTTGCTTTCTTTGGAGTTGCTTTTCTAAAGTAGTGCTGGACGTGTTTTGTAGTCAAGCGGCGTCATCATCTTCTGATGACGTCCAATTTGTGAAAGAATCCGGAGTCACAGACTCCAAGGCTAAGGAGGTGGCCGAACGGTCTCCTTCTCCTCTAGTGGCGGCCCACTTCGACGCCAATTCTTCGAGTTCCCGACATGCTGGGGAGCACCAGATGGTTGCACAGACGACTGCACGACAGTCATCTTCGGAGTCCCTAGAGGAACATGTGAGTATCCTTTTTGCTGTTTGGCAGTCAAATTTGTATATTGGGTTGACGCTGAGTCTTTGTTTTCCTTGGTTTAGCTCATTGTAAAGGAAGCTGGTCGCCTTGTGGAGCAAGTCCTTGCTATGGGTCGACAGCACGCCCTGCTGGACAATCGCCATCGTGCAGTCGAAGGTTAGCTTTTGACTTTGTCTTCGTCTTCATGGAAATTTGTTAGCTCAAGTGTTGATATGCCCTGTCATTTTTGTAGGTGAGCACAATGAAATTCTCCATCGTGTTACATCCCTCAAGAAGGGGCTTGCCGCGGTGGTGAAGAATCATGGTGAAGCAATCGCCGCCCTGGGGGAATCGTGAAAGCGTGAGGAAGACCTACGCGCTTCCGCTGCTGAGAGGGAGAAGCTATTCGCGGAACATCTTTTTTTGACTGCGAAGACTCTCTTAGGTACTTGTGCCACTTTTGCATTTTTTTCTCATCTTGGTTATCTTTCTCTTGTGCTGACACCTTCATGCCCTTTAGATTCTGCTGGCCTCGACTTCGATGCCCAAGCCTTGCGTCGCGAGGATGCTTTGGCTGACGTTGTGGCCGCAGTCGAGGACCGCAGTGCCTCCCTCCAGGAGATGTTGTGGAAGGTCAAAGGTGTGCTCAGTCGCTTCCGTGAGGACCTGACTCCCAAGGCCGGGCTAATCGACAATCTTGATGACCTGGTGGAATCCCTTGCTGGAGGTATTCCCGTGGAATTCAAGAACTCCCAGCGGTCTGTCGGCGCCACCATGGCACTCGCGATGGTGCAAGCCCATAGTGTGGAGTTGGATCCCGCCGCAATTTCCGAGGTGATGCCTGTCGACGCTGGAGGCCAGCAGGTAGTGTTTGCTCCTTTCGCTAGTAGCTGCGCTAATTACGGGCCTCATCTTATCGAGACAGTCGCCAAATACTCTGAGGAGCGGTGGCGAGCGAAGGAGGCGAAGACCGCGGCATCTGGGGATACCACTGGCAAGTCCGTGGTGTCGGAGACTTCCATAGATGCGATGAATCCCCCGAAGTCAAAGTCAAAGTCAAAGAAGCAGAATGCTCCTTAGTCGCCATGTGTAATAGCTATAGCTAGCCTTTTGTCTGAACCGTGCTTTTGTGGGGAATGTTCCCTTGACATTTTATCAACCTT
The DNA here is from genome assembly GCA_910589775.1 of Avena eriantha. Classification (NCBI taxonomy): domain Eukaryota; kingdom Viridiplantae; phylum Streptophyta; class Magnoliopsida; order Poales; family Poaceae; genus Avena; species Avena eriantha. The sequence goes on along the minus strand of OU342745.1, from coordinate 78,162,128 downwards.
TGAATGTAGTCCTCTATTTCTTGATGTGTGATTAGTTTCATTTGCCTCTTGCTTAATTGTACCTAGGGTCCTTCGAGTGGTCCTCATGATTCTCCTCCCACCAATGAAACCACGGCGTATCCACGTTCAAAGGTGGAGGAGTTTTCGTTGCTTTCACGACTGCGTGACCGCATTTAGCAATTGGAGCGTGAGTTGCCCATCATCCACGGTAAAGCGGATGTGTGGAAGTCGAAGGAGGAGAAGGCAACCACCCGCGAGAAGTATCTCTTGGAGGAAGTGGCGCAATTGAATGAGCAGTTTAAATGTTACCTTTCTCGTCTTGTCTTTTAGTTAGTCGTGGCGATGCCTTGCCCTTACACTTTGCTGCTTGCTTGGTGTAGTTGTTAGCGTTCGTCATCCGCAGGAGGAGAAGGACCGGGTGGCCATTCGGACGAATAACTTGACTCAAGAGCAGCTGTAGGCTAGTGGGTATTTTTGGGTGGACCACGACCATGAAATCGTGTTGGCGACCCTGCAGGATCGCTCTTCTCGAGTGCTTCAATGCTTGAAGAAGGCACAGTCGTGCCTTAGGCACATTTATCAAGCAATGTTTCCCCTCGACATTGTTCCCTCAAGCCTGATGGCTCTTCTGGCGAAGTTTCAGGATATGAGCACGGTCCGCGAGCGTACGGCAGCAGTTAGTAGCTGGTGCTAAAGGTGGGTTGTCGCTGGTGCGACTGCATAGGCTAGATGTAGATGTTGCGTCTGTTGCTGCTGGGCCACCGCCTCCGCCAGAAGGAATGACTTGGAACATGGTTCCGCATTATCAAGCGGTTGATCGGCCAGCAGAGGACATCGTCAATTTCTTCGAGGAGCAAACGAACGATCTTCTTTTGCAGCAGTAGCGTGATTTGTATCCTACACATAATTGTATAAGTGTTGTAAAGTTCGTATGATTGTATTGGGTGTATTGAGCACCCGTTGATATGTGAAGAGCTTGCTAGCTTGTATATTTTTCGAGTGTATTGTATTCTACAGTTCCTTTTCATTAGCCTAACGTGCGTTTATCTCAGCACCTTGCCAGCCTGTCAGGTGCGTTGCAACTGGGTTGGTATTTATCAAGGGTTCGATTGGTAGTGCGTCAGCTACTCAGGATACTGCGATTTGTTCGTAGAACGAAGGTGTAAAGGGTGGCGTGGCCCCCAAGTGATAAAATTGTAGGAAAGTAGAAAAAGACACAGAGTTTCGAGGCACTTAGGTTTATTTATTCGTAGAATAGTACGAGGTACATTGTGTGGCTAAGTAGCCTGGCTGAATAGCCTTATTTGTAATGTAAAAACGACTAGGGGTAGAAACGATGCATCCGCGGGACGTTCCATGGGTTGGAGTATGCGCCTCTGTTCTTGAAATCTTTGAGGCGATAGGCGCCACCTGGGATTACTTCTATAATCACGTAAGGTCCTTCCCAAGGGGACTCGATCTTGAGATGCCCTTGTTGCTTCAGTCACAGGACCATGTCTCCTTTGACAAAGGATTTGGGGTGTAGCCTTCTGCTGTGGTAGTTGCGGAGGCTCTGCTGGTAGATTGTTGATCTCTCCGCTGCTATCTCGCATGCCTCGTCAAGGAGGTCTGCGGGTGAGCCACTGAGGCGTAGCTTATGTTGATTCCAGGTTTTCACAGAATTCCTGGAACTCCTTAGAGGTGAGGTTCATCCCATTGTCCGTGATGATGCTATATGGCACTCCAAAGAGGTAGACAATGGACTTGAAGAACTTGACAGCGCTAGCTCCTGATTGATTCGTCACCGGCATGGCCTCGATCCACTTGGTGAATTTGTCGACCGTGACTAAGAGGTAGACATAACCTCCTCGTGAGGACTTTGGGAGTTTGCCGACCATGTCGAGTCCCCATTGTGCGAAGGGCCAAGCCAATGGTATTGGCCTGAGTTCCGTGCTGGGTGCGTGAGGTTTGTCCACGAATCGCTGGCAAGCGTTGCAGTGCTGGACGATGTCCTTGACATCACGCATGGCCGTGGGCCAGTAGAATCCAGCTCGTAGAGCTTTGGCAACGAGGGCGCGACTGCCAGCGTGATGCCCGCAGGTGCCTTCATGTATGTCGAGGAGGACGGCCCTCCCGTCCCTGTTGGAGACACACTGTTGAAGTACCCCTGTAATGCTGCGCTTGTACAGTTCGCCATTGATGAGGGCGAATGCCTTGGATCATCGTGCAATGTGTCACGCATCAGTCGGGTCATCTGGCAACCTCTTGCTGAGTAGATATGTGATGTACAACTGTGTCCAAGATGGTTCGATCATCATGACCTCCATTGGTCCTTCGAGTCCCGTATCATGCTTCATGTCATCGAGTGCCATTGGCTCATTGGGTGGCGTAGCCCCCGAGTCCATTGACGTGCTTGTTTTCTTTGCTAGAGCTTTTTGCTTGATGGAGCGCTCGCAGATGCGCTCGAGGAATACCCCATGTGGTATGGGGGCGCAGGTGGAGCCGATGTTGGTGAGTGTATCCGCCTCTTCGTTGCTTTCGCGTCCTACGTGCCGTAGCTCACAGTCGTCAAAGTCTCCCTCGAGTGTGTCGTAGAGGTCGCGATAGGCGATCATGTTGTCGCTCAGTGTGTCGCACTCATGCATCGTTTGGTTGACCACCAGTTTGGAGTCACTGTAGATGATGAGCCTCTTGGCGCCGTAGGCTTTCACCATCCTCATCCCATGGATTAAGGCCTCGTACTCGGCTTTGTTATTGGACGCTGTGAACTGCATTCGCAGAATATATTTCATCTTGTCTCCTTGGGGCGATGTCAGTATGACACCTGCGCCAACTCCGTCCTTTTGCTTGGATCCGTTGAAGTGCATTGTCCACAGGTAGGACATGTCTGGTTTGTCGGGGAGCTAGTTCTCCATCCAGTGCACAAGAAAGTCCAGGAGAATTTGCGACTTGATCGTGTCGCGCTTCCCGTATGTAATGTCGCGTGGCGACAACTCTACGCCCCAGAGCACGACTCGTCCGGTGGCGTCAGGATTATTGAGTATGTGCCCGAGCGGGGCGTCGTTTACCACCACGATTGAGTGCTCCTAGAAATAGTGACGCAGTCACCTGGCTGTCATGAAGACGCCGTACGCCAACTTCTAATAGTGCGGGTACCGCTGCTTTGTTGGCGTGAGCACCTCGCTGAGGTAGTACACTGGGCGCTGGACCCCGTGAACTTTATTTTCTTCAGCTTGTTCCACTACGAGCACCGTGCTGACCACCTGGTTGGTGGCGACGATGTAGAGCAGTAATGGTTCCTTTTTGTGAGGCGTCACTAGTACTAGCGAGGTGGATAGTAGACACTTGAGGTCTTCGAATGCTTCTTGCAGCTCATCTGTGCACTCGAACTTGTCAGCTTTATGGAGGAGTTGGTAGAAGTGCAGTGCCTTTTCCATTGATCATGATGACGCCATTTGGTCCTGGCATCTTCATCTGCAGCTAGGCGTAGTGCGGCACTTCCATGAACCTCGCGAACGCGACATGTCCGACGATGCAGTGGTACTGTGAGGGCCAGTCGACGACTTCAAAGTTGATGCGTTCTCGCCGAAATTTTTTGCGGTGTGCCGAAGATGACGTCGAGGTTGATTTTGCCCAGGGGTACACTCCCTTCCCTGGGATGATGCCGTGGAACGTCTTGTCTGACACCTCCAGGCACGTTAGCAGGATCCGCATTGCTCGCAATGTACTTGCGAACATGAGATTAATGCCACTTCCGCCGTCCATGAAGACACGACTCATATCGAAGCCCCCGATCTACGCCTCAAATACGAGGGGATAGTGGCCTAGACGAGGAACTTGGCGCGGGTGGTCGCGCTTGTTAAAAGTGATGCAGGACTCGCTTCCACTGAGGTACTCAGTGGTGGAGGGTGGAGAATTTATCGCCAAATTGACTTGGTGAGTGATGGCCTTCTACATGCGATTGGAGGGGCGCCCTTTTTGGATCATTCCCATGTTACCCACAGGTCGTGGGTACGGTTCGCCTCCATGCTGCTGGACTGGCACAACCGCAGGTGGTGGAGGTTAGGGTGGTGGTGGAGGAGCTCGATATGTTGCAAACGTATATATAATTTTTGATGTTCCATGCTTGGTTTTTATCTACTTTCTTATGTTTTGCCCATACTTTGGAGATACTTTTATGCATTTTCTGGAACTAACCTATTAACAAGATGCCATAGTGCTAGTTGCCTGTTTTCTGCTGTTTTTGGTTCCAGAAAGTCAGAAAATGAATATTCTCGGAATTGGACGGGACAAAAGCCAAAGTCGACATTTTACCGGAAGTCTCACGGAGCCAGAAGACGAGACGGAGAGGGGCCACAGGGCGGCCACACCATGTGGTGGCGTGGGCTAGCCCTGGCCGCGCCACTAGGTGGTGTGGCCCCCCTGTGAAATGGATCGTATGGGCACCTAGAGGGGCGGGGGGGGGGGGGGGGGGTGAATAGGTGCTACTCCAATTTTTAATACTTTTTCAATTTTAGGCTTAGCACAAAGGGTAAATTCTCTAGATATACTAGTAGGTGAAATTTCCCTATATGCAAAACTATCTATAGCGAGTAAAGAGCGAGTGGAAGAGGAACGGGTAAATCGTAGTGAAGCACGCGGAGACATAGGATTTGTTTGACCGCAGTTCCTTCCTTGTTAAAGGAAGTACGTCTACGTTGGAGGGGTGGGCGGTACTAAGACCACCACGCCACAATAGGCCTCACCCTGTTCTCCGATGGATCCCGCCAACAACGGCCTGATCCACCTTTCCACTATAGGGACCCTTTGAGGTGGGTACCGGCGCCTTTACACAACTAGTGGGGCAACAACCCCACAATAAACTTGGAGGCTTCCGAAATGACAACAAGCTGCCACAAGAACAAAGTTATCAAATACAACGAACAAGATCTAGGTATTGACAAGAATACCAGATCCGGGATTTCTCCAAGTGAATGGAGAGGAGTTGATGCGCTTGATTCATGATGATGATCCTCTCCTCCTTCAATTCCCCCAAAGATCAAAGCCTTCGGGTGGTCGAAGTGGGAGATCAAGAATGGGAGCTCTTGCACAATGTCTGGAAAATTTTGAATGAATCAAGAAGCGTGAACATTGGGGAAGAAGGGGTATTTATACCCCCTTCGAAACCAGCCGTTGGACACTTTGGGGGCTGGATTATCGGGCCCAAGTGAGGGCCGGATTATCCGGCCTGGGGAAAACTCCGCCCCAGACTCGAAATATCCGGCAGATAATCCGCCCCCCTATCAGAGCGTCGCGCCGACCTTGCCCTTGATCAACTTCTGGGGGCTGGATTATCCGGTCCTATGTGAAGGCCGGATTATCCGGCCTGGGGAGGAAAAACCGCCCCAGTTCGGATTTTCCGGGAGAAAATCCGACAGGATACCGAGCGACGGGCCTTGGCTCCCTTTGCTCAAAAACTGGGGGACGGATTATCCGGCCCATGCGACCGCCAGATTATCCGGCCTGGGGAGCAAAAACCGCCCCAGTTCGGATTTTCCGGGAGAAAATCCGACCGGATACCGAGCGACGCGCCTTGGCTCCCTTTGAATAATGCGGTAGGTCGGATTATACGGCCCTTGGTGGGGCGGATAATCTGCCCCCCTCAAAGCTTCCTGCGCACTTAGCGCACATGAATAATCTCCACAGTATTGTTATCTAACACACAAAACATAGGAAAACATGAAATGTTCTTTCAATCTCCCCCTTTTTGGTGTTAGATGACAATACCAGGATTTGCAGGAAAAAGTCACAAGACAAACATCAATAACCATGGAAGAGACTCCCCCTCAATGTGTGCATATTAGAATTTTGCATTGGAATACAAATGCACACAAATAGGTGAATCTATTCCATAGACATATGAGAAACATAATCATACCAATGAGGTAGAGGGAAGGCAACCTTGACATAGCCTCAATTATTGCCGAGATAACCAATATAAGTGCCTTCCTTGATAAAGACTTCCAGCATAATAGGATATGAATAGATGGATCCATAAGCATAATCCATGAGATGAAATCCATAAGCATAATCTAGACAACCACTGACATAGAGTCTCAAACAAACCACAAACCACAAATTTAAAGTTCAACGCTAAATGGGCATAAGAAAGAAAACAACGAATAGAAAAATGCAAGTGCTTATGGCTGACCCATGCAAATCCATGAATATCCTAATAGAACTACTTCTCCCCCTTTGGCATCGAGACACCAAAAAGGGAGAAGAGCGATGCTAGCGCCCCACGGGATCACTCGTAGTCCTCGTCCTCGTCCTCGTCTTCATTCTCATCCTCATCCTCATCTTCAAGATCCTCGGTGTCACCATCCTCATCCTCATCATCAGTAGCAGCCGTAGAGGGGAACAAGTGATGCTCCAGCTCTCCATAGTTCAACCTAGAGGAAGAGTTCCACTGAGCATATGGTGTGGGAGGTCACCCGAAGCACCAGACACATGGTGGAGAATGAGCTGCTGGTAGAGAGCCAACTCATGGCGCTGCTTGTATGCCTCATACTGACCCTTGCGCGTGTCCACTCCCATGCAAAGTATGTGACACTGGAACCAGTTCAGCTGCTTGATCTCACGGGCAACGGGGGGCACTAGGGGCCTGGGAGCATCCCTCATGAGACCCTCAGGAGCAGAGGAGGGGTGAGAGGTCTTCCGAACCTTGGTGTAGATCTTCTTGGCCTGATGCACCGAATCAATGTGGAACTCCTCAGAAGGAAGCAGGTGCCTTATGAGCATCATAATGTAGGGTGCATAGGGGATGGACAAACGGTTGAACATAGCATCAGTCGGTTCATGGTAAATGAAGTCCATGACATCCAGCCTATACTGCACCGACTCGTCCTCGCACGAGGCAACCTCATGAGAAAATTGAACTAGCTGGACAAGGTGACCACGGATGCTATCATTGTTGCCCCCACTCGGAGTGATGGAATCACGGAAGAGACCTACTAAGGCAGCATAGATGGGAGCAAGACCAGCCAGAGTGCCCACAATGCCATTGTCCACAATGCAAGGAGAGAGAGCTGCATCTTTGTTGGGCTTCAGCTGGGTGATGATGCGGTGGCCACTGGTTCTATCCCTGCTACGGAAAGAGTATCCAAGAACCTCAGCAAACATGTGAAAATCAGCAGACATAGGCCTGTCATGAGTCATCCACTTCATAGTGCGACGCTCATCCCCACAAATAACCAAAGTGGAGAACATCTACTTCACCACCTCAGAGTCAAAAGAGCACTGGACAGACATGAGATGGTGCAGCCCCATCCTCTTAGCCACAAACATTGCATCCACAAGGTGGGCCTTCTCCAAAGCCTCAGCAAGGACCAGTGGGTGCATAGGCCTAATGTTCAGCCTGGCATACACATCTTCATAGATACCTTTCTGTTCCGCACACCAAAAACGAGTATCCCCCAGCTCATCATCACGAGGCAACTCAGCAAACAAGTCACGGTGACGAATGGAGGAATAGTGACTACATCCAAAGTCCTGTAGTTGATCTTGGGGTCCTTGCCCTTTCTCTTGGACACCCCTTCCTAGTCCTCTTTGCTTGTTCAGCCATGCGCTTCTCTTCGTTCTTTCTTCTCCTCAACTCAACTTCGTCCACTAAGTTACCCTGTCCGTCGTCCCGAAAGTATTTACCGCGAGGGCGGCGCTTGTAGGTCTTGGGAACACTGGAACCACCTATGAGGAGAACAAGGGCGATAGCAAGGGGATAAGCATACACACAAGGCCAGGAGAGAGCATGGAAAAAGTAGTCAAAAAAGTTCATAGGAAAAATCTACTCAATGCATACTCCATAGTGAAACTGAACCAGAATTGAATCTGTCAGGCCGGATTATCCGGCCTGGCCAGGGGTAGATAATCCGGCCCTGGCAGAAAATTTCGATTCCACCTAGATTGAATGCGCCTAGAAACTGCAAGACTACGATTTCTATGCGAAAACACATCTTTCTGGACAACGTTCCACCCAACAAGTAACACATCTATCCAAATATGGGGAGAGAGGGAGTTACCCTCACTCATTGGAGGAATAACATGGAGGAGAAGGTACCCGGAGGCGTGGAGAAGAAGATCCAGGGAGGCCCGGAAAATCCGGTGGCCGGAGAGGCTCCGGGAAGGGTGGGGGACGGCTGACGGCGGCTGAGGAGGAGAAGAGGGTTGGGGGAGAAGTGCTGCTCGTTATGAGGGACTTGTGTGCAAGAATAGATGTCTTAGGGGTAGGGAAAGGCTTAGGATTAAGAGAACCAAACTGAGATGGTACTAGACACTCAAAATTGCAAGACCCAAATCAAATAAAAGCCAAGATTGAGTGTGATTCCCATAAGAACATGAGAGATAAAAAAACAGCCAAAAAGATCCAATTCTCCTCAAGGGAGAGGGAGTTGGCCAAAGCCACCTTGTTATAGTGTATGGTGTGACACCGCGAAGATATATCAAGGGTTCACGACCAATACTCATCAATAAGCTCATATATCACAAAATGATATTAAGAGAAATGATTTATCTTGCTTTTGGCATTATGGGGGGAGGGTTAGCCCAATGAGTTAGGACCACACTCCCCCTATATCCATGCCCACACCTAGACCAAAATAGGATTGAGAGGTACAAGTGAGTGCATGGGTAATCAAGACAAGCTCCTGGAATCAATGGTATTTAGCTCATTCCTCAAGTAGCAGAATCTTGCTTCATCAAGTGGCTTCGTAAAAATGTCCGCCAGTTGATTCTTCGTGCTCACAAAGGATAGATCAATATCGCCTCGAGCAACATGGTCCCGAATAAAATGATTCCGAATCTCAATATGCTTCGTCCTTGTGTGATGTACTGGGTTGTACGCAATTTTGATTGCACTTTCATTATCACATAAAAGAGGCATTTTGTCACAATTGACACCGTATTCCTTTAAAGTTTGCCTCATCCACAATAATTGAGTGCAGGCGCTGGCAGCAGCAACATATTCAGCTTTGGCGGTGGAGAGAGATATACAATTCTGGTTTTTAGATGACCAACACACAAGAGATCTTCCCAAGAATTGACAAGCTCCAGAAGTGGATTTCCGATCATCCTTATCACCAGCCCAATCTGAGTCAGTATAACCACATAATGAGAAATTGGAGCCCTTGGGATACTAGAGACCAAAGTTAGGGGAATGGACCAAATATCGAAAGATCCTCTTGACCGCCACTAAGTGGCTTTCTTTAGGAGTTCCTTGATACCTTGCACACACTCCCACACTCAACACGATATCGGGTCTAGATGCACAGAGGTAAAGAAGAGAGCCGATCATGCACAGGTATACCTTTTGGTCCACATCTTTACCATGTGGGTTAAGTTCAAGATGACATTTTCTTTGCATTGGAGTGGTGACACCATTTAGATCCGTCATCTTGAATCTCTTGAGCATGTCTTTGATGTACTTTGCTTGATTAATAAAGGTTCCTTCTCTAAGTTGTTTGATCTCGAATCCAAGAAAGAACCGTAATTCCCCTATCATAGACATCTCAAACCTGTAGTCATAAGCTTTGAAAATTCATCATTAAAAGCTTTATTAGTAGAACCAAAGATGATATCGTCTACATATAGTTGGAATACGAAGAGATCCCCCTTAACCTTCTTAGTAAAAAGAGTGGGATTGATTTGCCCAACTTCGAAGCCACGATCTAACAAAAGCTCTTTAAGGTGCTCATACCACGCACGTGGGGCTTGTTTAAGGCCATAGAGTGCCTTATCGAGTTTGTAGACATGGTTCGGAAAGTTAGGATCCTCAAAACCCGGGGGATGCTTTACATATACCAAATCATGTAGAGGACCATTAAGGAAGGCACTCTTGACGTCCATTTGCTGCAGCTTAATATTGTTATGGGCAGCATAAGCAAGAAGGATACGGATGGACTCAAGGCGAGCCACTAGAGCATAGGTCTCGCCGAAGTTAATGCCCTCAACTTCAGAGTAACCTTGTGCCACAAGTCTTGCCTTGTTCCTCACAACAATGCCATTCTCATCTTGCTTGTTTTTAAATATCCACTTGGTGCCGTTAACATTGCGGCAATCTTTGGGTTTCTCCACGAGTTTCTAGACTTTGTTGCGCTCGAAATTATTCAATTCTTCATGCATAGCAGCAACCCAGTCTGGATCTTCAAGAGCTTCAAAGACCTTCTTAGGTTCCACCATTGAGATATGAGCTTGATGCTCACCAAAACTGGCCAATTCCCTTCTTGTAGAAACCCTTCGTCGAAGATCACCAACAACCTTGTGGAGGGTGTGAACCCTTAACTCAAGGTTCCGATCAGCCCGAGCCTTGTGACGAAGTTCAATAAGTTTGTTGTTTCTTGGTGAAGTAGTTTCATCACTTGAATCTTCATTGAGATCATTTGCTCGACCTTGACGAGGAACTGGGATAACAGCAGTAGGAGGTGATGGAGCGTGCCCTTGAGGTGAGTCAGTAGCCGTTGAAAGAACATTTCATGTTTTCCTATGTTTTGTGTGTTAGATAACAATACTGTGGAGATTATTCATGTGCGCTAAGTGTGCAGGAAGCTTTGAGGGGGGCCGGATTATCTGCCGTACCACGGGCCGGATAATCCGGCCTACCTCATTGTTCAAAGCGAGCCAAGGCGCGTCGCTCGGTATACGGTCGGATTTTCTCCTAGAAAATTCGAACTGGGGCGATTTTTCCTCCCTAGGCCGGATAATCCGGCGGTCGCATGGGCCGGATAATCCGGCCGCCAGTTTTTGAGCAAAGGGATCCAAGGCGCGTCGCTCGGTATCCGGTCGGATTTTCTCTCGGAAAATCCGAACTAGGGCGGTTTTTCCTCCCTAGGCCGGATAATCCGGCCTTCACATAGGACAGGATAATCTGGCCCCCGGAAGTTGATCAAGGGCAAGCTTGGCGCGACGCTCTGATAGGGGGTGGATTATCTGCCGAATCTAGGGCGGAGTTTTCCCTAGGCCGAATAATTCGGCCCTCACTTGGGCCGGATAATCCGGCCCCCAAAGTGTCCAACGGCTGGTATCGGAAGGGGATATAAATACCCCTTCTTCCCCAACGTTTAGAACTCTTGATTCATTCGAAATTGTTCAGACATTGTGCAAGAGCTCCCATTCTCGATCTCCCACTTCAACCACCCGAAGGCTTTGATTTTTGGGGGAATTGAAGGAGGAGAGGATCATCATCATCACGAATCAAGCGCATCAACTCCTCTCCATTCACTTGGAGAAATCCCTGATCTAGTATTCTTGTCAATACCTAGATCTTGTTCGTTGTATTTGATAACTTTGTTCTTGTGGCAGCTTGTTGTCATTTTGGGAGCCTCCAAGTTGATTGTGGAGTTGTTTCCCTGCTAGTTGTGTAAAGGCGCCGGTACCCGCCTCGAAGGGTCCCTATAGTGGAAAGGTGGATCAACCCTTTGGTGGCGGGATCCATTGGAGAACAGGGTGAGGCCTATTGTGGCGTGGTGGTCATAGTACCGCCCACCCCTCCAACGCAGACGTACTTCCCTCCCTTAACAAGGAAGGAACTACGGTCAAACAAATCCTGTGTCTCCGCGTGCTTCACTACGGTTTACCCGTTCCTCTTCCACTCGCTCTTTACTCGCTAGTAGATAGGTTTGCATATAGGTAAATTCCATCTAATAGATATCTAGAGAATTTGCCCTTTGTGCTAAGCCTAAAATTGAAAAAGTATTAAAATTTGGAGTAGCACCTATTCACCCCCCTCTAGGTGCCCATACAATCCATTTCAATTGGTATCAGAGCCCCGACTCTTAATTCGGGCTTAACCGCCTAAGAGTAGTATGGGTACCAAGGATGATGGGAATGAGGTTGTGGATAAGGTCACAATGGATGATCTCAAGACGTTGGAAATAACCTTGTTGAAATCCTTTGAGGCCAAGATGGAGGAGATGAATCAAATGATTGCTCGCCTCACATCATCCATAGCTCCATCTCCATCCTCCTCTGAGGCTGCCACACCATCATCTAAGGAAAAGGGTAACACTGGATCCAAGGATGATGATGCGGAAGGTGAAAAACTTATTGGTTCCACCTCCAAGAAGGGAAGTGGTAAGGAGGAATATAATGAGGTTCACCACGTATAGTCCCCTGACCCACCTATCCCTCATCCTCATATAAACAATAGGGGGGATCCACCCAAGCTCACTGCATCCTCTTTCAATCAATGGAAATTCTTAATGAAATTTCATGTTTGCAGCTCCTCTATTGAACTTTGGAGGATTATTGGAGAAGGTCTTCATATTGGAGATCAAACCAACCTGACAAGAAGAGAAGTTGTGGAAAGCCAATTGAATGCCACTGCTCTCCACATGATACAGCTTCGTGTGGGTCCCAAGGACATGCCACACATTGAACATCTCAACACAGCTAAAGAAGCTTGCGATGCTCTTACGGATCTCTTTATTGGGAATGAAAGCATGAGAAGGAACAGGTATGATGCCCTTAGTAATGAAGCTGAGGGATTCTACATGTTGGATGGTGAAAACCACGAAGACATGTATAGAAGACTCAAGGGCATCGCAACAACATTTAGAAAGCATGGGGCCACTCACATTGATGATGCATGGATAAAAAGGAAATATGTGAGTGCCTTAATGCCTTTCGAACCAACGGACTTGAAGAGCCTGCAAGGTAGACATAACTACCATCAAATGACATCCAATGAGGTCATGCAAGAGATGGTGTCATTCAAAGTGGCATCAAAGAATGCTGAAGATGCTCGTGCTCGCGCCATTGGAATGCAAAAGGGTGTCAATGTTGCTCTCAAAGCCAATGTTGTTGAGCAAGAGGAGGATGAAATAGCATTTGAGGGGGCCTCCATAGACTGCCCCGATGAAGTCAAACGTGCTCATGGTGAGTACATGGCGTTTTATGCAAGGAACTTTTGGAAGGACCCTGCCAAAGCCAAGTCGAAACTCGAGCGCAATAACGGGTCAAATGGAAGAAGAGAAAGTGGCCCAAAACTGAGAACTTGCTACAACTGTGGAGATAGAATGCACTTTGTAGCCGAGTGTCCGTATCAAAATAGAGAAGACAATGGTGGCAGGCTCATTCTTAAAGAGAAATCCAAAGCACCTAAGAAGAAGCCATTTATTAAGAAGAATGGCCCCTTCAAGAAGCAACCCAAGATCGTCTTAGTAGCACAAGAAGAATACTCCTCTGCAAGTGAAGATGAAGAGGATGATAATTCTCGCGAGGTGGCTGCTATAGCGACCACATCGACTCCTTCATTTCTCTTCGACTCGCCAAACGAGATCGTCATCAACAACAACGCTACCTTCCTAATGGCAAGAGGGTCCAACGTATCAACTTCTAGCTCTTCATTTCCTAAGACTAACATAATTTTGGATATCGATGATCATGACAGTCTTAAAATGAAAGAAGAAGTTATTTCTTTGGATACCTTTTTCACTAACCTGCAAGGTGAGCACAAACTCCATTTTGATGCTCTTATGAGTCAACTTGCTCAAGCCGAAGATCTTCTTGAAGAAAAGGGAAGAATTGAAAGAGAAGATGCCTTGGAGATAGCTTCTTTGAAGAATGCCTTGGAAGAGGAAGAGGAAGCTCGAGTATCTTTGGAAGAGAGACTCGAATCCATTGAGGAGTCACAGGAAGAAGCTGTGGCTCAGCTCATCAAAGAACGTGACCAAGCTCTTGCCAAGGTAAAGAAACTAAAGAAAGAAAAGATTGACTTTGGGGCTGTTCATGCTAGACTTTAGGAGAAGTTTGATAATCTTGAAAGTGCTCACAAGGCATTGAAGAGTGATCATTCTACTTTAAATGAGTCTCATGACCAGCTCCAAACTCAATTGAAACGGTATGATGTGCCAAGTACCTCCACTTCATCCTATGGAAAAGAAGACCTTGCAAGAGGTTCTCAACACAAAGGTAAAGAAGTTATTGATGAGATATTGAGCAAGCAAAGGACAAACAATAGTAAAGAAGGTCTTGGTTACATTCCCAAGACAAAGAGCAAGAAAAAAAACAACAAGAAAAAGAGCAAGACTGCTCAACCAAAGACTAGCAACATTACCAATGACAAGACTAATTATGATGGTTTTGCAGGGGTTAACAATCTTAACTTTGAAGTATATTGCGATTATTATGGTGATGTTTATACTAGTCATGTAGGCCCTTATGATTGTTACATTCCTAGGTCTATTTGGGTTCCCAAGGCCCTTGTCACTAACATGAGAGGACCCATTGAAAAATGGGTACCTAAAACCAAGAAGTAATTTTCTTGCAGGGCTATGCTTCCGGTGGTTCTAAATGGGTACTCGATAGCGGCTGCACGAGTCATATGACCGAAAGCAAGGAGATCATCTCGGAGATGTGGCCAAACCATGATCACATAACCGTCTCCTATGGTGACAAGTCAAAATCTGAGGTATTGGGTCCCGGCAAAGTTGTGGTGGCTCACGATATCTCTCTCGTGGACGTCATGCTTGTTGAGACCCTCGAGTACAACTTACTTTCAGTTCGCGCCCTTGGTAAGATGAGCTTTGTAGTTTATATTGATGCTGATTTGGTGGTACTCTTGTGGAGCAAGTCTCTAAAAGTCGCTTTCGTGGGATATGTCGAAAATGACCTGTACATGGTGGACTTTTCGGGGAAAACCACTACAGGCCCGATGTGTCTTTTTGGAAAGGCTGACGCGGGTTGGCTATGGCATCGCCGACTAGCCCACGTCAATATGAGAACTTTGCAAAGTCTCCACAAGGGTCGCCACATCCTTGGACTAAAAGAAAATGTCTCCTTTGCCAAAGATCGTTTTTGCAGGGCGTGTGTTGAATAGAAAATGCATGACTCTCCTCATCGAAGGAAAACTATTATCTTGTCAAAAAGGATCTTAGAGCTCCTTCATGTGGACCTCTTCGGACCTCCATCTTATGCAAGCCTCGGTGGGAAGAAGTATTGTCTAGTGATTGTTGATGATTACTCAAGATACACTTGGGTTTATTTCTTCAAGTTGAAGAGTGAAACTCAACAAACTGTCATCGACTTCGCCAACGAGGTTCAACGTCAACACAACGTGCCCATTCTGGCTATAAGAAGTGATAACGGCTCTGAGTTCAAGAACTACACCTTAAATGAGTTCCTAAGTGAAGAGGGGATAAGACATCAATATTCCGCTGCGTACACCCCTCAACAAAATGGTGTAGCCGAGAGGAAGAATCAGACTCTAATGGATATGGCAAGATCAATGCTAGCCGAATTTAAATATCCATATAACTTCTAGGCTGAAGCAATCTCTACTTCTTGTCACTCATCCAACTGTTTATACCTCCGTAAGATCTTGGACAAGACTCCATATGAAATACTTACCGGTAACAAGCCAAACATCTCATACTTTCGGGTATTCGGGTGTAAGTGTTTCTTTCTTATCAAGGGAGTTTGTTTATCTAAGTTTGAATCTAAGGCTCTAGAAGGTATTTTTGTTGGTTATGGTGCCGAATCCCACACTTATAGAGTCTACAATAAGCTCTCTGGAACTGTTGTAGAATCTTGTAGTGTGGTGTTCGAGGAAAATGACGGTTCCCATGCGGACCAAGTTGGTGTTTGTGATGCAGATGTTGAAATACCTCATACATTGCAAATGTATCTATAATTTTTGATGTTCCATGCTTGGTTTTATCCACTTTCTTGTGTTTTGTTCCAACTTTGGAGTACTTTTATTATGATTTCTTGGACTAAACTATTAACAAAAGCCACAGTGCCAGCTGCATGTTTTCTGCTGTTTTTGGTTCCAGGAAAGTCAGAAAATGAATATTCTCGGAATTGGACGGGACAAAAGCCAAAGTGCCTATTTTTCCGGAAGGGATCAAGTGCCAGAATACAAGACGGAGAAGGGCTGGGGGCCGGCCACACCACCTGGCCGCGCGGTCAGGCCTGGCCCGCGCCAGGGGATGGTCTGGCCGACCCCAGCACCCCCTCAGCCCCTCCTTCCGCCTATAAGTTGCCCTCGGGATGAAATACCTAAGTACCCGATCAAAAATCCACGAAAGAGTCTGTAGCCACCGTCATCTCTGTCCCTAGATCTGGGGGGATCTGAAGCTCTTCCCGGCACCCTGCCGGAGAGGGGAATTCACCCTGGAGGCCTTCTTCATACCATGCAAGCCTCCGGTGTGATGCGTGAGTAGAGATGGCTGGTTTCTCCTCCTTTGTGCTTTCATGTTTAGATCTTGTGAGCTCCGTTCATGATCAAGATCATCTATTTGTAATTCATACATGTTGTGTTTGTAGGGATCCGATGGATATTGAGATGCTATTTCAGATTGATTATTGATTCTATCATGTCTTTGTTATTTGAAATCTTGCATGCTTTCCGTTGTTAGTAGCTATCTTGGCCAAGTAGATGCTAACAACTCCAAGAGTTAGTATTTATGCTCGATAGTGGGTTCATGCCTCTGGTAATCTGGGGAAGTGACATAAATCTCTAAGGTACTCGATGTGCTGTTGCTACTAGGGAGAAAACAACAATCCTTTGTTCATAGAACAATTGTATTGTTTACTTTACATGTAGTTCTTAAAGCAATAATCTATTGCTTGCAACTAAATACTGGAGGGGGTTCAGATGATAACCTGAAGGTGGATTATTAGTCATAGATGCAGTTGGATGGCGGTCTATGTATTATGTTGTAATGCCCAATCAAGTCTAAAAGGAGTCAAGATGATCAGTATATGCATGTATTGCTTTCTCGGGGTTTGTCAATTGCCCCGCTGTAATTTGTTCACCCAACATGTTATCTATCTAAGGAGAGCCACCTCTAGTGAACTATGGATCCCGGTTCTTTTACTTTACATACAATCTACAACTGTTTACTGCTTTGTGTTTACTTTCTGCAAACTTTTACTTCTTTCCATTCGATACGTTTAATCCTTTGTTTTCCGCAAAACACGGTGAGATTGACAACCTCATCGCAAGTTGGGGACAAAGTTCTGTGGTTGTGTTGTGCAGGTCTCCACGTTGCTACTAGCACCGGTAGTGCGCCCTGCCAAAGCTCAGCTAGTAACACCTTTGGGGTGTTTCCTTGCTCCTACTGGTTCGATTAAACCTTGGTTTCATAATTGAGGGAAACTTTCTGCTGTGCTCATCATACCTTCCTCTTAGGGTTCCCAACGAACTCTACGTCGATTGTCAAGTGCATCAAGACATTTTTCTAGCGCCGTTGCCGGGGAGTCAAGGACATCTTCACAAGGGGAGTCCCTCATAACCAATCTCTTTACTTTGTTGTTTTTGTTTTGCTTAGTTTTCTTTTTGCTTTGTTTGCTTGTTTTGTTCTTCAAAAATCAAAAAAAATTAGTTTTACTTGTTTGCTTTCTTATTTCAAAAACAAAAAAAATTAGTCCCTATCTCTTTATGTCTAGCCTTGCTTCAATCACTATGTCACCCGAGGAAATGATTTTCACTTTCAAACAAGGAATTGAAGAAAGTTTTAAGGAAGCTTGGTCGAGAATCTCTGATCTTCATGAAAAAACTGAGCCTAAAATGACTCAAGGCTTGTTCCTTAGCAGTTTTTACCTTGGGATTGCTCTTATAGATATGCTTTAGATGATATTGTGGGAGGAGATTTCCTCCAATGTAATGAGGAGGATGCTATTAATGCTATAAAGAAATTGATCCTCACTTACAACATGCCTAGCCAAACTGATACTTCTTTCGCGAAAATATTTGCTAGGTTGGATACTCTTGAGGCTAGCACTACTAGATTAGAAGGGTGCTATAATACGCTTAGGGAGCAATATGATTATGTTCTAATAAACTCTGAACCATCAAAGTGGTTCCCTATAGTAAAGATTGAGATAAACACTAAAACTTTTCAATCCCGCTGCGATATCATGTCTGAATTTGGTCTTATGCCCAACGCTATTTATGAATCTCTGAATCTTTGGGGGCTCAGTGAGGGAGGAAAAGAAATATCTCTTACTAATAATACTACCATATTACCTCTTGGAATAGCTGAAGGAGTGTTTACAAAGATCCTTGGGAAAATGATTTCTATTGATTATCTTGTTATTGAATGTGCAGGAAAAGGACAAATTACACTTGGAAGGTCCCTATTAGAACTCCTTGGAGCAATAATAGATGTGGGAAAGGGGACCATGCACCTTTCTTCTCCACCAAACAATAATACTTTCCCCAAGGTTAAGAATAAAAATAAGAGAGGTAAGGGCAAGAAAGTTGGTTTTAATGCTTCTTCATTTGAGAACACTTGATTCTTTCTTTGGTTCTTATGCCTAACTTAAAGGCGTTAAAGAAAAGTACTTGTTGGGAGATAACCCAAGAGTTTTAGTGGAGTCTTGGAAGTTATTACCTCTGTAATAACCTCTCCTTATCCTTTTTATTTGCTTTTTGTGCCAAGAGTAACCTCTAATGAAAGTTAAGTAATGATTGGGAAAGTTGCTGTCCCGAAACAGATTTCTGTGCTTCACCGTAAAAATTTCTGAGAGAGCTCTGTACGTCGCATTGAGCTGTAATGTTTTGTGCTTCTACCCCAGGTTGTTATATAACTTTCGTTAGTTCAACACTTTTCGATTTGAGCAACAGAAGGTCTTCGAAAAAATTCGTCTTTACCTGCTGGTCTGTTTTGACAGATTTCTGCCATTTTCTGCATTTGCTGCTTGTTAGTTCCTTCTTGAGTTCCTTTGGGGAATTGAGCTTTCTGAGGGAAGTGCTAAAGTAGCTAGTGTTCTAATGGAAGTTTATTTGGTGTTAGAACTGAACCTTGAGACTTATTTTGCTTAAGTGTACTAATGTTGCTAATGAGATTGTGTGAAGTTTTGTATGAAGGAAAAATTTCAGGTATATGGAAGGAATGAGTAATGAGATGAAGGATGGACTAAAACTCAAACTTGGGGATGCCACACGTGTCACCCCAAGAAATATCCAAGAAGTACAAGCGTCAAAGCTTCAGGATGCCCAAGGCATCCCCTTCTTCATCAATAAAAATTCCAGGTTTCTTCCAAACGCTTCATTTTTATTGTTTCATGCACAGTTGTGTTTTTCTTGGAGCATCTTCTTTTTCGTTTTCGTTTTGGTTTTTAGTTTTCTTGGTTTGCTTAGTTTTCTAAATAAGTTGGTTGGACCCCCTCTTTCATATATTGGTTTGCAAATAGTTTGGTTTAGTTTGGAAAAGAGTAGGAAAGTTCATGCTTATGTGGTAAAAAGAGCTCTTTTTGACTGTGGCTTATGCTTTGTCATGCCATGCTTGATATTGTTTTGGCTTTATGCTTAGTATTATTTTCTGTAGCATGACTTGTTATAAACAATTGAGATTTCTTAATGTGCCTTGGATGAATAATGCGTTGTTTTAGCATATTAAAGCATAGTATAGTGGTATTCTCCTTTGATGCTTTATTTGGGTTGACTTGGTACATACTCAGACCATGTTATGACTATCTCAAGTCACCATAGCCTTCATGATCCTTTAGTTTTCAACTTGTAGTATCACTTTATGCTTTGATCAATGATGTTTTGTCGTTCTGCATGATTATGGCCATTATTTCTCTCTGAGTTTGTCGCTCCCAGTCTTTTGCTAGCCTCCACAACCAAGTATGAGTTCCACTCATGCATCCAACTCCCTAAACCAAGTTATTCCAAAGAGTCCACCATACCTACCTACTAGCTTATGCTATTCCAAGTATATTCATGCTTTTGTTTACCTTTCACTTGTTATGAGAAAACTAGTGATTAAAGCTCTCACGAACTTGATGGCACACTTTACTTTACTTTCCCTTAATAAACTTGAACCATTGTGTCGTCTATGTTGTATATGCTTGCACTTATTTGTCGGGAATTAGCAGAACCATGCTTTCATGGGGAACGCTTTCAACATTGCACTTGGTACTTGTACCTAGTTGATATCATGCTCTTTTGTATATGGATGTCGTCGGTGTGAAATGAAAGGGGAGCTTGTAAGTCCATGGAGTTATGTATATGTGTTAGAGAAACGCCTAGGCCGCGGGTCTAATCCATGCTGACATGGTGGAAACCTGTAGCGTAACCATAATGAGCTGTCTATGAAGCATTCTTCTTATAAAAAAGAGTCCTATATTGAGAAAAAAAAGAGAAAAGAAAAAAAACAGAGATACTATGAAAAGAGGAAAGAGAGAAAAAAGCACCATATTCCCATGGTAAATAAGAAGAATGCTGAGATGCTCGTTGTCTGCTTGCCTTGTCATTTTGATATGCGTATTCTTCCGTATCATCGGGCAAGGGGTACCCCGTTGGCGGTTCTCAATGATACACATGTACTTACGATAACAAGAACTTACCAGTGACTAAACTTGAGTAGCATGAGGAGCGGCCCTCGTATACAAGGGACATGAGATTTCTGACTTATACTTCGTCAAGCATGTACACCATAGTTTGTTCACTTTAACCTTAATCACTTCAAGATGCTTATGATAGGGGCAATGAGAGCTGAAAGCTACACGTACCATAATTTTTGGAAGCTCTTTATGAGACTTGAATCTCTACTTTCTTTTACAAAAGGCCTTTCTTCCACCATTATATTGAGTCTTCACCTTCTATCTTTATGCACTACATTGAGAGCATAGTGGCCATTCTTAGTTCTATGTGCATTGTCCCAAGACTAGTTGATTGATGCATGACTTGTTATTGCTTGTTTGAAGCTATTGTATCTAGTCACTCTTATGAACTTTGAAGGTGTCCTATCCATTTATATTTGCTACTCTATTGAGGGACAAGCTGAATACTATTATGCTATGTTTTCTTTATGTGAAACAAACAAATGTCTTGCAAAGCATGTTATTCATGAATCTTTTGTTTGTGCCTTTTCATGTTGCATCATAGTTTCTTTGCCTATTGCTAGAACTTTGTCTTTCATGTTATGATTGAAGTAGTATGATCCCAGCTTTGAGTTTTGCAAATACTTTGATCAAGTCTTTGATGGTGCATGTCACCTCAAAAATTATTTCTTTTTATCACTTACCTACTCGAGGACGAGCAGGAGTTAAGCTTGGGGATGTTGATACATTGCAAATGTATCTATAATTTTTGATGTTCCACTTTCTTGTGTTTTGGTCCAACTTTGGAGTACTTTTATTATGATTTCTTGGACTAACCTATTAACAAAAGCCACAGTGCCAGCTGCCTGTTTTCTGCTGTTTTTGGTTCCAGGAAAGTCAGAAAATGAATATTCTCGGAATTGGACGGGACAAAAGCCAAAGTGCCTATTTTTCCGGAAGGGATCAAATGCCAGAATACGAGACGGAGAAGGGCTGGGGGCCGGCCACACCACCTGGCCGCGCGGCTAGGCCTGGCCCGCGCCAGGGGATGGTCTGGCCGACCCCAGCACCCCCTCGACCCCTCCTTCCGCCTATAAGTTGCTCTCGGGACGAAAACCCTAAGTACCCGATCAAAAATCCACGAAAGAGTCTGTAGCCGCCGTCATCTCTGTCCCTAGATCGGGGGGATCTGAAGCTCTTCCCGGCACCTTGCCGGAGAGGGGAATTCACCCTGGAGGCCTTCTTCATCACCATGCAAGCCTCCGGTGTGATGCGTGAGTAGTTCATCCTTGGACTACGGATCCATGTAGTAGCTAGATGGCTGGTTTCTGCTCCTTTGTGCTTTCATGTTTAGATCTTGTGAGCTCCATTCATGATCAAGATCATCTATTTCTACTTCATACATGTTGTGTTTGCGAGGATCCGATGGATATTGAGATGCTATTTCAGATTGATTGTTGATTCTATCATGTCTTTGTTATTTGAGATCTTGCATGCTTTCCGTTGTTAGTAGCTATCTTGGCCAAGTAGATGCTAGCAACTCTGTTGGGGGGATACCCCCGGGTAGGGACACGCCGGGGTATAAAGGCCAAGTTGGCCGAGGTTCGGCAATGCCAAAGCGAATGCTGGCCGGGTCACCTCAAGGCAGGCCGAATCACGGGGTAATCCGGACCTGGGGGCATTCGTCTAACTAGGTCTCATCCGACTTAAGCAGTGAGTCGGAGGTACATGTTTTACTTGTATGTAGGAACAGGTGTGGCCGGATAAACCATCATCCGGGTCACAGCAAGCTTCTAGGAGAAGGAAGGAATCTCGCTGGTCAAAAGGAGCCCCGGTACGCACTGCCTAAGCGAAGCAAGCAAGGACAGGACCACCGGGGCGTGGCCGACAAGCATGACGACGCCCGTGTCGGCTGACGAGGGCGCCGCCGAGGCTCACGTAGCTAAAGCATGTGTGACGCGGGGGAAAAAGCACCCCGGTCGGATTACCACTTTGGGAGGAGGCATATTCTTAGGAATATGCCTCCACGTATGCCCTAGGCAGAAACCGAGCCTCCCCTATAAAAGGGGGGCTAGGGATTCTGTAGAGGGGGTGTTTTTTCTCTGTTATTCTGTTTTGGGCTAGGGTTTTAGGTGTGATCTGTGGGTGAGGGTAAGAGAGCTCCTTCTTCCTCCTCTCGCCAATACAGCTCTAGGAGCACTTGTAACCTTGGAAGGAAATCAATACAAACTTCTGTGTGGAGAATCACTTCACTATCCCTCCCTGGATTCCCCTAGCGTGTATTTGTCCCCACCTTTAGCCTATCCATGGCATCTGCCGTGACACCACCACGACAGTTGGTGCCCACCGTGGGGCTAGCGGCACTAGCAGGGGTCAAAATCCGGACGGGAAGCATCATCGGCACTGGCGAGCGCATCGTCTCCGGGCTCGTTCAGCGCTGGACTTCGTCAGCGGCAATGCTGGTTGCTTCGGCACGCGCCCTCTACCGCGCAATGGCCTCTTCGTCAAGCTCGGTGCGCACAAGATCTACGTCGCTGTGGACGTGTCGTGTGTTCATCCGCGTCACGTCGTCGACGCAGGGGAGCCACCCCGCACCGTGGTTCCCGGGACGCGTATCGCTCGCTCCCCAGACCATGCAGAGGTGATGATGACTGCGCCAGGTGCGGGCGCGAGCTAGGATCCGGCGCCAGATCCGGAGCTAACGCCAAAAGCACCGAGGAAAGGTAGAGGTCCTCCACTAGAGAGGCCAGAGAACATGTTGAGGGAAGCAATGGATAGCTTGGCAAACCCTGTAGTAGCAGCAGTAGATCCGGCTCGAGCGCAGGCCGAACTGGAAGAAACTAGGCAGAAAATCCTAGAGGGCGCAAAGAAAATAGCCGCAGCTCAGCAGTCATTGAATATGACGCTGCGTGAGTACACAAAGGCTAACAAAGTGGACGCTGTAAAAGTGAAAGGTAGAAATCTCATGAGCGAGATGAACAGAGAGGGTGATACTGGAATCGAGGTATCAGAAAACTATTTATCCGTGGGGCTGCCGAGGTATAGTACCCGGCAAAGAACCTCAGAGCAGCGGACGCAGCGGCGTCAGAGTTGGAGGGTCTAACGGGTGAAGCCTGGGAAAGACAACAAGATAGGGTTAACGAGCTGGTTCGGATTGCGAACAGGCAAAACGAGGAACTGCTCAGGGCTAACCCGGAGAGAGCTGGGGCCTCCAAGATCGTCCATTCGACGGTGGGTAACCCAGAGAAAGCTGCCGGAGCCGCATCGTCCCCTCATGGCGGTCCCAGGAGAGAGGAGGTAGTAACTTCGGCCAGACGGAACAAATAGATCGTCCCGTATGACCCAACAAGGGCAGGAAAAGGAAAAGAAACTCAGAAAAATGATGATCGGCGGAGTGTGAGCTGAGGTGAAGCTGGCCGAGGTACTGCGACCAAGGCAATGCCGGTCAAGGGAACGGTGTCAACGCCAATGCCGGACAGCGAAACCCGGCTGGAGCAGAACAGCCGCAGCAGCGGAATGTACCAAGGCAAGAGCAAAGTGACGGCCGAGGTATGCAACAGAAAGGCCCTCCACGAGAGCAAGATAGGTATAACGATGGAGACTCGGAAATGGCAAACACGGGATACCCGAGGCAAGACTATCACGTGATATGATCAAGATTGAGAAGCAGAGATTTGATGCCGGATGATGCCAGGTTAAAACTGGATCGACTGTATAGGTCGGAGCAAATCGAATGTCAAGGTCCACCTGTTCTGGCTTGTTTTGGACCCCGGATCATGAAGGAGCCACCGGTACCCAACTTCCAGCTACCCAGGGGCACGAAGACATACGACGGCAGTACAAAGCCGGAGGATTGGCTGATAAATTATGCTACGGCTGTGAAAATTTCCACTGGTAACTTGAGATGGGCTGTACGATATGTACCCCAGATGTTGGAGGGCCCGGCAAGGATATGGCTAAACAATTTGCCACCAGGAAGTATCAATTGCTGGATAGATTTCGAGGAGATGTTCATTAGCAATTTTTCGAGTACGTATCAGAGGCCAAACAGGCCACAGACCTTAGCTATGTGCAAGCAAAGGCCAAATGAGACGGACCGGGAGTTTCTAACCTGGTGGTTCACAGTGAAAAATTCGTGTGAGGGCATGATTGAGTCACAGGCCATAGCATGGTTTGCACAAGGGTGCAGGTATGGAAGCGAGTTGTGGATGAAGTTGCAAAGAAAAATGCCAGCTACGTTGTCAGAGATGATCCGGATTGCAGATTCGTATGCTTTGGGTGATCCGACTCAACCTAGGCTCGTGTCAAATGAGCCAAACGATGAGTACTATCAGAGAGATGGGGCCGGATCATCCCGAAGGAATGACTACAGAGGAAAAAGGAGAGATGACAGACCGGATCGTCGATATGGTTCGCACCAAGTTGCAGCTGTGAATCAAGATCAGCCCGGAGCAGGGGGCAGTCAACGCCAAAAAACTGGAGGGCAGTGGACTCCGAGAAACGATGGCAAGAAAACTTGGACACCAGAGCAGAAGAAGCAGTGGCAAGAAAGGAAAGACCGTCCGAGGTACACTTATGAGTCGATGTTGGACCAGCCGTGTAAGTTTCACACGCCAAATCCAAATAACCCAGCGGGTCATACAACGAGGCAATGTGAGTGGATGCGCAAGATCGAACAAGGTGGTTTGGGGAATGCTCAGGCACACCGGAATGATCAGCCTCGGCAGGAGTTACCCCGGCAGCAATTGCTCTCCGGAGCGAACACGCAATAGCTAATGTTGCCTCCCCCTCCGCCGAGGTATGATGACAATGAGAGAAGGGACGCAGTGCACCAAGTAGAAAATCAACACCAGCCGGATCAGAGGTACCCCGGAAATGAGGGGAGAAATGAGTACAGGGAGCACCATCAGAGCTACAGCGTGTTCACCACAGAGGAAACATATAGAAAAAGTTTGCAGTGTAGGCATATGGAGGTGAATGCGGTGATGCCTGCAGTGACGAGATACATGCCTTGGTCCGATCAGGAAATCACCTGGAGCATCAGGGATCATCCCAAGCTCATGCCGAGCCCTGGTTCGTATGCGTTGGTGCTGGATCCGACGTTCATTGGACCTAGCATTAATGTAAGATTCTCAAAGGTGTCGATCGACAGTGGCAGCAGCATTAACATCATTTAGGCGGACACAATGCGCAAGTTGGGTATCTCGGAGAACATGCTGCAGGCCACGAGGACAACTTTCCATGGCATTGTGCCCGACATTTCTTGTGAGCCCATAGGCAAAGTCCGGGTTGACGTCTTGTTCGGCACGAGGGATAACTGCCGAACCAAAAATTTGGAGTTCGAGGTGGTGAACTTGGAAAGTGCTTACCATGCATTACTCGGAAGGCCGACCCTGAACAAGTTCATGGCAAGCTGTCACGTTAGCTACTTGAAGATGAACTTGCCCGGACCAAACGGGGTGATAACCATTGCAGGGGATTTCCGACGTTCGATGGAGTGTGCGTCAGCCGGATCAAACTTAGCCGAGTCGCTGGTGATTGCACAGGAAAAAAGGAAAATTCAAGAGGTGGCTGCGCTGGCTCAGTCCGCGTAGCAGTATATGTCGTCGCTGAGTAACCCGCATGGGAGTATCTCTTTCCAGGCCACGAAAGACACCAAGAAGGTTCCTGTTGATGACATGTTCCCAGAGCGCACCGTAACAATTGGTGCCGGATTAAATGAAAAATAGGAAAGCGAGCTCATTAGCTTCCTCCGTGAGAATCGGGACATTTTTGCTTGGTCCACACAGGACTTGCAAGGCGTTCCGAGGGAGTTGGCCGAGCACTCTTTAAATGTGAGACTCGGAGCTAAGCCGGTGAAGCAACCTCTCCGCCACTTCGCCGAAGATAGGAGGAAAGTCATTGGGGATGAGATAGCTCGGTTGCTAGCTGCAGGATTTATCATGGAGGTTCTTTACCCGGATTGGCTGTCTAATCCGGTGCTGGTGGAAAAGAAGAAGGATGACCCGAACGTGGCAGTGGTGTGGCGCATGTGTATCGATTACACGAACCTGAACAAGGCATGTCCAAAAGATCCATTTCTGCTGCCAAGAATAGATCAGGTCATAGACTCAACGGATGGATGCAAATTGTTGTCATTCATTGATGCATATTCTGGTTTCCACTAGATACCTAAATCCGGATGATCAAATAAAAACTTCATTTATTACCCCGTATGGGGCTTATTGCGATCGCACCATGCCAGTTGGTTTACGTAATGCAGGGGCAATGTACCAAAGATGTATGCAAAAATGTTTGCATGACCAAATAGGTCAAAATGTACAGGTGTACGTAGATGATGTGGTTATCAAGACCAAGGAAAGCAAAGCGCTCCTTGACGATACCAGGCAGACGTTTGCAAACCTAAGGAGGTTCCGGATGAAACTTAACCCGGAAAAATGCACCTTCGGTGTCTCGGCTGGAAAACTGCTTGGTTTTCTGGTTTCCAGCCGAGGTATCGAGGTTAATCCAACTAAGATCAGGTCCATCGAGCGAATGGAACTGCCGAAGTGTCTTAACGATGTCCAAAAGTTCACAGGTTGCCTGGCCTCGTTAAGTCGGTTTGTATGTCGGTTGGGAGAAAAGGCGTTGCCTCTTTATCAACTCAGGAAAAAGTCGGATAAGTTCGTTTGGACGCCGCAGGCCGATGAAGCCTTTACCCACCTGAAGAAAATGTTAGCCACGGCACCAGTGCTAGCCTCACCACTATCGAAAAAGAGCCAATGTTGCTCTATATAGCCGCAACCAACCGAGTTGTAAGTGAAGTGATAGTGGTAGAGCGCGACGAGGAAGGTAAATCGGTGCAAAGGCTAGTGTATTACTTGAGCGAGGTGTTGTCAGCCTCAAAGCAGAACTATCCACATTACCAAAAGGTGGCATATGGCATGTACATGGCCGCCAAGAAACTGAAACACTACTTTGAGGAACATCCTATCCGAGTCATATGTGAGGCCCCCATATCCGAGATAATGAGTAACAAGGATGCGAGTGGCAGGATTGCAAAATGGGCAATTGAGCTAGCTCCTTATGCGCCACAGTATGACAGAAGAGAGGCCATCAAGTCTCAAGCTGTGGCGGACTTCTTCGTGGATTTGGCCGAGGTACAGTACGAACCACCACTTCCAGATCCGAACTATTGGCGAATGCACTTTGACGGATCAAAGACCAAAACCGGGCTAGGTGCCGGAGTTGTATTCACATCGCCAAAGAAGGACCAGTTGAGATACGTACTGCAGATCCATTTCACCGCGTCAAACAATGTTGCTGAGTATGAAGCACTTGTGCATGGGCTTAAGGTAGCAAAAGAAATTGGGATACGTTGGATCATATGCTTTGGCGACTCGGATTTGGTGGTGCAGCAAGTGTCCAGAGTGTGGGACGCCTTGGATCAAAACATGGCGCTGTACAGATTTCATGTGCAGAAGATATCTGGCTACTTGGAGGGATGTGAATTTCACCATGTACCCCGGGCGGAAAATGAGGGTGCTGACATGCTGTCGAAGCTCGGGTCAACCCGACAAGCAATTCCACCGGGTGTAGCATTAGAGCACCTCAGGAAACCATCCATCAGGCCATCCCCAGAATCCGAGTCAATCTACGTCCCGGAGGACATAGAATCCGGAGCTGTGCCCATGGACGTGGACACGGGAAGTGGAGCGCTGAACCCGAGGACTGCTTCGGTAAACCCGGGGACTACTTCGCAAGACTCGGGGACTACTCAGCATGGTCCGGTTGAAGTTATGCCGGTGGATCAGATGGAGATTGATGAGGATGTGTTCCTTGTGCGAGCAACACCAGCTTGGGCATTGCCTATATTTCAATTCCTGAAGGATGGAACGTTGCCCACTGAGGAAGTGCTGTCCAGGCAAACATAGAGGAGGGCAAAGGCCTACACAATCATCAATTCCGAACTATACAAAAGGAGTGTGACCAATGTCCTCCAGAGATGTGTTGACCCGGAAGAGGGGCTTGAAATCATCCGAGATATACATCAGGGGGAATGCGGGCATCATGCATCGTCCCGAGCCTTGGTAGCAAAAGCTTTCCGGCACGGATTCTACTGGCCAAACGCCTTAGAGCAAGCAGAAGGTCTGGTGAGAAAATGTAATGGTTGTCAGAGGTACGCTACCAAGACACATATGCCAATGTCGGAACTCAAGACCATACCAATCACTTCGCCATTTGCCGTATGGTGCTTGGATATGGTTGGCCCGTTCAAACCAGCAAGGAGAAATATGACTCACATTCTGGTAATGGTGGACAAGTTTACGAAATGGATTGAGGTAAAACCTATAAGAAAATGCGATGGAGCTACGACCGTAACGTTTCTCAAAGATATAATCTTGAGGTACGGTTATCCCCACAGTATCATAACTGATAATGGCACAAACTTTGTGGAAGGAGCATTTGCGCATTTCTGTCGGGATAAGAACATCCGGCTAGACATAGCGTCGGTAGCCCACCCCGCATCGAACGGACAAGTGGAAAGATCCAACGGATTAGTATTATCCGGGATAAAACCTTGGCTCATTGAGCCGCTGCAAAGATCAGCGGGGTGCTGGATAGAAGAACTACCAGCGGTACTGTGGAGTTTAAGAACAACTCCGAATCGATCAACAGGCTATACACCATTCTTTCTGGTATATGGGGCAGAAGCTGTATTACCAGCCGACATAGAGCATGATTCGCCTAGGGTCACCCAATACACAGAAGCCGAAGTGCAAGAAGCCCGGCAACATGATGTTGATCTGCTGGAAGAAGCGAGAGAACTGGCACTATCCAGATCCGCCATATATCAGCAAAATCTCCGACGCTATCATAGCCGGAAAGTGTGCCCCCGGGTCTTTCGGGAAGGCGATTTGGTGCTCCGGTTGGTACAACGTACTACGGGCATGCATAAGTTATCCCCCCATGGGAAGGGCCGTTCATCGTGAGCAAAGCATTGCACAATGATTCTTACTATCTTATAGATGCAAAGCCACATGAAAAGAACAAGGCGGACAGGTCCGGAGAGGAATCTAAGCGACCATGGAATATAGCTCTACTTCATCCTTTCTACACTTAGCTAAAGAAGTGTATGTATCCGAGTCTTCTCATATGTCGGTATGTATGTCGGCAATGAGCTTATCAATGAAATGTTGGCACCTCGAGCAGTAACTCGGGGACTGCCTTAATATTGTTTGTTGTTTTTCGCGCGTCAGCTAGAATAAGTTATTCTACTTAGTTTGGATTAGTAATGTGCGAGCACCAAGAACCCAACTCTTCGATTTGCTGTTGTCCAACAAGAATTGGCTTCATGGCAAGCAAGGGGACAAGTTTGGAATTGCGTAGCACATGAAAAACGACTAAGGAAAAGAATTTATTCGAGCCAACGTTTGTTTTTTTGGACTAACCCAGTATTTATTTTGAAGTTATTATGCCGTTTTATTTTTGAGCTAAGTCTAAAAGTTTCCCAGTATTGTTAAGACAGTTTTTGAAGCTCGGATTCGTAAGTTGTAAAACCGAATCAAGGTAGACGCGAACCGAGCCAAGAGATTGAACGAACAAGAAAAGAAACTCGGGGGACTAAGCCCAAGTTAATTCGACATAGGCACTTAGTAGCAAAATATCAGATGTGTTTGGAATACAATTCCACCCGGCATACCGGGGATCTCATAAGTTTTCAAGTGTTTTTACTTAAGGAGCAGCGGGAGGAAGTTCAGCATCATCTTCGCCTTCTTCGATATCCCAGGCAGTGTCCTCTTCATCCTCACCCGAGTCATCTTCGACGTTCTCAACTTCTTCTTCGCCAGAGGCTTCCAGGAAGCTCGGACCCTCAGTCCAGTCATGAATAGGAGCATATTCGATGAGACTGTGGGCGCAAGCTTGGCACCGAGTCACCCACTCCGGGTCATTGGTCCATCTGGATCCGGTGCGCACGCCTGTAAGGAGGCTGAGATCAATCTTCTCGTACCACGTAAGAATGTGGTGAAGGATAGTGTCAGCTGCGGCACGTCCAGCGGACTCTCTCCAGAGGTCGAGCTGGGTCTCGATTTTCGAAAGCTTTTCAGCGAGATGTGTAACTTTCTCCGGAGCATCATTAGCGGGCCAGAATGTGTTGAAGATTCGGACTGAAACGTCAAGGAGATCTTTGCCGTAGTTCTTAATGATTTCCACGCTAGAGGACATGCTGACCAATAAGTCCTCCATGTCAAAGGGAATGCTCTCACCGTCAGGAGCGACGGGAGTACCCCTCTCTTGGCGAAACTTGGCAACAGCGGCACTCGCCATAGCAGTACCTTCTGGAAAGTGGCCTGAGAAACAAGGCAAAGAATGAAGCAGAGAAACAAGACATATGAACTAACCCGGAGAGATAAGGCGGAAAAGGGAAGAAAAATTACGTGAGATGTGGCTGTGGATCCGGGTCAGTTCCTTGGTACAATCATCGCGCCTCTTCCGAAGTTGCCTAAGCTCAGCGTCAGCCGACTCAAGTTTGACGCCGACCTCTTGAAGAAGATCTCGGTCCTTAGCGATTTGGAGGTTCAGGCGCTCACGCTCTTTGGTGTAGTCCTGGCCAACCTTCTTTAGCTCGGTTTGGTGTTGTGCCTTCATCTTCGCCATCTCGGCCTTGAGCCTGGCAATCTCATCGTCCTTAGTCCGGAGAAGGGCGAGCTCGTCATCTTTCTTCTTCAGTTCGGCTTGATGCTGCCCTGCTTGTTCAAGAAAATGCAGCATCATGTCAGGCACGGGCACACTTTCTTCAAGCAATGCTGAGATAGTGTGTTGGCCCGGCAGAGCCGAGGTATGAATGTTTGCCGAGCCAAGGAAGAAAGGAGATAGAAAGCACAGTGAAGGCAGACAAAAAGGATTACCCTTAATCTGCTCCAAGTTCTTCCGCATTATCTTGTTCTCAGCCTCCACCCTAGCTGCGGAAACCGAGCAATTAGATTAGTTCATCAAGCGAAGTTTAAGGAAAATGAGGAAGAAATTTACCCCTTTTCTCGTATTTCGTGATGAGTGCTGCTTATTTTGCGCGAAGATTCTTGTGGGTATCCAGCAAGCGTTGGAATTCGGCACTCCGGCGGTTGGTGGTCACCTAAAAGAAATACAGAAATTTAAGTCAGCTTGCTGCATATTCGAAGTGTACTAAAATCTGGGCCAAGTGGAACTTAACCCGGCTCTAGGTGTGTGCATATTCGAAGTGTACTAAAATCCGGGCCAAGTGGAACTTAACCTGGCTCTAGGTGTGTGCATATTCGAAGTGTACTAAAATCCGGGCCAAGTGGAACTTAACCCGGCTCTAGGTGTGTGCATATTCGAAGTGTACTAAAATCCGGGCCAAGTGGAACTTAACCCGGCTCTAGGTGTGTGCATATTCGAAGTGTACTAAAATCCGGGCCAAGTGGAACTTAACCCGGCTCTAGGTGTGTGCATATTCGAAGTTATCATGGAGCTACGTTAGTTCTCTAAAAGAGCATCTGGCCGAGTAATAAGTTACTCCCCCGGAGGCTCGGCGACTAATGGTTATTATCTACAATTTATAAAGGAGAAGCGACATACCTCCATCATTCGTCCAGCGAGGTTGATTGCCTTTGCGGCCGTATTCATCTGAGCGGAAAACTCGGCAAGGCCGAACTTTTCCGGGAGATCAGAATCTAGAACTACCTCCGCCTTATTCCAGTTCATGACAAATTCCATCAGGCTCGGAAGGTACCGTTCACCGGTAGGCATATGGGGCGTCACCAAACCCTTTGCATGTGCTTCCTTCCTCTCCACCAAGGCAAGGGCGGGGCTGGTATGCAGAACCAACTGCTGGGCATCGGTTGGCTCGACAGGCGCGTCCTTTGCTGTTGGTGTTTTCTTGGGGAGCATTGACACAAGGGTGCGTTGCCCAGACTCGACGGCAGTGGGCTTGGCAGGGTCTGGAGCCTTCTTGCCATTGGCTTGCTGGGAAGAGGAAGCCGCAGCAGCGGCTTTCCGAGATTGTGAAGACTCGGAAGAGGCAGAGGAACTAGGCGCCGGTACTCTTGCTTCTGGACTTGGTGTCGGTGCTGATGTTTTCGCAGCCGGAGTTGGTACTGATGCTGGAGCTGGAGTTGGTGCTGATCTTGTTGCTGGTGCTGGAACTGGTGCTGGAGTCGAGGTAGCCCCGATGGCTACAGCGGCGTTGCCGAAGTAGTGGATGCTGTTGCTTCGGCAGGGCCGGTCTCCCCCGCTCCAAGGTTACCCTCCTCTTGCCGAGGAGGAGCTGAACCCGGAGCGGCCGCAGAACCCTCTGGAATAGGGCTCAGCGGACGTGACTCGTCGTCACGACTGGGAGAAGGGCTAGGCCGGAGAGGTGAAGAGATGCTGGACCCACTTTGAGGGACCTCCACCGGAGCCTTGCAAAATCAAACAATGTCAGAAGAAAAATTACGACGAAGGGAGGAAGAACAAGTTACAGAAGAAAGAGTGACTTACGCATCCGAGGTTTCGGCCTCCTTGGGTTTCCGAGCCCTTCGTGCTGGGGCCTTGCCTGCTGGCTTGGAGGCGGTCTTGTCCCCGGACTTCTTTCGCCTTTTAACGGGCTGGGAAGGTCCGGAGGAAGAGCTTTACGAAGCCCCACGCTTCTTCTTCCACGCCATCGGAACAGGCTCGCCCGTAGCGAGGGGAGGATCCTCGTGGATATGACCACCGGGATGAGCTGAAGGCGGAAAAGCAAAAGAAAGGGGAACAACCTCAACAGGTTCAATTATCTTGATATCCGAGTCATCTTCATCATCGGGCCAATCTCTAATAGAAGAGAATTTACCCGTGGGTCGTTTCGTGGCGTCGGTCATGGGGAGAAACATCTCTTGGTCCGGTTCCTCCTCATCCGGAGTCACCCGGTCCGGTGCCCACTTAAGGGTCGGATCGGTACCGTCCTCGAGGGTCTGCTGAAGGAATAGCTGAGGAAAAGAACGAACAAAAGAGTCAAAAATGCAACAATAACTGACATGTAGTTAGTCCGGGGTAAGTTTGCAACATGAAACTTACCATGGGAGGAAGCCGGTCACGGCAGAAGTGCTCAATCCCCCAAGTCCACTCAGAGGAGAAGTCCTTGTGAGTGGTGAAGAGAGCCTTAACGCGGCGATAAATCTCTGTGTTGCTCAGTTCGAAGGATGAAGTCCGTTTGGGATCGCGGCCGAAGCTCATATGGCACACCTTGTGGGTGCGCTTCTAGAGGGGGGAGATTCGGTTGCGCATGAAAGTGATCATTGCATCCTCGTTGCACAGCCCGAGCTCCTTCAGCTCCGCGAACCTTTTGTTCACTTGGTTGGCCAGGGCCGTAGGTTTCCTGGGAACGGCGTCCCACAGATCCGGGTTAGGTGGACCCGGAGTATAAGGGAGCAATCAGATCAAATCTTCAGTGCCTGTGTTCCGGACGTAAAAGAACGTCCAGGCCCACCCTTTGCAGGACTCTAACCCGGTGACCCGCGGGAAAACAGAAAACCTCCGGGGAGAGATAGAGGCTGCTCCGAACTGAGTGAGCCGCTTGTCCTCCGGATCAGTGTGGATGTTGGGGATAACGTTGCGTCGAAGGCCGAAAAACCGGATCCACAGCTCCTTCGTGGGCCACAGTCCGGCGTAGCCTTCGATCGTAGAAGCAAAGGCAGAGAGAGAAGTAATGGCATTGGCTGGTAGATGGTGCGGCTGGAGATGGTAGGTACTGAGCCAATCCTGGAAGAAATCGCTCACCGGCAGTCCGAAGCCCCGTTGAAAGTGAGACAAGAACACGACGAACTCCCCAGGATTGGGAGAAGGAGCTAGTTCGGCAGAGGCGAGGCGAGCGGCGACGCCGGCGGGGATGCGTCTGGTCCCGTAGAGCCAGTCCAGGTCGTCCTGGCAGACCTAGGAGCCGGCCCACGCACCGCGGTCCGCCGCCGCGACGCCTCCTCCATCTCTTGTTCAGCAATGGCGAGTTCTTCTTCCGTTATCTGGTCCTCGAGGCCCTCGCTGGCGCTAGAGGCAGCGGGGGACAGTGGCCTGGATTGACGAGGACCCGTAGCAAGAGATTTGCGTCGCAATGGCGGTGACGCAGAGGTGCGGTGGAGAAGCGCGGCGGCGACGCTATTTTTTGGCAGTGCTAGCGACGGCGTGGTCGTGAGGAAGATGAAGAGGAATAGCAACGGGCAGAGGGGTGCAGAGGGGGAAAAATCCTAAGGGATGCACCCCTCCGCTATTTAACCGCTCCCACCAGGGACGAGTGGGATCACGTCCTGTGGACCGGCCACACACAGTGGCCGTGTATCGTCCGTCTGGACCAATCAGCGGGGAGCCACACAGAGGGCCACAGAGCGGAGGGGATCCTACGACGTGACACTGTGATGCATAAAACGAGGAGCCAGGCATGACGTGACCTGCGCACAGTGATAACTGAAAATTACTGCGGCGGTTACTGTGCAGGCCCTTAAAATAAGAAGGCAAAATGATTACCCTTCACATGGGTTGGAGTACGAGAGAAGGAAACAAGACCCGGATGGAACTATGGTAACCCGGCCAGCAAGTATAAACTTGGCATGTGCGAAGGGAACGTAAAACCATAAAATCCGAGGTAAAGAGGTAACTCGGAGATAAGGACTGGAGCTTGAAATTGAACTTGATGTGGCCTTAGCGACCAAGGCAGCTAAGACCGCACCAGCTTCGGGGACTAATGTTGGGGGGATACCCCCGGGTAGGGACACGCCGGGGTATAAAAGCCAAGTTAGCCGAGGTTCGGCAAGGCCAAAGCGAATCCTAGCCGGGTCACCTCAAGGCAGGACGAATCACGGGGTAATCCAGACCTGGGGGCATTCGTCTAACTAGGTCTCATCCGACTTAAGCAGTGAGTCGGAGGTACATGTTTTACTTGTATGCAGGAACAAGTGTGGCTGGATAAACCATCATCCGGGTCACAGCAAGCTTCTAGGAGAAGGAAGGAATCTCGCTGGTCAAAAGGAGCCCCGGTACGCACTGCCTGAGCGAAGCAAGCAAGGACAGGACCACCGGGGCGTGGCCGACAAGCATGAAGACGCCCGTGTCGGCTGACGAGGGCGCCGCAGAGGCTCACGTAGCTAAAGCATGTGTGACGCGGGTGAAAAAGCACCCCGGTCGGATTACCACTTTGGGAGGAGGCATATTCATGCCTCCACGTATGCCCTAGGCAGAAACCGAGCCTCCCCTATAAAAGGGGGGCTAGGGCTTCTGTAGAGGGGGTGTTTTTTCTCTGTTATTCTATTTTGGGCTAGGGTTTCAGGTGTGATCTGTGGGTGAGGGTAAGAGAGCTCCTTCTTCCTCCTCTCACCAATACAGCTCTAGGAGCACTTGTAACCTTGGAAGGAAATCAATACAAACTTCTATGTGGAGAATCACATCACTATCCCTCCCTGGATTCCCCTAGCGTGTATTAGTCCCCACCTTTAGCCTATCCATGGCATCTGCCGTGACACCACCACGACAAACTCAAAGAGTTAGTATTTTTATGCTCGATAGTGGGTTCATGCCTCTGGTAATCTTGGGAAGTGTCAGAAATCTCTAAGGTACTAGATGTGTTGTTGCTACTAGGGAGAAAACAACGATTCTTTGTTCATAGAACAATTGTATTGTTTACTTTACACGCAGTTTGTAAAGCAATAATCTGTTGCTTGCAACTTAATACTGGAGGGGGATCGGATGATAACCTGAAGGTGGATTATTAGTCATAGATGCAGTTGGATGGCGGTCTATGTATTATGTTGTAATGCCCAATCAAGTCTCAAAGGAGTCAAGTTGATTAGTATATGCATGTATTGCTTTCTCGGTGTTTGCTAATTGCCCCGCTGTAATTTGTTCACCCAGCATGTTATCTATCTAAGGAGAGCTACCAATAGTGAACTATGGATCCCGGTCCTTTTAATTTACATACAATCTACAACTGTTTACTGCTTTGTGTTTACTTTCTGCAAACTTTTACTTCTTTCCATTCGATACATTTAATCCTTTGTTTTCCGCAAAACACGGTGAGATTGACAACCTCATCGCAAGTTGGGGACAAAGTTCTGTGGTTGTGTTGTGCAGGTCTCCACGTTGCTACTAGCACCGGTAGTGCGCCCTGCCAAAGCTCAGCTAGTAACACCTTTGGGGTGTTTCCTTGCTCCTAATGGTTTGATTAAACCTTGGTTTCGTAATTGAGGGAAACTTTCTCCTGTGCTCATCATACCTTCCTCTTGGGGTTCCCAACGAACTCTACGTCGATCGTCGAGTGCATCAATACCCCAAGATGCCATAAGAAGAATGGGCATGGGATATTTCCACCCCATCGAGGAACCCCTTGTGGCGGATCGGGAAGGACAATGTTCTACTCATGAAGAGCCCTCATTTACACATACGCAACAAGTTCCCACCATGGGAGCAACTCCTGCACCATCTCCATCAAATGCTGAAGGTCAAGTTGTTCCAGAAAGCTCCAGGATGGATTATCCGGTGGACACCGGATTATTCGGCCACCCCGCCCCTGCTGACCATATTGCTCCTGGTGGTGAAGATACCGATGCAAGATCCAGGCCGGATTTTCCGGCCAGCCCTGGATTATCCCGGCTCTCTCCAGTTGAAGCAAGCCCCAGGCATCCTGATGAAGCTGCTCCATTTACTCCCAGGCCGGATTATCTGGCCCCTCCATTGACCGGATTATCCGGCCCGGACTCACCTGTTCAGCAGTCTCCTGTAACGGCTACTGACTCACCTCAAGGGCACGCTCCATCACCTCCTACTGCTGTTATCCCAGTTCCTCGTCAAGGTTGAGCAAATGATATCAATGAAGATTCAAGTGATGAAACTACTCCACCAAGAGACAACAAACTTATTGAACTTCTTCGCAAGGCTCGGGCTGATCGGAACCTTGAGTTAAGGGGTCACACCCTCGACAAGGTTGTTGGTGATCTTCGACGAAGGGTTTCTACAAGAGGGGAATTGGCCAGTTTTGGTGAGCATCAAGCTCATATCTCAATGGTGGAACCTAAGAAGGTCTTTGAAGCTCTTGAAGATCCAGACTAGGTTGTTGCTATGCATGAAGAATTGAATAATTTCGAGCGCAACAAAGTCTGGAAACTCGTGGAGGAACCCAAAGATTACCGCAATGTTATCGGCACCAAGTGGATATTTAAAAACAAGCAAGATGAGAATGGAATTGTTGTGAGGAACTAGGCAAGACTTGTGGCACAAGGTTACTCTCAAGTTGAGGGCATTGACTTCGGCGAGACCTATGCTCTAGTGGCTCGCCTTGAGTCCATCCGTATCCTTCTTGCTTATGCTGCCCATAACAATTTTAAGTTGCAGCAAATGGACGTCAAGAGTGCCTTCCTTAATGGTCCTCTACATGAGTTGGTATATGTAAAGCAGCCCTCGGGTTTTGAGGATCCTAACTTTCCGAACCATGTCTACAAACTCGATAAGGCACTCTATGGCCTTAAACAAGCCCCACGTGCGTGGTATGAGCACCTTAAAGAGCTTTTGTTAGATCATGGCTTCGAAGTTGGGCAAATCGATCCCACTCTTTTTACTAAGAAGGTTAAGGGGGAGCTCTTCGTATGCCAACTATATGTAGACGATATCATCTCTGGTTCTACTAATAAAGCTTTTAATGATGAATTTTCAAAGCTTATGACTGACAGGTTTGAGATGTCTATGATGGGGGAATTACGGTTCTTTCTTGGATTCGAGATCAAACAACTTAGAGAAGGAACCTTTATTAATCAAGCAAAGTACATCCAAGACATGCTCAAGAGATTCAAGCTGATGGATCTAAATGGTGTCGACACTCCAATGCAAACAAAATGTCATCTTGAACTTAACCCACATGGTAAAGATGTGGACCAAAAGGTATACCAATCCATGATCAGCTCTCTTCTTTACCTCTGTGCATCTAGACCTGATACCGTGTTGAGTGTGGGAGTGTGTGCAAGGTATCAAGCAGCTCCTAAAGAAAGCCACTTAGTGGCGGTCAAGAGGATCTTTCGATATTTGGTCCATTCCCCTAACTTTGGTCTCTGGTATCCCAAGGGCTCCAATTTCTCATTACGTGGTTATACTGACTCAGATTGGGCTGGTGATAAGGATGATCGGAAATCCACTTCTGGAGCCTGTCAATTCTTGGGAAGATCTCTTGTGTGTTGGTCATCTAAAAAGTAGAATTGTATATCTCTCTCCACCACCGAAGCTAAATAAGTTGCTGCTACCAGCGCCTGCACTCAATTATTGTGAATGAGGCAAACTTTAAAGGAATATGGTGTCAATTGTGACAAAGTGCCTCATTTATGTGATAATGAAAGTGCAATCAAAATTGCGTACAACCCAGTACAACACACAAGGACGAAGCATATTGAGATTCGGAATCATTTTATTCGAGACCATGTTACTCTAGGCGATATTGATCTATCCTTTATGAGCACGAAGAATTAACTTGCGGACATTTTTATGAAGCCACTTGATGAAGAAAGATTCTTCTACTTGAGGAATGAGCTAAATATCATTGATTCCATGTCGTGGTGGTGTCACGGCAGATGCCATGGATAGGCTAAACGTGGGGACAATATGCATTAGAGGTATCCAGGGAGGGATAGTGTGGTGATTCCACACAGAGATGCTTTGTATTCGATTTGTTTCAAAGATTACAAATGCTCCTTGAGCTGTACTTGGGAGAGGAGGAAGAAGGAACTCTCTTACTCTCACCACTAGCTTGCTCTCAGGAACCAACTACCCAAATTCCAAACAGCCAAGAATCAACCAAGTAAAACTCAACCCCTTCTACAGAGGCCCTAGCCCTCCTTATATAGGGGAGGCTAGGTCTCCAATTAGGGCATACGTGGAGGCATATTCCTAGGAATATGCCTCCTCCCAAAATAGCAAACCGACCGGGTTACTTTTCGCCATCGTAAGCCATGCAGAGGCTACGTGAGCCTCTGCGGCGCCAACGTCATCCGACACAGGCAACGTCACCCTTGTCGGCCACGCCCCGGTGGTCCTTCCCTCTATCCGCTTCGCTCATGCTCCAGCGTATAGTGGCCACATTTTGACCAGCGAGATACCTTCCTTCTCTTGCAAGCCTGATATAACCCGGATCATGCCTGGTTAATCTGGCCACGCGGGTACCTGCATACAAGTTACATGAATCCTGCCGGCATACTATGTATGTCGGCCGGGACTCAGTTAGGTGGACGTCCTCTGGTCCGGGTTACTCCGTGATTCGGCCTGCCGTGAGGTGACTCGGCCAGCACTTGCTTTGACCTTGCCGTACCTCGGCTAACTCGACCTTTATACCCTGGCGTGACCCTACCCGGGGGTATCCCCCCAACATTAGTCCCCGAAGCTGGTGCGGTCTTAGCAGCTCCAACTACTAAGGCCACAGCAGGTTCAATTTTACTGAGCCTTTTGCTCCCTTTTCCGAGTTACCTCATCTCCCGGATTTCATTGGCTAGCTTTTCCCTTGGCACATTACGAGTTCTTGCTCGCTGGCCGGGTTACCCTTTAGTTTTCCGGGTTATTCTTTCTTCTCTCGTACGCTTCCCCACGTGGAGGGTAATCATTACTTTGCCTCATTTTAAGGGCCTGCGCCAGTTACTACTGTAGTTAATGTCAGGTGTTACTGTTACACACATCACATCGCGTCTGTCTCCTCGTTAACTATATCATCACGTCGCGTCGTGGGATCCCCTGTGCCCTGTGGCCCTTCCTATGGCTTGCCTGTGATTGGCTGACCTGGCAGATACACGGCCACACGGTGTGGCCTTGCCGTAGCACAGGATCCCACTACCCCCGCTAGGGCGTGGTTAAATAGGGGAGGGGCGCGCCCCTTGGTCTTTTCCTTCACGCGCCCCTCTACATGTTCTTCTTCTTCTTCTTCTTCTTCTTCCTCCTAGCGACAGCGCCGCCACCGCCGCACCTACTCAGCAGCGCCGCTGCCGCACCGTGCCTTTTCGCACCTGCATCGCCACCGCTCCTGCACAGCTCCACCGCCACGGTTCCGCGCCAGTCCAAGGCACTGCCCCCACTTCCGATAGGGCCGGTGAGGACAGCGACCTAGACATGACAAAGGAAGAGCTCGCCGTCGCAGAGGCGGAGATGGAGGAGGGGGCGGAGAACGCATAACGCGGCGCCTGGGCTGGCTCCTGGGTGTGCCAGGACGACCTCGACTGGCTCTACCGCACGCGCTGCATCCCAGAGGGCGTGGTTGCCCACCTCGCCTCCGAGGAGCTCGCACCCTCACCCAATCCGGGTGAGTTCGTAGTGTTCCTCTCCCACTTCCAGCGCGGGTTCGACCTCCCCGTTAGCAATTTCTTCCATGATTTCCTCAACATCTATGAACTTCAACCGCACCACCTTCCAGCGAACGCCATCACATCCCTTTCTTCCTTCGCCTCCACCATAGAGGGGTATGTCGGATTGTGGCCCACTAAAGAGCTCTGGATCCGTTTCTTCGGTCTACGAAGGAACGTGATTCCGAATAAGCAGCTTGACCCGGAGGACAAGCATCTTACGTAGTTCGGTGCAGCTTCTATTTCTCCTCGGAAATAATCTGTCTTTCCCCGGATCATGGGGCTTGATTCCTGCAAGGGCTGGGTCCGAACTTTCTTCTATGTCAGAAATGGCATGAATGAAGATCTGATCCGGCTGCACCCCTACGCTCTGGGTCCACCTAATCCGGATCTGTGGGACCGGGTTTCCAAGAAACTCACTGTGTTGGCGAATCAAGTCAACAAACGGTTTCAGGAGCTGAAGGACGCGGGGCTACGCAACGAGGACGCGATGATCACTTTCGTCCGCAACCGGATCTCCCCTCTCCAGAAACACACACACAAGCTTTGCGACATGAGCTGGCGCCTTGACCGCAAACGGACCTCTTCCTTTGAACTGAACAACACCGAGATATTCCACCGGGTCAAGG
This sequence comes from Avena eriantha, assembly GCA_910589775.1. Lineage (NCBI taxonomy): Eukaryota > Viridiplantae > Streptophyta > Magnoliopsida > Poales > Poaceae > Avena > Avena eriantha. The sequence continues at coordinate 78,120,913 of OU342745.1, read as the reverse complement.
CCCTTTTCACGACCGACAAAAACTTCACCGCTGATTAGGAGTGGGGGATAGAGCATTTCTGCCAGGACAAGCCTCCTCCTACGGTAACTCTCGTGTTCCAATCTTTTTCCGAGTTAAGTTCTATGTCGGGGTACGTTATTTATCTGATCCTCTTGTATTTCTCTCTTAGCTGTTTCTTCAGCAAACTCTTGAAGATGGCACCGAGCCTTCGCTCAAATGGGCGAAGGATCGACTTGTCTCGGACAAGGAGGAGCCAGATCAGGAGATGTTCCTGTCGTTCCCCAATGCCACCAAGCGACCCACTGGTAACTTCTCTTCCTTAAGAGATTGGCCTGACAATGAAGATGATTACGACGTTGAGGTGATGGAAGCATTTGACGCTATACCCCTTTCTTACGCCTTTCCGGCTTCAGCTAAACCGGGTGGGCAGATCCACGAAGATCCTCCTCTTGCCACGGGTGAGCTGGTCCCAGCCGCGTCAAAGAAAAGGGGGGTCGCTTCTGCTTCTTCTTCGGGACCTTCTAAACCAATAAAGAGACGAAAGAAGTCCGCAGACAAAGCCGCCACCAAGCCTACGACTAAGGCCATAACTCGGAGGGCTCGGAAGCCCAAGGAGCCATTGACTTCTGATGAGTAAGTCACCTTTCTCTCTGTCCAATCCTTTGCTTCGTGCTTTTCTTCTGCTGTAACTTATTATTCGTCGTTTGATTCGGTAGGGCTGCTCTGGAGGTTCCCCAGGGCGGATCCAGCATCGCTTCGCCCCTGCGGCATAGCCCATCTCCCCTAGTGGTGATGATACACGCCCGCTGAGCCCCATTTAGGAGGGTTCAGCGGCTGCTCCGGGTTCTAGCCCACCTCGTCCAGAGGAGGACAACCTTGGTGCAGGGGGAAATGGCTCTGCCAAGGCAGCAGATGCTCCCAGTTCCACTTCGGCTCAGCCGCAACCTGCTACCTCCGAGGTACCAACAGCACCCCCACCTAGACAAGCACTAGCACAAGCACCAGCGCCAGCACCACCAGCAGCAACGCATGTGCTAGCAGCACCAACTCCTTCTGCCTCGTCCGAGTCGTCCAAGACTCGGCGAGAAGGCCATGTTAGCACCAAGGCTGCACCCAAGAGCAAACCCGCAACTCAAAATTCAACCTCTCAGCAACAGCCTAAGGCCAAGAAAATTTCCGACGCCGCCAGGGCAGCATCCATCTAGGCTAGATAGTGCACGCTCGCGTCCATGCTTCCGAAGAAGACCCCACCGAAGAAAGACACCTCGGCCGGGTTAGCTAGCACGCAACTTGCATTGCACACTAGCCCTGCTGCTGCCCAAGTTGAAAGGAGGAAAGCCCATGCCAAGGGTTTGATTGCGCCCCATATGCTTAGCGGAGAGAGCTATCCTCCGGCCTTGATTGAGTTCGTCAATAACTGGAACAAGGTGGAGTTCGTCCATAACGACGATCTCCCGGAGAAATTTGGGCCTACCGAGTTTGCCGCACAAATGAACACAGTCGCCAAGGCTATCAATCTTGCCGGCCGGATGATGGAGGTACGCTACCTTGTCCTTTCTTTAACATGTACTAAACATTAGTGATATAACCATTAGTCCCCGAGCCTCCGGGGGAGTAACTTGTTACTCGGCCGGATGCTCCTTAGAGAACTAGCGTAGCTCCTTAGTAACTTCGGATATGCACACACCTAGAGCCGGGTTAAGTTCCACTTGGCCCGGATCTTGTACACTTCGAATATGCACACACCTAGAGCCGGGTTAAGTTCCACTTGGCCTGGATCTTGTACACTTCGAATATGCACACACCTAGAGCCGGGTTAAGTTCCACTTGGCCCGGATCTTGTACACTTCGAATATGCACACACCTAGAGCCGGGTTAAGTTCCACTTGGCCCGGATCTTGTACACTTTGAATATGCACACACCTAGAGCCGGGTTAAGTTCCACTTGGCCCGGATCTTGTACACTTCGAATATGCACACACCTAGAGCCGGGTTAAGTTCCACTTGGCTCGGATCTTGTACACTTCGAATATGCACACACCTAGATCCGGGTTAAGTTCCACTTGGCCCGGATTTTGTACACTTCGAATATGCACCTGATCAAGTCAACTTTGCTTTTCTTAGGTTACCACCAATCGCCGGAGCGCTGAGTTTCAGCGCCTCCTAGACACACATAAGGCGCTGCGCTCGAAACACTCTACACTTCTCGCTAAGTTCGAGAAAAGGGGTAAGTTTTCTCCTTGGCTTTTTCCCATCTTTCTTTGTCTTTTCCCGCCGAACTAATCTGTTATTCGAATTGGGCAGCTGAAGTGGAAGCTAAAAACACCATCATGAGAAAGAACTTGGAGAAGATAAAGGGTAAGTCAGTTTTGCTTAATCTTCTTCTGCGCTCTCTCTCCTTTTCTGCTTGGCTCGGCAGATATTCATACCTCGGCTTTGCCAGGTCAACAAACTGTTTCAGCATCTCTTGAAGATAGTGTGCCCGTGCCTGATATGATGCTGCATTTTCTCGAAGAAGCAGGGCAGCATTAGGCTGAACTTAAGAACAAGGATGATGAGCTCGCCCTCCTCCGGACCAAAGATGATGAAATTGCCAAGCTCAAGGCAGAAATGAAAAAGCTCAAGGCGCTCCACAAAACTGAGATGGAGAAAGCTTGCCAAGACTTCACCGAGAAACGGGAACGTCTCAACCTCCAAATTGCCAAAGATTAAGAACTGCTGAAGGAGGCCGACGTTAAGCTCGAGTCGGCAAATGCTGAACTTGAGCAACTCCAGAAGAGGCGTGACAACTACACCAAGGAGCTAACCCGGATCCATAGCCATATTTCTTGTAAGTTCTTTTCCTTCAGCCAACATGAATCTCTCCGGGTCAACCTCCTTTACTCATTTCACTTGTCTTGTTTTCAGGTAAATTTCCAGATTGCGGCTGCTGTAGTTTCCAAGTTCCGCCAGCAGAGGGGTACCCCAACTGGTCCTGGCACTGAAAATATTCCCTATGACATGGAGGACTTGCTGGTCAGCCTATCTTCTCGCATCGAGATCGTGAAGAATTATGGTAATGATATCCTAGATGCAGCAATCCGGATCTTCAATGCCCTTTGGCCTGGTGAAGATACTCGGGAGGGGTCCACTGCTCTAATTAACAAGTTAATGGAGTGGGAGACCCAGCTTGACCTCTGGAGGGAATCCACCGGACGCGCCGGAGCTGAAACCGTCCTCCACTACGTGCTCACATGGTATGAAAAAATAAATCTGAATCTTCTCGAGCGCATGCGCACCAGATCAAGGTGGTCCAATGATCCGGATTGGATAGCTCGGTGCAAGGCTTGCGCCCATAGCCTCATTCAGTTTGCCCCTATCCATCAATGGAACGAGGGACCAAGCTTTCTCGAAGCTGTTGACGACGAATATGTCGAAGATGGTTCGGGTGAGGAGGAAGAGGACGAAGCCTCAGACGTCGAAGAAAATGAAGATGACGTTGAAGCCGGAGTTCCACCTGCTGCTACTCTTGAGCGTAAAAAAACACTTTGAAATTTATCAGATCCCCGGTATGCCGGGTGTAGATGTATTAAGCACACGAATTATATTTTGGTACTAAGTTGCTCGAGCCGGATTAACTTGGGCATAGTCCCCGAGTTTCATTTTCTTGTTTCTCCAATTTCCTGGCTCGACTCGTGTCTACCTTGATTCGGTTTTATGACTTACGAGGCCGAGTTTCAAAAATTGACTTAACAATACTTGGAAACTTTAGGACCAGCTCAAAATAATTCAGGATAGTAAATATAAAGTAAGCATAAGGTTAGTCCGAATAACAAATGCCGGCCCGGTTAAGTTCTTTTCCTTAGTCGTTTTTCGTGTGCTACGCAATTCCAGACTTGTTCTCTTGCTTGCGATGAAGCCAAATCTTGTTTGACAACAACAAGTCAAAGAGTTGAGTTTTTGGTGCTCACACACTACTAATCCGGCTTAGGTAGAAGCAACTTACGCCAGTCGACATATAAATAACAAATACATAAAACGATAAATATCACTAAGGCAGTCCACGAGTTACTGCTCGAGGTGCCAAGATTTCATTGATAAACTCATTGCCGGCATACATACCGACATATGAGAGACTCAGATACACACACTTCTTTGTTAAGTGTAGAATGGACGGAGTAGAGCTACATTCCATGGACGCTTAGATTCCTCGCTGGACCTGTCCGCCTTGTTCTTCTCCTGTGGTTTTGCATCGATGAGATAATAAGAGTCATTGTGCAATGCTTTGCTCACAATGAATGGCCCTTCCCATGGGGGGATAACTTATGCATGCCAGCAGTACGTTGTACCAGCCGGAGTACCAGATCACCTTCCCGAAAGACTCGCGGGTTTACCTTCTGGCTATGATAGCGTCGGAGGTTTTGCTGATATATGGCGGATCTGGACAATGCCAATTCTCTCCCTTCTTCCAGCAGATCAACATCATTTTGCCGGGCTTCTCGCACTTCAGCTTCTGTGTATTGGGTGACCCTAGGCGAATCATGCTCTATGTCGGCTGGTAATACAGCTTCTGCCCCATATACCAGAAAGAATGGCGTATAGCCTGTTGATCGATTCGGAGTTGTTCTTAAACTCCATAATACTGCTGGTAGTTCTTCTATCCAGCACCCCGCTGATCTTTGCAGCGGATCAATGAGCCGGGGTTTTATCCCGGATAATACTAATCTGTTGGATCTTTCCACTTGTCCGTTCGATGCGGGGTGGGCTACCGAGGCAACATCCAGCCGGATCTTCTTATCTTGACAGAATCGCGCGAATGCTCCTTCAGCAAAATTTGTGCCATTATCTGTTATGATACTATGAGGATAGCCATATCTCAGAATGATATCTTTGAGGAATGTCACGGCTGTAGCTCCATCACATTTTCTTATTGGCTTTATTTCAATCCACTTTGTAAACTTGTCAACCATAACCAAGATATGAGTCATGTTTCCTCTCGCTGGTTTAAACAGGCCAACCATATCCAGACACCATACGGCAAATGGCCAGGTAATTGGTATGGTCTTGACCTCCAACATTGGTATATGTGTCTTGGTTGCATACCTCTGACAACCATTGCATTTTCTTACTAGATCTTCTGCTTGTTCCAAGGCACTTGGCCAGTAAAACCCATGCCGGAAAGCTTTTGCCACTAAAGCTCTAGATGAGGCGTGATGCGCACATTCTCCTTGATATATATCTCGGAGCATGTCAATCCCTTCTTCCGAGTCAACACATCGTTGGAGGACATTCTTGACACTCCTCTTGTATAGCTCGACATTGATAATCGTGTATGCCTCTGCGTGCCTCTGAATTTGCCTGGAAAGCACCTCATCACTGGGCAAAGTTCCATCCTTCAGGAATTGAAATATGGGCAGTGCCCAAACTGGTATAGCTCGTACCAGAAATACATCCTCATCAATTTACATTTGGTCCACCGACATAACCCCGGCCGGATCGCGCTGCACAGTCCCCAGGTTCTGCGAAGTAGTCCCCGGGTTTCCTGAACCACTTCCCATGTCAATGTCCATGGGTACACAGCTCCGGACTCCGGATCTGCCGGGATGTAGATTGAGTCGGTTTCTGGGGATGGCCTGATAGATGGTTTTCTGAGGTGTTCTAGCGCTACTCCCGGTGGAATTGCTTGTCGAGTTGATCCGAGCTTTGACAATACGTCGACAGCTTCGTTTTCCAACCGGGGTACATGGTAAAACTCGCATCCCTCAAACTATCCGGATATCTTTTGCACATCGAATCTATACAATGCCATGTTTGGATCCAAAGCGTCCCATTGCCCCGAGACTTGCTGAACTACCAAATCCGAGTCACCAAAGCATTGGATCCGACGTATTCCAAGTTCTTTTGCCACTTTAAGCCCATGTAGAAGTGCTTCATATTCGGCGACATTGTTTGATGCTGCGAAATGGATCTGCAGCACATACTTCAACTGGTCATTCTTTGGTGAGGTAAGCACAACTCCGGTGCCTAAGCCGGTTTTCGTTTTTGATCCATCGAAATGCATTCTCCAGTAGTTCGGATCTGGCAATGGTGGCTCATATTGCATCTCGGCCCAATCCACGAAAAAGTCAGCCACAGCCTGAGACTTGATCGCATCTCGCCTGTCGTACTGCGGAGCATAAGGGGCTAGCTCCTTGCCCATTTTGCGATCCGGCCGCTCGCATCCTTGTTGCTCATTATCTCAGATATGGGGGCTTCACATATCACTTTTATTGGGTGTTGTTCAAAGTAGTGCTTTAGCTTCTTCGCTGCCACATACACACCATACACCATCTTCTGATAGTGAGGATAGTTTTGCTTTGATGCTGATAATACCTCACTCAGGTAATAGACTGGCCTTTGCACTGACTTACCTTCCTCGTCGCGCTCTACCACTACTACTGCACTTACAACTCGGTTGGTTGCGGCTATGTAGAGCAACATCGGCTCTTTTGATAGTGGAGAGGCTAACACTGGTGCACTAGCTAACATTTTCTTTAACTGGATGAAGGCTTCATTGGCCTGGGCGTCCATACAAACTTGTCCGCTTTTTTATTAGTTGATAGAGAGGCAAAGCCTTTTCTCCCATCCGACATACAAACCGACTTAAAGATGCCAGGCAACCAGTGAACTTCTGGACATCGTTAAGACACTTCGGCAGTTCCATTCGCTCTATGGCTCGGATTTTAGTTGGGTTAGCTTCGATACCTCAGCTAGAGACAAGAAATCCGAGTAATTTTCCAGCCGGGACACCGAAGGTACATTTCTTCGGGTTAAGCTTCATTCGAAATCTTCTTAGGTTCGCGAATGTTTGCCTGATATCATCAAGGAGCGTTTTGCTTTCCTTGGTTTTTATAACCACATCATCCACATACACTTGCACATTTCGACCGATTTGGTCGTGTAAACATTTTTGCATACATCTTTGGTACGTCGCCCCTGCATTACGTAAACCAAAAGGCATGGGGCGATAGCAATAAGCGCCATACGGGGTGATAAACTCAGTCTTTATTTGATCATTCAGGTTTAGAGGTATCTGGTGGAAACCAGAATATGCATCTATGAATGACAACAGTTCACACCCAATAGTAGAATCTATGACTTGATCTATCCTCGGTAGTGGGAATGGATCTTTTGGGCACGCCTTATTCAGGTTCGTGTAATCGATGCACATACGCCAAACCAATGCCACATTCGGATCATCTTTCTTCTTTTCCACCAGCACCAGATTAGACAGCCAATCCGGGTAAAGCACTTCCATGATAAATCCAGCTGCTAGGAGCCGAGCTATCTCATCTCCAATGACTTTTCTCCTATCTTCGGCGAAGCGGCGGAGAGGTTGCTTCACCGGCTATGCTCTGGCTCTCACATTCAAATAGTACTCGGCCAACTCCCTCGGAACACCTTGCAAGTCCTGTGTGGACCAAGCAAAGATATCCCGATTCTCACTGTTTAAGTTGACGATCTCGCTTTCCTATTTGTCATTTAACTCAGCACCAATTGTTACAGTGCGCTCTAGGAACAAATCATCAACATACACCTTCTTTGTATCCTTCGTTGCCTAAAATGAGACACTCCCATGCAGGTTACTCAATGCCAGCATATACTGCTGCGCGGATTGCGCCAATGCCGCCACTTCCTGGATCTTTCTCTTCTCTCGTGCGATCACGAGTGACTCGGCCAGGTTAGACCCGGCTGACGCACACTCAATGGAACGTCGGAAATCTCCTGCTATGGTAATTACTCCATTTGGCCTGGGTAACTTCATCTTCAGGTAACTGATGTGACAACTTGCCATGAATTTGTTCAGGGCTGGCCTGCCGAGTAACGCGTGATATGCACTTTCTAAGTTCACAACCTCAAATTCCAAATTCACAGTTCGGAAGTTATCTCATATGCCGAATAACACGTCTACCCGAACCTTGCCAATGGGCTCATAGGAAATGCCTGGCACAATACCATGGAAAGTTGTTCTCGTGGCCTGGAGCATCTTCTCTGAGATACCCAACTTGCGCATTGTATCCACATACATAATATTGATGTTGCTGCCATTGTCAATCAGCACCTTAGAAAATCTTACATTGATGTTTGGCCCGATGAACGTTGGGTCCAACACCAGTGCATACGAACCAGGACTTGGCATAAGCTTGGGATGGTCCTTGATACTCCATGTAATTTCCTGATCCGACCAAGGCATATACCTCGTCACTGTGGGAATTACCGCATTCACTTCCATATGTCGGCGCTGCAAGCTCTTCCTATCCGTCTCCTTCGTGGTAAACACACAGTAACTCTGGTGATGCTCTCTGTATTCATTTCTCCCCTCATTGCCGGGATACCTTTTATCTGGCTGATACTGATTTTCCACGTGATGCACTGCATCCCTTCTCTCATGATTTGCATACCTCGACGGAGGTGGTGGCAACATTAACTGTTGCGTGTTCGCTCTGGAGAGTAATTGCTGCCGGGGTAACTCCTACCGAGGTTGATCGTTCCGAGGTGCCTGAGAATTCCCTGAACCACTTTGCTCAATCTTCCTCATCCACTCGCATTGCCGAGTTGTGTGACCCGCCGGGTTACTCCGATTTGGCGTGTGAAATTTACACGGCTGATCCAACATTGCCTCGTATGTATACCTTAGACGGTCCTTCTTTTCTTGCCACTGCTTCTTTTGCTCTGGCATCCATGTTTTCTTCCCATCGTTTCTTGGAGTACATTGTTGCCCTCCAGTTTTCTGACGCTGATTACTTCCTGCTCCGGGTTGATCTTGATCTACAGCAGCAACTTGCTGCGAACTGTACCTGTAATCCAGTCTATCATCTCTTCTCTTACCCCAGTAATCATTCCGCCGGGATGATCTGGCTCCATCTCGCTGGTAGTACTCCTCATTTGACTCGTTTGACACAAGCCTAGGTTGAGTTGGATCACCCAAGGCATATGAATCCGCAATTCGGATCGTCTCTGCCAGTGTAGTTGGCATATCCCTTTGTAACCTCTGCCACAGCATGCTTGCATATCTGCACCCTTGAGCAAACCAAGCTATGGCCTGTGACTCAATCACGCCCTCACATGAGTTTCGCACAGTGCACTAACGGGTTAAGAACTCCCGGTCCGTCTCATTCGGTCTCTGCTTGCACATTGCTAAGGTTTGTGGCCTATTCGGCCTCTGATACGTGCTCGAGAAGTTACTAACAAACATTTCCTCAAAATCAATCCAATAGTTGATACTTCCAGGTGGTAAATTGTTTAGCCATACCCTCGCTGGCCCTTCCAGCATCTGAGGTACATATCTCACCGCCCATCTCAGGTTGCCTGTAGCAATTTTCACCGTCGTTGCGTAGTTGATCAACCAATCCTCCGGCTCGGTGCTACCGTCATACGTCTTGGTGCCTCTAGGTAACTGGAAGTTAGGTACTAGAGGTTCTTTCATGATCCGGGGCCCAAAGCACGCTGGACCCGGAGGACCTTGCCCCTCAATTTGCTCCGACCTATAGAGCCGATCCAGTTTTAACCTAGCATCATCAGGCATCAAGTTCATGCTTCCCAACCTTGACCTTATCGCGTGATAGTCCGGCCTAGGGTATCCTGCGTTCACCATTTCCGAATCACCATCATTGTATCTATCTTGCTCTTGTGGAGCACCTCTCTGTTGCATACCTTGGCCGGAACTTCGCTCTTGCCGTGGTATATTCCGGTGCTGCGGTTGCCCTGCACCCGCCGAGTTGCGCTGTCCGGCATTGCCGTTCACAGCGTTTCCCTGACCGGCATCACCTTGGTCGCGGTTACGTCAGCCAGCTTCACCTCGGCTGACACTTCGTCGATCCTCATTTCCCTGCACTGCTTTTCCTTTCCCTGCCCTTGCTGGGTCATATGGGACTATCTGCCTGTTTCTCCTCGCCGAGGTTACCCCTTCCTCTCTTCTTGGACCACCATGACGGGACGATGCAGCTCTAGCAGATTTCTTCGGGTTACCTATTGCTGAATGAACAACTTTGGAGGCCCCAGACCTTGCCGGATTTGCCCTGAGCAACTCTTCATTTTGTCTGTTAGCGATCCGAACTAACTCATTGACCCTATCCTACTGCCTTTGCCGGGCTTCACCCGTCAAACCCTCTAACTCGGACGCAGCTGCATCTGCTGCTCTGAGGTTCTTAGCCGGGTACTATACTTCGGCAGCCCCACGGACAGAACGTTCTCTGACTCCTCAACTCTAGTATCACCCTCTTTGTTCATTTCACTGATGAGGTTTCTCCCCTTTACTTTTGCAGCATCTACCTTATTCTCTTTTGCGTACTCGCGCAGTGTCATGTTCAACGACTAGTGAGCCACAGCTATCTTTTTTGCACCTTCCAGTATTTTCTGCCTAGTTTCTTCTAACTTGGCCAGTGCCTGAGCCGGATCTACTCCAGGTGCTATGGGGTTCTCTAGGATATCTATCGCCTACTGCAGCACGTTCTCTGGCCTCTCTAGTGGAGGACCTCTACTTTTCCTTGGTGCCTTGGGTGTTACCTCTGGATCTGGTGCCGGATCCTTGCTCGGGCCAGCGCTAGGCGCTGTCATCATCACCTCGGCACGGTCAGGGGAGCGAGTGATACGCGCCCCGTGGGCCGCGCTAAGGGGTGGCTCGCCTCCCTCAATGACGTGCCGCGGGTGAACGCACGACACATCGACGACGACGTAGATCTTGTGAGTGCCAAGCTTGACGAAGAGGCTGTTGCGCGGGAGAGGTCGCTTGCCGAAGCAGCCAGTATTGTCGCTGACGAAGTCCAGCGCTCCAAAGCGCTGAACGAGCCCGGAGACGATGCGCTCGCCGTTGCCGATGAGGTTTCCCGTCCGGATCTTCACTCCTGCTAGCGCCGCTAGCCCCATGGTGGGCGCCAACTGTCGTGGTGGTGTCACGACAGATGCCCTGGATAGGCTAAAGTGGGGACAATATGCACTAGAGGTATCCAGGGAGGGATAGTGTGGTGATTCCACACACAGATTCTTTGTATTCGATTGGTTCCCAAGATTACAAATGCTCCTTGAGCTGTACTTGGGAGAGGAGGAAGAAGAAACTCTCTTACTCTCATCACTAGCTTGCTCTCAGGAACCAACTACCCAAATGCCAAACAGCCAAGAATCAACCAAGTAAAACACAACCCCTTCTACAGAGGCCCTAGCCCTCCTTATATAGGGGAGTCTAGGTCTCCAAGGCATACGTGGAGGCATATTCCTGGGAATATGCCTCCTCCCAAAATAGCAAACCGACCGGGTTACTTTTCGCCATCGTAAGCCATGCAGAGGCTACGTGAGCCTCTGTAGTGCCAGTGTCATCCAACATAGGCAACGTCACCCTTGTCGGCCACGCCTCGGTGGTCCTTCCCTCTGTCCGCTTCGCTCATGCTCCAGTGTATAGTGGCCACCTTTTGACCAGCGAGATGCCTTCCTTCTCTTGCAAGCCTGATATAACCCGGATCATGCCTGGTTAATCCGGCCACGTGGGTACCTGCATACAAGTAACATGAATCATGTCGGCATACTACGTATGTCGGCCGGGACTCAGTTAGGTGGACGTCCTCCGGTCCGGGTTACTCCGTGATTCGGCCTGCCTTGAGGTGACTCGGCCAACACTTGCTTTGACCTTGCCATACCTCGGCTAACTCGGCCTTTATACCGCGGTGTGACCCTACCCATGGGTATCCCCCCAACATTCTAGGAGCTTGTCTTGATTACCCATGCACTCACTCGTACCTCTCAATCCTATTTTGGTCTAGGTGTGGGCATGGATATAGGGTGAGTGTGGTCCTAACTCATTAGGCTAACCCTCCCCGCATAATGCCAAAAGCAAGATAAATCATTTCTCTTAATATCATTTTGTGATATGTGAGCTTATTAATGAGTATTGGTCGTGAACCCAAGATATATCTTCGCGGTGTCACACCATACACTCCAACAAGGTGGCTTCGGCCACCGCCCTCTCCCTTGAGGAGAATTGGATCTTTTGGCTATTTTTTCTCTCTCATGTTCTTATGGAAATCACACTCAATCTTGGCTTTTATTTGATTTGGGTCTTGCAATTTTGAGTGTCTAGTACCATCTCAGTTTGGTTCTCTTAATCCTAAGCCTTTCCCTACCCCTAAGCCATCTATTCTTGCACACAAGTCCCTTGTACACCTTGTGGAGGTGTTGTTTGGGGACGCGCGGGCCTGGTTCTGTGTACAGTAGAATTCTAGATTTGAGGCCTGATAATCCAGCCCAAGTGTAGGCCGGATAATCTGGCGCTGGCGGATTTCGTCTGAAAGGGAAGGGATCGGGGGGAAGGGCTCATAACGAGCAGCACTTCTCCCCCAACCCTCTCCTCCTCCTTAGCCGCCGCCTGTCGTCCCCCACCCTCCCTGGAGCCTCTCCGGCCACTGGATTTTCCGGGCCTTCCCGGATCTTTTTCTCCACGCCTCCGGGTACCTTCTCCTACGTGTTCTTCCTCCAATGAGTGAGGGTAACTACCTCTCTCCCCATCTTTGGCTAGATGTGTTACTTGTTGGGTGGAACGTTGTCTAGAAGGATGTGTTTTCACATAGAAATTTTAGTCTTGTAGTTTCTAGTCCCGATCTAATTTTTTGCATTCAATCTAGGTGGAATCGAAATGTTCTGCCAGGACCGGATTATCTGCCCCTGGCCAGGCCAGATAATCCAGCCTGACAGATTCAATTCTAGTTCAGTTTCACTATGGAGTATGCATTGAGTAGATTTGTCCTATGAACTTTTTTGACTACATTTTCCATGCTCTCTCCTGGCCTTGTGTGTATGCTTATCCCCTTGCTATCGCCCTTGTTCTCCTCACAGGTGGTTCTAGTGTTCCCAAGACCTACAAGCGCCGCCCTCGCGGTAAATACTTTCGGGACGACGGACAGTGTAACTTAGTGGACGAAGTTGAGTTGAGGAGAAGAAAGAACGAAGAGAAGCGCATGGCTGAATAAGCAAAGTGGACTAGGAAGGGGGTGTCCAAGAGAAAGGGCAAGGAGCCCAAGATCAACTACCGGACTTTGGATGCACTCACCAATTCCTCCATCTGTCACCGTGACCGTTTTCCTGAGTTGCCTCGTGATGATGAGCTGGGGGATACTCGTTTTTGGTGTGCGGAATAGAAAGGTATCTATGAAGATGTGTATGCCAGGCTGAACATTAGGCCTATGCACCCACTGATCCTTGCTGAGGCTTTGGAGAAGGCCCACCTTGTTGATGCGATGTTTGTGGCTGAGAGGATGGGGCTGCACCATCTCATGTCTCTCCAGTGCTCTTTTGACTCTGAGGTGGTGAAGCAGTTCTCCACTTTGGTTTTTGTGGGCATGAGCGTCACACTATGAAGTGGATGACTCATGACAGGCCTATGTCTGCTGATTTTCACGTGTTTGCTGAGGTTCTTAGATACTCTTTCCGCAGCAGGGATAGAGCCCGTGGCCACTGCATCATCACCCGGCTGAAGCCCAACAAAGATGCAGCTCTCTCTCCTTGTAACGTGGACAATGGCATTGTGGGCACTCTAGCTGGTCTTGCTCCCATCTATGCTGCCTTAGTGGGTCTCTTCCGTGACTCCATCACTCCGAGTGGGGGCAACAATGACAGCATCCGTGGTCACCTTGTCCAGCTACTTCAATTTTCTCATGAGGTTGCCTCGTGCAAGGACGAGTCAGTGCAGTATAGGTTGGATGTCATGGACTTCATTTACCATGAATTGACTGATACTATGTTTAACCATCTGTCCATCCCCTATGCACCCTACATTATGATGCTCATAAGGCACCTGTTTCCTTCTGAGGAGTTCCACATTGATTCGGTGCATAAGGCCAAGAAGATCTACACCAAGGTTCGGAAGACCTCTCACCCCTCCTCTACTCCTGAGGGTCTCATGAGGGATGCTCGCAGGCCCCCAGTGCCCCCTGTTGCCCGTGAGATCAAGCAGCTGAACTGGTTCCAGCGTCACATACTTTGCATGGGAGTGGACACGCGCAAGGGTCAGTACGAGGCATACAAGCAGCGCCATGAGTTGGCTCACTCCCAGCAGCTCATTCTCCACCATGTCTCCGGTACTTCAGGTGACCCTCTGGCTCCTACACCTTCCACACCGTATGCTCGGTGGAACTCTTCCTCTGAGTTGAACTATGGAGAGCTGGAGCGTCATTTGTTCCCCTCTGCGGCTGCTGCTGATGATGAGGATGAGGATGGTGACACCGAGGAACTAGAAGATGAGGATGAGGATGAGAATGAAGACGAGGACGAGGACGAGGACTACGAGTGATCCCGTGGGGTGCTAGCATCACTCTTCTTCCTTTTCGGTGTCTCGATGCCAAAGGGGGAGAAGTAGTTCTATTAGGATATTCGTGGATTTGCACGGGTTGGGCATAAGCACTTGCACTTTTCTATTCGTCGTTTTCTTGCTTATGCCCATTTAGCGTTGAACTTTAAATTTGTGGTTTGTGGTTTGTTTGAGACTCTATGTCAGTGGTTGTCCGGATTATGCTTATGGATTTCATCGCATGGATTATGCTTATGGATCCATCTATTCATATCCTATTATGCTGGAAGTCTTTATCAAGGAAGGCGCTTATATTGGTTATCTCCGTAATAATTGAGGCTATGTCAAGGATGCCTTCCCTCTACTTCGGTGGTATGATTATGTTGCTCATATGTCTATGGAATAGATTCACCTCTTTGTGTGCATTTGTATTCCAATGCAAAATTCTAACATGCACACATTGAGGGGGAGTCTCTTCCATGGTTATTGCTGTTTGTCTTGTTACTTTTTCCTGCAAATCCTGGTATTGTCATCTAACACCAAAAAGAGGGAGATTGAAAGAACATTTCATGTTTTCCTATGTTTTTTGTGTCAGATAACAATACTGTGGAGATTATTCATGTGCGCTAAGTGTGCAGGAAGCTTTGAGGGGGGTCGGATTATCCGCCCCACCATGGGCCGGATAATCCGGCCTACCTCATTGTTCAAAGGGAGCCAAGGCGCGTCACTCGGTATCCGGTTGGAGTTTCGCCCGGAAAATCCGAACTGGGGCGGTTTTTCCTCCCTAGGCCGGATAATCCGGCCCCCAGTTTTTGAGCAAAGGGAGCCAAGGCGCGTCGCTCGGTATCCGGTCGGATTTTTCCCGGAAAATCCAAACTGTGGCGGTTTTTCCTCCCCAGGCTAGATAATCCGACCTTCACATAGGACCGGATAATCCGGCCCCCATAAGTTCATCAAGGGCAAGCTCGGTACGACGCTCTGATAGGGGACGGATTATCTGCTGGATATTCCGAGTCTGGGGTGGAGTTTTCCCCAGGCCGGATAATCCGGCCCTCACTTGGGCCGGACAATCTGGCCCCCAAAGTGTCCAATGGCTGGTTTCGGAAGGGGTATAAATACCCCTTCTTCCCCAACATTCAGAACTCTTGATTCATTCTAAATTGTTCAGACATTGTGCAAGAGCTCCCATTCTCGATCTCCCACTTCAACCACCCGAAGGCTTTGATCTTTGGGGGAATTGAAGGAGGAGAGGATCATCATCATCACGAATCAAGCGCATCAACTCCTCTCCATTCACTTGGAGAAATCCCTGATCTAGTATTCTTCTCAATACCTAGATCTTGCTTGTTGTCATTTCGAGAGCCTCCAAGTTGATTGTGGAGTTGTTGCCCTGCTAGTTGTGTAAAGGCGCCGATACCCGCCTTGAAGGGTCCCTATAGTGGAAAGGTGGATCAGGCCTTTGGTGGCGGGATCCATCGGAGAACAGGGTGAGGCCTATTGTGGCGTGGTGGTCTTAGTACCGCCCACCCCTCCAACGCAGACATACTTCCCTTAACAAGGAAGGAACTGCGGTCAAAGAAATCATGTGTCTCCGCGTGCTTCACTACGGTTTACCCGTTCCTCTTCCACTCGCTCTTTACTCGCTAGTAGATAGGTTTGCATATAGGGAAATTCCACCTAATAGTATATCTAGAGAATTTACCCTTTGTGCTAAGCCTAAAATTGAAAAAGTATTAAAATTTGGAGTAGCACCTATTCACCCCCCCTCTAGGTGCCCATACGATCCATTTCAATTGGTATCAGAGCCCCGACTCTTAATTCGGGCTTAACTGCCTAAGAGTAGTATGGGTACCAAGGATGATGGGAATGAGGCTGTGGATAAGGTCACAATGGATGATCTCAAGACGTTTGAAACAACCTTGTTGAAATCCTTTGAGGCCAAGATGGAGGAGATGAATCAAATGATTGCTCGCCTCACATCATCCATAGCCCCATCTCCATCCTCCTCTGAGGCTGCCACATCATCATCTAAGGAAAAGGGTAACACTGGATCCAAGGATGATGATGCGGAAGGTGAAAAACTTAATGGTTCCACCTCCAAGAAGGGAAGTGGTAAGGAGGAATATAGTGAGGTTCGCCACGTATATTCCCCTGACCCACCTATCCCTCATCCTCGTATAAACAATAGGGGTGATCCAACCAAGCTCACTGCATCCTCTTTCAATCAATGGAAATTCTTAATGAAATCTCATGTTTGCAGCTCCTCTATTGAACTTTGGAGGATTATTGAAGAAGGTCTTCATATTGGAGATCAAACCAACCTGACAAGAAGAGAAGTTGTGGATAGCCAATTGAATGCCACTGCTCTCCACATGATACAGCTTGGTGTGGGTCCCAAGGACATGCCACACGTTGAACATCTCAACACACCTAAAGAAGCTTGTGATGCTCTTACATATCTCTTTGTTGGGAATGAAAGCATGAGAATGAACAGGTATGATGCCCTTAGTCATGAAGCTGAGGGATTCTACATGTTGGATGGTGAAAACCATGAAGACATGTATAGAAGACTCAAGGGCATCACAACAACATTTAGAAAGCATGGGGCCACTCACATTGATGATGCATGGATAAAAAGGAAATATGTGAGTGCCTTAATGCCTTTCGAACCAACGGACTTGAAGAGCCTACAAGGTAGACATAACTACCATCAAATGACATCCAATGAGGTCATGCAAGAGATGGCGTCATTCAAAGTGGCAGCAAAGAATGCTGAAGATGCTTGTGCTCGGGCCATTGGAATGCAAAAGGGTGTCAATGTTGCTCTCAAAGCCAATGTTGTTGAGCAAGAGGAGGATGAAAGAGCATTTGAGGGGGCCTCCATGGACTGCCCCGATGAAGTCAAACGTGCTCATGGTGAGTACATGGTGTTTTATGCAAGGAACTTTTGGAAGGACCCTGCCAAAGCCAAGTCGGAACTCTAGCGCAAGAACGGGTCAAATGGAAGAAGAGAAAGTGGCCCAAAACTGAGAACTTGCTACAACTTTGGAGATAGCATGCACTTTGTAGCCGAGTGTCCCTATCAAAATAGAGAAGACAATGGTGGCAGGCTCATTCTTAAAGAGAAATCCAAAGCACCTAAGAAGAAGCCATTTATTAAGAAGAATGGCCCCTTCAAGAAGCAACCCAAGATCGTCTTAGTAGCACAAGAAGAATACTCCTCTGCAAGTGAAGATGAACAGGATGATGATAGTTCTCGCGAGGTGGCTACTATAGCCACCACATCGACTCCTTCATCTCTCTTCGACTCGCCAAACGAGAACATCATCAACAACAACGCTACTTGCCTAATGGCAAGAGGGTCCGAGGTATCAACTTCTAGCTCTTCATTTCCTAAGACTAACATAATTTTGGATATGGATGATCATGACATTCTTAAAATGAAAGAAGAAGTTATTGCTTTGGATACCTTTTTCACTAACCTGCAAGGTGAGCACAAACTCCATTTTGATGCTCTTATGAGTCAACTTTCTCAAGCCGAAGATCTTCTTGAAGAAAAGGGAAGAATTGAAAGAGAAGATGCCTTGGAGATAGCTTCTTTGAAGAATGCCTTGGAAGAGGAAGAGGAAGCTCGAGTATCTTTGGAAGAGAGACTCGAATCCATTGAGGAGTCACAGGAAGAAGGTGTGGCTCAGCTCATCAAAGAACGTGACCATGCTCTTGCCAAGGTAAAGAAACTAAATAAATAAAAGATTGACTTTGGGGCTGTTCATGCTAGACTTTTGGAGAAGTTTGATAATCTTGAAAGTGCTCACAAGGCATTGAAGAGTGATCATTCTACTTTAAATGAGTCTCATCACCAGCTCCAAACTCAATTGAAACGGTATGATGTGCCAAGTACCTCCACTTCATCCTATGGAAAAGAAGACCTTGCAAGAGGTTCTCAACACAAAGGTAAAGAAGTTATTGATGAGATATTGAGCAAGCAAAGGACAAACAATAGTAAAGAAGGTCTTGGATACATTCCCAAGACAAAGAGCAAGAAAAACAACAAAAAGAAGAAGAGCAAGACTGCTCAACCAAAGACTAGCAACATTACCAATGACAAGACTAATTATGATGGTTTTGCAGGGGTCAACAATCCTAACTTTGAATTATATTGTGATTATTATGGTTATGTTTATGCTAATTATGTAGGCCCTTATGATTGTTACATTCCTTGGTCTATTTGGGTTCCCAAGACCCTTGTCACTAACATGAGAGGACCCATTGAAAAATGGGTACCTAAAATCAAGAAGTAATTTTCTTGCAGGGCTATACTTCCGGTGGTTCTAAATGGGTACTCGGTAGCGGTTTCACGAGTCATATGACCGGAAGCAAGGAGATAATCTCAGAGATGCGGCCAAACCATGATCACATAACCGTTTCCTATGGTGACAAGTCAAAATCTGAGGTATTGGGTCTCGGAAAAGTTGTGGTGGCTCACGATATCTCTCTCGTGGACGTCATGCTTGTTGAGACCCTCGGGTATAACTTACTTTCAGTTCGCGCCCTTGGTAAGATGGGCTTTGCAGTTTATATTGATGCTGATTTGGTGGTACTCTTGTGGAGCAAGTCTCTAAAAGTCGCTTTCGTGGGATATGTTGTAGCATCCCAATTGTCTAACAAGTGTAATGCTACTTGGTCTAGTAATATAATGGCTACTTCCTATATAATTGTTGCATCATAATTATATCATGCTCATGTCATCATGCCACCTTGCATTTGAGCATCATATAAAACCCTGTTTCTTTGGTTCTTCTCTCATATGCAATATTAATTGTATTTGCCTCTTGATATTGTGTTTGGTTATTGATATATTTTTTAATGCCCAAGTTGAGTTGGGGGCATATCTTTTATTCCACTCCATCACCTTTCTTTCCTCCCCTTATAATTCCACCATCCCATTACCCATGAGCTTGTATTTCTTTTCTGTTGATATTTATTCTAGTTCATGTGGGTGGGGTGGATCTAATCCCAACTTCTTTTTGCTTGGCCTTTATTCCACTTTTTGGGAGTGCATAAGAACAATGCCATTTTCGTATTTTGTTTTCACCAAATAAATCAGGGCATTTATTATTTTGCATGGGCCATGCAACCACCATCACCACCTTTAGCTCCTTTGTTTTTCTCTTTGTTTAGTGGATCTTTCTTTGTGGGACCTTTAACACCTCTCTCCACCATTTCCTTGTCCCAACAAAACCATTTCTCCATCAAGCATGTTCATATGGGATCCTCTTTTTATTTAATTTTAGACCCCACCCCTCTCTCTCTTTTGTATTTTCCTCACCAACTTGTGCCCAACCACTAGGCCCCACCTCACTCCAAAGCCAGCTCTCTCTCTTTTATTTCAAATTTACAAAAACTTCCAAGAAGGGGCATTTTTTAGTTTGTTTGAATCTGCAACAAAACAAAAATCAAAATAGTTAATAAAAATAAAAAAATAAAAACGGAATAACAGAAAAACCATACCTGCAGCCCAGCAGCAGCCCACCGCCGCAGCCTCTCCCGGCCCAATTCCCCAGCCTGCCTCCCCAGCCCGTACCGCTTCGTAGCGCCGTCGCCTCGCCCTGTTCCTCTTCCTCCTCTTCTGACGCCGTTCGCCACTCTCTCTCAGCAGCAGACGGAAAGCAGCGGAGAGGAGCAGGTGGCCGTTCCCCCCCGCCGTCTGCCACGTCAGCCCACGCCTCCCGCATGCCAGCCCCTCCTCCTTATCCTCGCGCCGAGCCGCTTTTCTCCCTAACCCTAGCTACCTGCTCTGTTCCCCACTTTCTCTCCTACGCGTGCCGTCGCCAGTCTGAGGGCCGCGTCGCCGTTGCCGCCCTCGCCGGTGACCGGGAACACGCCGGGGAGCGTCGCCGCGGTCCGTGTTCCCAATTTCCGCCAGCCAGGAGGACCAGGACCACCCGGAGCTTCCCCCTCGTCAGAGCACTGTGCGCCACCGTAGCAGCCTCGCCGTCCCCCTCCGCTCCGACCACCTCCTGCCCCGATTCCAGTGGGAATCGATCAAGGTGAGCGCCCCCTCGTGCATCTCCCGTTTTCCCCCCACACCGCGTGCCTAGCGCCACCCGTTTTTGGCCCCGCCGGCGAGCTGTTCCGTCGACGAGCAGCCAGGCCTGCGTTCCCCCCTCTGTTCCCCGACGTGCCCCGTTCAGTACAGTCCGCCGCCGACGAATTCCCCTGAACGAGATCTGTAGCCGGCGCTTCCCTCTGCATTTTTCGCTTTTGCGGCAAGTGCGGCCTCGCCGTGGTTGCATCGCCATCCTCGCCGGAAGTCCTCGCCGTCGTCAGGTGTCCTCGCGGATTCAGAGAAGAGACGCCAGATTCAGTTCAGAGCTCGCGCAGCTGGTTTGCGAAAAGAACCCCACGCGTCAGCCCCGGTGCAAGTTTGCAAGCAAGCCCCCGCGCTTTGCCGATTCCCAACCCGCGCTCCCCGGACCGCCCACGTGTCAGTCGCCCACTGGCCGCACGCGTGTGTGGCCCCATCAACACCCAGCCCCACCAGTCAGTCGAAGTGGCTAGAAGCAAACGCGGTGTAAAAAGAAAATTGCGCGCGGGTCTCGCCTAGTCAGCAGCTGGCCCACCGTCAGCGGCTGTGGCTAGGTTTGCCTGGGTGACAAAAGACTTCCTGTTTAGCTGTTTAAACAAAACAAATTCCAAATTGTTTAAATTCAAATTCAAATCAGATTTTTAAATAACTTCTAAAATACAAATCCAAATAATACAAATAATATATGTTTTTGAATCAGAAAAATGTGAGGAATTCAAATATGCCATTCAAAATATCATTTGAACACTTTAAAATTTCGAGATGATTAAAATTACAATAAAATGCCCTTTTCTTAATAAATTAATAACTTTAATTCTACAACTCCAAATTTGACAAATAATATGTCTAAATCGATCAGCGCGACGAGCCCGTTCTATCTATGCATTCCTTGTTCTGAATTGAAGCATGCATCATGTCATTATTAAACATCTGAACTGTTTATGACAATAATATTGGGCAAAATAAATAATAAAATGCTTTATTTCTTGTATCCACACCTCACCTTTGCCATGCTACTTTAATGCCATGTAAATTGTGCATCATTCATCATGGCATGCTTATTTGCTTGTCGCATTTTAATTCATATGCTTGTGCACTTTATTTATGTTGGCCTTGTTTGTTTGGTTCTTCTTCGAATAGACGCCCCACAGGAGAATTACTAGGAATCACAGGAGTACTACCCAGATCCATCTCTCGCTTCAACTCAGCTACCAGGCAAGCACTACCTCATGCTTGCATACATATAGTACCTATTGCCTCTATCTTATGCTTGCATCATTGAGTCGCGATTGCATCAAATTGAATCCCAAGTACTGCATAGCCTTTATTTTTAAACCCCACCGAAGCTTGTTCCTCCATCCCATGAGCCATTACTACAGGAGTTGTTTGAGCCATGCGAGTCGTAGAAAAGCATGTGTAGGGTATGTGAGTGTCTGATGGATAACGAGGTACCTAAACAACTTAACTTGAGTAGTAATGGGATAACTAATGAAAGAGGCACCGGTGAGCAATATCTGCTATTTGGTTTTTCATGCTCACTTGTGTCCCGTAGGACCCCGAGTACTTGATTCCTGTTCCTTGACTATTCGCACTATCCACATCCGGGAGGCCTTATGGACCCCCTTGAGCCAGAGCTTGATTCATTCTTATTTCTTGGGGCCACAAAGTAGTTTGGGGCTTTGTTATTATCCTGTACTTATGCCATGCTTTACTGTTTTATTTAAGATTGTGCGTCGAGCACCTGTACGGTTTTGGATGCGGAGTGTTTTCGCGGTATCGACAAGCCCAGTCACACTTTCGGGTTCCCAGTCGTTTACAGCCATTGACGCAAACCTTGGGTCCGTCTCGGAGCCGGCCAACTTCGTTGCGGGTAGCTTAATGGGGTGGCCCCCTGAAATATTTCTGAATCCTGTGATCACTTTGTCGTGAATGCCTCGTTGGGTTTTGAGTTGGTTTTTCCGAGGTTGATCGAGTGTGTGTTGCTATTCGTGCACCCCTGCAGGGTAAATCTTTCTGAAAGCCGTGTCCACGGTTATGGATGACTTGGAGCACAGTTTCTCGATCATAGACAAGTATAGCTAAAGTACCGCTTTTGATTTGACTAAGAACTTGACTAGTAAATAGTGCAATACTCATGGAATGGTTAATAAAACTGCCAACGGATGATGGGGGTTGTTCGTCCGCTTCCTCGTTGGTAAGCGAGGAGGAGGATGGATATGTTAATTATACTGTTATAACTGTTGTTCTTAATTCATGGACATCTGTCTATCATTGTTTAGGCGGATGGTTAGCGAGTATCTGTAGAATTGTTAGGTATTATCTTTTGCTTCCATTGCGTCACCCCAGGTTGTGTCCCCTTTAGCGGCATAAAGACTTGCTGAGTACCCCTAGGGTCTCACACGATAAATTGTTTGATTCAGATGAATAGGTATACCCGCAAGATGGATACTGGGTGGAGGAGACAGATGATGTTGGCAGCGATCATTCGGTGTAGAGATTCCGGGAATGGGGATCCGTGAGATCTGCGGCCGAAAGGTCTACCGTGAGCGGCCCTGGGCCCCACCGTACTATTTTAACCACTTTCGTTCATCCAGGCATGTAACTAAGAGCGTAATTCACCGAGGTAGTTACAATTGGTATCAGAGCCATCCTGCCCTTCAGGGTCTCAGCCAAAATGGTCGTTGTCAGTCTAGCAAATATTTTGGTAGTTATGTATACTAGGGAAAAACAAATCGTGAGAGTAGGACTGCTTCTATTTTTCTTCTTACCTCCCACCCACCCTTTTCTGGTAAGGAAGTGTAACGTTTTCAATCCTCTTCTAAAATTCAAACTAGGATTCACGTGTTCTGGGTTCCGTAGTACCATAGGTTGTGTTTGTGTGTGTGAATTCCTTGTCTATCTGTTGCATCCAAATGTTATCACTATCTGCCTTTTGGTTATCAACTATTGGTACACTCCATACCGACAGGCCTTTATAAACCGACGCGATCTATTCTGATTCATTGTATACCGATGCGATCTATCTTACTCTTTGTTATCTGACGTTATCTTGTTGGGGTGTTATTTTTCGTAGTTACCAATCTTTAGGTTCATCTTAAGAAGAAGGTGTTGGGATATGTGTTTTACTGATTCATGTGCGGAGTAATGATTTGAGTGCGGGATGGAGTCGCGACCATACCACTACTGTTATCATTTGCTCTTGTATGTTGAACTAGTAGAGTTACTAATCTTGATTCGTGAAGTGGTTTTGCGCATATAGTGGTATTTTAATGCCAAAATTTGCGGAATTTTTTTCTTTATTAGTTGTGTACCACACTCCTTGTTCAGTCGTGTGCGTTATGCTTAATATCTTCTAGTTGCCTTGAACTTTGTAGATATTTTAATATCATCTCAGTGAATTGCATCCTTTAATCTTGGTTAATTCCATTTTGGTACTATTTTGGATTATTATCATTCTCCATTATAGTACTAACTTGTGTTTTATATCAATCACAGGATGGCACCACCACGCCATTCTGAGGAGGACATACCCCCTGAACTTGGGGCTGCTTTGGCAAGTATTGCAAATGCTTTGGGCACTATGCAGCAGAACCAGCAGCGCTTCGAGGAAAGCGTGAGGAGGAATGAGTTTGTTCCGCTACCTCCACCTCCCAAGCGAGGAGACATCAAGAGTTTTCTCAAGTTCAACCCACGCCAATTTGAGGTGTCTGATCAGCCACTTGATGCGGATGATTGGCTTCGTGAAGTGTCAAGGTTGCTGATGACTGCGGATGTTCCCGAGCAAGAATGGGTCAAATGTGCTACTCACCTTCTGAAGGGAGATGCAACTCTGTGGTGGGAAAATTACCTCAAGGAAAATCTTTCTGGTTTTCAGCCTACTTGGGAGCGGTTCACTGCTGCTTTCAAAGAGCAATATCTGTCAGAAATTGTCATGGAAAGGATGAAGGAAGTGTTTCTCAACCTCAAGCAGGGCACTGACAATGTCAACACCTACATCAGAAACTTCATGAACCTTTCTCGTTATGGTGGCGATGAGATCTCTGATGACAAGAAGAAGCAAAAGAGGTTTCGGCAAGGCCTCAATGCTTCCATCAAATATGCTATCACTCATGCAAGGCCGACATATTTTCTGGAACTCCAACACACAGCTCTGCAGGAATAAGCAAGTAGGCAAGTGTTTGAGGAGTCAAAGAAATACAGCCGTGATACAGCAAGCTCTTCTGCTATGACAGCTCCTTCTAAGCGTCGTGTCTGGGTTCCTAACACCCCACCATCGCTCCCTGCTCCACCAAGACCGTCAAGCTACGCACCAAGGCCACCAAACTCCTTCACTGCGGCTCCCAGGGGCTAGAACCACAACTACCCTGGAGCGCCTGGCGGAGTCCCTGGCTACTTTGCTCCACGTCCACCTGGTGCTTGCTATACTTGTGGAAACACTGGGCATCAGCACTGTAATTGTCCAATGAACAACAAAGCTCTTCCACCACCACCTCCAAGACCTGCAGCAAGTGCTCCTATGATTCGTGCACCTCCACCTCGGGCTCTCAACATCAACACTAAGCCTAGGTCTACGGTTGCTCGTGCCAACTGTGTCAACGTCGCTCAAGATGAGCATGCACCTGGAGTTGTCATGGGTACGTTTCCTGTTAACTCAGTTCCTGCACGAGTTTTGTTTGATTCTGGTGCTTCACATTCTTTTGTTTCTCACAAGTTTGCAAATGAGAATGAGTTAGCAATGGATCCTCTCCCCAAGCGTTTAATGGTTCTTTCTCCTGGAGCAACAATGGCATCTTCTAAAATTAGCCATAACAATCAAATTGAGATTGGTGGTTCTTCGTTTCCGGCTTCCTTAATTATTCTGGGCAATTCTGACATTGATGTTATCTTGGGCATGGATTGGTTAACAGCAAATGCAGCTGTGATTGATTGTGCTGAACGTTCGGTTTCTCTGAAAATTCCTGAAGGCCATATAGTCTATTCTCCAAGTCTGACTCCTGCAATTCAGCTTTATTCTTTGGCGGCTCTGAATGATGATGCTATGGAAGGTATTCAGAGTGTTCCCGTTGTCAGTGAGTTTCCAGATGTTTTTTCTGAAGAGTTGCCAGGTATGCCTACGGATCGTGAGGTTGAGTTTGTCATTGAACTTGAACCTGGTACCGCTCCTATCTCCAAGCGGCCTTATAAAATGGGTCCTGCTGAGTTGGCTGAACTCAAACGTCAGTTGGATGAACAAGAGAAGTTGGGTTTCATTCAGCATAGTACTTCTTCTTGGGGTAGCCCAACCATCTTTGTGAAGAAGCGAGACAAGACTGATAGACTTTGTGTTGACTATCGGGCACTCAATGCTAAAACAATCAAGAATAAATATCCCCTTCCGCAGATTAATGATCTCTTCGATCAGTTAGCTGGAGCTGTGGTATTCTCTAAGGTTTATTTGAGAAGTGGTTATCATCAAATCAAGATTCGCAAGGAAGATGTTCCTAAAACAGCTTTCACCACCCGTTATGGCCTGTATGAGTACACGGTCATGTCTTTCGGTCTCACCAATGCACCTGCCACCTTCTCGAGGCTTATGAACTCGGTTTTCATGGAGTATCTTGATAAGTTCGTTGTGGTCTATCTGGATAACATTCTAGTCTATTCTAAGTCAAAAGAAGAACATGAAGAACACCTTCGGTGTGTCCTAAACAAGCTTCGTGAGAACCGCCTGTATGCAAAGTTCTCCAAGTGTGAGTTTTGGTTGCCTCAAGTCACCTACCTTGGTCACGTCATCTTTGCCAAGGGCATTGCCATCAACCCAGAAACTATTAAGACAATTATGGACTGGCTTCCACCCATAAATGTCAAAGAAGTCCGGAGTTTCCTTGGTTTGGCCAGTTACTGCCGTCGCTTCGTTCAAAACTTCTCGAAGATTGCGAAGCCTCTTACCGATCTCCTCAAGAAAGGCAAGAAATACCTTTGGACTCCTGCATGTCAAGCAAGCTTTGAAACACTCAAAGAGAAGCTCACTTCCACACCAGTCTTGGTTCCTCGAGATACATCAAAGCCTTTCCAAATATTCTGTGATGCTTCATTGCAAGGCTTGGGTGCGGTCCTTATGCAAGAAAAGCAACTTGTTGCTTATGCATCTCGTCAGTTAAAGACGCATGAGATCAACTATCCTACACATGACTTCGAACTCGCAGCAGTTGTCTTTGCTTTGAAAGTATGGAGGCATTACTTGCTTGGCAACCGTTGTGAGATATTTTCTGATCATAAGAGTCTGAAGTATATCTTTACACAACCTGATCTCAACCTTTGTCAGAGGAGGTGGATTGAAACAATCAATGATTTCGATTTGACCATCAACTACACTCCGGGCAAAGCCAATGTCATGGCCGATGCTCTCAGCCGAAAAGCTTATGTCAACAATCTCATGGTGGAAGAACAACAGCCTCTCTTGTGCGAGGAATTCCGCAAACTCAACCTTGAAATTGTGGATCAAGGTTATCTTCTAAACCTTCTAGCAACACCTCTCTTGGAAGAAAAGGTCCGTTCCATTCAACTTGGTGATCCTTACACTAAAAAGATCATCTCCAACATTCAGCTTCCGAAGTATGAGTCTTTCCACGTAGATGACCAAGGCACTCTTTTCTTTGAACACCGGATGTTTGTTCCGAACTACCCGGGTTTAAGAGAGCAAATTCTCAAGGAGGCGCATGATTCTGTTCTATCTATCCACCCTGGCAGCACTAAGATGTACATGGACTTGAAAACACAATATTGGTGGCCTGGTTTGAAACGATATTGTGCCAAGTATGTCTCGGAGTGTGATGTCTATCGCAGAGTTAAAGCTGTCCATCAGAAACCTTCCAGTCTTCTACAGCCATTGAAGCCTCCGGAATGGAAATGGGAGAAAGTAGAGATGGACTTCATCACTGGTTTTCCAAGGTCGCAGAAGGGCAACAATGCAATCTTTGTTGTCATTGACAGGCTTTCCAAAGTAGCTCACTTCTTTCCAGTCAACGAAACAATTTCTGCAATTCAGTTGGCTGAGCTCTATATCAACAGAATTGTCTCTCTGTATGGGGTTCCTCTTGAGATCAGTTCAGACCGTGGAAGCATCTTCACTTCCAAGTTCTGGGGAAGTTTCCAAAATACTTTGGGAACAAAATTAAACTTCAGCACAGCTTACCACCCTCAGTCGCAAGGACAAGTTGAAAGGATCAATCAGATTCTGGAAGATATGCTCCGTGCTTGCGTTATCTCTTTCGGCATGAAGTGGGAAGAAAGTCTTCCTTTTGCTGAATTCTCTTACAACAATAGCTTCCAGAAAAGTCTAAAGATGGCACCATTTGAGGCTCTCTATGGTCGCAAATGCAGAACTCCGATTGGTTGGTCGGGCGCAGGTGAAAGAATATTGTTTGGCCCCGACATTGTAACTCAAGCGGAGGAGAAAGTTCACATCATTCTTGAAAATCTGAAGATTGCTCAAAGTCGCTAGAAGAGCAATTATGACAGAAAGCACATGGACATGGAGTATGTCCCTGGTGATCTCGTTTACCTTCGTGTCACTCCCATGAGAGGCACGCACTGCTTTGGTATCAAAGAAAAGCTGGCTCCTAGATACATCAGTCCTTTCAAAATTCGTGGAAGAAGAGGAGAACTTGCTTATGCTCTTGAGCTCCCTGAACAACTCAAAGTCCATGATGTTTTCCACATCTCTCAACTCAAAAAGTGCTTCAAGGATCCCGGCAGGACCGTGGACCATGAACTCATCAATCTCCAAGAAGATCTGTTTTATCAAGAACACCCCACAAAAATTCTTGAAGTTGTAGAAAGAAGGACTCGCAACACGTCCATCAAGTTCTGCAAGGTGCAGTGGTCACACCATTCCGTTGACGAAGCCACTTGGGAACGTGAAGATGAGCTCCGTGCCAAGTATACGAACCTCTTTGAGTCTTCTTCTTCTTCCTAGAATCTCGGGGCGAGATTCCTGTTTAGTGGGGGAGAGTTGTAGCATCCCAATTGTCTAACAATTGTAATGCTACTTGGT